>OY776112.1:82354338-83599338 GCA_963675035.1 Allygus modestus | reverse complement strand
CGTACTTGTATTTGTTGACTGACAGTAATATCACTTTCTATTCTTGTTCTTTATTAAGTACCTTAGCCATTTTGTTTTACTTGGTAGTCCTGTGTTTATATGTATTGGATAACATAACAGCAAACCTAGTTTCTTGCGTCAAAAGTAGTTTTGTGCGTTGTATTTGATTGTTTGGCTTGGCTAAAGTAGTGTTGTGCTGACTAACATAACCTTATTTCCCAGTAACCTCAGTTTCTTGTGTCGAGAGTAGTGTTTTGCGTTGTATTTAATTGTTTGATTTGTTTAGAGTAGTGTTGTGTTGACTAGCATAACCTCACTCCCAGTAACCTCAGTTTCTTGTTTGATTTGACTGTAGTAGTGTTGTGCGTTGTATGTGCTGACTAACATAACAGTAATATCACGGTATCATGCACTTGTCTTGTTCATGCCTGACTTATCTATGTTAAGAGCGTTGTATGACTTGCTAGTGTACAGTAACATCAGAGTTAACTACATGTTTCAAGAGTAGTGTCGTGTGATTTTTAGCGTTATCTGAACTGCTAAAGTAACCTCACTCTTTACACTCCAACTTTACTGTATTATATTCCGTTTCATGGTGTACTTAATTTTATTTCTGTGTTGTGTTTATTGTCTTGGCTAGAGTAGTGTTGTTTTGTGTTTAATTGTTTGATTTGATAGTTTACAGTAAAGAAAGTAAACAAACCCTCACTTCCTTGTGGCTAAGGTAGTGTTGTGTTGACTGACATGACCTCACTCTCAGTAACCTTATTTTTTTTGCGCTGGTTCTTTTGAACTGTAAATTCACCTCAGTAACCTCACCTTCTATTCTTGTTCTTTAAAACAGTTTTGGTTAGAACAGTTTTTGTATGTGTTGACTAACAGTAACCTCACTTTTCCGAGCCGCTGAGCGAGGAAAGAGTAAGAAGAAAATTTTCCCGCCAAATTAGCGCGACAGAAAAAAATTGGCGCCAAACCTAACCTCACTTTCTTGTGTCAAGAGTAGTGTTGTGTTTTATGTGCTGAGTAACAGTAATCTCACTTTCTATTCTTGTTCTTTTGGTTAGAGTAGTGATTGAAACCTTCCTTGGAGTTAACTATCGATAACCTGTAGTTATGATTTGACTTGCGTAGTTTGTGTGTTAGTGTTTTTCTGACATGTGTAGTGATACAGGGGTACTGTGCTCTCCTACATACTATATATCTCTTACAACAAGCTCTAGTTCTTCAGTCTGATTTCAGTCGTCACACTGTTCGGACGTTCTTTTGCACTGCTCTTGCGTAGGTGTTCGTGTTTTAAACCTTCATTGGAGTTAACTTTCGATAACTTGTAGTTCTGGTTTGACTTGTGTAGTGTGTGTGTATGTTAGTGTTTTTCTGACTTGCGTAGTGATACAGGGGTACTGTGCTCCCCTACATACTATATAGCTCTTACAACAAGCTCTGGTTCTTCAGTCTGATTTCAGTCGTCACACTGGTCGGACGTTCTTTTGCGCTGCTCTTGCGTAGGTGTTCTCTTGCACAGATTATTATTGATTCTGCGTAATTCAGTTGTATCCGTGTGAGTTTGACTCTGGTCGGTGTGTTTTCTCTTTTAAGCGTTAGTACAGTTTAGCTTGTTTTCAGTATTTAATTCTTTGTTGAAAGATGGACGTTTCTAAAAAGAACCCTCAAAACCCGATAAATTTAATTAGTAAAGATCAAACCTATGTTAACAAATTCAGACTTTACGGGACTAACACTGTTTTTAAATTTACTAACCCTCCCAATGGTATCTCTGAGTTTGATTGGATTCGTAAGGGTCTTAATCAAATTGTTGAAAAAGCTAAAGCCGATGCTGTACCCACCGATTATCTAGGGTTTAAAATGCAGTCAATAAATTTAAAAAGTGCTGAACCGGGGTATGTAGATTTTAGACCGGTCTCTGAAGTTAGCGGTGATGTCCTTTGGGGAATTTTCGGGGGTATTCTTCAATCAAATTCCGAATCTATTAAGTCTACAGACGTTCAAAGTATATGTAGCACGAGTTAACGTTCCAGTAGGTTCTGGGAGGGTAAGGCCTGGATTTTACAATACGTTTGATGAAGAGTGTAAGGCGAGAAAAGGGATTGTAGTAATTAATAACAAAGATAATTTATGTTTGGCTAGAGCGTTGGTAGTAGGCAAAGCGTATGCAAAAAATGATCCTCAGTATAAAGCAATACGTCAGGACAAGGGGAAAAGACAAACTTTCAGAGCTAATAAGCTCATAGCACAAGCCCGTGTAGAAATGCCGGAGGAAGGCACCGGTATCCCCGAGCTAGAAAAATTCCAGTCCCATCTTAAAAAATACAAAATTACCGTCTACAACTACGACAAGAAAGGCCGGGATGTCTATTTTGAGGGAGGTAATGAAGACGCTAAATTCAAAATTAACTTGCTCTTTCACAACGGTCATTATAATGTAATTACAAACTTAACTGCCGCGTTTGTATGTTATTATTTCTGTGAAGCATGACATATTCCCTACAATAACAAGGGTGAGCACCGATGCTCAAACAGATGCTTGTCCTGCCATACTATCTCCCCACCCTGTAAACTAGAACACGGAGGCATTACATGTCGTTTTTGCTGTCGTTTCTTCAAAAACGAGCGGTGTTTAATAGCCCATCAAGGGCAAGTTTGTAAAACTGTAAAACTCTGCCGTGACTGTAAGAAAATGATTCATCCAAAAAAACGTAAGACAGCTCACGTATGCGGAGAAGTTTATTGTAAACCCTGTGAAGCGTTCAATGACCCCGCACATCAGTGTTTCATGAGGGTAGATAAGAGAACTCCCGAAGACCGTGAATTTTTGTTTATTTTCTTTGACTTGGAGACTCGCCAAGACGAGTCTCTCCCCTCTGACGAGAATCAAAAAGTACATCAAGTTAACCTGTGCGTATCACAACAGTACTGTTTTAAATGTATTAATGGGGGTGAGTGTGAAACTTGCTCGGAACGGCAAAGGGTATTTGAAAAGGAACCGGTAAAGCAGTTTATGGACTATGTGATGCAAGTTCGAAAACAATTTAAAGATGTTTGTGTAATTTCCCACAACGGGCAGGGTTTTGATTTCCAATTCATTCTACAGTATATTATGGAAGAAACTAAATTTACCCCAAAAATAACTCCTCGGGGAACTAAAGCTATTTTGATGGAAATGGACAATGTCAGATTCATTGACTCCCTAAGCTATTTCCCCATGGCCCTCTCTGCGCTCCCTAAAGCCTTCGACCTGCCTCCCGAGAAAAAGAAGGGCTTTTTCCCGCATCTTTTTAATACATTGGCGAACCAAAATTATGTAGGCCCTATGCCCGATAAAAAATACTACTGCCCAGAATCCATGTTTGAGAAACCACACAAGGCCTTTGAGATTTGGTACGAGGAACGAGTCGCTGAAGACTACGTGTTTGATTTTAAAAAGGAAATTTTGGAGTACTGTATTTCAGACGTAGAAATCCTAGCTCAAGCGTGTATTAAATTTAGACACTAATTTACACTACGTAGTAGGCAGTTTTCCGGGGTGAAAATGACCCTAGGACTTACCGTTTTCGAGATATTAGCGATTTTTAAGGAAATCTGATTCAAGAGAGAGAAGAAAAGAATAAAAAAGAAAGAAAGCGTGGTGAGGGGGGAGAGGGGAAGGTGAGGGGAGTGACAGTAACAGAACACACAAGAGAGAAGAAGAAGAAATAAAACAGTGGATGGGTGAGGGGTGAGGGGAGGGGAAGGTGAGGGGTGAGAAGAAGAAGAACAGTGCTAACAGAAGTGATCAGTAGTCTAGGCGGGAAGTTAGAACCGGAAGTGGCATAGTGGTTAGAGCGCGTTATTCCGGAAAGAGTAAGAAGAAAATTTTCCCGCCAAATTTGCGCGCCAAAAAAAATTGGCGCCAAACAACCGGAAATGGCATAGTGGCTAGAGCGCGTTATTCCGGAAAGAGTAATAAGAACAATTACGCACCAAACAAAAAAAAATGGCGCGAACGTTGCGCGCCATAACCTAACTTTTCGCTCAGCGGCGGGAAAGCCAATGTGTTACCAACCCAAATTTACTTGAAAAAAGAAATGCCATTGATTTATTACAAATCATGGACAGTTACATTAAACTCTCACTTCCGGTCCCATCTCTTGCCCAGACTACTGATCACTTCTGTTAGCACTGTTCTTCTTCTTCTCACCCCTCACCTTCCCCTCCCCTCTCCCCCTCACCCATCCACTGTTTTATTACTTCTTCTTCTCTCTTGTGTGTTCTGTTACTGTCACTCCCCTCACCTTCCCCTCTCCCCCCTCACCACGCTTTCTTTCTTTTTTATTCTTTTCTTCTCTCTCTTGAATCAGATTTCCTTAAAAATCGCTAATATCTCGAAAACGGTAAGTCCTAGGTTCATTTTGACCCCGGAAAACTGCCTACTACGTAGTGTAGGCACTCCAAGGGGGTATCTAATCATATAACAAGTCTTAACTAAAATGTTGCGGGTTGCATCTCAAAAAATGAAGGGATAGATTTTCAAAATTAAATATCTCAAGAACGGCTTGGCCGATTTTAATGAAACTTGGCATGTATGTACCTGTTAACCTCCGCCACATATTACAAAAACCTAAACTCTATACTGCAGGTATTAAATAACTCCTTCAAAACAATTGAAGGAGTTATATTTTAAAAATCAATATCTCAAGAATCGCTGGGGCTATTTTAACGAAACTTGATATGTGGATACTTGTTAACATCTTATAACTTTCAATTTTGTTGGAGGGTAGTAAAGGGTTGTTTAGGGGATGATGAAGGGTGTAAAAATTTAAAATTTAATATATTGAGAACGGTTTGGCCGATTCTAATGAAACTTGGTATGTATGTACCTGTTAACCTCCGCTACATATTAAAAAAAAACTTAAACTCTGTACTGTGGGAAAGTATCAAAAAACTGTAGGAGCTATACTTTAATATTAAATATATTGAGAGTTTTTGGGACAATTGAAATGCAATTCGCTACTTATTAACCCACTCTACAATTTAAACTATGTAAAGAAGAAACATTACAAAACTGGGCAGACTACAAGCTCTGTTGTACTAGCTTTTTCAGGGTGTTTGCTTCTTTTTTATGTTAAATATAGTAAAGCCCTGGTTCATTGATTTAAACTATTTGGGATTGATAGTTCAAAGGGGTGAACAAAACGTTCACCCCCACTTCCGGTATGGTTCTCTGTACATCATCCAATACCTCAGCTACTCTTAAATCATGATAATGTAAATACATGTGATTAAAACAAACTACAAGAAAACTGGTGAGAAACCAACACAAAATAAATTATTCTGTGACTGATTCTTTAACGTGAAGGTAAAGGGGGTCAATACTTCCCCCCTTTGCTAAAATGGCTCTCTGGCTATTTGTAGCTGTTTTTTGTGTATTTTAGCTGTTTTTTTGTGTATTTTAGCTGTTTTTTTGTGTATTTTAGCTGTTTTTTTGTGTATTTTAGCTGTTATTTTGGGTCATGTCTCTGTCTTTTATTAGATTGTTAGTATATTAACTGGGTTTTAGCTTCATGATTGAATAATTGTAGCTGTTGTGTATGCCTGTAAATTAAGTGTTACTTAAGAATTACTTTTGGGAAACTTTACATGTATTGAACTGTTAAGAAATGTCAAGGTAATATTAACTTAAAGGAGAGAAGAGGCTTGTAAACACTAGCAGAAAAGAAAAACTATACCTTAGCTTCAAGGGTCACGAAATGCTCCTCTGGAGTGTTGGATTCAGCTACACTCCAGGCCCTCTATTTATGAATTAAAACTAATGCAGAAGAGGCTGGTGACAGTAGGGTATTTTGTAAAGTCAAACAAATACAGAGCTGTCTTTTTGTTGTAGTTGATTGCTTGTAAAACTCTGTAACAAACTGAATCAATAAATAATTCTACTGAATTTACTAGTAAAAGGATTGTAACCAACACCAGTATCAGAGAGTTGGTAACAAATCACACACCATGGGTGCATATTAAAAGACAACAAGCATAAAATGCATTCTTTAGAAGGACAGAAATTATACAGTATCTCGCTCTGTGCTGGTTATTTTTTTCTGAGTCCTGGTAGTTCAGCAGATTGATGGTGTAATTTCTCGGATGAATATGTTTAGGTACGTTAAAACCGATTACCGGGGGCCGTGAGGTACTCTGACGGTCTAATTTATCGTCAATTCTGTAAAAAAGTACTTAAAATACTCTACCGGGGGCTACATTTAACTTGACCGTAACTTCTTAAATTTCCCTGCCAATTATGTCCAAGTCCGCTAAAGTTACTTTACCGGAGGTTATATTTAACTTCTCCAGTCAACTGCTTTAAATTCTCCAGTCAATTATGTCCAAGTCCGGTGAACTTACTTTAACGGGGGCTACAATTAATGTGACCGTAGTGCTTTAAATTTCCCAGTCATTTACTTTAGAGTCAGGTAAAAAATACTTTACAGGGGGAATATTTTGTTTAGATTGTAATGTTTTCCGTCAAATATTTATTACCCCGGTGAAATAATTTTGAACGCTCACGTTTCCACACCACGGTAAGCCTTTAGGCTAGGCCGTAGGAGCGTCGGCGCGTTCTTTTTGGTTACCCAGAGCTTCCCCTGGAGGCCTAACCTCTGGGGTGACAGGCCCCAACCATCGCCTCTCACAGTGGTAGCCACTCCATAACAAAATGCTACCTCCTTTTTATATTTTTTGTTTTTTGCTTTTATACTTTTTATTTGGTTTTAGCGAATTTCCCCTATAGGGAAGAAGCTATTACCGTAGGTCTCATGGTAAGACTTAAGCCCGAGACCATGATAACTTTTTGTTTTGAGGTCCCCAGATGTCCAAAACACTATTCGTTCAAATTTATATATATGTATATATATATATCTATATATATATATATATATATATATATATATATATATATCTATATATATATATATATATATATATATATATATATATATATATCTATATATGTGTCCGTGAATGCGATAACTTGAGTAAAAAACGTCCGATTTCGATGAAATTTGGCTCAAATGTGTAAACTGACATTTATGACTTTAAGTTCGAAAACCAGAAAAATCGGACTATGGGAAGGGGGGTTTATGGGGATTTTAAATTTTCCAAAAATCAGTTTTTTGCATTTTTTACCCTAAAATTTTTAAAACACTTAATTTAGGTTTAGACCATGTTATAGAGCTTAAAAAACAAATAAAATGGTATTTTGAATTATTAACCTAGGTTAAGTGGTTGCGGAAAAAATCCAAAAAACATGCTC
The DNA here is from genome assembly GCA_963675035.1 of Allygus modestus. Lineage (NCBI taxonomy): Eukaryota > Metazoa > Arthropoda > Insecta > Hemiptera > Cicadellidae > Allygus > Allygus modestus. The sequence goes on along the minus strand of OY776112.1, from coordinate 83,592,044 downwards.
ATAAAATCTCCCATGTTAATCTTATGGGAAAAAGGTTTTTGGCTTTTCCTCAGTTAATTTTACTTTAAACTTCACATTTTCTTTTACCAATCACTTCAGCTCCACAAAACAATCATTTTGGTGTTTAAATTGTGATTCTACGTCAAACCGTTGCAGAGATATTCAAAGTGCTAAACACAGTACGTTGTCCAATGTTATCCTTATGGAGAATAAATAAAATTTGATATCTTGATTATTTATGAATGTATATTGATGAAATTTGGTATGTGGCTTCATGTTGTACTGGTATATTGATAATTGCACAAAAAATAAATGTTTTGTTGATTGTCCCCGTAGCAGCTAACCTGCATACTCAGCCCTAATGTTATTCTTATGGAGAATAAGTAAAGTTTTATATCTCCCTTAATTATGAACATAAATTAATAAAACATGGTAAGTAGCTTCACCTGGTTCAGTTACATTGATAATTGCATAAAAATTCATTTCTTATCTTCCTCGTTGCAGCAAACCTGCGTACTCAGTCCTAATGTTATTCTTATGGGGAATAAATAAAATGTAATAAATCACTTATTTATGAATGTATTTTTGTCAAACTTGGCGAGTGGCTTTATGTACTAGTGAGAAACATATCAATGCATTGAAAATTCGCTGAGTACGCAGGTTTGCTGCGACGGGGGGTATTTATTTTTATCTTTTTTTTTTGCGCCTTTCCATCCGGTTTTCCCTGACAGTCAGAGGATTACAACAAACGGTTTCACGGTTTTTTACGCCAACCTCCCCACACCCCTGGACTTACAAAGGGTTTAGCCCTGCCTGATGGGTGAGCGACTGCCGGGTCTTTTTTTTTTATTAGACCCCACTCGAAAATATTTTTCGAGTGTAGTACTTCGCGGACATCAAGGCGCAGTTTTCATTTTTATTCTTACAAGCCCCACCGTACGGACTGTTCCAAGGAGTAGCCTGGTTATTAGCCAGGCGCCTCAATGTACAAGGTCCTTCATTCACACCGGGTTGTTCGAAGGAGTAGCCGGGGTGTTAGCCTGACGCCTCAATCTACTAAGCCCTTCATCATACATTCAGGTTTACGGTGCTTTTTGTCACCCGCGCCAGTGACCTTCATACAGGTTTACGGGGCTTTTCGTCACCCGCGCCAGGGACCTTCATTCACACACACACACACACACACACACACACACACACACACACACACACACACACACACACACACATACAGTGGGAACTTGAGATTTTAAAGAAAATTTACATTTAAAGTTAACTTTCATCTTTCATATTTGTGTAAGTAAGGTAAAACTTCTCCGGCAACAGACTTCTTACTAACAGTCTTGCCTCAGGAGTAGTTGATTTTAACATCAAAGAACATAATCCGGCTTCATTTATGAAAACCGTTGTTTTCTCAATAGGCCCAACGCCCTGTTTTTGGGCGTCAGAAAAACTTCCAACAGTTAATTTATCACTGTCATCTACATGTTTCCGAACTGCACTCCAGCAATTAACATGCTTTAGAGCAGTAGCTACGTCTTTAGCTTTAAACCATGGCTTTCCTTCATTATCAAACAGAACCAATACGGGTTTGTTATTGAATGTATAGTATTTAGCAGCCATGTCACAATGTACTCAATAGTACAGGAAAAAGGAGCGCAAAAGAACGTCTGATCAGTACCGCGACTTGGAGCAGAATTATGTAACTGTACTAGTGACATTTGGTATATACAAGAGTAACGCTGCTCCGTAGGGAAAGGTGCTACCTTTATCGAAGGTAGCAACATGGAATTGAGACAAGTGTTACTTCAAGACGTAAAACATTAGATAGTTTCTCAACGTTACAAAATATTTCTTCAAAGTGATCATCAAAAACTGACGGTGTTAAATTCCCTAAAGGCAGAAACGGTATATTTCCTGAGATATCACCGTACTTTATTGCTACTCCGATGTAGGTGTTTGATGAGGAGTTCTCCGTTATTTTATCTACTATGTACTCCGAGAAAATCAAAGGCCATTCCGATACGTTTATTGGCCCAGTAAGAAAGAACTCATACTCCAAGCATATAATGCGAAATTTTGAATTTTCATTTAACTTTCTTTTAGATATAAACTTCAAAAACACCCCTTGAATGGCGGGTGTATTATTTTCAGCAGACATTCTACAAGAAGAGACAAACAAGATAAAACAGTAACAGACACAGACACGTCCGTCCACTACCGCGTCTCAGAACAGAATGAGTTAATAGAGCTGATGTTTAGAGGTATATGCACTTAGTACTCGTGTGAGTGAATGCTCCGTTAAGCAACTCTTTGTTTTTTAAAGCCGAAAGGCAACGTGTCGTGATCATCATTAAATTTTCTCTTGGGTCCTGTAATTTTAAACTTTTTAATTTCACTTACAGTAACGACTTCTTGTCTCTTTGTTCTCCTGATTCTGTTTTCTTCAATTTCTAAAATTTCAGCAGCTTCACTAAGGACCATCTTTTTTAACTGTTCAAAATTTAGCATTTCGGAGGTTTTTAGGTTAGGGTGAGGCCTTTGATTTTACACACAGATTCTAGTTTCTGTTTGTTGGTTGACCAAACAAGGTACGCGTAAGTTTTAGGCCCCCCCAGAAACAAACTCTACGATATAAGAGCCGGGCCCGTAGTCACCTGCCAATTCATCGGTCATTTCACCGAGGTAATCTCCATAGGGACCCTGTACAATCCTTCCCGGTATAAATAAATACATGAGTCCGTGTCATAGTAAAGGACTTGACCTCCAAGAGCCTCCAAGTGTTCATAAAGTTTAAGTCTCGCATGAGCTGTAGTGTAGGCCGCAATTACAACATTTACAGTTTTTAGAGGCTCACTAGCTTCATCAACATTCTGCCAATTAACTAATAAAACCTCTTGGTTAATTACTTCAACAAACTCTACTTTTGTTCCTGGTTGAGTTAACGAATTGAACAATTCTTTAGAGTCTCTCACAATTGAAGTGTTTGTCATGTTTTCGCGTTGACCAAATTTTCCCCAGAATGAATTTAACATTAATTTAGCTACTGACCTGAGTCCTCCATTTTTAGCAATTTTGCCCGTGTCCAGTTGAATACCCTCACGCTCAAAGAAATCAGAAACATACTTGTCTTTATCCTCCTCTGTTTTACACCAAGTGGGATACCCTGAGGCTTCCTGCTTTACTTTCAAGAATTTATTAATAAAATCGGTAAAAAGTCCCCCTTTCTCGTATGTAGCGACCTCATACTCCCACAACTCATACATATCAAGCACAACGTATCCTTTCTCTACAGCTTTTCTAATTTCATCCATAGTCCATGTCCCTACCATTGCCCTTTCCTCACTATCATGAAAACATTCCCCTTGGTTTTGAGTTTCCCCGCAAGTTTCAATTTATTATTCATTTTTGCGGGGAGTACGGGATGATACAAGTTGTAAGGAGGTAGAATCTTACATTTTAACAAGCCCTCTACTTCAAGACCTCTCTCTCGGCACTCATTTCCAACGTAAACAGTAGGATGACCCACGGGATACTTACAATATTTATTTACATATGGGTAGAGGGAACAGACATCAACGTATTGAATTGTTTCTCCCTCTTCACATTTACAATACGTTTTAGTATTGCCCGTCCTGCCTCCAAAGAAGGAATCTCTAGGATTAAGTGGAAGTGTGTTTAGAATGGATAGTTGGTTCAGTTGATTTAATTTCTTGTCCTTCTTCAAACCTTTAAACTCACACTCCCACATCTCTACAACCTCATAGCTATTAAATCTTGCCATTTTGGACTTGGTTCTCTCGTAACGGAGATGCAAACTGTCTGAGGGATCCTCCTTCAGAGGTTCTTCTCGATTGTAAGGAAAACATTTTGGGCAACCGTGCCAATAACACCCGTGAAACTCATAAATTCGCTCACCGTCAAACCCATCTACTTTCATTACTTTAATTTTTACTTCTTTACCCCGGCCCGCATGTTGAATCTTTACTCCACGTTTCTCCTCCTCCCATGTTAGCCACTGTAAAGCAACGGCTGATTGATTGTCTGCAAGTCGGTACTCTGATTTTGGTATAAGTCCAATAGTATTTTCTTTTAAGAAGTTACGGCGGAAGGCCAGGTTACAGGCACTGGCTATTGTGATAGCCTCGAGAAAAGGATCTACGTTACACTCTTGAAGAAGCAAGGCTCTAAATTTAATACACGCTTGAGCTAGGATTTCTACGTCTGAAATACAGTACTCCAAAATTTCCTTTTTAAAATCAAACACGTAGTCTTCAGCGACTCGTTCCTCGTACTAAATCTCAAAGGCCTTGTGTGGTTTTTCAAACATGGATTCTGGGCAGTAGTATTTTTTATCGGGCATAGGGCCTACATAATTTTGGTTCGCCAATGTATTAAAAAGATGCGGGAAAAAGCCCTTCTTTTTCTCGGGAGGCAGGTCGAAGGCTTTAGGGAGCGCAGAGAGGGCCATGGGGAAATAGCTTAGGGAGTCAATGAATCTGACATTGTCCATTTCCATTAAAATAGCTTTAGTTCCCCGAGGAGTTATTTTTGGGGTAAATTTAGTTTCTTCCATAATATACTGTAGAATGAATTGGAAATCAAAACCCTGCCCGTTGTGGGCAATTACACAAACATCTTTAAATTTTTTTCGAACTTGCATCACATAGTCCATAAACTGCTTTACCGATTCCTTTTCAAATACCCTTTGCCGTTCCGAGCAAGTTTCACACTCACCCCCATTAATAAATTTAAAACAGTACTGTTGTGATACGCACAGGTTAACTTGATGTACTTTTTGATTCTCGTCAGAGGGGAGAGACTCGTCTTGGCGAGTCTCCAAGTCAAAGAAAATAAACAAAAAATCACGGTCTTTGGGAGTTCTCCTATCTACCCTCATGAAACACTGATGTGCGGGGTCTTTGAACGCTTCACAGGGTTTACAATAAACTTCTCCGCATACGTGAGCTGTCTTACGTTTTTTTGGATGAATCATTTTCTTACAGTCACGGCAGAGTTTTAAAGTTTTACAAACTTGCCCTTGATGGGCTATTAAACACCGCTCGTTTTTGAAGAAACGACAGCAAAAACGACATGTAATGCCTCCGTGTTCTAGTTTACAGGGTGGGGAGATAGTATGGCAGGACAAGCATCTGTTTGAGCATCGGTGCTCACCCTTGTTATTGTAGGGAATATGTCATGCTTCACAGAAATAATAACATACAAACGCGGCAGTTAAGTTTGTAATTACATTATAATGACCGTTGTGAAAGAGCAAGTTAATTTTGAATTTAGCGTCTTCATTACCTCCCTCAAAATAGACATCCCGGCCTTTCTTGTCGTAGTTGTAGACGGTAATTTTGTATTTTTTAAGATGGGACTGGAATTTTTCTAGCTCGGGGATACCGGCGCCTTCCTCCGGCATTTCTACACGGGCTTTTGCTATGAGCTTATTAGCTCTGAAAGTTTGTCTTTTCCCCTTGTCCTGACGTATTGCTTTATACTGAGGATCATTTTTGCATACGCTTTGCCTACTACCAACGCTCTAGCCAAACATAAATTATCTTTGTTATTAATTACTACAATCCCTTTTCTCGCCTTACACTCTTCATCAAACGTATTGTAAAATCCAGGCCTTACCCTCCCAGAACCTACTGGAACGTTAACTCGTGCTACATATACTTTGAACGTGTCTGTAGACTTAATAGATTCGGAATTTGATTGAAGAATACCCCCAAAAATTTCCCAAAGGACATCACCGCTAACTTCAGAGACCGGTCTAAAATCTACATACCCCGGTTCAGCACTTTTTAAATTTATTGACTGCATTTTAAACCCTAGATAATCGGTGGGTACAGCATCGGCTTTAGCTTTTTCAACAATTTGATTAAGACCCTTACGAATCCAATCAAACTCAGAGATACCATTGGGAGGGTTAGTAAATTTAAAAACAGTGTTAGTCCCGTAAAGTCTGAATTTTTTAACATAGGTTTGATCTTTACTAATTAAATTTATCGGGTTTTGAGGGTTCTTTTTAGAAACGTCCATCTTTCAACAAAGAATTAAATACTGAAAACAAGCTAAACTGTACTAACGCTTAAAAGAGAAAACACACCGACCAGAGTCAAACTCACACGGATACAACTGAATTACGCAGAATCAATAATAATCTGTGCAAGAGAACACCTACGCAAGAGCAGCGCAAAAGAACGTCCGACCAGTGTGACGACTGAAATCAGACTGAAGAACCAGAGCTTGTTGTAAGAGCTATATAGTATGTAGGGGAGCACAGTACCCCTGTATCACTACGCAAGTCAGGAAAACACTAACATACACACACACTACGCAAGTCAAACCAGAACTACAAGTTATCGAAAGTTAACTCCAATGAAGGTTTAAAACACGAACACCTACGCAAGAGCAGTGCAAAAGTACGTCCGAACAGTGTGACGACTGAAATCAGACTGAAGAACTAGAGCTTGTTGTAAGAGATATATAGTATGTAGGAGAGCACAGTACCCCTGTATCACTACACATGTCAGAAAAACACTAACACACAAACTACGCAAGTCAAATCAGAACTACAGGTTATCGATAGTTAACTCCAAGGAAGGTTTCAATCACTACTCTAACCAAAAGAACAAGAATAGAAAGTGAGATTACTGTTACTCAGCACATAAAACACAATACTACTCTTGACACAAGAAAGTGAGGTTAGGTTTGGCGCCAATTTTTTTTCTGTCGCGCTAATTTGGCGGGAAAATTTTCTTCTTACTCTTTCCTCGCTCAGCGGCTCGGAAAAGTGAGGTTACTGTTAGTCAACACATACAAAAACTGTTCTAACCAAAACTGTTTTAAAGAACAAGAATAGAAGGTGAGGTTACTGAGGTGAATTTACAGTTCAAAAGAACCAGCGCAAAAAAAATAAGGTTACTGAGAGTGAGGTTATGTCAGTCAACACAACACTACTTTAGCCACAAGGAAGTGAGGGTTTGTTTACTTTCTTTACTGTAAACTATCAAATCAAACAATTAAACACAAAACAACACTACTCTAGCCAAGACAATAAACACAACATAGAAATAAAATTAAGTACACCATGAAACGGAATATAATACAGTAAAGTTGGAGTGTAAAGAGTGAGGTTACTTTAGCAGTTCAGATAACGCTAAAAATCACACGACACTACTCTTGAAACATGTAGTTAACTCTGATGTTACTGTACACTAGCAAGTCATACAACGCTCTTAACATAGATAAGTCAGGCATGAACAAGACAAGTGCATGATACCGTGATATTACTGTTATGTTAGTCAGCACATACAACGCACAACACTACTACAGTCAAATCAAACAAGAAACTGAGGTTACTGGGAGTGAGGTTATGCTAGTCAACACAACACTACTCTAAACAAATCAAACAATTAAATACAACGCAAAACACTACTCTCGACACAAGAAACTGAGGTTACTGGGAAATAAGGTTATGTTAGTCAGCACAACACTACTTTAGCCAAGCCAAACAATCAAATACAACGCACAAAACTACTTTTGACGCAAGAAACTAGGTTTGCTGTTATGTTATCCAATACATATAAACACAGGACTACCAAGTAAAACAAAATGGCTAAGGTACTTAATAAAGAACAAGAATAGAAAGTGATATTACTGTCAGTCAACAAATACAAGTACGACACAGCCCTTGACACAAGGAAGTGAGGTTATGTTACACGTAGGATAGGGTAAGCAAACGCTCAAGATTGAGGTTAGGAAAAGTGAGGTTATCTTTGCAAAACGCAGCAAACGGAGCAGAGCAGGGATTCGTCAGTTCGCAACAAAAACTGAGAGCAAAGAGAGGGAGAAAATGCGCGGCAAGAGAGCAGGTGTTGTGGTGGGGCCACGTCTGGACCAATCAGAGCGCAGGACGACTAATTCCGACCAATCACAGAGCAGTATTTTAACTGGCCACAACTAGTTTGCTGACAAAGACTTGTTGCGGATGTTGTGATTAGATACGCAGAAGGAAGTGGGATTAGATACGCAGAAGGATGTGGAGGTTAGATGTATAGAAGGGCACTGGGGTTAAAAAATAAATATGTAGAAGGAAACGTAGTTCAAATAATTACCACAGAATGCTAGATGATTAACAGCAGAAGGATACGAGGGCTAAATAATTACCACAGAAGGCTAGATGATTAACAACAGAAGGACACGAATTAACATTTCAACCCATCAGTTTACTTAAAAATGTTCACGTTACACCCGCCAGCTACAGTACGCTGAGAGACAGGATCTGTAGTTAGATACACAGAAGGAAGTGAAGGACGCAAGGGTCAAACAATTACCAAAAAATGGTATATAATTAACCACAGGGGATGAAAAAGATAAATAATTAACCACAGAGGGTAGCAAAAGAAAGACAGAGGGTAGTAATTACACCCTAATTCCATTCCCTCATAAGAGCCCATGTTATTCTATTCTCCCATAAGACCAATGTTAGCGCTCAAGCGCCCGGCCTTACTACTCAGGATCATAGCTTACAAACATGAAACAATGTTTAACCAACTTTTTTGAGGGATTGAAACAATTGAAATTGTTAATTTGACTATAGTTTTGTAAAGGTCATAGTATTCAGAAATTAGATGCTAAATTATAAGACTCTAGGTATAGTTTAGGAAAAGAGGCCCTGGAAGGGAAATATCGTGTGACAATTAATAGGCCATCAGATACAAATTAAGTGTGTATAATAAATTAATATCCAAAAGAAAATTTTTAAGTTTTACCCTTATGTAACAACTTGTATTTTTAAATGGCTTAAACTACATTCAAAAACTATTGCAACCATAAAATATTATGTTTGTAGCAACTAAACAATGTTGATTAATTACCTAAAATAATCCACATAGTGTTCTGATTACAAGGCTTCTAGCGTTTTTTTTAAGTAAAAACTTTATGAAACTGATTTTTCATACATACGCCATCAAGATGTGATTTCTGATTTTGTAGGGGGAAACCCCGTTGTATATCGTCTAGAATACAGTGGCGTTCACGAGAAGCTTTTATTACAAGAATAATTCAATCACAATTTTATTTTTGATGCGATGAACTAAGATATAAATAGTATGTGGCGAAATACAAGCCTCCATAGTAGGGGGCATTGGATGGTTCAAAACCAGCAAAGGCGTGCGAGGAGGAATGAGGAATCGCCCCCCCCCCCCCCGGTGACGTCAGCCCCCCCCCCCCGGTGACGTCAGCCCCCCCCCCCCGGTGACGTCAGCCCCCCCCCCCCCGGTGACGTCAGCCCCCCCCCCCCCCGGTGACGTCAGCCCCCCCCCCTCAGCCCTCTGTGCAATTCCTCACCCTTGTATTACCGGACTCAAACTGGCGATCGAGATGAGGAAGAGGTCGCCAGCTCTCTGTGCAATTCCTCACCCTTGTATTACCGGACTCAAACTGGCAATCGACATGAGGAAGAGGTCGCCAGCCCTCTGTGCAATTCCTCACTCTTGCATTACCGGGCTCAAACTGGCAATCGACATGAGGAAGAGGTCGCCAGCCCTCTGTGCAATTCCTCACTCTTGCATTACCGGGCTCAAACTGGCAATCGACATGAGGAAGAGGTCGCCAGCCCTCTGTGCAATTCCTCACTCTTGCATTACCGGGCTCAGTGGAAAGTCCAACGACCGATTTCTCCGAAACTGCCATGACGTCATCCTCCGCCTACGTGACCGCCACAGTCGGTTTACCCATTAGCGGTTCCAGTGGAAAGTTCCTATTCCCAACCGGAGTGCTATTTAAGAGCACGTCTTCAGAGATTTCACCAGTTTGTGTTTGGAGCTCTTACTGTGCGGACGAAGTAGTGCTGCCTCTGCGAAACACTTACACAACTTGCTGTTCATTGCCTTTGGATTCCCGTAACAGTTAATGTAAGTAACATGTAATTTACTTTTTCATCAGAAAGTTTACCAATGCTCTAAAATCTTATTAGCTAAAATTAATATTTAATGTTTTGAATATCTCGGTACACTGAGTCTTGTCCTTGTCTCTTTTCAGATGGAGATGAGTGAAACCGTAATGACCTTGGAACAGTTGTGTTTTCTAACGATTAAAGTTAACGAACCAAATTTAAAAAGCAAAATAGACTCGCTTCCACTCCTTTTTAAAAACGTTTTGAGTGAAATAAAATTTGGTTTCGCTTTTAAATCGAACTTTCAAGTGCCTAGTGGAATTATAGACGAGGGCGAAATCGCTATGTGTGAGCGTAACAAAGACAAAGACGTGTACCAGTGTTGGGAATGTCATACGAGCGATTCATGCCATCTATTTCTATCTAACATTATTAAAAGGGTTAGACTCGCCTCGTTCCCAGGGGTATCGCTACCAAAGTGTTTTTGCTGCGACAATTGTGCCTTTGTAGCGGACGGGGAATACAGATACCCGATGTTTTTGTAGATGGCTGGTCCCTGCATGTGTGTGGTCTGCGGCCGCGTGTTCGCAAACGCCGGAAACCTGACTCGCCACACGAGAGCCGCTCACAGCGACCGCCATCTCAACTGCGACGTCTGCGGTAGACGCTTCGGGCGAAGCGATAACCTGCGACGCCACCTCGCCACAGTTCATCTTCTCACTCCTCACGACCAAGCGCCAGGTACGGTTTTTATGTTAAACAAGAATAGGTGGATTGCTAGCCTCTGTGTAATTCCTCACCCTTGTATTTACTGGACCTAGGTAAACTGGCGATTGTGATGAGGAAGAGGTCGTTAGTTCTCTATACAGTTCCTCACTCATCCTCACGATCAAGCGTCAGGCATGGTTTTTATGTTAAACAAGAAACCGCCAGTACTAATGACTTGTTTTCGAGAGAGTAAACGGCTTTAGTCGAGTAAACAGATTCAAGTAGTAAACAAGGGGCTGCCAGCCTCTGTGCGATTCCTCACTCTTGTATTACCGGGCCCGGGTAAACTGGCGCTCGAGATGAGGAAGAGGTCGCCAAGCCTCTATACAATTCCTCACCCTTGTTTTTACCAGGCTCAAACTGGCGATTGAGATGAGGAAGAGGTTGTCAGTTCCTCACCTTCGTGTTTATCGGGGTCACTAATAGGACTTGTTTTCCTGTTCGCAGGCCATCCGTGCCCGTTGTGCTCCGTCGCCCTGGTGGGTCTCGAGGATCTTCGCCACCATATGGAAGCGGTCCACGGTGCGAGCCCGTCTGCTTCAACTTCCTCCTCCTCCTCTGCAACGCCACCCTTCAGAGACCCACGGCCCGAGTGCGACGTGTGCGGGCGGCGATTCTCCCGCGGGGACCTGCTCCGGCGTCACGTGCAGCTGGTGCACGCCAACGAGGCCCGTTGCACCGATTGCGGCGCCCTTTTCCGCAGGGCCGCGTACCTCCAGCGGCACATGGAGAGCGTCCACCGCGGCATGAGGTTCGCGTGCGCCTACTGCGACCGAGGCTTCACCCGGCGCTACAACCGGGACCAGCACGAGGCCCACAACTGCCCCGTCGTGAGGAACCTCGTTGTGGACGAGATGCCGCGCCTGCCCGTTCTGTCACCCGAGCCCCGGCTCAGCTCCGAGCCTCAGCCCGGACCCCGCCGCGAGCCCCAGCCCGGACCTAGCCGCGAGCCCCAGCCCGGACCAAGTACGGCACCCGACGGGATGGTGGGTGGTGGCGGACTACCCACGTTTCGCCCCATCCAACGGGCGTTCCGCGGACGCCTCCTGACCTTCGGCCTGTCCCGGCCCATGGAGGACTTCTTGGCCGTGGAGGACGCGTTGGTGCTGCTGTTCGACAGCGTCCTGGAACTGTTGGCTGACGTCAGGACCCGACACCCTAACATCAAGGTCAACATGTTCCTGGAATGTGAATTCACCAACGTTCACGGAGCCACCTGTCTGCGGGCCTTCAAGACGAAGAACGTGCCTCTCACCGCCGCGTCCAACTTGGAGGACTTCCTATCGGCTTCCTTCCACAAGCTGGAGGAAGAGAAGGAGCAGTGCCTGCTAGTGGGCAGCGGGTGGAGCTATCTCCGGATACGCGACCTGGAGATCCGCGTCAACCTCTACACCCCGTTGGGAGAACGCGGAGCCAGGTTCGTCCAGCTTCCCAGGACCATCTGCGAGACGCGTGCCGTTATCAACGTGCAAAACGTCGATGACATGTGCTTCGCGTACGCCATCCTGGCCAAGTTCGTCGCGCAACACCCGGAGAGGCCCGCATCGTACACACCGGACGTCATGGCACGCTACGACTGGGTCGGCCTACGCTTCCCCGTGGCCGTGAAGGACATCAAGGTCTTTGAGAGGAGGAACGCCATCAGCGTCAATGTGTACGGGATCGAGCGCGCCTTGGTGGGGAGACGCCCCGACGGATCGCCAAAGTTCCAGGACCGCGTGTTCCCGCTGAAGATCTGCAAGCGGGAGTTGGAGGATCACCGGGACTTGCTGTACGTGACCACCGGCGGGGACAGTCACTACGCCTACATCACAAACATGAGTAGGCTAGTGCGACACCAGCTGACGTCCCACGTCAACGCCATCCACGTGTGTAAGCGATGCTTCGCTTACTTCGACAACCGGCCCAACAAGCTGCAACTGTCCGGTGCCGAGCGTCTGGAGGAGCACATGCGATACTGCACCGCCAAGGCTCCCCTCCGCTTGGACTTACCGAAGAAGCAGCAGATCCGCTTCGCCCACCCCGAGTACACTCGGCGCGAGCGCTTTTGCGTCTACGCCGACTTTGAGTGTGCTCTGCAGCCCGTCGCCGCTGACCCTGCGGAAGCGCCGCCTGGCACGAGGCCCCTGCAACTGCACGTCCCGTACGCCTTCGCTTACCAGATCGTGGACTCGCTCGGCCTGGAGGAGTTCGAGCCCCGCGTCTACTTCGGGGCAGACGCGTCCAAGGTCTTCATGGAGAGGCTCAAGACGGACGTGCTGGCGCTGTGGGAGTTCCTATTCAGCATGAGAGCTCTGCACCCTTCTCTGACCCGGCAGGAGATGGACGAGTACCTGGCAGCGACTCACTGCTACCTCTGCGGGAAGGAGTTCACGGACCAGGACGTCAAGGTGCGGGACCACAACCACGCCCCGCCCTACGAGTTCCGAGGAGCCGCTCATCGCTCGTGCAACCTCAGGTACCGGGAGCAGCGACACATCAACTGCTACTTCCACAACCTGTCCAACTACGACGCCCACTTCGTAGTGCGCGAGCTGGCCATCGACCCCGGCGACGTGGACGTGTTGGCCCACACGGAGGAGCGGTACATCGCTTTTACCAAGCGATTCCACTTTGGTCAGCCCGGGGACAACCAACGTCAGAGCAGTTTCGCGGTGCGCTTCCTGGACACCTACAGGTTCCTGTCCATGAGCCTGGCCAACCTGGCGGCGGGACTCCCCACGGACAGGATGCGCGAGACGAGGAAGCGCTTCCCCGACGACCGGCTGTTCGACCTGGTGCGCAGGAAGGGCGTGTTCCCCTACGACTTCGTGACGTCCTACGACACGCTGTACAGGACCAGGGAGTTGCCGCCCAAGGAGGCGTTCAGGAACTCCATGACCCTGGAGGACATCAAGGACGAGGAGTACGAGCACGCCCTCAACGTGTGGCGAGCCTTCGAGTGTCACAACCTCAAGGACTACGCGGACAAGTATCTGCGATGCGACATCGCCCTGCTCACCGATGTCTTTGAGCAGTTCCGCGACACCTCGCTGGCAGAGTACGGGCTGGACCCCGCCCACTACTACACCCTGCCATCCTACGCGTGGGACGTGATGCTCAAGACCTGCGGTGTGGAGCTGGACACGCTGCAGGACTTTGACATGTACCTGTTCGTGGAGCAGGGGATCCGAGGAGGCATCTCACAGGCCATCACCCGCTACGCCAAGGCCAACCACGACAGGTGCCCGGACTACCGCCCGGACGAGCCCACGCGCTTCCTCCTGTACCTGGACGCCAACAACCTCTACGGCTGGGCCATGTCCCAGCGCCTGCCGACCGGAGACTTCGAGTGGCTCAGCCGAGAGGAAATCCAGGCGTTGGACGTCGCGGCGCTGGACGCGGAGGCCGATCGAGGCTACATCTTGGAGGTGGACCTCCACTACCCCGCGCGCCTACACGACCTGCACAAGGACCTTCCCTACTGCTGCGAGACGAAGCGCTCGCCGACAGGGAAGTTCCCCAAACTGTTGACGACCCTGGACGACAAGACGCACTACATCTGTCACTACAGGGTCTTGCAGCAGGCGCTGCAAAACGGATTGGAGCTGGTCGCGGTGCATCGGGCGATCTCCTTTCGCCAGTCGCGGTGGTTGGAACCGTACATCCTGATGAACACGGAGCTGCGGAAGAGGGCCAGGACGAAGTTCGAACAGGACTTCTTCAAGCTCATGAACAACGCGGTCTTCGGCAAGACCATCGAGAATGTACGGAAGCGCCTCAACGTGAAGCTGGTGTGCACCCCGGAGAAGTTTTCCAAGTACGTCGCCAGATCCAACTTCCTGGACCGGACGTACTACACGGAGGACGTGGCCCTGGTGCATCTGTCCAAGGTCAACATCGTGTTGGACAAGCCCGTCTACGTAGGCATGACAGTCCTGGAGCTGAGCAAGTGGCTCATGTACGAGTTCCTGCGCAAGATGAAGGAGCGCTACGGTGACCGCCTCACCGTGGACTACATGGACACGGACAGCTTCGTCTTTGACATCGTGTCCCAGGACGTCTACGCAGAGATGAAGGAACACCTGGACGATTTCGACACCAGCGGATATCCGAGGTCCCACCTCTGCTACAGCCCCGTCAACGCTAAGGTCATTGGAAAGTTTAAGGACGAGTGCAACGGCCTGTCCTTATTCGAGTACCTCGGCCTGCGGTCCAAGCTGTACTTTATGGACATCGAGGACGCAGCGACAGGCGGCAGCAAGGCTCTCAAGCGGGCCAAGGGGGTGGCGAAGGGCGTTGTCAAGAACGTCCTCACCCCCGACGACTACAGAGAGTGCCTGTTTGACGGGGTTCAAAAGCGCACCACCAACGTCCGCTTCCAGTCTCACTTGCACCGGGTCTACACCGTGGAAGTGGACAAGCTGAGCCTCAGCCCGACTGACGACAAGCGGTGCGTCCTCCCCGACGGCATCCACACTCTGCCGTGGGGACACAAGGACGTCCCGCCACTACCGCCAGCCAGGAGAGGAGGAGATCGACCTCAGCGGATGGAGGTGGACGGTGAGGAGGAGGAGGAGCGCCAGGACGAAGACGAGGAAGAGGAATTCCCTGTTTAGATTTAATATTAATTTTAAGAAAATTTGTAAATAGTATTTGTAAGAAAATATAATAGCTTTATGTACAGCATGAACCCGAGTTGTTTATTTCCTCCCCTTTGCTCACTCAAAAGCCGTTAGGCTTAAAGTGTGTGAGAAAGGCGTTATGGGCCGTTTGGCCCGAGCCGTGCAGCTTAAAAAGCCCCCGCCAACCGGGAGCGATTGGCGGCGCGTGTCGGGGGACGGTCCTGAAGGAGTTGCCCAGGAAGGAATTACTCAGCGGTCTGCTGACGCTCAAGGTTGCACCCTCGAATTGCTCAGCGGTTTGCTGATGTCCGAGGGGTCTCGTGACGCGCCCTCTTTGGTGACCTTCACTGCCGCTTGGCGGGGGCTCAGCCAGTGACACGCGCCGCTGGTATATAAACCTGAGGTCCAGCCCCGCTGGCTCAGTTTTGCTAATTTTTTTTTAATTTAGTAAGGAGAAAGGAGAAATGAAAACACAAGCTTTATCATTATGAGGCATGTATTGTACAGTAATAAGGTTACATACACGTACTACAAAAACCTTACAAATTAGTTTTAAGCGAATATGGAGTGGAAGAGTCTGCGGACGAGAGCGTCGTTGGCGGCGGGAGCGGCAGGGTCGAAGAGCTGGACGTAGTCGCTGAGTGACGTGCGGAGAACAGCCCGGCAGTACAGGTAAGTGAGGCAGTAGTAGCCGCAAACAGAAGTATCGTAGCCCTGGAGCCGATACCTGTTGTAGACGTAGTGGCGGTGATGAGGATTGCGCCTCAGGAACATTTGAAAGTCGGCCTGGTATGGCGGCCTCCCGTAGCTGTCCAGGTACTCGAGTCTGTCCTCTTCCGAGCAGTAAAACGCCACCCAGTGTTCGCCTCCCTCGGTGTGTGCTACCGTGTTGGACACGATGGCGGTGAGAGGCTTGACCGGCACGTCCGGTAGTTGGTCAGAGGCGTAGACCGCAACGTTCCTCAGTCCGGGGATCTTCGCCAGGCATTCTCTGATCTGGACGGTATTCATCGTGGGCGGAAGCAGCACAGGCAGCTCGAGGTGGACGAGTCCAGTGTGTCGTTAGCCACGAGCCAGTCCCGCAATACTATGCAGTTATGAAGGGCGCAACGGTTGTGGGAGCTCTTATGGTGGCGACAGCGCAGGGTCCGGTAGGTGGGCGGACCGTTGAGCGACCCGCAGCCCAGATCCTCCATGTCCTGAGCGGTGGTGGCGGCGGGCTCGGTTATGAGGTGGCGTTGTACAAAGTCCCTCTTCTGCGATCCTTTGACGTAGACCAGGGGGCGGTGGATGAGGCAGGAGCGCAGCTTGTCCAGCAGGGCGACATACGCGATGTCCCCCTGGTCCCACTCCAAGCCGTGGCAGTGGCGAGTGACCCAGACGCTCTCGCGCTGTTTCTCGGAAGTCAGGAGGTCCTTACTGAAGGGCGGGCGGGCGATGTGATGTAGGAGCAGCGTGCCGGTAGTCACGTCCACCACGCAAACCTCTTTCAGTAGAAAGTCATTATCACTGTCTTTAAAACACTGCATATCCATCACCACGCTTCCGTGATGACAGCGCGCTGGCGGCGGCTCGATGTAGATCGGTGGCGGCACGTCCATCCCGTACGGCTGACTGAACTCGACTGAGCGCTGGCGGGAGCGCGCCTAGCGGGTTAACCTTGGGTGCGCGCGCCGCCATCACCTAACGGTCCGCGGTGACCTTGAGCGCGCGACAACTCGTTTACCCGCCAAAACCTAACGGTGCGCGCGCGCGGTGACCTTGAGCGCGCGGCAACTCGTTTACCCGCCAAAGTCGACTGTGACGTTGCGATGACGGTCCACCTCCACGACGTTGTCCAACTCGGCGTACACTATGCAGTTGAACGCCTCCGCCAAGGCTTCGGAGAACCCAATCTCTATGCGCAGGTTACCGTTGCGCACCAGGTTCCAGTGGCTGGATTGAGAGGCCGCCATATCGGGCGTCAGATCAAACGCCATCAGGCAGTATCCGTAGGGGTACTCGTTGCGACTGACTTCGTTACCGCAGTCTGAGAAATTGATGCCGGTGCCGGTGTACAACGTGTGGTAGGCTAGCACGCACAACTCCTTACCGAACGTGTAATCCGGTTGAAGCGGCTTACATGGCACTTGCTCACCGTCTATGTACAGCGCGAAGAAGTTCACGTGGCTGTGGGTGAAGTTGAACGGGTTCTTCTTGTAGTCCCCGTTGAACGCTTGATTGCTGACCAGGCCAACTATAACGCGTTTCGGCAGTTGTCCCAGAAACACACTGTCCAGAGTCTTGCTGCTGATACCGGAGGGTAGCGTGAAGGATTTGACTTCCACGCGCGTAATGGGATATTTGGCTGTACCCGACTCCAGCGTCCTGCTGTGAGCCAACAGCACGCTCGGGTTGATCTTACAGCGGCGCATGAACAGGTTGACTTCGGCGATGTCCACTTTGTAGTCTGTCACGGTTTTGGACATGATGGAGAATGAGTTCTTTGACCTGATCAGGCGAAAGCGCATCTCCACGCCGTTTAACATGAACTTCTCCTGGTTGCACAGGTCGACGTGCAGATGTCCGACCATGTCCGCGTACCGGCTGGCCTTGACAAACTCCCTCCGGTTCTTGAGCCCGGCATTATCCTCCTCAGTATTGTCCATGTACCCGGCATAGTCCTCGTAGAACAACTCCGCGGTGAGGTGCGATGTCTTGGCATCACCGCCATAGGACAACAGGTTCTCCAGGTAGGCGCGATAGGCGTACGTGTTGTTCTGAGGAGACACCAGTTTGTTGTTCAGGTACAGGTCCACTTGACTGAACAGCGAGTGCAGCCAGTTGTTAATCGGACCCACCTCTTTTATCGCTTGATCACCCGTTACAGCGCCTCCGCTAGCCGTTCTAATGGTAGCCTTCACATGCAGTAGCGTCTGTGACAGATCCGTGTACTCGTCCCCGTGACCCGGAACTATGAACTCCACGGGCGAGTCGTCTGTCAGGGAGGAGATGGGCTTGTACTGTACCCATTTACCGCTCTCTATACTGGTCTGCGTGGGCGGTAGCGAGAACAGGTCCAACTCGGTCTTGACACACTCGCACGACTTCTGATGTAGAAACGCCATTATCCAAAAATGTCCTTCACGGTACTCTTGCTCTTCTTGCTTCTCCTCTTCTTAGCGACACGTTTTGCGGGCTTCCTCTTGGGGGCAGCGCTCTTCTTCCTCGCTCCGAGGAGTTTCGCCAGAGACTGAGGAGTAACCTGCTGTACACGCCTCCTCTTATAGGCGCCACCACCGCTCAGCACGCGATCCAGTTTTTCATCAGCCCTGCGTTTCAGCGACCCGGTAAACTGTCTGAGCCGGGCGTTGGCCGCGACTCGGGGGTCGGCTGTGCCCGCCGCCACGTCGCCCAAGAAGCCCACACCGGACCTCAGCGCCTCCTTGCCCAGCGCCGATGCGCCGGATCTGATCAACGGGACCACTGTCCGCATCAGCCCGCCTAGGAAACTGCCGATGCCGTGTCCGCGTTGGAAAGCGGCTCCTCTGAATACGGAGGATACGCCATGGCCCGCCTGCTGGTGGCGGTAATACGCCAGATAGGGATCGTTCGGATTCATTGCCGCTGCCTCTCTTTCCTGAAATGAAGCTTCATGCACGTAGTCCCGAAGTGGAATGGCAAGTGTCGCCCTTGGTTGTCCCTTAAATCGATTTCCACGCTCTCGAATGAGGTTTTAATCACCGGCACGTAGTGCGGGTCTATTATATACACTGTCGTGTTGGCACCGTACGTGTAATTCCTGATGTCGATGTTGAGGATCTTCAGTAGTGGCGCCACAGCGTCGCCCACCAGTTGGGGTTCCACCAGGTCGCAATACACGTACATGTGTGATGGCAGACCGGCGAAGAGGTTAGCCGGCCTCACGGACCTGTGACGCTTGACGATATCCGTATCCACCTCGTAGCCAAACTGTAGCGCCAAACCGGGGCTCAGTTTGAGGCTCTGAACGGCTGAAGACGTCGACATCAATTCCACCTTGGAGGACCTCTCGTCATACGAGAAGGCGCACAGGTTACTCTTCATTTGAGGGTGGTTGTTGATTGCGTGCACGAGTTCCTCGGTACTACTGTAATTGCCCGGCTCCACTTTGATTAACAACTTGTCCACCACGGCCAACCCGCCTTTCGAGTCCCTCATTCCCAGCACTAGTTTGATGTAGGTTCCCTCACCGACGGTCAGAAAAGAGAAGGGGTAGTGCGCCTCCGCCAGAGCGACCTCCCACTCGCCGTCTGACAGATCAACGGTCGAGGGTAGATGGGTCGTGTAGTTTGTCACCATGTTGTTGGGATAGTAATTCATTGAACTGTTACTGGGCAACGTCAGGTAAAACTGGTCGTGCCTCGTCATCGCAGCTGTTGCACGTCCGCTGCGGGTACCCACGAATTGAAGTCCTCTCCGTAACCGGCCCACTTGACTAGGTAGCGCTTACTGGAGCCTCGCCCTTTAGTGTCCAGTATTTTATCTATTTGATACAGGCGATCCGGGGCGATCGTCACCTTTTGCATCTCATGCTCGTAGAAGCGCCCTTCCAGCGGCGTCCCGTTCAGGTCGCGCAACACGTACAATGGCAGAGGATGCGACCCGTATACGTGGTCCACCACGAACAGCTCCTTACTCCAATTGGTCTCATAACCTTTGGCGAACGTGCCCTTCTCCTTGGCTATGCGCACCGTGTCGCCCGGCTCGAACCTGGGCTTGTGTCGCCGGATCGCCTTTCCATACATGTGACGCCACACCTTGTACACCGTTTGACCATCGCCGCTGTCCGCGTCCACGGGTCGTAGGCCACCCAGGCTCCTGTGCGGGCTGCGGTTGTAGGCGTCCACAAGCCTGTCCAACACGTCCACGTAGCGATACGTGTTCTTGTAGGTCAGGTAGCGCCACATGCGGGTCTTGAGCGTGCGGTTGACTCGCTCCACCACCGCCGCCTTCACGTCGGGGTTCTGCGTGGTGAAGTAGTTGACACCGTGACTCTTGAACACTCGCTTGGTCGCGGCCCCGGTGAACTCCGTCCCCTTGTCGGTCTGTAGGCAGCGAGGAGTCGCCTCAGCGAATATCCTCTCGAACGCAGCAGCCACCTCAGGCCCGCTTTTCCTCTTCAGTGGTACCGCGAACAGCCGCTTACTGAATACGTCTATCACAGTCAGCAGGTAGTTGACTCCGTCGTTGTACCGGCTCAGGCCGCGCATGTCGTTCAGGTCCGCCTGCCACAGCTCCCGGGGCCCGAACACGGCGTAGCGGTTGCGGGGAAACCGCTTGCGCGCAGGCTTGTGCAGCGTGTAGGTGTCCTGGGCGCGCAGCCAGTCGGCTACCCGACGTTTCGGTAGGCGCGCGGCTCTGGCCAGGGCGGCCACCCCGCCGAGGGAACCGGGCTGGCTCGGGTCGTAGTACAACTTCTCCATTACGGTGTGAACTGCTCCCAGTTGTCCAATGACGATTCCCGGTCGGGTTCCTCGGTTATTATCCTTCTCCTGGCCGCTGGGGGTCGCGGTCTCAAGCGGTCCAGTATCGGCGTCAACCTCGGTGACAGGGGTGTCGAGGAGGCTGCCGTCGTGTCTCCCCAGGGGCTCGATGCCGAGTCCAGTCCCACGCCTAGGTAACGCAACGCCGTGGGATTGCTCACGTATTCTTTGGGTACGTTCATGTCCTTCAAGGCGGCCATCACTTGATGCCAGCCGGTAGGCAATCGGTCCGCCCTTCGCGCTCTCACTATGCTGTGCGCGATGTCCACTATATTGGAATCGGGGATCTTCACCTTGTCCACGTACACCGCCCCACTGGCGTCCCAGGCGATGGGGCTGCCTTGCCGGGTCATGAATCGCAACAAGTTGCGCGCCACCGACCTGTAGATTTTTGAGAACGATTCCACAATGTCCTCCTCCGCCGAGGCGCTAGACTCGTGCTTCATCTGACTCGGACCTCCCGCCGCTTCCTCCTCCCTCTGCTCACCCTCGATGATTGACAGACCTATGGGTTGACGTTTAGCCGCGGAAAAGTGCAGGAACCGCTGTAACACCTGCTGATATTGTTTCCATTTCTCCGTATCGTCCAGCCGCTTGTCGCTCAATATGCGATGCATCTCAGCGTCCAGGCTGGCTGGCTTATTGGCGCTACCTGCTCCTCCTCTTGGCTCCGGCCCTGGTCCCGGTCCTTCTCGCAATCTCTCGATGAGCTCCTGCGGTACAACCACCATTTTCCTAGCGTACTCCATGTCCGATTAGCTTCTGCGCTAAAACGGGCAGAACAGCGTTCAACAGCAGAGGTAGGAAGATCCCTCCGCCCCGTTGGACGAGGTAGTGTCGCTTCTTGGCCCAACCCTCGCCGCGTTTCACCAGCCGTCTGAGCGCCTGTTTGTGTTTGCTCAATTTGCGTTTGAGACAGGGGGAAAGCGGTACGTTTCCGCGTAGCACGTTATACGCGCACTCGCACAATGACTTGATGCGACTCTTGTCGCACGCTTTTAACAGGGCCTTGCGTTCTTTGGGCGTAGCGTGTATTAGGGCCCTCAGCAGCGCCGCGTCCTTCTTCACACGGTGTGACATGATGACTGACGCTGGCGCGCGCTCGGCCTATTTATCACTTCTTCTTGGGCAGGTACACGTAGTTCACCGGATCGTCTGGGAAAATGGCCGAACGTACGCGCATCTCTTCTGGCGTGGACTGTTTCAAGTCTATGAGCAGGTAGGCGTGCGGATCACGCGTGGCGTCCGCGTAAGCCTCCTCCACGAATTTGGGGTTCTCCGGGTATACTTGACGGGCCAGGTGTTTGATCTGAGCGCGATCCCTGGGATTCTTGAAGCACACTATGTAGTGGGCGTTCAGCGATATGTCGCGCTGGCCCCTGCCCTGGTGAAACAGGTTTTGCGTGATGAAGAACACGCTCATGTTGCGGTGGTGCGAGCCCTTGGTGAACAGGTCCGCCACGCCGGAGCCAGCCTCGCGCATCATGTCATCGACGATGACCAGGGCGGGCTCGCTACCGTCATAGTCGTCCAGGTCTGGCAGGCCGGCTACGTAGCGCACGGCAGAGTCCGCACGGCTCTTGCCACCACCGCTGCCATAGTGCCAAGTGATGCGGGCGAACCGCGTATCGCACATGCGGTCGGCGTGCTCTATGAAGCGAGCCACGAAGTGCGACTTGCCGCTGCCCGAGGGCCCAGCCACGATGGCGGTGAACGGGTGTTTCCACCTCAAGTCCATGGCGTCTACTGACTGCCGTGCACCGCCACCTCGGCTCTTGTAACTAAAGGTTCTTTTTCTTGCTTCTTTTTATTTCTTTTTAATTTTTTTATTATTGAAGGAAATAAAGGAATAGGAAATAACATTTATTTATACAAATTCCAGGAAAGGAGATTTGCTGCCAGGAGGGCCGCTCCTCTTTACAAGGCTCGTCCTCGGCCCCACGCCAACGTTGTACTGGGAGATGGCGTTGTCGTCCAGGACCGTGAGGTACCGCCGGGGCATGTAAATCCGGATCGGGTCATCGCCGACGAGACCCTCCAAGGTGGCCATCACTGCCTCACCGTACGGTGTGTCCACCCGCTCGAATGAGCGGATCGGGTACACCGCGTTGTCCCGCAGATCTGCGATGCGAGTGTAACCCGCGGCCTTGCAGCTGTTGAGGGCTGTCCTGAGGTCCATCTTCTGGTCCGTGTTGAGCATGGCGCAGCGGCTGGATGCAGAATGACTGGCTCTCGCCACCGAGTAGCCTTTTATTGGCGGTGTCTACGTGCCGACTCACGCATATCAACAACATGATGACATAGTTACTCGCTCAATTCCAGGAAGGGTGATGTAATGGAAAGCTTTACTGCGTAAACAAGTGGATTGTTCTAGAAGCGTCTCGGTTATCAACTGCTTAGTGGAAGTTTCCACGCTCAATTCCAGGAAGGCTGACGTAATGGAAAGCTTTACTGCGTAAACAAGTGGATTGTTCTAGAAGCATCTCGGTTATTAACTGCTTAGTGGAATTTTCCACGCTCTCTCGTTTACTGGGTAGCGCGCTTGGAGTGTGCGCTCCTCTTGGTTTTCCCTGAGATGACGCAATCGCGCTTGGAGTGTGCGCTCCTCTTGGTTTTCCCTGAGATGACGCAATCGGTCTTTCGCCAAGTGGGTAGAGGAGTAGCGGTCCTAGTGATCCCGTCGTATCTTGACTCTCCCGTCTCGCTATTTGCCAGCCATAGGTTTTGCAATCTGGATAGCAGGTCCTCTAGACATATGCAGATTTCATCGTTTCGCTCCTCGTCCAAGTACAAGCCGCAGCTGAACGTGGGGCGACCTCCTTTGAACACATTCATCTTCAACAGTACGTTACCGCTGTTGGTAGGGTTCTTCACAGTGTACTGATATCCGCCAGCGGACCAGCACAGTGCCGGGGAATCGATAGGCACTTCCTTCCTCTTTACAGTCCACCCATCGAGCTTTTTCTTCTTTGACGCACATCCCTGCTGAACTGGCGGTGCGTTGGGGTTCTCATCGTTCATTGCGTTCAGCTCCTCTAGGAAGGAGCGGATCGTTTGGTCCACTTCGGTTGCGCTGACTCCGTTTCCGTTCATGGTGACGTCTCGAACAACACTGAGGTCGCGCGGCTCTGCCTCGGTTTTATACCCAGGTTGCACGCTTCAGCGAACCTTCTAGAAGCTTCCAGAAACGTGAGAGGTGGACTTTCGCTAACGGGGAGCACTCCAGTCAGGAGGCCTCATGCGACGCACTTGCCGGAACCTTCTAGAACGGAGGGGTCTTGAAGGTCGCTAATGAGTAAACAGGCTGGGACAGTCACGTAGGCCCTGGAACGCGCCTCGACACGTGACATGCTCATACATAGCACTCCAGTCAGGAGGAGGCCTCATGCGACGCACTTGCCGGAACCTTCTAGAACGGAGGGGTCTTGAAGGCCGCTAATGAGTAAACAGGCTGGGACAGTCACGTAGGCCCTAGCACGCGCCTCGACACGTGACTCCACGGAGCCACTCGCAGTTTGGTTTAGTCAAGCCGGCATACAACGTGTAACGAAGTCACATCAAATTCGGTCGGCAAGCAGCCGAGATCCCATGAGGAAAACGCGTTTGAAAATTAATAGCGGGCCCGTTTAACAGTGGATTTTCAATTTTCTTTAAGCGATGGTTTTCTTAGGTCACGACCCCACATGTGGTGAGGTTTCGTCAAAATCGGTTGGTAAACAGCTGAGATCCCATAAGGAAAACGCGGTTTTAATGAGGAATTGCACAGAGGGCTGGCGACCTCTTCCTCATCTCGATCGCCAGTTTGAGTCCGGTAATACAAGGGTGAGGAATTGCACAGAGGGCTGGCGACCTCTTCCTCATGTCGATTGCCAGTTTGAGCCCGGTAATGCAAGAGTGAGGAATTGCACAGAGGGCTGGCGACCTCTTCCTCATGTCGATTGCCAGTTTGAGCCCGGTAATGCAAGAGTGAGGAATTGCACAGAGGGCTGGCGACCTCTTCCTCATGTCGATTGCCAGTTTGAGCCCGGTAATACAAGGGTGAGGAATTGCACAGAGGGCTGGCGACCTCTTCCTCATCTCGATCGCCAGTTTGAGTCCAGTAATACAAGGGTGAGGAATTGCACAGAGGGCTGGCGACCTCTTCCTCATCTCGATCGCCAGTTTGAGTCCGGTAATACAAGGGTGAGGAATTGCACAGAGGGCTGGCGACCTCTTCCTCATCTCGATCGCCAGTTTGAGCCCGGTAATGCAAGAGTGAGGAATTGCACAGAGGGCTGGCGACCTCTTCCTCATCTCGATCGCCAGCCTATGTTAGGTTTCCGCCAGGTCACGTGACGGGGGGGGGGGGGGGGGCTGACGTCACCGGGGGGGGGGGGCTGACGTCACGGGGGGGGGGGGGGGCGATTCCTCATTCCTCCTCGCACGCCTTTGCTGGTTTTGAACCATCCAATGCCCCCTACTCTCCATGTATCATTTCATTGTAAAGAAATAATTTACATCCGTACAACAAATAAATATATTTTAAATGTGAAGTTTTCTAATTTTTAAATATTTAAATCATCACAACATAAACATAACATATATAATAGCTATAAAGTATCTGTTGTTTACGTTTCCTAAATAACAATCCTTTTGATCCTTTAAGTGGCCCTAAAATACAATAATACTAAGCAAAAAATAATAACATGTCATGTTTATTTTTGTTTTTTTTTCAGGCGTTTAAATTATTATACAGGAGGACTGCTGAATCACATAATACTGCAGACCCCTTCTCCGCATACCGCTTTTTCTCGTTTTTCCCTATGCTGTTGACTGTACCGTTTGACAACTTGTATTTTTAAATGGATTAGACTACCGTAACATATTTAACCTAATTAATGTGGCTTTTCCCACAAACTAAATGAAACAAAAACCAACCAAAAGACCAACAAATCTACTTAATGTGCTAATTATTTGGTTTTAGCGTTTATTTGAGAGTAAATACTTTAAATTCGTTAAAGTAATTTGTAAATATTATCTGCGATGATAAAACCTCGTTGTAGATCGTCTAGAATCCGTTTCACAGTGTGGTGTTCATGAGAAGCTTTCATTAAGAGAACAATTTAACAAATTAATTTTGAATACTTAATTTAGATCATCTTTGTGATGTATAAGAAATACATTTGTACGCCTGGCCTATGTACAAAATACATGAAACATTTTAAAAACAAATAAGTTTAATAACAAAAATATTTAAATTAGTAATATAACCAGTACAACATACCAATAAACTAAAGAATAGAAAGCTTCATACTGCATTACCGACATCAGTTAACCTCAAAAACGGGAACTAAATTATTTATTTCAATTGTAAAGGGAAATGTAATATAAAATTGGAAATTTTGTGAATTTTCCTAGAGTTTTCAAACATTAAGCTACGTGCATGTCAAATTTCAAGACCCTAGCATATCTAGAAATGGGTTAGAATTCGTATACCTCAGTCAGTCAGTCAGTCAGTGAGTTATACATGCGGCTGTATATATTTTAGATATGGAGAAAGTATTGTTTTCGTCAACATTTTCGAATTTGAGTTGTTAGTGGAAATATTCGTTTTTGTGCTCCCTGAACCCAAAAAAGTGATTTTTACGTGATGTCTGTGTGTGTGTGTACAACAACACAGAAATTATTGGTCCGAAATTTGTGGCAAATGTTCATTAGTCTGTCTATCTGTCTGTTTGTCTGTCTATCTGTCTGTCTGTATGGATGTGTACAGAGCTATAGACCTAACCAATGGTCCGATTTTTATGCAATTTGGTATAATAGGTACTAAGCCACGATATCTCCAGGCGTTTTTTTTTTCATTTTTTGAATTTTTTATTTTTAAGGGTAATTATCCCCCATGATTAAACTTTAATCGTTTGTAGAACTTTAGTTTTCCAACAAAATGACACCACCCGCATTTCTGTATAAAATTCGGGTTCATAAATGACAAGATTTTAAATATCAAAAATTCAGTTTTTTGGATTTTTCATAAAAAAACGTAAATATAAAAAATATCACTATTCACTATCAAAAAGAGCTCAAAAAACTAAATAATTTAGTATCTTGAATTACTATTCTATGATTACTGGTTGCGGAGAAAATTTAAATTTTCATTTTGCGGTTATCACAGTACGTTGTCCAATGTTAATCTTATAGGGAATACGAAATACCCCCGTCGCAGCAAACCTCCGTACTCAGCGAATTTCCTATATGCATGAATATATTTCTTACTACCACATAAAGCCACTTACCAAGTTTCATAAAAGTACTTAAATAAATAACTGATATATAGCATTTTATTTATTCTCTATAAGAATAACATTAGGGCTGAGAACGCAGGTTTGCTGCAACGAGGACCATAAAATATGGTTTTTTTGCAATTTTCAATATTACTCAACCAGGTGAAGCTACATACTAAGTTTTAATGATTTATGTTCATAATTAAGGGAGATATAAAGCTTTATGTATTCTCCATAAGAATAACATTAGGGATGAGTATGCAGGTTTGCTGCTAAGAGGATAATCAACAAAAAATCAATTTGTTGTACAAATATGAATACACCAGAACTAAGTGAAGCCACATACCAAGTTTCATTAATATACGTTCATAAATAATCGAGATATCAAATTTTATTTATTCTCATAAAAATAACATTGGACAACGTACTACTGTGATAACCACTTTGAATATCTCGGCAACGGTTGGACGTAGAATCACAATTTAAACACTAAAATGATTGTTTTGTAGAGCTAAACTGAATGGTAAAAGCAAATGTGAAGTTTACAGTAAAATTAATTAAGGAAAAGCTAAAAACCATTTTCCCATAAGAATAACATGGGAGATTTTATGAACACGTTTTTTGGATTTTCTCCACAACCAATTAACTTAGGTTCACGATTCAAAATATTATTTTATTTGTTTTTTAAGGTCTATAAAATGGCTAGAACAAAAATTCTGTGTTTTAAAAATTTCAGAGTGAAAAGTGCAAAAAACTGATTTTTGGACAATTTTGAAACCCCATAAACCCCCTTTTCCATGGTCCGATTTTTCTGGTTTTCGAACTTAAAGTCATGAATGTCACTTTACACATTTGAGCCAAATCTCATCGAAATCGGACGTTTTTTACTCAAGTTATCGCATTCACGGACACACACACACACATATATATATATATATAAATTTGAACGAATCTGGGGACCTCAAAAAAAAGTTATCATGGTCTCGGACTTAAGTCTTACCATGAGACCTACGGTAATAGCTTCTTCCCTATAGGGGAAATTCGCTAAAATTAGTATTTCTCTCTTATTTACCGATCAATTTCGTTCAAACTTGATATGCTTGTCAAGTTAGCATTGACCAACAGAGGAAATTCGAAATATGTTGCCCCTTAATGACCCTGGGGTTGAGTAGGGGGCATTTCCGCTCTTAAAACCACGTGTGTATCAATGGATTCTGTAGTGCCTCCAAAACAGGGATTTGGGTGGATGTTTTTGAAAACAACTTGTTTACAAGATTTTCTGGACTTTCGACCGTGCTTTTTTTATTCTATATTTAGTAAATAAAAAGTAATTTATTCATTAAAGTTGGGCTAAAAGGGAGAAAGTATGTGTCAGTTTCCTGATACCGTTTATTTACCGTGTAATGGGATGAGCTTACAAACGACACTATATGAGGAAATGTTGGTGTCTTCTTATACTTTAGGACACAACATTGATGGGAAAATATATGCATAATCAAGAGCCCCGGAAAAGAAGGCCTGAGAATATTAGTGTTCACCTAAGTTTATCCATTTAAAAAATATGTTATGTACTTTTCCTTAAAAAAATCAAGATGGTCATATGTTATCTTTGCATAGCTGTTTTAAGCAGACAAACTGGTAATAAAACAAAACAGCTGTTACATTACATTTGAAACCCTTTGCAGCTGCATTCTAGCAGAGAAAGTATTAGTATTAACAACTTCAAGGTTAAATAGAACGTTATCTTTATTTATAAACACCCTGGTTAATGTTTTAAGGCAAAAGTTAGAAACATTACACATCATTTTCACGAAACCTTTGAAAAAATTGCTGTTAAACGAAACGTTGTTACTTTTTATTTTCCAAATGAACATATTCTAAATCTGAAGTTATCCTATAATCTAATATGAGTAAGGTTTGCTTGCTTGCTTGCTTGTGACATGGATCTCAAAAACGGCTCCAACGATTTTCTTCAAATGTTCAAAATAACTAATTTCTGGGATAAAAATAAGTTCTAGACAGGCCTCATCTCCAAGAAAAATCAAATAATTAAAAAAAACTAAAATTAAAAGTTAAAAAAATAACATTGGGCTTATGGAGTTTCAAATCAAAACAAAAGAACTGTAACAGCTATTCATAATCAACCAGGGAACTATCAAAGTAATACTCATGTTGTATATGATTACAAAAAATAACATGTGGTTTCCTGAGAGCAGAGATTAAAATATTTGAGTGTAGATTACATAAATAGAGTAGTAAAATAAATCAAAAGGAGATTGAGCTATAAATAACAACTGGAGTGACCTTAAAAATGTAGAAAAGAGGCAAATGAGTTATTAAAATCTGATTATCAGTAGGGGGAAGTGGAGAAATATTACTCCAAGTCATCTAAACAAACTGACTGGCCTTCCCCCGAGCAAAGCTCGGCCCCCAGGTACTTTTATTTAATTGTAAAACAAATTTGTATGTAAAAGCTGTTTCTATAACTATAACAATAATTTGCCTTTTTATGTTGCCTTACAGAGTTTATATAATTTACAATTATGTTATTAAGTTTTTATTATTTTGAAATTATGTGACATTTTAACTGTCACTTGAAGTGGAGTGGAACAATCTACGTAAATACATGGGAAGATTTGTATAAACTGCAATAATATTTTAACTTGATTTGACAATACTCATCAACTACGTCACTTTCAAATTCAACATTAACTGATGCTGTGTAGAGCAGCACGGGGTCTCTAGTATTAAAACAAATTGCAAAACTTTGTATAGCCCGTCAGGTCGTTCTACTATGTCGATTTTCAAGATTATGTTTTAGATCATAGGTAATTATGCCTAGATATGTCATCACTCATGTAAACTAACACATCTTCAATGGGCTTTGCCCCAGTCGCTCTTAAAGTTCCCACGTTAATATTATGGAGGAAGTTTGTTTACCTCAGATGATTACTTAAAATATGTGCTTATTAATCAAGAGAGTTCATTTGGTTCGCCAAGGAATACTGCAGCACATAATAAAAATACTTTATTTACGGGTGTTTATATAGTCAACAATGTACATGTAATCCAGTTATTATTATGCAATGATAGGTTGAGAAAATCTGCTACATGAGCTAAGAAGGCTTGCTATGTGTATTTGAATAGGAACATTTTATGTTTTGGGGTTTTGTTATTAACTTTAGGGCTCTTTTAACAATTTCTTACCGATTGACGTTTAAAGCTTTCATAAAAAACATGCATGATAATCGATCTAATTCATTAGTTCCTTAAAGATCCTTTTTCAAAAAGGTATTTTATGTTATGTGCAGAATATGTCTCTGGATTCTCCCTGCAAACTCCATAAAATAGTTGCCTATATAACCTTTGGGATTTCTTGCTCCTTTTTCCGTATGTGTATTTGTACGTGTGTATTTGTATTTAGATATTATTTTTAATCTGAAAATTCTTTTATTTCATTCTGATTTTGTTTTGAAGTTTACGTTTCCATTTTTAATTCTTCTCATTGCTGGTTTTATAAATTTGGTATTATTTCCTAAAACCCACATTGAACCCAAAACTAGGGCCACTTTGACTGGACATCTCAAAACGAGCGTCAAAGCCAAAATAATTTGCAGGGACATTATGGGTATACAAAATTCAGGGTGGCTTTTATAAGTTTTGTTGTTAAAAGTTATTCAATTGATTAAAAATGGGGGCGTACTGCCCGAGTATAGGTAAACAGAAAAAGGAAACATATTTCAGCAGTTACAGTTGTACTGGTTTATTAATAATTTATTATGGACAAATAGGCCTACATTTTATTACTTACAATATTATGTTATGTAATGTTACTCATCAACCGAGTCCGAGGCTCACGGCACACGGGAGACGGGACAAGCGATGGATGAGGATGAGTACCGAGCACTGCTCGGCGAGCAGGTGATTGTGTTTTAGCGTGTAGCAGGGGGGATATGTGTGATGGCGAGGGTGGTAATGCGTGGGGAGGGGAGTTGTGGGGAGGGAGTAGCGACGGTGCTGCTGACTGGAGGCGGTTGTTGTTGTTTTGTGAGGTTCCAGTGGGCGGGAAAGTCCCTGGCCCACTGAGGCTGCTTTAGGGCGCTTGGGCCCTCTTCAGCCGTCGGATAGGGTTGGTTGGTGAGGGGGAGATTGACGCACTGCAACAGGACTTTTTTATTATTTTTTTTCGTTGCCTGCTACAGTGGCCAGGGAATGGTTTGGGGTTGGAGGTGAACACACTGCAACAGGACTTTTTATTATTTTTTTCGTTGCCTGCTACAGTGGCCAGGGAATGGTTTGGGGTTAGGGGTGAACACATTGCAACAGGACTTTTTTTTTCTTTTCTTATTTTTTTGCCTGTTACAGTGGCCAGAGGATGGTTTGGGGGGAGGAGAGATGAACACACTGCGACAGGACTTTTTTTGGTGTTTTATAACGATTGCCTGTCACAGTGGTCAGGAGTGGGAGCTGGAGGCGGACCGGGAAACTTAGAAATGAGTGTAGGTTCTCCGTATTCGATCGATCGCCATTTGGCGAAACATTAGATGCTACCTCTGTTTCTCTAGAGAGAGAGAGAGAAACAGATGATCTCCTGGAAAACCCAGGAATTAAAACAAAACAAAACCCAGGATATTATATTGCCAAAACATCTAAATTTAAATTATAAGGGGGCTCTAGATTTTACCCTAAAATTACCCTTAAAACTCCATTACCCTAAAATTACCCTAAGACCAGTAAAATTACCCTAAAAAGGGTGATTACCCTAAAAGTGGCAACGGCAAAACTGGTCAGCACTGTCAGCAGTGTGCACTCGGCCTTAGTGTCAAGTTCAAGTTATTTTCTTAGTTGTCACTTGTCACTTGTGAATACCAAAATAAAATCTTGGTTACAAGTATGATCAAAATAAATAATTTTTAATTACCCAAGGCATAGACAACCTCCAAGGTACCCTCAGAGACCTAATTGAATTATTAAAAAATTCAAAACAAGTTTGAAGGTGTAGAACTACCATAGACTAACTACAGTATAGACATTGCACCTTATGGGCCTTTGCGTAGCACTTTTAATCTGGCTCCCGACGTAGTTCAGGGTAGCCCTGGTATGGTGGCGTTGCCGTCGTGATGGTAACGTAGTTCACGAAGAGAGACGGAAATAAACGAGCGCTTCCGAAGGCCGCACCGCGACGAAGAGAGACGGAGACAAACGAGTGATTCCGAACTATTGATGCGCGATTACGAGAGGATTCGGTTGTTGAATGGTTGCGTTTCGAATGTTTCCGATGACGCAATCGAATGGATTTTGATTTTGATTTCGAAAATTCACTAGCGTTTATTGACTTCCCAATCTATATAATTCTTATTTACTTATTATTAAGTATTGTAAACATGATGCATTTCAATTATGATCAGCGAATGCATACTAAATATTCGGTAACATTTCGAATGGCTACAACAATCGAAACGTTTCGAATGGTGCATCTCGCAATCGCGCATCACTGATCACTATTCCGAAGGCCGTGCCGCCATGCCGAACGAACGATAGGTTCTCGGAGATAGGTGAGAGTGAAAACATCTGCAACAGTTGGACTTAAGATCACAATTTAATCACAAAATTAATTGTTAAGTACTTGAAAAAATGTGCTGTTTTCAGTAAAATTAACTGAGAAAAAACTAAGAACCTTTTCCCATAAGATTAAAATGGCAAATGGTATGAATACGTTTTTTGGATTACCCACAAAAATACAGCAGTATACGTAACAAATAAACAGCAACAAACGAGCGAAAGCAGTTGTACCAGTCAATACCACGCGGATGATTATGCAGTTTCGTCACTGTGTGGAAGGGGAAATAGTGTTGAGCGGGGATTGGTGGAGGCCGCTAAGATCAAAGGCAAGGCGCAGCCAATGCCCTACTAGATACAGGCCGTGCTGCTCTTCCACCAATTCTGGCGCCACGTCATATCTGTGGGAGGGCTCGAGGCGCGGGAAACTGCGGCCGCGACATCGGGCTGCGACTGTCTTTGAACTGCCACTAAACAATTTTAGTTGTACCATAGATTAAGCATACTCCTAAGGAGTATGGGGATAAGGTTGTACCTTATCCTTGATGTATGTCAGAACTTACTCTAATAAAGCCCGATATAGTTTAATAAAATATCTATATAAATAAAATTAGAGTATTGTCTGTACATTACTTGGAATTATGGCATTTTTGCATATTGTCACGTTTTACACCCTAAAGAAGCCAAAACAAGTCTTATCTCAATTTCTGTCTGTCCATCTATCTGTCGGTAACGCTCAAGGACGGGTTTTTGTTCGCTTTTCATGGGAAAACGGGTTCACTGACATGGATGAAACTTTGTTTCTTTGATCTATATATGCGTCAGAAGGTTTTAGGCTACTTTAAACTGTCATACGCCTTTTGGGAAAAGAATGGCGGCCGCTCAAAAACGTGATTTCGTGCGATTAAGGTCACGTTTTGTTCGCTTTTCACAGGGAAACGGCTGCACTGATTTCGATAAAATATTTGTTCTATGTTCTATATGTACGTTAGAAGGTTTTAGGTTTAATTGATTTTTTGGAAATCACCTTAGGACTCTGTCCCACGGGGTTTTAAAGATCCTATGTTCTTCTTATGGACAAAGCATTTGCCTTATTTATATTGAACCGGATGATGACTTAATAGTAGTGGTTGAACGTAATTGTTACCTTTCTCTCGTATTTGAATTATGCGAAAAAAATTACTGTGCATGAAAGGTCTTGGTTTGTAGTAACATATACTGGTCTCCAATTCAGGTGCTCACTTGGAGTTAGCGAGTTATTGATAGTTACGTTTCTCAAAGTTTCTCAAAGCCCCCAATGGAAGTTATGTATATGTTACTAGCAACTAAGACCGATTATGAGATGTGACACAAAAAATGTCTCATCACCTAATTTATGCACACCAAAAAATACCTGACCATCAAGACTGGCGGTCGCAGCGTTCCTGATCGCTCGGCTAGAGTTTTCACTCCAGAAAAAACCTGTCGCCGTCAGGCGACAGTACGTCGCGCCGAAGGCGCGACCAAGAGCGGCACTGATTGCCCAAAAAAAATTTATGCACAACAAAATAATTGATAATGAACAATTTCAACACTTCAACCACTCTGCCGATGCGAACGGAGCAGCGCGCGCGAGAGAACTGACGGGTGGCGGATTTCAAAGATGCGTGTAACGTAATTCTAGATTAAGGGAGAAAAAAGAATGAGTCAAGGATAAATTTTAGACGCATAACAGATGTTTCTGGATGACAGAAGAACAAACAATGACTGTCGGAGACATCTGATTGGTCAGGAAAACGAAGGCAACAATGACTCATGAAATGACGCAACATATGCAAGCGACGTCTCTGGAAAATAAACATTACTACACCAATCCAGAGAGTGACATTAGCAATGGGTTGCGCAACTTCTGGAAATGTCATTCAATTGTCAGACGCCAGTAGCGCCACTACAGCAGAGGCAAATTGTCTTACAACTAATCACGGCTGCCAACATCAGAAAAATAAATTTCCCAAATTAAGATCGTTTTCCCCACCCAAAACCCCGAATTCCCACCGTGTCCCCTAGATTGAAAAGGGGTTAGGGGATAGGGCATTCCTCCTAGTTTCACTGGAAATTAAAATTCCAAGGAAAATTAAATACGAGAGAAAACTAACAATTACCGTTATTCTATAAACAGATGTTGTAGTTCTTATTTAAAACTTTGAGAGATGATTGATAATAAAAATTAGATAAGTATGCAGAGAGGATATCTATATACAACAATTAAAGTTTTGTCTGTACATTGCTTGGAATTACGACATTTTTGCATATTTTCGCGTTTTACACCCAATGGGGGCCAAAACAAGTCTTTTCTCAATTTCTATCACTCTGTCTGTCCTTCGGTAACGCTCAAGGACGTTTTTTTGTTCGCTTTTCACGGGAAAGCAGTTGCACTGATTTTGATGAATCTTTGTCTAATACTTTGCCCTATGTTGTAGAAGTGATTACGACTCAATCCAACCTGTCACTATAATATTTCAATAGTTTAAAACCTGTTAAAAATTTAACGACAACTAGCATAACATACCGTTACCAATATATCGACAACGATTAAATATTTTTGTCCTGATAATCGTCGGTGTTGTTTATAAATTGAGGAACATTTGTTTCATTTTAGCTGTGTAACTATACAAACCACAAATAACAAATAGGCTCACTGAAATTATAATTCAATTTATTCTAAAAATATTAGTTCTAAAAATGTAGTCTTTAAATGCTAGTTTTAAAAATGGGATGATATATGATCCATTTCATGGGTTTTAAAAGATCCATTTGATTTTTCAAAATAGTTTAGGTTATATTGGTAGAATTTGGAATTATTCTTTGTCTCAAATGCAGACTCGTTGCAGGAAAAGGAAAACAACCTTTTCGTTATGATAGGTGACTATATACGGTTTAATAATAGGCAGATGGACAGTACAAAATTGTACTACCCTGAAAAACTCTAATCTAAACCCCTTGTGCAATAACTGAATGTGAAATATTTGCAAAACAATATACATATTTACACAACAATATATTTACAAAACATGGCAAAATGTCGCTGTCCATTTACAGATTGGTTATAATTACACTACATAAATGATATACTGCATATTTTAAAAACAAGCTGGAGTAAGCCGAAACACTTATAGAAGAAAAGTATTGGAAATGATAGCACACAAATAATACAGACATAACTATGGGGTATGAATAATGTGATTAGTAATTTCAGGCAAGTAAATACTTAAATCACAAATTTTGGTAATTTCCACCAATTTATTGATCTACATATTTAACAATCCTATACTCTAATATGAGTAAGGGTTGCTTGCAACACTAATCTCAAAAACGGCTGCAATGATTTCCTTCAAATGTTCGAAATAACTAATTTCTGTGATAAAAATAAGTTCTAGACAGGCCTCATCCCCAGGAAAAATCAAATACAGTGGAACCTCTATTAACCGTCACCTTTGGGACCGGGACTGTGACGGATAACTGAATAGACGGATAATAGAAACATCATATTATAAACGTGTTCAGTAACTAAGTTTTAAAATGTTTGGCAGAGAAATGAAAATAAACTGTGTAGAAAAGGATAATACTTCCCACTACATACATATTTATGTTGTTTTAAATAATATAATAGCTCATACAGACACTCAGACTAAGCCGTACGGCGCAAATCCTGAGTCTAATAAATAGTAATATTCTCATAGACGGACGACGGATAACAGTGAGTGACGGTTTAAAGAGTGACGGTTGATCGAGGTTTTACTGTAATGAAAAAAAAAACTAAAACGAAGTAGTGGTGAATTACGGGGGAGGCGCCACTTCCGGCGTTTTTTTCCCATGTTATTCTTATGGGGAGCCGTTTTTGCACCGACGCCAGCTCCCGCCTATACTAATAAGCCACAAGTTTCCTTGTTGGCCTATATTAATACCCAACCCTTGCCTATATTAAATATATTGTCCCCATCCCTCCTCTATATTTTTAAAAATTAAACCATCTTTGGTGTGGGTGTTTTAATAAATTCTCCCAATACTGCCGCCAACTGATTTAAAATTTGTGAGTGTTTTAATAAATTCTACCCAAAAATACTGCCGCCAACTGATTTAAAACTTGGATATGTTATTGGTGTTTTAACCCCAACTATTACGGTCGAACTGCCAACTGATTAAAACATCCGCCGCCTGCACGCGCAACGATCCGCTGCCTGCACACGCAACAATCCACCGCTCACCGACACACTGACACACTAACACACCAAAGTCGGTCATGTGCAAGCATGCGTCACATTGACCAGAATTTCCACTTACCATAGAGGCAATTTCCTCGTTGAAAGTCCAGCCAACGCGAGGTAATTTCCTGGTTAAATTGAAAATCCAATGTGTATATAAGGTGCCACCAACAACACACAGCAACAGTGACCCCCACCACCAGCACCGGATGAAGACACCGGACGCGCCACCAGCGACATTGAGGCGACCACCGGCACCAGATGACGTCACCACGCCGCACTCTGGCTCTCACCTCTCCACGTCTCTCGGCCCACCTCTCCACCTAGGACTCTATGTTAGCTGTGAGTGTTAGCGACGGTAGTTGTAATCTGTCTTCAACGGAGGGACAACAGTTAATCCATCACTATGGCAATTTTTGAACTCTCGTAAACTTGTAAAATATAATTTAAAAACCGCTGTTAAATAATTTAAAAAAATTTAAAAATTTAAAAAATGGTAATTTCTTGTTTATAAAAAGCAGAGTAATGTCATCTCAAAATTTATTTACATCCAACATGTTGTCCTGTGCAATCTGCTCCACGCCCTGCTCCAAAAGAGGCAATTTAATCAGACACTATCGTAACATTCACAAAGTTATTCCTAAAATTTGTAAAATATGTCATCAAATATTTGATAATAAAAAATTTTAAAATTCATATGCTAGAGAACCACAATACTTGTAATGTGTGTAAGAGAGTCATCACTCGGAACAAACCCCACCACCACCTACGATGTGACAAACGACCTTACAAGTTGTATATTTTTAACGGTGAATCTGTGGAAGTATTAGACACCCTTCAATCTTGTCCCCTACCTATCAAATGGATTCTTATTAGGAGGGTAAAGTTCATCAAACACTCGGTGGACAATAATGGTGATTTAATCATTGACAAAGAATGTATTGCTGATTTTCGAAGTTTAACTAATTTATCAATTGAGAAAGCACAATTAAAGACTCAAATTAAAGAAGCACTTTTTAAGATCGATACCTCCATGCACAAGTATCAAGCCCAAAGCAGTGGATGGATATATGACCATACTAAATACTGGCAGCTACATGTTTACAAGTATAAACCCCTAACTCCCAACTCATACATACCCACACCAGAAAATATAAAATCAAAACACGCTGTTTTAAATATTAAAAACAGTGATAATAAATGTTTCGTGTGGAGTGTTTTAGCAAGCCTGAATCCAAGGAATAGTAAAGAACATGCAAATCGAGTATTTTACTACGAACCCTATGAAAGTCAGTTGAATATGTCAAATATAAAATATCCCGTAAAAATATCCGACATTGATAAATTTGAAAAACAAAATAACATAAGTGTTAACGTATATGGAATTGAAGGACAATTAATATATCCATTGAGAATAACTAAACTAAACAGTAATACGCACGTCAACCTGCTGCTTTTACAACAAGGTCGGAAATCACATTACTGTTTAATTCGTGATTTTGATAAGTTAATGTTTAATTCTACAAAAGACAACAATAAGAAATATTTTTGCAAGTTCTGTTTGCAACATTTTTGCACCAAAGATATATTGGAACGTCACACAACATATTGTAAAACCTTTGATGCCCAAAGAGTACAAATGTCTAAAAAAGATACACTACAATTTACGAATTACAAATATCAACTTAAAGCTCCCTTTGTGATTTATGCAGATTTCGAATGTTTTATAAACTGTGGCAAACACACGCCTTCTGGATTTGCTTATGTTGTGGTGAGAGATTCTAACATTATTTACGAAGAGTTGTACAGCGGTGAAAATGTGATGGATGTGTTTTTCGAAAAGTTATTTAAAACTTATGACTTTATTAAAAGTCAGATGGGAGTATATGTTCCCCTTGTAATGACTGCAGAGCAAGAGATGTTATTCCAAAACTCTACACACTGCCACATATGCCAACAGCTGTTACTGTGTGATAAAGTGCGCTACCACTGCCACCTAACAGGCGAGTTCCGAGGACCCTCCCACAACTCTTGCAATTTAAACTATAAAGTAACCAAGAAAATTCCAGTATTCTTCCACAATCTTTAAAACTATGACGGTCATTTAATAATGCAACACTTGGGAAAATTCAATCGCAAATTGAATTGCATAGCCAAAGACATGGAAAAGTATATTTCGTTCTCTGTTGATGATTTGGTATTTTTGGATTCCTACAACTTTCTGTCTCTTCCCTTAAGCAAATTAGCTTCCAATTTAAATACGTTTAGATTTATAGACAATCCACTACTACAATGTAAGGGCGAATTTCCGTACGAATACATGACAGGACCAGAAAAGTTTTTAGAGCCCCTCCCACCCATAGAGGCATTTTACAGCAGTCTAACTAAAGAATGTATATCTCCTGCACAATATGAACATGCTAAAAACATATGGAATCATTTTAATATAAAGAATTTAAAAGAATATCACAATTTATACCTTAAAACAGATGTGTTGTTATTGGCTGATGTGTTTGAGACATTTAGGGACTTGTGTTTAAAGGATTATAAACTCGACCCTGTCCACATGTACTCACTGCCTGGACTAACATGGGAGGCGTGTCTTAGAATGACCGGCATAAAATTAGAATTATTTCAAGACGTTGACATGCATTTGTTTATAGAACATGCCATTAGAGGCGGTGTAAGCATGATTTCCACGCGCCACGCTAAAGCCAATAATAAGTACATGGGCGAACATTATGACCCAAATCAAGAAAGCACCTATCTTGTATACTTAGACTGCAACTCGCTATACTCTACAGCAATGTGCGAGTCGTTGCCCGTTGATGGCTTTAGATGGACAAATGAGAATGATTATAAATACAATCAAAATGAAAACTTTGGATTTATTTTGGAAGTTGATTTAAAATACGATAAAAGTTTACACGATTTGCATAATGACTACCCGCTCGCACCAGAAAAAATGAATGGAAAATTAATACCAAATTTAAATGACAAAACCAAATATATTTTGCATTATAAAGCACTAAAAAAATACGAAGAACTGGGTTTGGTAGTTACAAAATACCACAGAATTTTAAAATTCAGACAATCAAAATGGCTCGCCCCCTATATTAATTTTAATATTGAAAAGCGACAAAAAGCTGAACATGATTTTGAAAAAGACTTTTACAAACTGTTAAATAACAGTCTCTTTGGTCGAACAATTATGAACCAACGCAAGTTTCGTGATATACATCTTGTAGACGAGTCTAAGTTAACAAAGTACGTTACAAAGCCAAGGTTTGACTGTAGCAAAATGTTCGATAACAAGTTGCATGCTGTGCATTTAAATAAATTAATTGTAAAGTTTGATAAACCAATATATTTAGGAATGACCATTTTGGATATCAGTAAAGTAATAATGTATGATTTCCACTATAATTATATGTCAAAATTTAAGAATAAAAAGTTCTTAATGACAGACACAGACAGCCTTGTTTATTCTATAGTAACAGAGGACTTTTACAAGGAAATACAAAGTGACTTGGACTGTTTCGACACCTCTGCATATAGTAAAGATCATTTCTTATACTCTGATAAAAACAAAAAAGTTACGGGCAAGTTTAAAGACGAATTAAATGGTCAAATTATGTATGAATATTGTGGTTTAAGGCCAAAATTATACTCTTTCATTCCTTTACAATGGTTATACGAAAAAGAAAAGCAAAATGAGCTAGAGGTTAAGAAGGCAAAAGGAGCTGACAACGCTACAGTTAAACATCTCTTAAGACACCAACATTACTTACACTGTCTTGCAACCGGGGAAGATTACTATGAGAATGTTACAAGAATTAAATCCACAAACCACCATCTGCAAACATTAACGATGAACAAAAAGGTACTCTCTTTTGATGACGACAAGAGGTTTATTGTGGATGGCATCAACACCCTTGCCCTTGGTCACTATAAAATTGGTCAAACATAAATCTGTATTTGCCATTATTCTTTGGCCTTTCCTTGTCTATTACAAAAAAGCCATATTTAGACCTATCCCAGCATTGATGGCAGAGATTTCTAAATTGGTTAAATGAAAAATCATTTCCCACATGATTGTTATACACATGTTTTAAATTTAAATCGTCTTGTTTAAATAATATTAGAAAATTAACATTGTCACGTAAATGTTTGTGTACTTTACTGTAAGATTGACACAAGTAAAAACTGTTAATATTTTTGTGTCTGCCCATTGAGAAAAATTGTGTGATATTTGGACTATTTATGTCGTCAAATACAACTATTGAGTGTGATTCTACATCATTTGGTGTGATTTCACAGTTTGAATATGTGTGTAATTTAACTTCATCACACAGACGGAATATTTCAATTATTTTTTTATATTTTTCTTGTTCTAAAGATTTGGATATTATATATAAATTTGTAAACTTTAATCCTTGTTTTTTTACAATTAAGTTATAAATTACAACAGTCTTCCCCGAACCACTGGGCCCTATTATAAGACAGCGAATATTATTAGGAAATAGACCCAACTTCTTTGGTGTATTTTCTTTATGTGCTATTTTAAATTTGTTCTTTTGTTGAATAAGTGACATTTTTTATATAATAAAAATGGTGTATTTTCTTTATGTGTTAAATTTGTTGAATAAATGACATATAATAAAAATGGTGTATTTTCTTTATGTGTTAAATTTGTTCTTTTGTTTAATAATTTTTTATATAATAAAAATGGCAAAGAGAAAGTGTAAGAAGGGTAAGGGATTATTCTTAAAGCCATATAGAGGCCGTGGCTTGTTAAATACCCTTATAAACAACCTTCCTTTCCCTCTCCACCTGCCGTCGTATATGTATTGTGGTCCTGGAACTAATATACGTGAAAATTTAGCCAGAAATGTACCTCCAAAAAATAAGCTAGACTCTTATTGTAAAGAGCACGACATATTCTACATGAATAATCCTGATACAGCCGCCCGGAACAAGGCAGATATGAGATTAGCGGACCAGGCTTGGACTAGGGTTTCGGCAAAGGACGCCAGTCTGGCCGAAAAAGCAGCAGCTTATGCAGTGACAAATTTGATGAAGGCCAAGGCAAAAATGGGAATGGGATTAAAATTTAATAAAAAAGATGGACAACTTTCAGCTGTTAGAGGCAGCAAGAGACGTGCCTCACTTTCGAGGAGTGTACCTAAAAAACGAGCTAAAACATCTAAGGCCAAAAGTAAGAGAATGTGGAATTATTAATTTAGACAGTGACAGGGGCACACATTGGACAGCATATCGTAAAAATAAAGATATTGTAATATATTTTGACCCTTTCGGAATACAGCCTCCAAAAGAGGTAATTGAATATTTTGTACCATCTAAAATTTACTATACAACTGATCAAATACAAGATTTAAACAGTTCCATTTGTGGAATTTTATGTTTATCATTTCTGAAAAATTTTAGTTTATAAAAATGGATTCATTTACTATAACATTTACGGGTACAGAGCCAGAGTTGAAGTCGGTGTTCTTTCCTCCTATAGAATTAAATGGTGATTATGTAATTGGGCTGGTAGATTTTCAAAGTTATAATTCTATATTTAATGTTAAAAAACCTCTAAATACTTTGACATATTACAAAATGCACAAAATTACAACCCCAAAAGGGGAGGTCACAATTGACGAATTAAACCGGGCATTAGATGGTAAAGTTGAAGTTATTATACAAAATAAAGTAGCATTAATTAATACAAAAGTCAAACTTATATTTTACAAAGGGCTAGTTCCAAAATTAAATAAACTTAAAGACACAAAATTAACTATAGACGAGGGTGAGGATGTGTATTATTACGATCACAAAGCTCCAAATGTAATTGAAATTGCTGAAGGTACATACGAAGTGTTTGAGCTTGCGAAGGAAATTCAAAAGCAACTCCCAGATTTTGTACTTATAGCCGATAATAAAACTATGAAAGCCACATTACATTCTAGCCATGTGTTTGATTTTACAAAACCGTGTTTAGGGTCTGAATTATTGGGATTTAAAGGATTTTCTACTCCAGATATTGCGTTTAACTCTGTAAATAAAATCAA
The DNA here is from genome assembly GCA_963675035.1 of Allygus modestus. Taxonomy (NCBI): domain Eukaryota; kingdom Metazoa; phylum Arthropoda; class Insecta; order Hemiptera; family Cicadellidae; genus Allygus; species Allygus modestus. The sequence continues at coordinate 83,549,124 of OY776112.1, read as the reverse complement.
CATAAATAATGTAAATGTGATTAGAGTAAAATGTAATATTGCGAATGGGTCTTATTTAAATGGTGACAAATCACACACCATACACAGTTTTTACCCAGAAGCTCCTCCCGGCTACAAAATTATTGAGGTTCCCAGAAATATTATATACTTCCCTGTAAATAAGAGAAGTTTAGATGTTGTTAGCATTACATTTGCAGATCAACACGACAAGCCAATTGACTTTAATAAAGAAGAAACTACAATTACTTGTCATATAAAAAAGATATGAGAATTTACAAGAACGGGCTGAGTGTGCAAAATGCCAGGTTTCTGCGATCAATTGGGTTGAAGTTAAAATTTTCTATTAATAAAAATGGAAGATTTTCTAGACGTTACAGGAAAATTCCAATACGACGATAGCGTGGTTAAAATTACAAATCACTCCTATGTTCCACACAACACTTTAGCAATAAATAATTCCGATGAAATTCGAATATGCATAAATAATCAAGATTTACTAACACTCCCGTGTAGGAGTTATCTGTATATTAAAGGAGAAATAGAGAATCATGATAAAGGACATTTTATAAATAATGCATTTGCATTCTTATTTGACGAAATTAGATACGAAGTTGCTGGTAAAGAAATAGATATTGTAAGAAATCCGGGAATTTCCAGTCTTATGAAAATATTGTGCTCTTACAATAAAACAACTAAATTGTCAAATGTAGCATTTGATTCTGATGAAAATTTAAAGGAGTTCCATAAAAGTGGCAAGTTTAGTACTTGTGTCCCGTTAGAGCTGTTAATGGGTGTGTTTGAGGATTTTAATAAGGTTTTAGTAAATGTTAAACAAGAATTGGTGTTGAAAAGATCCAAAAACGACTTAAATTGTATATTAACAACATCTAATGCTCCAACTGGGGTCGATCCTATTCCTAAAATTACACTTAAATCGATTCAGTGGGTGATGCCGCACGTGGTACCATCTGATGGGGAGAGGCTTCAATTACAAAAGATGTTATTGCAAAATAAAAATTTGCAAATTGCATTTAGAAGTTTGGAGCTACACGAACTCCCATCATACCCCGAAACCAAGAGACATACATGGTCAGTTAAGACGTCTTCGAGTTTGGAGAAGCCCAGGTATATTATATTTGGTTTCCAAACAGGTAGGGACAACAGTGCACGAAAAAGAACTGATGAATTTGATCACTGTAAATTGAAAAATCTCAAAGTGTTTTTAAACTCTGAATATTATCCTTATAGTGATTTAAATCTCGACTTTGAAAATGGAGATGCCTCTAAAGCTTATGAGATGTTTGTGAGGTTTAGGGAGAGTTACTACAACACCGTCCCCGATCCTATGTTTAACAGAGCTGACTTTATAAAGAAATATCCTCTAATTGTAATAGATTGTTCTAGGCAGAATGAATCGGTCAAAGAGGGGGTTGTAGATATTAAATTAGAAATTGAAACTGCAGAAAATGTCCCTTCAAACACATCTGCATATTGCCTAATAATACACGATAAGGTGTTTGAGTATAATCCTTTGACAAATGAGATAAATAAAATGTAAATAAAATGAAAACAAATATTCAACAAGAATTGGTAGAGTCTGCAAAACAAATAAGAGAAAAATATAGGGCGTTAAAACGTGGTAAATTTCTAGAGGCTGAAGAGAGGTTCCAAACATTCCAACCGTTAATAGAGCCTTTGCAAGAATTAAAAAATTTAGCCACAAAAACAGAGAGGCCAGTTCTCCCAATGATTTTAGAAAAGACCCCGTCTAGAATACCAAGAATAACACAAATAACACCACACAAATTAGATTTTGGTCTTTTAGCATCAGACTATTTAGGAAATTACCTTAGTAGAAGTAGTATGACAGACACCACATATGGTATTAGGCGAGAAGGAAATAAATTTTTTATTGGGAATCAGGAAGTTCAAATTGCCAATGATGATGTTACAGTTGGAGAAACAATTTATAAAGGGACAAAGGGATTGTGGGAATTGTTAACTTTAAAAGAACCCGTAAACTATAGTCAGGTTGATTTGCAAAATTATAAAGAGATTTTGGAAGCTACAAATGCACATTTAAAGGGTTATAAACCAGGTGCGGCGATGTCAAGTAATAAACACACTAAATATCTTAATATAATTAAACCCCTGTTTAAGACTGTTGGTGAAGGTTTAAGGCAGGTAACTGGTAATAAAATAGACTATGTTTATTGGGACGATCCTAATGAGCTTGTAGATAGGTTAAGACTGCTTTGGTTAAGCCGATTGGCGGGAAATTCTGGAGTGGATAATGAGATAGATTCTATCATAGAAGAATTGAGGGAAAGTGGAATTGTTTATTAAATAAAAATATGATAGATAAATTTTATCGCGTATATAACCCGTATAGTAAACCAGAAGCTAGAAGTTTTAAAGAAACTACTTTAAATCTAAAAGATGATGGTTGGAATGCTTTAAATTATAAAATTAGTAATGTTAAGGGTGGGGAGTTTACTGATGATGTATCGACTTTGGGGCAGACGTTAACCAGAAAAGGTGATGCTTTTGTACAAGGTAATACTAAATATCAGTTTTTAGAATCCAAGGGTAATAATTGGAACGCTAATAAACGCAAAATTACTAATGTTAAACGAGGTGAAAGCTCAACCGATGTACCCACATTAGAGCAAACTTTAATAAGAAAAGATGGTGTCTTTGTACAAGACAAAAATAATTATGAATTTTTGGAATTGGAGAATGGAAAAAATGGAAATGTTTGGAATGCCAAAAAGCGAAAGATTAGTAATTTGTTGGCTGGTAAAGAAAGCGATGATGTTGTAAACGTCTCTCAAGTACCAAAAATGGATCTAAACTTTTGGGATTTTAATAATAAAAGGCTAGTTCGTGTTAAACCCGCTGTTGATGAGAACGATTGTGTTACAAAACATCAGACTGTGACTTTAGACGGTCTTAAATTTGATGGTAAAAATAAGCAATTAACAAACATTTTACCTGGAACATTGCCAAATGATGTGGCTGTTGTTAAGCAAATATTAACAAAGGGTGAGAAAAGCATAATAAAACAGGGGGATAAATATTATAATGTATTAACATTAGATAGAGATATGTGGGATGCAGAGGACAAATTAATAAAGAATGTACCTGAAGGCAAAGATAGGAGTGATATTTGTTTAATGTCGCAGGTTTTGAGGTATGACGATAATATTAAAACTTTTAGACAAGACAATATTAAATTTGATATTTGTTTAAAATCACATGCATTAAGGTTTAACAATAAAACTAATAAATTTATGCAAGACAATAATGAAATCGATTTGATGATGTACAATCCTAAATTGTTGGTTGCAGACCCTACATCTTTAAGCGGATTTAAGACTTTAGATGGAGGGGCATATTTGCCAAAAAACTATGTATATCAAAGAATGAGTGATGGTATGTTAATTGGTAGCAATGGAGGTGTTTTTTGAAACGACAGAGACTGGCAGATACGTTAACATTAAAAATAAAGAATAACAAATGGAAAAAATTGCTTACGAATTGCATAAGCCCGCGAGAAAGAACTTTGTTAGAAGGTCTTTTAAGGTGTTGGGTATAAACGAAACTGTTCAAATAGATTTAATAGATATGCGGAATTATGCTAGAGAGAATTGTGGGAATAAATATATTTTAACTTTAATAGACACATTTTCTAAAAAAGCTTATGCTGCTCCACTAAAGAATAAAACTGGATTAGTAGTCACAGAAGCTATAAAAACTATTCTCCCAAAGGGAGTTAAAAATATTCAATCTGATAACGGAAAAGAATTTTTTAATGAACATTTTACCAAACTAATGAAAATTCTAAATATTAATCACTACCACACTTACTCTACAACTAAGGCGGCTATTGTGGAAAGGTTCCAGAGAACTTTAAAGAATTGGTTGTATAGAGAGTTTAGTGCACAAGGGAGTTACAAGTGGTTGGATTTACTTCCAAAGTTAATAAGGATATATAATAATAAAGTACATAGATCCATAGGGATGAAGCCTAACCAAGTAAGTGCTAAGAACTCTAAAGATGTACATGAAAGGTTAGCATCTAAAGTACAAGTTAAAAAGCCAAGATATAAGGTGGGGGATAGTGTAAGGATATCTAAATATAAACATGTATTTAGTAAAGGATATACCCCTAACTGGACGGGAGAGCTTTTTACAATAGCAGAAGTTAAGAAAACAAAGCCTGTGACTTATATTTTGAAAGATGAGAATGGCAATATAATCAAAGGAGGATTTTATACAGAAGAATTGTTAAAGACTAAATATAAAGACATGTATTTGGTAGAGAAGGTAATTAGGAGGAAGGGTGATTTATTATATGTCAAATGGCTCGGGTTCCCAAGTAGCCAGAACTCGTGGATTTCTGCAAAGGATGTATTAAAATGAATTTTAAAATAGGGTCAAAATTGGTAGTTTGACCGTAGTTGGGATATGTAGAATTTATTAAAACACTTGCCTAGGACAATATCATATCCAAATTGCAGACAAATCGGACAGTAAATAAAGAAGTTGGCAATTGGCAGTATTTTTCAAAAATAATTTTTAATTTGACCGTAATAGTGAATTTGGGAAATGTAAGTGTAATTTATTAAAACACTTGCCTACGACAATAACATATCCAAGTTTTAAACAAATCACACCATAAACACTAAAGATAGTTTTTTAGCCTGAATTTGAAAATTAATTTTAAAAAATATAGAGGAGGGCTGGGGACAATATATTTAATATAGGCAAGGGTTGGGTATTAATATAGACCAGCGTGGAAACTTGTGGCTTATTAGTATAGGCGGGAGCTGGCGTCGGTCCAAAAACGGCTCCCCATAAGAATAACATGGGGAAAAAGCGCCGGAAGTGGCGCCTCCCCGGCAGTTCACATCTACTAAACGAGTTTGCACGCAGCACGCTGACGTGAGGGAAGTGAATTTCCACATAAAAAACTATAAAAACTCAAAATCAGTTAAAAACATACATTTATTCCAATTTTTATTCAAATCTGAAAACTTTGATTTTTTGGCTGTTCTGATGCTCCTGGTTCTTTTTACCTGCAATGCTGAGAATACAATTTCGTGCATTATAAGGTTAGGAGAAAGTCCAATCAGGCTTTAAAGTAGAGTGAGGTTGTTGGGGATGATAAAAGTACACCAACATTGTGACCTGGCCAAACATTGTGATACAAACTGGCTGTGCTTTTTCAACCTAAGTAATTTTTTTTAGTATTGAACCAACTAATTTGTTTTGTTGGTTATGTTGTAAAATTTCATTCTCAACATATAACCGATGATTTATTCTTAAATTTGTTGTGCACAATTAACGAGCTGACTTTTTACAATTAGTTTACTAAAACTCCTTTAAAATCGTTAAAAAATAAAAACTGTATTTCTCATATAATTTATAAAAACCTTTATGCAAAATATGTATGCATTAAGAATACTGGATAAAAAATAAATCCAATTAAAAATTAAAACATTTTATTGACAAATATAAACTGTAACAATTATTTAATCTATAATATCAGTCTTAACCCTCTTTCAAAATTATCTCCCATTAACTACATTTCTTCCTCGCCACTGATGTGTTCAGCATAGATTGTTCTGTAACAAAAACATGTGTGGTATAGTAAATTAATAAAAAATAAACAATCACAGTGTTTTAACAATGGGTTTGTCCACACATTACTTATTCTCCATAAGAATAACATGGGGGCTGAGAACGTAGGTTTACTGCTACAGGAACCATCAGTAAAAAAAGTATATTTTTTTATACAAATATCAATAGACCACAACGAGATGAAGCCATATACCAAGGTTCGTAAGTATATGTTTATAAATAAGCGAGGTATAACATTTTCTTTAAATTCCCCATTAAATTAAAATTGGACAACGTACTGTGTTTAGCACTTTCAATATATATGTAACCAATTGACATAGATCAATGTTCAAAACATAAAATTATTTGTTTTTTAAGCTGAATCCAATGCTGAAAATTGAAATGAGATTTTGTAAAAAATTAGGCCTATGTGTAAAAAATATTACAAAAAAAAATTTTCTGGTATAAAACTGCCCCAAAATACCCCATCAAATGGGTCTATCTGTCTGGTTTTCGTACATAAACTCATAAACGTTGCTTTACAAATTTCTACAAAATTTCATCAAAATCGGACCATTTTTACGACCATGTTATCGCACCCACGGATTTAAAGATAAGTTTAGACATTTTTGGGCCGCCGTTGTTATTATAACCTACCCCCATAGTCCCTTTCCTCTTCCTTGTGAATATGGAAGAGGGATTATGAATATGACGAATCGCATGCCTGGAAAGGTCTAAGCGATGAAGACGCCAGAAAGTACCTTCTTTTAGCGAATTTTCCCTATAGGGAAGAAGCTATTACCGTAGTCGGCATGGTAAGACCTAGGCCCGGGACCATGATTACTTTTCGTTTTGAGGTCCCCAGACCCCAAAAACACCATTCGTTCGAAACTGTATATATATGTGTATATATATATATATGTATATATATATATACTGTATGTATATATATATATATATATATATATATATATATACTGTATATGTGTCAGTGAGCACGATAACTCTCGTAAAAATTATCCGATTTTGATGAAACTGGCATAAACGTGTAAAGCAACATTTAAGACTGTAAGTTCGAAAACCAGCCAGATCGCTCTATCCCAAGGGGTATTTTGGGGGGTTTTGTACCCCAAAAATGAGTTTTTTGAACTTTTTACGTATAACTTTTGAAATAGTCAAAATTTAGTTTTCACCATTGGATTCAGCTTAAAAAAACACACAATTTGGGATTTTGATCATTCCTTTACGTCAATTGGTTAGCGAGATATTGAAAGTGCTAAATACAGTACGGTATTCTTATGGAGGGAAAAAATTGTTATATCTCGCTTATTTATGAACGTATACTGACGAAACTTGGTGTACAGCTTCATCTCGTTGTGGTCTATTGACATTTGATCAATAAAATATTTTTTGCCAAAGGCTCCCTTAGCAGAAAACCTGCGTACTCAGCCCCCATGTTCTTCTTATGGAGAATAATTAAATGCTCTGCCTACCTTAACTATGAACATAAATGAATATAAACTGGTATACGACTTCACCTAGTTGAGTTATATTGATATTAGCATAAAAACCCATTTTTGCGTTCCTTGTTGCAGCAAACCTGCGTACTCAGCCCCAATGTTATTCTTATGGAGAATAATTAAAATTTGATATATCGCTTATTTGTGAACATTATTTTTATGAAACTTGGTATGTGGCTTTATGTAGTATTAAGACATTTATATCTCCATTGGAAATTCACTGAGTATGCAGGTTTGCTGCGACGGGGGTATTCTTTTAATAAACAGGTGCGTTATTCTAATAAAATTGTAGTACTGTAGTTAGCCTATGGAACTACTGAGCGAAGCCAGCCTAAATGATAAAAAAAAGTTGTTTACCTAACATAACCTAAGATCATCTGTTTCTCTCTCTCTCTCTAGATGATGTTTTAAATGTTGGTTATTTATTGAGGGTTCTAATGATTAGTAGGGAAATTATTTATATTTGATCTAACCCTATCAATTTATAGCCATACATTTCTTAATTAATTGCATAATATGCTGTGAAGTGAATTACTTGTATATTCTTGTATGCCTCTGAGCCCTAGCATAGTTTTCTTTTCTTGAAAAAAACATTACTTTGAACATTCCTAATGCTTTATATTTACAATAATTAGTAAATAGTCATGTACTGAAAATGGCTGTGTCCCAAGGAAAATCAAGTACAAATATGTCTTCTGCATTGACTTTCAATATATTGGCCTGTTGTAATATGTCAATGGCTAGAACTGCTATAATGAAACTACCCCATTATGATGTTGAAACACCAGTTTTTATGCCTGTTGGAACCCAAGTAAGTTACAAGCTAATATGTAGCTATAATGCAGTCTAAATCTCAAACAATAGAGGAGATGTGATGTCACAGTTTAAATACCCTGTATCTGGAGTTATGGATATTACCTTGCCAGTTTCACACACATTAAATCTCAAACCCAAAAAATAAAAATATATTTTTGATAATTGCCATTTAGGCCTACCGGTACATAATAGTATATAGTTTAATCTAGTGGTCCGATTAAAATTGCAAGTTAGCATCACAGTCGGGTTACCATATGTCCTATTTTTGGATCATTCGTAAACGTTCAGGTGGATTTTTGAGAGCTAAGTATTTGCCCGGGTTTTTACAAACGGCAAATGTGATGCGTTATGATGACACTCTGTGTTTATCATTGCTGTCGGCTGCATGTCAGCTAGCTAGTCCTGAGTGAGGTTATGTGGTTATGCCTGAGAAGTTTGGCATTTGGCAGATAGGTAACTTAGTTTGATTACTCGCAACATTACGTTAATTAACTTAGTTGCAATAACCTAAAAAAATGTTCATTCAGCTGCACTTTCATAACTGCCCCACAAAACAATTGAATCAATATATCGAACTATAGTAATCGATATTGATAGTAAATATCGACCTACAGTAGCAAAAACAAACCTTGCGGCAAAACGAAAGCCCATCTGACATTGCTCATCGGCTAGTTTTTGTGGCTGAACTAGTTTTACGTATAATGAAGTCGTCATTGATTACATTGATGCTAAAAAAGTGAATCACGGTTAGAATGTTTAGTATATCAAATGTAGAATGTTAAAAAAAATTGTACTGTAAGGCATTTACACTTACGTCCGCGTCGCGTCGTGTTTGTTGGTTGTCTTCCTACAAAATAGTTCACTGAATTTTCTCCACGTATTTTTCTCTTCATTTCGCCTTGACATATCTCGCATTAGGGATTTTTGGAATAAGTTCCTCCTCCTGAAGCCATTTAAAGCAGTTTTTCGTATTTGTCAAAACATTTTGGGCTAAATCACTATAGTTAATTGTGTTAGATCGTTCGTCAGACACTTTTATTTTCTTTTATTAAAATGTAATCAAAATATAAACATAAACATAATAATTATAATCATATAATTAGGCCTATATAAGGTAAATCACCAAATACCGTGACCCACCCAATCACTGTGATTCACCACTTTGAACGCTATTAATAAAAAGACCATTAAAGTTACGATCGTAAGAATGCCTATTTTGGATTATTTCAAACATTGCATTTTGGATATATTGAATAATTAATTTTATTAGTTTCTACTATCGGCATATCGATTACGATGGTTCGATAAATCAATTTGATTATTTTGCTGGACAGATATGAAAATGCAGCCGTTCTTACTATGAAATTGGCAGCTTAAGTTAATTCCCAAAAAAATTAATTTTATGGCTTAAAAAAGATTTACTTATGCACATAATTTTCTATTTAAAACATCTAATAATTTGTAATATCCGACTGTCATACATAACTGGGGAGGCGGGGTTCATAGCCGATTCTCACGATTTATTAATCCGCCTCTCAACGGGTAGGGGTGTCCTCTTTTTTAACCCAGAGAATATGGTAACCATACATCTTAGGTACATGACACATGAGCAGGATGCCAGTATCGCTAATGGTTATTAACAACTAAGTACGGTAACTAGAATACGCATGCTTTTACTATGGTAATCCAACCAGATTAGGGATGAATGGAAAAACTAAATAATTTGGGTGGTTAATAATGTATTTTATTATGTTCCTAGTGTTAAGTACGACTTTTTTAAAACAGTGTTGTCCGCTAGGCATTTTTTCTGTTTGATTGGCCCCGCTATGTATGGTTGCCGAAGGCCACTTAATTTATGGGGGGTTGGTAGACTGTTAACATTATCAGGCGAGAGTTAACTGTAACAAGGCCTAAGGAGTCGGGGGTTTCCTAGCTGTAAAGAAAGATAAAGGTTCAAGTAGAACTGTGATTTCTGTAGGAGGAAGATTCTTGTACCTTAGCAGAATGGAGCCACTCCCATTATGCTCACCGACCTATATATCTTAAAACTTAATCCGAAGGTAACTCTCCAAGTGTTGAACTTCGCGATCACGTTTCATTTTGTTACTGTGTAATACTGTACATCGATACTCAAATCATTCAGATTCAGCGCCCTATGATTCTACATGCAATTTGTAATCAAATAATGTCGGAAGTAGTTTTTCAGTGTCTTCTAAAATTTTTGTAACCGATTCCAAAATTTGCATTTTTTTTATTGTTGACGCCATTTTGAATGTCACAGTCAGTGTTTATACCATTTTTTTATGAAAATAATTACTTGAACTCTAAAAAAGTAGGCTACCTATATATTTTTGCGATCTGTGAATTTCATTAGGTTTATTTTGGCTATCTTGAAATTGTGAATTAGGTACTTTATTTTTTTCCGTAACCACTAAGTATAGTGCCTAAACAAAACATCTTTTTTGGAATTTGAGTTTTTTGAGTTTGCCCCTGTTGTCTTTAAGCGTGTCTTATCTATTCATGAACAAGTTATAGTTTTTTAGATTCCCCTTTTCTTACTGATCAAAATGAATATATGGTTCATATAGGTGGATTCATTATTTATATATCTTATAGATAAAAAAAAACTCATGCAAGACACAGTGAAAAATACCTCAGAACCAATCAGAAGTACAGTATAGCCAGCACTTGCAGGGTTAAAATGACAAAGATTTCAAACTGTACTATTAGTGAATTTCCTTTGGAAAGTGAACTATTAGCATGACCCGCACGGTGAAACTTAAGCCCGGGACCACCATAGAAGTTCCTAATGTGACCCCCTGAACACGTTGAAAATTGTATATATAAAGACATATATATATATATATGTGTGTGTGTGTGTTTGCACTCTAGCGGTCACATTTTTTGTCCGATTTATCTCAAATTTGGTAGGGACGGTCCTTTCTGTAATCAGTTGGACAAGTTTGTTGAGCAAAACAATCGTAAAACTGTAAAACCCCTTTTTTAGGAATTAATCTTTCAAATTTCTAGTGTTTGGGCCCAAAAAGGGTCAGAAAAGCCCCGTATATAAAATTAATGTATGTAAAAAGATGGGAATTAGTGAGGCGAAAGTTTTAAGCCCTTTCTCGTCACTCTAGCATACATATTTACCGAGTTATTAAAGAAAATATGATTTGAATAAACACAGTACGTTGCCTTATGGGGGTTTTACGCTAGAAAAGCCTGTTATTCCTTTGTTAGAGTACTTTTATCATCCCCAGCAACCTCATGCCTACTTTCAAGCCTGTCTGGATCTTCTTCAAATATTTTAATGCGCAAAATTGTATTCCCAGCGTTGCAGGTAAATGAAACCAGGAGCATCAGAACAGCCAAAAATCACTGTTTTCAAATTATAATCAAAATTGGAATAAATGTATATTTTACACTGATTTTGAGTTTTAAAAGTTTTTATGTGGAAATTCACTTCTTTCACGTCAGCGTGCTGCGTGCAAACTCGTTTGTTATTTGTGTGGTTATAAGATACTCTCACTGTAATTCAATAAAAATGTGCAGGATAAATCAATATTAACTCTGAATTAACAATTCAGCATAGTGAAAATTCTGCAGAAAAAACATAGACATCATGGCCTCTATGATGTTACCTATTTTGTTTTCTGTTTTACAGGGCACTTTAAAAGGGCTACTCCCAGAGCAGCTGAAAGCACTGGACTGCCAAATTATGCTCGGAAACACATATCACTTGGGTACTCGCCCAGTAAGTATTTTCAATTTATTAATGTTTATTAGTGAATTTCCTATGAAAAGTGAACTATTAGCATGACCCGCACGGTGAAACTTAAGCTCGGGACCACCATAGAAGTTCCTAAAGTGACCCCCTGAACACGTTTTGGGGGGTCGTTCAAAATTATATATATATATATATATATATATATATATATATATATATATATATATAAAATTCTAAATAGATTTCAAATACCTGAGTACCCTTTTAATTTCATTTTATTTTGCTGACATGTGTTTCGGCTATAATGCCATGTTCACAGCGTTTTAACTCTTTTATACTTAACCTGTTTATATCAGGGCCGTAGACAGCTTTGACGGGCCTCGGCAAAAATGACTTGGCCGGGCCCCACCCCCCTCTGCCATCTCTTGCTATCAGTAGGCTACATTGACTAAACAGCATTTGACAGTTAGCCAGCCCTCTTTAAAACGTCAAATATATAAAGATTTTATCACATGTGAAAGTAGGATCTGTATTTATACTAAACTAAATGTACAACACACAAATTACAAAGTGCAAACAAATATCTAGGTGAAAGAAAGGGTCCGAAATAAATTTTAAAATATTGTAAAAATAAACAAGGAGCTAACTGTTAAGCTTAAAATCATATTTGTCTGCTTCTCGTGACGTCCTGATATAAAGTTATAAATCATTTAAAAAATATAATACAATACTAAGGCTACTCAGCATATTAGAAAAACTACATTTAAAGAGTATCATCAATTTATAGGTTGGGGAGGGGTGACAAGAGTGAGAAGTACCTTCCATTATCAGTCATAAAACCAGGTAGCCTAGTTGGCAGCAAAGTTTTGGGTGTGGGCCCTGCTTCCTCACTTCTTGAAGATGTGGATTGTGATTGTAGAATACAATATTACGGGATCAGAACAAGTTGTTTCAGTTTCATTTAAAGTAGGCTGACGTTTGACCGGCGGTAAAAGGGATCGGACCCAGGCACTCATGTCTCAGTTTTATCTTCATTCAAAGAAAGAAAATATTGATACGGTGATGATAAGCGTCCTGTTGCACTTTTAATATCATTAGAATTTTGTTATCTTTTCAGAGATGTTTGACCTCTGGAAGCCTCCATCTCACGTGCTTATTTTGATTTTATCTTTTGGCACCTTCATTTATAAGTACAGGCAGTATTCATGCCGGTGTTAAGTTTTAAACTAAAAATCACCAACAAAATTAAAAAAAAACCTTCCTTCCCCCAACAAACTGTTAACTAATAGAAACAATTCACATCACGCAATGAATCAAAATGGCTTCTAGCCTACATTACAAGTACTCCGAACCGCAAATAACAAATAAACTGAGTCGAGATACAACAGGTGAACACTGTCAGTGCCGTAGTAAGAGCAAGGGAGGTTAGAGACGCGCACGCCCAATCAAAGCCTGGCACTTTTAGCAGTCCGTCAGGTTGTCATGCACGGCGTGTGACTTGTGCGTTGACAATTTCCGGGGAATTTAAGTAGTGTCCGGATAAAATTCCGGGGAATTTTTTTGAGTTTTACTTTCTAGTTGGCTTTTCTCGCCACCCTCTAGACAGCAGGAGCAGTACGACTACGGCACGTCATGTCGTGTCACACAGACTGGGTTGTACATTGTGCAATCAGAAACCAAAGCAAAGAGCACGGAACGTGAAATAAAATCATCGAATGTGTGTGTATTGCATTACAAAATTAGGCAAATTACGTATCTGTATATTAATTTGTGTATTTATATTTTTAAATAATTTGTGTGTAGGCATATTTGAGTGTGACCTAGTCCAGGGCCCAGCGCCGGCGCGGGCCCCCGGGCCCTCCGGGCCCCGGACAAATTGTCCGAGAAAACCGGCCTGTCTACGGCCCTGGTTTATATAATAGGTTAAGTATTAAAGAGTTAAGACGCTGTGAACATGGTTTTATAGCCGAAACACGTTTCAGCAAAATAAAATGAAATTAAAAGGGTACTCAGGTATTTTAAATCTATTTAGAATTATAATTATAGTAGCCCTATTAAATGAACTGAAAATTTCAATATATATATGTGTATGCACTCTAGCAGTCACATTTTTTTGTCCGATTTACTTAAAATTTGGTAGGGACGTTCCTTTCTATAATCAGTTGGACAAGTTCGTTGGGCAAAACAATTGGAAAACTTTAAACCCTTTGTTTGGGGATTATTCTTTCAAATTTTGAGTTTTTGGGCCCAAAAAGGGTCAGAAAAGCCCCGGACGTACAATTTATTGAATGTAAAAAGATGAGAATTAGTAAGTCGAAAGTTTTAAGCCCTCTCTTGTCATTCTAGCATAAATATTTACCGAGTTATTAAAGAAAATGTATATCGGCTAACACAGTACGTTGTCTTATGGGGTTTTTACATTAGAAAAGCATGTTATTCATTTGTTGGTGTATTAGTTTCATCCCCAGCAACCTCGCGCCTACTTTTAAGCCTGACTGGACTTTCTCCTATCCTTATAATGCACAAAATTGTATTCCTAACACTGCAGGTAAATTAAACCAGGAGCATCAGAACAGCCAAAAAATCAATGTTTTCAGATTTTAATAAAATTGGCATAAATGTATGTTTTTACACTGGGTTTGAGTTTTAAAAGTTTCGTATGTGGAAATTCACTTCCCTCATGTCAGCGTGCTGCGTGCAAACTCGTTTACAAGTAAAACTACTTTAATTATGAGGCTTATTAAAATTTTTGTGATGAATTTAAAGAAAATAATGTATACCTGTTGGTATATCCTGTAAAAAAAAGAAAAATTCTTTGTTAATTCAAACTCATATTAATTGAAAAAGCATATTACAACGTAGAAGAGTCCTTATATATGTAATGTTAATTTAGGTTTTTGAGTATCAGATGAACAATTGTTTAGTTTACCTACCTATAGCATAAAGTAATATAAAAAGGCAATGCACTTGTAAATTTTACACACTATATAGGCTATAAACATTTGTGCATTAAAGTTATGATTTTAATAATTTATTGAGGAGCATGTGTTCTTGTTAGTGAATTCCTATGGAAAGTGAACTATTAGCATGCCTCGCATGGTGAAACTTAAGCCCGGGACCACCACAGAAGTTCCTAACGTGACCCCCTGAGCACGTTTTGGGGGTTCGTTCAAAAGTTTATATATATATATATATACATGTGCAGGCACTCTAGCGGTCACATTTTTTGTCCGATTTACTTCAAATTTGGTTGGGACGTTCCTTTCTATAATCAGTTGGACAAGTTCGTTGGGCAAAACAATCGGAAAACTCTAAACCCCTTTTTGGGGATTAATCTTTCAAATTTCGAGTTTTAGGGCCCAAAAAGGGTCAGAAAAGGCCCTGATGTGAAATTAACGAATGTAAAAAGATGGGAATTAGTGTGGCGAAACTTTTAAGCCCTCTCTCGTCATTCTAGCATATATATTTACCGAGTTATTAAAGGAAATGTGTATTGACCAAACACAGTACGTTGTCTGATGGGGGTTTTACATTAGAAAAGCCTGTTAATCATTTTTTGGTGTACTTTTATCATCCCCAACAACCTCACGCCTACTTTAAAGCCTGACTGGACCTTCTCCTAACCTTATAATGCGCAAAATTGTATTCCCAGCATTGCAGGTAAATAGAACCAGGAGTATCACAACAGCCAAAAAATCAATATTTTCAGATTTGAATAAAAATTGGAATAATTGTATGTTTTTAACTGATTTTGAGTTTTTATAGTTTTTTATGTGGAAATTCACTTCCCTCACTACATCGGGCTGCGTGCGAACTCGTTTTGTGTTGTTACACAAACAGTAACCGTGGTAACACTTTCAGTGTGGAAACCGCAGCATTAGCTGTTAGGCACGTCTTCCACAAGCAGGAATTTTGCGCAGGTTACTGGAAGGAAAGGATATAGCAGGAAAGGAAAGGGTGGGATGGGACAGGCAGCCAAAATGACCTTTCAGAGGGCCAACTCCTGTGCTCCTGTGACAGCTGTGATCAGGCTCAAACTGGCGGACTCTGCTCTGCCCTCCAACTGGCCAGCAACTGACAGGTTTCCATGTACAACACAACCAGGGACCACAATCTCAGGGGTCCAAACCCAGAGTTTCCGTCCCCAGCCACTGCAAATGGAGAGACCAAAGGTGGGGGAACTTGTCATAATGGACAGCCAAAAGACTTACCATATGTAATGACAACTTCATTTGCTGTACCCTATTGTCAGCCTCAAAACTGGTATAGACCAGTTTTAAGGTTGTCCTGGGACAGCGCGTGGGGTTTCCGATGGTTTCTTATCAAGGAAACAAATGCATTTATTATGATTAAACCTGATTAACACAGTTAGTGTTGAACAGGATGAAATAAACAACATATTATAACACTTCAACATATATTTAGGCTACAGTTATATTGTGCTTATATAAAAGACAGTAAATATACACAAAGGATGGTACAAGGCAATCAATTTCAACCAGTTACACCAGTCATGTTGATTTTTGAAGGGCCCGGAACTGATCAAGAAGGCCGGCGGTTTGCACAAGTTCATGGGGTGGGACCGAGCTTTGCTGACGGACTCTGGAGGCTTTCAGATGGTGTCGCTATTAACGCTTGCGGAGATCACGGAGGAAGGGGTCAAATTCAGGTCACCGTATGGAGGTAACACATTTCAAGGCTCTAGAATGTGTGAAATTTAACTTTTACTTTCCTCCCCCTACAGGCCTACATAGTACCTATATGGAGAAGGTATTGTTTTTTTCTGCATTTTTAAATTTGAGTTATTGAT
This sequence comes from Allygus modestus, assembly GCA_963675035.1. Taxonomy (NCBI): domain Eukaryota; kingdom Metazoa; phylum Arthropoda; class Insecta; order Hemiptera; family Cicadellidae; genus Allygus; species Allygus modestus. The sequence goes on along the minus strand of OY776112.1, from coordinate 83,532,626 downwards.
GGAAATATTTGTTTTGGTGCTCCCTGAACCCAAAAAGTGGTTTTTGATATGATGTCTGTCTGTCCGTCAGTCTTTATTGATTATCACAGACCTGGACCTGGTCCTAGAGTCCACTGCAACAGACTGTTGTTGATAACATTTGGTAGCCTATGTAGGTACTAATCCACGGTATCCCCAGGTTTTTTAAATTTTTAATTTTCAAAGGTGCCTCGAAAACGGCTAGAAAAACATAAAAACTTGAATTTCTAAAAAATGGCCAACGATTTTATTCCCCCTTAAACCTACTAAGAGTAGCAAATAATTCTGATTTGCCACAAAAAAGGAATTGTGGTGGGTATTTAAAAAAAAATTTTCATTAAAATAATATTATTTCTTATGAGCCTACATGTTAGTGTAATTTATATTCCAAATTTATTAAATACAAAGTAATTTATTGATTCAGATTGGGCTAAAAGGGAGAAAGTATGTGTCAGTTTTCTGATACCGTTTATTTGTTAATTATTGTGAAATGCAATTTAGAGTGATTATTACATCATAAATCTATTAATACACAAACATTATCAGTCCTATTATTGTTTGCAGACTCGTTGCCTTAGTGCTGTTTTTCATGTGTCAACCAAATATTAATTATTTTTGGAAGACACGACTTGTAAGTATATTTTTACAGGTTGCATGAAGTTATGGACTAAAGTTCTAAAATATATATTTGAGACAAATTAATAAATTCGTTCAGATCCAATGCCTTGAATTGGTTTTCAGGAAGACAAGCAAATGATTTGGTCATCTAATTTCAACTACGGATGGCAAAGTGAGTGTTGCTGGAATGCTGTTGATTCCTGATTGAGTTAACAGTAGGGAGCAAGACAAAAATACCCCCCGTCGCAGCAAACCTGCGTACTCAGCGAATTTCCAATGCATTGATATGTTTCTCACTAGTACATAAAGCCACTCACCAAGTTTGACAAAAATACATTCATAAATAAGTGATTTATTACATTTTATTTATTCCCCATAAGAATAACATTAGGACTGAGTACGCAGGTTTGCTGCAACGAGGAAGATAAGAAATGAGTTTTTATGCAATTATCAATGTAACTGAACCAGGTGAAGCTACTTACCATGTTTTATTAATTTATGTTAATAATTAAGGGAGATATAAAACTTTACTTATTCTCCATAAGAATAACATTAGGGCTGAGTATGCAGGTTAGCTGCTACGGGGACAATCAACAAAACATTAATTTTTTGTGCAATTATCAATATACCAGTACAACATGAAGCCACATACCAAATTTCATCAATATACATTCATAAATAATCAAGATATCAAATTTTATTTATTCTCCATAAGGATAACATTGGACAACGTACTGTGTTTAGCACTTTGAATATCTCTGCAACGGTTTGACGTAGAATCACAATTTAAACACCAAAATGATTGTTTTGTGGAGCTGAAGTGATTTGTAAAAGAAAATGTGAAGTTTAAAGTAAAATTAACTGAGGAAAAGCCAAAAACCTTTTTCCCATAAGATTAACATGGGAGATTTTATGAGCATGTTTTTTGGATTTTTTCCGCAACCACTTAACCTAGGTTAATAATTCAAAATACCATATTATTTGTTTTTTTAAGCTCTATAACATGGTCTAAACCTAAATTAAGTGTTTTAAAAATTTTAGGGTAAAAAATGCAAAAAACTGATTTTTTGAAAATTTAAAACCCCCATAAACCCCCCTTCCCATAGTCCGATTTTTCTGGTTTTCGAACTTAAAGTCATAAATGTCAGTTTACACATTTGAGCCAAATTTCATCGAAATCGGACGTTTTTTACTCAAGTTATCGCATTCACGGACACACACATATATATATATATATATATATATATATATATATATATATATATATAGATATATATATATATATATACATATATATAAATTTAAACGAATAGTGTTTTGGACATCTGGGGACCTCAAAACAAAAAGTTATCATGGTCTCGGGCTTAAGTCTTACCATGAGACCTACGGTAATAGCTTCTTCCCTATAGGGGAAATTCGCTAATTATGATTATTGGTCACAAACTATTAACAATTTGCTACTGTCACTTTATTAGTGAATTTCCTATGGAAAGTGAACTATTAGCATGACCCGCACAGTGAAACTTAAGCCCGGGACTACCATGGAAGTTCCTAACGTGACCCCCTGAACACGTTTTTGGGGGTCGTTCAAAATCATATATATGTGTATGCACTCTAGCAGTCACATTTTTTGTCCGATTTACTTAAAATTTGGTAGGGACATTCCTTTCTATAATCAGTTGGACAAGTTCGTTGGGCAAAACAATCGGAAAACTCTAAACCCCTTTTTTGGGGACTATTCTTTCAAATTTCGAGTTTTTGGGCCCAAAAAGGGTTAGAAATGCCCCGGACGTACAATTAATGCATGTATTAAGATGGGAATTTGTGAAGCAAAAGGTTTAAGCCCTCTCTCGTCATTCTAGCATAAATATTTACCGAGTTATTAAAGAAAATATGTATCTGCTAAACACAGTATGTTGTCTTATGGGGTTTTTACATTAGAAAAGCATGTTATTCATTTGTTAGTGTATTTGTTTCATCCCCAGCAACTTCCCGCGCCTACTTTTAAGCCAAACTGGACCTTCTCCTAACCTTATAATGCACAAAATTGTATTCCTAACATTGCAGGTAAATTAAACCAGGAGCATCAGAACTGCCAAAAAATCAATGTTTTCAGATTTCAATAAAATTGGCTTAAATGTATGTTTTTACACTGATTTTGAGTTTTAAAAGTTTTGTATGTGGAAATTCACTTCCCTCACGTCAGCGTTCTGCGTGCTAACTCGTTTTAGCGAATTTCCCCTATAGGGAAGAAGCTATTACCGTAGGTGGCATGGTAAGACTTAAGCCCGAGACCATGATAACTTTTCGTTTTGAGGTCCCCAGATGCCAAAAACACTATTCGTTCAAATATATATATATATATATATATATATATATATATATATATATGTGTGTCCGTTACCGCGATAACTTTTGAAAGAAACACCCGATTTTGATGAAATTTGGCACAAATGTGGAGAGTAGCATTTATGACTTTAAGTTCGAAAACCAGGTCGATCGCACTATGGGAAGGGGGTTTTATGGGGGTTTAAAATTTTCCCCCAATTTGACCCCAAAATGTTAAAAACACTCAATTTTGGTTATAGCCATTTTGTAGAGCTTAAAAAAACAAATAATTTAGTATTTTGAATCATTAACCTAGGTTAAGTGGTTGCGGAGAAAATCCAAAAAAATGTGTCCCATGTTAATCTTATGGGTAAAAGGTTTTTAGATTTTTCTCAGATAGTTTTACTAAAAACTTCACATTTCTGTTTATTAATGTGTTTAGCTCAACAACAAAAATTTTGGTGTTTTAATCGTTGTTCTTCATCCAACCGTTGCAGAGATATTCAAAGTGCTAAACACAGTACGTTGTCCAATGTTATCCTTATGGAGAATAAATAAAACTCTATATCTCGATTATTTATGAATGTTTATTGATGAAACTTGGTATGTGGCTTCAACTAGTTGTGGTATATTGATATTAGCACAAAAAACAAGTTTTTTGTTGATAGTCCCCGTAGCAGCAAACCTGCATACTCGGTCCTCATGTTATTCATATGGAGAATAAGTAAAGTTTTATATCTCCCTTAATTATGAACCTACATTAAGAGAACTTGGTATATAGCTTCACCTGGTTCAGTTGTATTGATAATTGCAAAAAAAAACACAATACTTATCTTCCTCGTTGCAGCAAACCTGCGTCCTCAACCCTAATGTTATTCTTATGGAGAATAAATAAAATGCTATATATCACTTATTTATGAATGTATTTTTGTGAAACTTGGTAAATAGCTCTATGTAGTAGTGAGTCACATATATATGCATTGGAAATTCGCTGAGAACGCAGGTTTGCTGCGACGGGGGTATTTTAATTACCTTCTTAATATTAAATTATATTTCAAGAATAAAAATGTTATTACACAATAATTAAAATCTCAAGGCTTTTTATTTTTAACTCAACTGGCAGAACTTGTCACCTTAAAATCATGGAAAACCCATTTTGAATTTTATCAAAATGTTGAAGTTTTGTGGGTTTGGGTGAGACTTGCATAATCAGGTAATAATAATACAAATACTTGAAAATTGTGAAAAATACATAAATTTATTATTTAGACATGGTTATAACTAAATACAAAGCTTGAATGAGTCCATAGTCCTTATACTATAAGCCCTACTTTATATCACACTGATATCAAACTGAAAATATCTTGTACCTGTGTATGTGGAGATATGCTAAATGAATTAGATACACAAATGAAGAATTACTAGCTTTTCACTAGGCTATGTTTTTTGTTGGAAGTCAAATGTTTATGTTGATTTTTCAAATAAAGTTTCTTGAGTCAATTCATGTTGGCTAGGCCTAACAATTTTCAGTTTGCCATCATAGTAGCCAAATTATGTTGTTAAGTTGAATTTTTACTTGTCTATTGTACAACTGGGGTAGGCTTGGCCTAATTAACTGATGATACTAAGTTAATTGTTCATTTTAGAAAATATTTAATAAGTGGTAGGTTATGAATGGTAGATATAATATCTAGACTAGTACTTATCCAAAATGACGGAATCTAGGCAAGCCCTAGTCCCAGTTGTTCTTGTCACGATATAAAAACACCATCACTCCACCTACCATCACTGAACTTCATATTATACCGGAACTTAGTAAAACAACTATTTCATTGTACCAAACACAGGCCACCACTTTTACCACTTTTTATAAAAACCCCGGAACAATGGTTTTACGAAGTGAATCTGCTGGTTCACATCAATTCACCACGAGTTACTGAAGAAAGACTGATGCCTACTCACTACACATGAGACGGCATGAAACAGACTGAGTTAGTCTGACGACCACAATAAAACAGACTGAGAGATTCGCAGGTCCATGCCGCTTTTATCACTTTTCAATACCCCCTACGGGCCTGAAATGCTAATTGGTTTAGACAAATTTTATCCTCACCCCATTTCGCTCTGCGATCTCATTGGTTCTCACAAATACGTCATTATTTGAGAAAGTTAAGACCTCAGTAAAAATCCAGCCTCCTTAAACGGAATCATACTGAAACGAAAATTTACTGATGATGAGTCATTCTTCAAAATGTCTGATTTCTTTATAAAAAAAATATTGCAACACATTTGACCATTGTAAATCGACTTTTTTTTTATGTCCGATTTTTATGATTTTTGTCATACAAGTTAATGAATTTCATATGATTTATTATTATGTGATTTTCATTTCAATCGGATTTATGGTTTTTTGATATTCAATATTTTCCAACTTCAACCTTTCACAATCATGATTTATTATTAAATTGTTTTTACAGTACAGTAGAAATCCAGTTATCCGAGCCCCAATTATCCGAATCTCCAATTATCCGAATCGATTTTGAGTGAAATAATAGAAATATGCGGAAGCGCGTGTAGCGATAATGCGCCGTTCCGTTACTATGTCTTCGTGAGCGCTAAAATAAAAGCCCACGCTGTTACCTTCCAGCGCGATATTTTCGCAGGGAACAATGAGTCATATCCCCTTCCCACCCTGCTCATCATCAGTCGCTACTGTTCTTTCACCGTTCTTTAATATGTGGTGATGTTTTTTGCTTAATTCCCGAGGTATACCTGATTATCCGAATTTCTGCATATCCGAATCGGCCCGATCCCCAATTAATTCGGATAATCGGAGTTCTACTGTAATTAAATAGGATACCCTTTACAACTTTGACTGCCCGAGGGACGTGGGGCGTGTTCCCGCCACGCGGCAACTGTTCCGATAGGCGCAGTCACATTTTCTATTCCCAGCTAACAAATGACAAAAACACTGTTCGGTGCTGTACTACGATACAACACAACTGGACGTAGTTCTACAAAGCGACAACAGGTCGCAGCACAATCCAGATAGCTGTAGTCAAGCAGGGTTGCCATCTAAAGGGACTAAGTGGGACAAAAACGAATGAAGGGAAGACCCGTGACGGCCAGGATATTGGGGCAAATTTACTACCAACCTACACCAAAATAAAGCTCGCATTCTGAGCGACACGCCCATAAAAATATCATCCTCCGGCCCAGCCTGAGCTCACACTGAGTCAATGTTACTAAGCGGACTTGGTGGGAACCCGGTGTCCCACGCGCATGCGCCGCGGGACCGCGATGGGATGCCGGTATCCCACGCGCAGTTGAAGTGTTAAAATGATAATAAAATCTTTGATTAAATGTCAAAAACTATCAAGCAGGAGGTTCCTTTCAACTCGGACTTAATATTTCCTTGATTAATGTCAAAAACTATCAAGCAGGAGGTTCCTTTCAACTCGGACTTAATATTTCCTGTACACTTCCGTGTTAATGTTATTTAAATATAGTAGTTATTTATCTTGCTTGTTATAGTAACAATTTCAAAAATTCAAGCGACTTTTACAAACTTGTTTTTTATTAAAGGAGATTAGCAATTAAACCTCTCTATTATGTAAATATAATCTGAATGTCATTTAAAAGTAGTAAAAATTACAAATTACAGAACACATTATACAATGCTGCCTTACTAGATTAAGACATTTTAAAATAAAACAATTATTACAAACAATTATTACTTGCAGACAGTGTGTTTGATTACTTATTTATCAATTTCCAGAAGACAAGGAGATGATGTTAAGCCCTGAGACATCCATTAAAATCCAGAATGCTATTGGTGCGGACATAATAATGCAGTTGGATGACGTTATCAAGACAACATCCACTGGACCTAGGGTTGAAGAAGCCACTTACAGGTAAAGACGGTCTGATCCAGTAGATGTTAAAATAAAAATCAAATACATGAGATTATTATAATTCAGTTCTGTTGCCTTTTGCATGATACAATTTTTTGGAAAGGGTGTTAGTCATAACTGGTAATCCTGGAATTGAAGAGTTCAAAAGGGCTGAGAAGTTACTTAAATCAAATCAAATATTCTTTATTGTCATTCAAATTTTTAAAAATCATTAACAACGTCATATTACAGCAGATACACTACCAGGTCAACATCCACAAATACATTCACAGGCAATAACATTTGTAATACATATTAGATTACATGCACATTATGACTATGTAACTTGTACCTGCATGATATCAAATACCCCCGTCGCAGCAAACCTGCGTACTCAGCGAATTTCCAATGCATGCATATGTTTCTCACTACCATATAAAGCCACTTACCAAGTTTCATAAAAATACATAAATAAATAAGTGATCCATAGTATTTTTAGCGAATTTCCCCTATAGGGAAGAAGCTATTACCGTAGTCGGCATGGTAAGACCTAGGCCCGGGACCATTATAACTTTTCGTTTTGAGGTCCCCAGACCCCAAAAGCACCATTCGTTCGAAACTGTATATATATATATATATATATATATATATATATATATATATATATATATATATGTGTCCGTGAGCACGATAACTCTCGTAAAACTTATCCGATTTTAATGAAATTTGGTATAAACGTGTAACGCAACATTTATGACTTTAAGTTCGAAAACCAGCCAGATCGCTTTATCCTAAGGGGTATTTTAGGGGGGTTTTATACCCCAAAAATTGGTTTTTTGAATTTTTTACATATAATTTTGAAAAAAGTCAGATTTTAGTTTTCCTCATTGAATTCACCTTAAAAAAACACACAATTTGGTATTTTGATCATTTCTCTACGTCAATTGGTTACCGAGATATTGAAAGTGCTAAACACAGTACGTTGTCTAATGTTATTCTTATGGAGGATAAGAAAAATTTTATATCTCGCTTATTTATGAACGTATACTGACGAAACTTGGTATACAGCTTCATCTAGTTGTGGACCATTGATATTTGCTCAAAAAAAAATTTTTTTACCAAAGGCTCCCGTAGCAGCAAACCTGGGTACTCAGCCCCATGTTATTCTTATGGAGAATAAGTAACGTGTTATCTCCCTTCATTATGAAAATAAATTAATGAAATTTGGTATGTGGCTTTACCTACATGAGTTATATTGATATTTGTATAAAACCCCATTTTTTGTGTTCCTTGCTTCAGCAAACCTGCATACTCAGCCGCCATGTTATTCTTATGGAAAATAATTAAAATGTCATAAATCGTTTATTTATGAATGTATATTGATGAAACTTGGTATGTGGCTTTATGTGGTATTAAGATACATATATATGCATTGGAAATTCGCTGAGTACGCAGGTTTGCTGCTACGGGGGTATATTTATTCTCCATAAGAATTACATTAGGGCTGAGTACACAGGTTTGCTGCAAAAAAAGAGAAGAAATATGTTTTTGTGCAATTATCAATATAACTCAACCAGGTGAAGCTACATACTAAGTTTTATTAATTTATGTTCATAAATTAAGGGAGTTATAAAACTTTACTTATTCTCCATAATAATAACATTAGGGCTGAGTATGCAGGTTTGCTGCTACAGGGATAATTAACAAAAACATCAGTTTGTTGTACAAATATCAATATACCAATAATATGTGAAGCCACATACCAAGTTTCATCAATATACATTCATAAATAATGGAGATATCAAATTTTATTTATTCTCCATAAGGATAACATTGGACAACGTACTGTGTTTAGCACTTTGAATATCTCTGCAATGGTTGGGCGTAGAATCACAATTTAAACACCAAAATGATTGTTTTGTGGAACTGAACAAATTGGTACAAACAAATCTGAAGTTTACATTTAAATAAACTAAGTAAAAACCAAAAATCTTTTACCCATAAGATTAACATGGGAGATTTTATGAGTAGGGTTTTTGGATTTTCTCCGCAAGCACTTAACCTAGGTTAATAATTAAAAATATTTTATATTTTTTTAACCCTTTGAGGACCAGAGCCATTTTAAATTTTTTTTAATTTGTTCAAAAAAAGTTTTATATGCCAAGACTTAGTTTGTTATGTGAAAAAGACCACATGAAATCAGCATTTTTGCGAAGGTTAATTAAAAAAATTACACTGTCATTAATTTTCAAGACATCTTAATAGTTTTTTTACCAACTTGACTGAAATTGGTTACCCTAGTAACTAATAATGATATATTGTTGTTTTATTTAAAAAATAATATTTCTTAATAGTAAATAATATAAAATTCTTTTTCATTTTTTAAATTTTTTTATTTCTACACTCTACAGATCAAAAACAAAGAATTTTTAGTGTGGGAAACTAGATTATATGGTTACTAATATTATAGAGAGTATGTGTACACATTTTCATGCAGTTTGGACAAAAAATAAACATTTTATGGTACAAAACTTAGGTATAATACACGCGACAAAAACCTACTTATTCTACCAATAAGTGGAATTTTGTTTACTTACATTTTTAGATGAAAATGTCTGAGTGAACAATTTGGTGGATTGTTTTCATTCACTGTTTCCCATTCGCTTTCTTCATTCTCATCACTTTCATCACTTGAGCTTAGTACTTGCCTTTGGTTAAGTCTATGATTAGTATTTGTATGGTTAGGACCAGGCCTAGTGGCTGAAGGCACAGGCAGTGAAGGGCCTAGGCCTACTCCATCAGATTCCTCACTTGAAGAGTATCTGGCATCAATATTCAAATACCTGAATCTATTTGAACTGGAAGGGACATCAGGGTTGAAAGTAGGATCATTATCAGTATCATCTGAAAATAGATTTTCAACAAGGTCTTCGTAAGAACTGTCATTGGACTCGCCACTTAGCATAAGTTCCCGATCAACTTCGCTCGATCGCAGATTTTCTCCCATGATATATAATCTAACTAAAAACGTTCTACACTCTCACAAATCTAGCTAAATATGGAAAAATACACTAAACAATTAATTATATTCATGTAACTTCAATCATAGCGGTATAGACACAACTAGAACGATACGTAACCTAAAATCACCGTCTGCACTTGTTTACAAACAATCGCGGGACAACAAACAACACGTCATTTATCTTTTTCTGGCTGCAGTTACTACAACAGAAAACTATCCAGACTTTGAAGTAGGAAACCAAAGACATCTAAAACAAAATATGGGACCATTCAAAGAGCACGTATATATCACGTATAGCACGTACTATATCAAACACTGCCAGCTGACGATTTTTCGTCAGCGGGGTTTTTCGCAATGACAGCTGCTGACGATAAATCGTCAGTACGGTTTTTTTCGCTAATAATAGTACTGACGAAATATCGTCAGCCTGTCCTCAAAGGGTTAAGCTCTATAACATGGTGAAAACCAAATTAAGATTTTAAAATTTTTAGGGTGAAAAATGAAAAAAACTGATTTTCGGAAAATTTAAGACCCCCATAAACCCCCCTTCCCATGGTCCGATTTTTCTGGTTTTCGAACTTAAAGTCATGAATGTCATTTTACATATTTGAGCCAAATTTAATTGAAATCAGACTCTTTTACTCAAGTAATCGCATTCACGGACACACATATATATGTGTAAGTTATTGGGTTGGATCCACATTCAAAGGGGGAAGCTTTTTGTGCATCAATTAATACATTTTTTCTAATAGTTAATGTTATAAATCCAATTACTATAAGTACTATCAAAAATGTTAGTATAGAAATTAATATCAGTTTTATTATTCATTTTATAAAAACCTTTAAGTTGGAAGCTTAATATACTAACATATACTAAATGAATTTATCTTCCTCATCAGTAAACTGAAACGTAAAGGAAAAGTCACACTACATTAACAAAGATATATATGTTATATATAAGTTACAAGTTATAACATATATATATATGTTATAAGTTATCCATTATATGTGAGGTGGAATGCGAAAAGGGACCTCTTGTCGGCAATTTCCGATTTTGAGTTATTGATATTTTTATTATCACCTTAAAATTCCTAACAGTTTGGTGCAAATTTCATGTCTCTACGATCTTTTTTGTTTGAGTTATGGACGTTTGAACTTTCTCGAAGGGTGAAGGGCATTTTCAGGAAAACGCCCTCAAAAAGTTTAAATAAACTCAGAATCTATATTTTTCATATTTAAGCGATGCTTTTGGTATCAATGCAAAGCTTATAATGTCCTCTTTAGGAAGAACACTAGTAGTTTCCTTAACTAACGCTAGAATTTAGGCTTATACTGTGTTTATTGCAACATGTAGTACACAAGGGTATTTTCTGAAAAGGGACCTCTTGTCGGCCCCGTGTTATATCTCCATAACGACAAGAGATACCTTTTCAAGGCTGAACATTTACTGCTGCCACATTGTTGTTTAAGTGTTTTATCCAATAATTAGTTTAATGTAGTCAAAATGAAGTATAATTAACATCCTAATTAGAAAATAATATCGATAGTCCACTGTTTAAAGGACTGTATAGGAAAGTCAACGTTTTTTAACCAAAACCTCGGTTATAGAAAAGGTACCTCTTGTCGGGGCCGTATTAAAATAATCAGACGATGTTCTGCTTTTACTAGAACTTCGTCCTAGTTCTCTAAGTGTCCGCTAGAATTCAGGAGAGACTACTTTTTGAACCAATGTTTCTTTACGAAGTGTGTTGTGGAAAAGGGACCTCTTGTCGGCCATGTTATTTTCCCATAAGCGACAAGAGGTACCTTTTCTCAGGGCATGCAGTGACTAACAAAATGATTTATATCGACTTGTTTAAGCTTTGATTCGACTTTTTAACCGATACACGCCTTTTCTACTCAAAATATCGAATAATAATCGATAAAAAACCGAAAATCGATGATTTGGACCGAAATTGCTGTATTTAGCTGTACTGAAAATTTTACTTTGCCGACAAGAGGTCCCTTTTCGCTTTCCACCTCACATATGTAGATATTTATATACATATATGTAAATTTGAACGGATAGTGTTTTTGGCATCTGGGGACCTCAAAACAAAAAGTTATCATGGTCTCGGGCTTAAGTCTTACCATGAGACCTACGGCAATAGCTTCTTCCCTATAGGGGCGCTAAAACCATAATACCCCCGTCGCAGCAAACCTGCATACTCAGCGAATTTCCAATGAATATATAACATAACACATTAAAACACTTAACATGATTCATAAGAAATGTATTCACAAACAAGCGATATTTAAAATATTAATTATTCTCCATAAGAATAACATTGGGGATGAGTACGCAGATTTGCTGTAACAAGGCACACAAAATAATGGGTTTTTATGAAAATATCAATCGCACTCATCTTAGTGAAGTCACATACCAAGTTTCATCCATATACATTCATAAATAAGCGATATATAACATTTTAAGTATTTTCCATAAGAATAACATGGGGACCAAGTACCTAGGTTTGCTGCTACAGGAACCATAGGCGAAAAAATTTGTTTGTGCAAACAACAATAAACCACAACCAGATCAAGCCATATACCAAATTTCGCCAGTTTATGTTCATAAATAAGCGAGATATACAATTTTTCTTTTTCTTAGACAACGTACTGTGTTTAGCACTTTCAATATCTCGGTAACCAATTGACGTAGAGCAATGATCAAAATACCAAATTGTTTGTTTTTATAAGCTGAATTCAATGGTATAAATTGAAATTTGATTTAAATTAAAATTACATGTGAAAAACCCAAAATACACATTTTTGGGGTACAAACCCCCCTTCGGATGGTGCGATTCATCTGGTTTTCAAACTCGTTCAAATAAATGGTACTTTACACATTTGTACCAAATTTCATTAAGATCGGACCTTTTTTACGAGAGTTATCGTGCTTACGGACATATATATATATATATATATATATATATATATATATATATATATATATACATATACATATATACATATATAAAAATTTGAACAAATGGTGTTTTTGGCATCTGGGGACCTAAAAATGAAAAGTTATCATGGTCTCGGGCTTAAGTCTTACCATGAGACCTACGGTAATAGCTTCTTCCCTATAGGGGAAATTCGCTAAAACAACAAAATGGTATACTGCCTGGATATAAACCAGACAATCATTATATAAAATACCCCCGTCGCAGCAAACCTGCAAACTCAGCGAATTTCCAATGAATTATAACATGACACATTAAGCCACTTAACAAGATTCATAGGAAATATATTCACTAACATTCGATATTTAAAATATGAATTATTCTCTATAAGAATAACATTGGGGATGAGTAAGCAGGTTTGCTGCAAAAAGGAACCCAAAATAATGGGTTTTGATGCAAATATCAATAGAACTCAGCTAAGTGAAGTCACATACCAAGTTTCATCCATATACATTCATAAATAAGCGATATATAACATTTTAATTATTTTCCATAAGAATAACATGGGGACTAAGTACCTAGGTTTGCTGCTACGGGAACCATAGGCGAAACATTTTTTTTGTGCAAACAACAATAAACCACAACCAGATGAAACCATATACCACATTTCGTCAGTTTATGTTCATAAATAAGCGAGATATACAATTTTTCTTTTTCTCCATAAGAATAACATTAGACAACGTACTGTGTTTAGTACTTTTAATATCTCAGTAACCAATTGACGTAGAGCAATGATCAAGATACCAAATTGTTTGTTTTTTTATGCTGAATTCAATGGTGAAAATTAAAATTTGATTTTAATAAAAGTTACATGTGAAAACCCCAAAAAACCCATTTTTGGGGTACAAAACCCCCCCAAAACCCCCCTTTGGATGGTGCAATTCGTCTGGTTTTCGAACTCGTTCAAATAAATGGTACTTTACACGTTTGTACCAAATTTCATTAAGATCGGACCTTTTTTACGAGAGTTATCGTGCTTACAGACATATATATATATATATATATACATATATAATATCCCCGTCGCAGCAAACCTGCATACTCAGCGAATTTCCAATGAATATATAACATAACACATTAAGCCACTTAACAGAATTCATAAGAAATATATTCACAAACAAGCGATATTTAAAATACTAATTATTCTCCATAAGAACAACACTGGGTATGAGTACACAGGTTTGCTGCAACAAGGAAAACAAAATATGGGTTTTTATGCAAATATCAATAGAACTCATCTAAGTGAAGTCACATACCAAGTTTCATCCATATACATTCATAAATAAGCGATATATAACATTTTAAATATTTTCCATAAGAATAACATGGGGATTGAGTACCTAGGTTTGCTGCAACGGGAACCATAAGCAAAAAATTGTTTTTTTGAGCAAACAACAATAAACCACAACCAGATCAAGCCATATACCAAATTTTGTCAGTTTATGTTCATAAATAAGCGAGATATACAATTTTTCTTTTTCTCCATAAGAATAACATTAGACAACGTACTGTGTTTAGCACTTTCAATATCTCAGTAACCAATTGACATAAAGCAATGATAAAAATACCAAATTGTTTGTTTTTTTAAGCTGATTTCAATGGTAAAAATTGCAATTTGATTAAAATAAAAATTACATGTAATAACCCCAAAAAACCCATTTTTGGGGTACAAAACCCCCCAAAAACCCCCCTTCGGATGATGCGATTCGTCTGGTTTTCGAACTCGTTCAAATAAATGGTACTTTACACATTTGTACCAAATTTCATTAAGATCGGAGCTTTTTTACGAGAGTTATCGTGCTTACGGACACATATATATATATATAAATATATATATATATATACATATATAAAAATTTGAACGAATGGTGTTTTTGGCATCTGGGGACCTCAAAATGAAAAGTTATCATGGTCTCGGGCTTAAGTCTTACCATGAGACCTACGGTAATAGCTTCTTCCCTATAGGGGAAATTCGCTAAAAAGGAGGATATACTTTTATTGTCAAAGTTGAATATTTTTCATTAAAAAAACTTATCCATACTGGATTATTGGAAAGCCAACAGTAAAATTTAAGACAATAGTAAAATTTAGCGAACTGTGCGTAATCTGACAGTTTTTAAAACAGATTTTTACTGATTGAAAATCACAATCCTGACACAAAATATGTGATATAAAATTCTTAGAATTCATGGAGATTTGAGTATCAAGTAGTAGTTAGCTTGATAATTCAATACTTCAAGAGGACTTAATATTTAATTGACTGTTTCACAGGTTTTGTCAAGTCGTGGAGTGGTGCACTGGGAGTTTTAAGTTTCCTTTATGCACTATTTTTTAATTTCTTTCAACTAGTTGAGTTGACGTTTTGATAAGTTCAAGCTCAGATAATCTGCTCTACTATACTTATAAAATTTGGATTTGTTGTCTGAAAACCAACATGAAAGTAGTCAGTAGTTTAACTCAATAATTGAATTAGAGAGCACTCGGAAAACTTTGTCAAAACAGAAAAACCTGAAAAGCATTGGAATTTAACATTTTAGGGGTTTGTGGGGATTCTGATTTATAATTTAGTGGAACTTGGATAATTTGGAAAAAAAATCGGGACCAGTAAACAAATATGAACAACCCGAAAAATGTAATTACAAAATTTGTACAAAAAGGCTTAAAATCTTTATAATTCCCAGTTTTAGAGAAAAGGTTTCACTGAACCTTTAATAAGACAAAGTTGGTTGTATACATGTAAGTCAACAATTTGCACTATTGTGATGGTGAGACAAGTCACACACAACTACAAAACATTAGGGATGGAAGTGCAGGGGTAGAAGGATGGAAACAGTGACATTGAATGAAGCGTTACAGAAAGTAGGTGTTCCAGATGTGCCAAAAACTTACTTACACAAAACAGATTCAGCTAGTTAAATCTGTGGCACTGAATACCTAAGACGCTGCAACTGTTTTCGGTACGATCTGCTTCAGCTATTTTTGGGAAAAATCACCACAGTGATAACTAAACCTGTAGCTAAATGGATTGAAAAGAAGTTCAACAGAACTGAATCCTTATTCAAGTTGCAATGGTTGGAACTGTTTTCATTCCCGGTGCGTTGGAACCAAGTAGGTCCAGTTCCATATGAGCACAACGCACCTCTTAACGGGGTAAATACTAGACTTTGGCCGGCTTTCCTAGTTTTTAAAACTATATTATGCCACAATTTCATGCAGCCCAAGTAAAAAGTTTGAAATCATCCAGAATAAAATTAAAATTAACCAAGATGTTTTAACATTGTACAGGAAATGCATGTATACAGCTGCATGTGTAACTGACTGACTCACTGAGGTATACAATTCTAGAACCCTACTGGATGAGCTAGGAACGTGAAATTTGGCATGCTTGTAGCTTGTACATTGTAACCCCTAGAAAAATTGCCAAAAGTTATGATTTAAAATTTTAACCACATCAACAAAATTCAAAATGGTGGAAATTTTGTAGATGTCCAAAATAGTGCCTTTTTATTTGGGCTGTAGCTTCCGAAGGATTACTCCTATCGAGAAACGGAGACCACCATGACACTCGGATTTTAGACGATCTACAACGTTGTTTCTATGACGTTTGCCGTATCTCATCTCCTTCACCGTTAGGTAGCGCTACATTTTCCAAATTTTAGCAATTTTCAACCAAAATCCCGTGGTTTTTAATTTCTTTTCAAACTAATATAGTACTTAAAGCCCTAATATTTGGCATATATTATCTCTACCATAGAAGAAGTATGAGGCAGAAGTCATATGAATGGCTCCCGCCAGCAACGTTGTAAGCGACAAATTTTACAAAATCGAGATTTCTATGCAGTAAAGTTGGAAACGACATCCTAAACTAGTGCAGGGTATTTATTTGTTGATATCTTTCAAGTTGGCAGTGCTAGGACCGGTGGAAAACCGTGAGTTTTTGATCCCACCGTGCAGTAATGTTGCTTGTGTTCAGGATGGCAACACCACCGCGGCTGAGTCTTTCGCCCTCGGATATAAACCGGCTTAACTGCAGTCAAAAGATTTCAATTAACATTCAAAATTGGTCAAGGTATGATTGAAAAGTAAACAGGAATGCCGAGGAAACCTACAAGAGTGAAAATAAAAAACCTGTACCCCGAAAAATGCCTCCACGTGAGCTTCGTGCAGTAACGTTATAACCAACAAGTGCCCAAAACTCTTGTTTATCATAAAATTAAATAGTACCAGTTTTACAAGTTAAATTACTGTTTACAAAAAAGTTTTCATTTAATTTTATGTTATTCATTAAGGCTTTTGTTTAGTTTATTTTTGCCATCAAATAAATATAGTTTCAAGGTAAATAATCAACTTTTTATTGATTATACAGTAGAAATCTAATTATCCGAACCCCAATCATCCGAATATCCAATTATCCGAATCGATTTTGAGTGAAATAATAGAAATATAAAAATCAAGAAAATAACAGCGGGAGCGCGTGTAGCGATAATGCGCCGTGAGCGCTAAAATAAAAGCCCGCGCTGTTACCTTCCGGACGATATTTTCCCAGGGAACAATGAGTCATACCCCCTTCACGCCCTGCTCATCATCAATCGCTACTGTTCTTTCACCGAGATTATCGTTCGAAATGAGTACAAAACGTAAACGTGTTGTCCTTTCGCTAAGTGATAAACTCACTTTGCTCGAGATGTGCAAGTGAAATAACCAACATTGAGCATTGAAATACGTACAGTATGTATTGAAAAGAGCAACTGTATGTATTGAAAAGAGCAACTGTATGTACTGTATTCAATTTAACTCCTGTAATTTAATTTTTATGATGTATATTCTTGATACAGTTCGCTCACTTTCTGTTATTGTCTTACATTTCTCACTACATTTATAATAACTTTGTCGATAAAATTCTGATTTTTTATGTATGGTGATGTTTTTTGCTTAATTCCCGAGGTATACCTGATTATCCGAATTTCTGCATATCCGAATTGGCCTGATCCCCAATTAATTCGGATGATTGGAGTTCTACTGTAACAGGTTTTATATTGTAAGTTTAAGGCAAATATTTTACTTTTCCATTTTAGGACATGTACAATATGTATTTATTAGTGTATTAATAAAATTGTCTACACATAACAGCTCTTATCTTTTTTTACCCAATAACGTTGCAACCACCATTAAACCTAAAAAGCCGCAAAAACGTTGTAAACGACTGTTGTTTACAAACTTTTTGCAATTCTGAAGTCACGTATTTGGTCATAACTTAATTACTACATGAGATATTTTTATTATTATATTTATTTTAATGACCACTTGGTCTATTTAATATATATGTAATAAAAAATCATTTATTCCATTGATATTTTTCCAGTTATTTGTTTTTTCCATTTCCTGAAAAATTTACATTTTGTCGCTTACAACGTTACTGGCGGGAGCCATTTATATGACCAATTTCAATTGTTTGAACTTTTAAAATAATTAGAAATTCTTCATTTTTTGAGATTTCTCGGTGTTTTGATTTATATTTTGGTATTTTAGACTCACATAGTGGGTAAAAATCAGTACAGATTTGTTTTAATTAATTGTAAATGTCCTATATTACCACATGTATTATAACAAATATCATTGTTCAGGTTGTTAAATAACAGCTATATATATATATATATATATATATCTTTAAACTTTAAAAGATCGTAAATTAGTGGATATTTTTTATATTTCGAGTGGGGAGTTAACAGCATTTACACGTTTTCATATACCCTCCAATCATTTTAAACATTCCCAAAACCTACTTTTTTATGTGACAATCCCCTCAGACTAAAATGGCTGCTGATTTGTATATTTTCTTAATATGAGTAGTAATAATATGTCAGTTCTGGGTCACTTGATAAGACACCACTTTTAACCTGGGGATAAACAAACACATAAGGGCGAAGCCTCCCACAGGGATCTGGGGGCGGAACCTACTATTTTAATTGTTAATCCATTCAAATTAAAGTATTTGATGATTTTTATGTTTTCTTAATATTAGTAGTAGTAATGTGTTGGTTCTACGACACTTTATATGACACAACTTGATCTTGCGGCCTTCACTTGAGCTAGGTACCCAGGTCGCTGCCATGGGTACTACCCACCTGACAGTAACCTGGGGGCGAAGCTCCCCACAGGGGTCTGGGAGTGGAGCCCCCAGCGAGCGAAGCGAGTATTACCTATATAGATAATGGTTTGGAACTAATAAATAGTCAACAATTTATAAACTAGTAGTACAAAATCAGTTAGATGTGACAGCAGGAGGCTTGGTACACTCATTTTCATGTCATTTTGTAGAGAAGGAAGAAGCTAGTTCCTCACTGGCCCAGGTATACCAATCTCTTCTTCTTCTCTCTTCCATTGGTGGGCAGGGCCTGATTAAGACATGTTGGATTGAGTTGATTTGGTTGATTTCAAAAGTGTTAAATTGAGAATAAAGCAGGTGTGGCGACGGGAAAGGGTGTGCGGATCTAAAATACCCTCTAGCCAATTGGTCACCACACTTACAATATTATTTTAAAAAATTGAGTCCCTATTCGGCGCCCCTTGGCTGACTGGCGCCCTAGGCTGAAGCTTAGTCAGCCTAATCAGACCCTGTTGGTGGGAATTTTAAAAGGTGTTTCCTCAGGAGGGAATTTTAAATTTATATTGTAATCTTAATAGGAAGAATATGTGAGGTTACCAGTAAAATTAACTTTGAAGAGTGGGTATGGGTATATATACAAGTGAAATTATATATATTTGTGCCTTAACAGATATAAGCCAATGAAAATAGATTTTAAAAATGAAAAAATTGCAAGCAGAAATATTTTTGCTGGAAAATGTGTACTAAGGTCTTCTGATTCAAATACCAAGTTTTCTACTTTGGGTCAGGTGAGCTTTTGCCGCCGCCATAATGGAAAATGACGGACATGATTTTTTAATTTTTGTCCAATAAAAAGTTAACCTTTCATCCGATTTTATTATAAACATCCGATTTTATTATATTCATCCGATAAAAATTGGAATAAACATGGAAAATTACCAAATCTTTGACTTCATGAAGCCATGACCCACACTTCAAAATCCAACTAGTATTTTTGTGAGTTTTCCTGTTAAAAATTTGTTGACCATGTGTTTTAGGATATTTTGTTAAATGCTTGCTTTCATGTTGTAGAGCTTAAAAAACAAACATTTTAGTATTTTGAATCATGATTTTATCCTGAGTAGTTCTGGAGAAAAGTGAAGAAAGCCTGCCGATGTAAAATACAGTACGTTGTCTCTATCAATCTTATGGGAAATCAAAATATTTTTAGACCAAAGTCAGTTGAACATTATTTAAGTTGTGCCCTAGAACTAAAACGCCTTGGCACTTATATAAAGCAATTTAAGTCATTTTCAGCAGGTTAGTATGGGAAAGACGATTGAGACAACGTACTGTATTTATTAAATATGTATTTTTTTACTTTTTTCTAGACCAGGGGTCTCCAACCTATTTACCCTAAGGCAGTGGCGTAGGTACGGGGGGGATCAGGGGGATATATCCCCCCTTGTAACTTGGAAAAATTAAAATTTATATCCTCCTGAAATCAAGCTTATGCCTTTTGATAAAAAAAATGCTGTTATGTACTGAAAAAAAAACGTGTGCAATATCTCCAAAATATCTTATTTATATATTAAGAACATTGTTCACATACAATAAATAGTAGCAGTTGAACTGCACCGTCACACGGCACGCACAGTATTTGCGCGCCACAAGTGGGACGTGAGTCTACCCTCACCCCCTAGCAGCCAGTTCGTCAACCAGCGCACCTGACCTTAACCTTGACGTCTAGACGGTCTTAGTGATGTGCTTAACTTACGGTTGCCATATTAGAATTAGATTCGTAATTTAGTTAACTGCAGAAAGCCATAAATCTTCATACTGATTTTCTTCGTTCTATAACCGCTAATATATGTAAAAGTCAACGATATTTCTCGACGAAATAAAGCCAAAGAGTAACAAATAATAGAGGTTAGAGTGAACAGGGAAATAAGGGTTTAGCTTATTTGGCAATCGTTGCATGACAATGAAGTTGCAAACATAAATACGTTTTCGTTCACAGATAAAATTTAAAAAATACTGATTACTTTATATCGATGGTTTAAGTCTTCGATGTGTAGGCATATCAATAATTATGAATGTAAGGGACACGTCAATGATGTCTTCAATTTTGTATACCGGGTATCCGCGCTAGTCACGAACACAGTTTTTTGGTCTATCTACGCCACTGCCCTAAGGGTTAGATGATAAATCTTTGGATATCAAGCGGGCCATCAATATCCCGGGGGGGCGGGGGGTGGGATTCCCCAACAAGTAGGGGGGGTCCTCCCCTGAAATTTTGTAAAATGGGTGTTAAATGGTGAGTTTTAAGGCTATTGTAGCAGATTTTTTAACTTTATTGTTTCCTTTATTTTAACTTTCTTAAATTATTATTTTTTTTAATTTTAAGTAATTTTGACAAACTGTACAGGCCTGAACAAACTAAGTACAGTTTTTACTGATTCAAACGTGTTTTCAAGGCTCAGTTTGTTACACTTGTCTAAAATAATCGCAGTTGCTAAATCAACAATTTTCGAAACATTATTTAAAATACCCCCGTCGCAGCAAACCTGCGTACTCAGCGAATTTCCAATGCAAAATATATGTCTCAATACCACATAAAGCCGCATACCAAGATTCATAAAAATATATTCACAAATAAGCGATATATCAAATATTAATTATTCTCCATAAGAATAACATTGGGAATGAGTACGCTGGTTTGCTGCAACAAGGAACACAAAAAATGGGTTTTAATGCTAATATCAATATAACTCAACTAGGTGAAGTCGTATACCAGTTTTTATTCATTAATGTTCATAATTAAGGGAGACAGAGCATTTAATTATTCTCCATAAGAATAACATGGGGGCTGAGTACGCAGGTTTGCTGCTACGGGAGCCTTTGGCAAAACATTTTTTTTTTTGGGCAAATATTAATAGACCACAACGAGATGAAGCTGTATACCAAGTTTCGTCAGTATACGTTCACAATTAAGCGAGATATAAAAATTTTCTTTTCCTCCATAAGAATAACATTAGACAACGTACTGTGTTTAGCACTTTCAATATCTCGGTAACCAATTGACGTAGAGGAATGATCAAAATACCAAATTGTGTGTTTTTCTAAGCTAAATCCAATGGTGAAAACTAAAATTTGACCATTTCAAAAATTATATGTAAAAAATTCAAAAAACCCATTTTTGGGGTACAAAACCCCCGAAAAATACCCCTTAAGGTAAAGCGATATGGCTGGTTTTCGAACTTAAAGTCATAAATGTTCCTTTACACGTTTATACCAAATTTCATCAAAATCGGACCTTTTTTACGAGAGTTATCGCACCCACGGACACACACACATATATATATATATATATATATATATATATATATACACAGGGTGAGTTTCTACTCGCAACATTAACTTCGCCAGTGAGTTCTCCTTACAAAAAGGAACAAAAATTGTCCTATGGAGCCATGTCCGATTCTCAACCGTTTGGCTGTATTGGGGAATTTTGTATTTTTTCAAACTCACATGACTTGGTCTCATTAATTGAGCTATAAAATTGTAACCAGTCACTATAACCAATTTTAATTATTACCAATAGGAAGAGCATTAAATTTGCAACAAATCTGAGGTTTAACGAAATAATAATTGATTGAAAACACCAGGTAGTAACGCAAATTATGCAAAAAATACGTTTAAATAATGTTTTCATTGCAATTTTAATGCCCCATTTCATCACCTAAAAGTTATGCTGCGTGATGTCAAGTTAAATGAAAAACTTTCTTTTTTAATAACCTTTAAAATTATGTGCTATAATAAGGTGTTGAAAGAAAAAATACAGTATAAATACCTAAATATTTAATAAAAAACTTGTTTTCATTTATTATTTTGCTCTTTCAAAGTTACAATTTGCTGTATCTTTGAATGTTGTAAAATCAGCTGTAACTGTTATTAGAATGAATCAGCTGCTATTATTTTGTTTAGCTAATCAGCTGGTATGAACCAGCTGTTGAAAACATCCATTGTTGATTAAATTATTGTTTTCATTTAGTGTATTACATGTTTATACATGCGTTTTTCGTATTGTGTGGATTTAGTATTTTACTATGGAACCTTTTTCTAATCAAGAATATGCTGACATACATTTAGTGTACGGATTATGTTCCTGTAACGCGACTGAAAGCCGTCGCGAGTATAGTAGACGTTTTCCTAATAGAAGACTTCCTAATGTTAGAACCTTTATTAGGGTACATCGATGTTTGACCGAAAATGGAAAGTTTCCCACTAATGGGCGTTCAGTTGGCAACGTTGTGCAAGATGTTGGCGTGGAAGAAGCTGTGTTGGACTGCGTAGAAAGAGATCCAAGAACTAGTACTAGAGCTATTGCTAGAGAAGTGGGGGTGAGTCAGACGTTTGTTTCAAAACTTTTATGCAAAGAAGGGCTACATCCTTACCATTTTACCAGTGTTCAAACTCTAGAGCCACGGGATCCCCCTCAGAGGCTGCGGTTTTGTAGATGGATCCAACAGAATGATCGTGGTGATTTTTTAAAGAGAATTTTGTGGGCGGATGAGTCCTCATTCACGCGAGATGGCGTTTTCAACTATCACAATGAGCATTATTATGACATTGAAAACCTACATCTTGCCCGAGAATCGAGCAGTCAGACTAGGTTTAAAGTAAATGTGTGGATTGGTCTGATTGGTAACCATCTTGTAGGTCCATATCTTGACCTACCTACGTCACTAAACGGCGTTCAGTACCTTCAGTTCCTCCGAGATGATCTACAAGAGCTCCTTGAGGACTTGCCACTGAATTTGCGCGAGCAAATTATTTTTCAAGCAGATGGTGCACCCCCGCACTTTAGCCTTAGGAGTACATCAATAGTACCTTTGTTATGTGGATTGGAAGAGGAGGGACTGTTCCTTGGCCTCCACGGTCACCAGACCTAACTCCAATCGATTACTATGTATGGGGTTTTCTCAAAGCAGAAGTCTACCGTACCCCTGTACACTCTGCAGAAGAAGTGAGGCAGCGAATTGTGAGAGCAGCTAATCATCTTCGGGATGAAATAAACTTGAAGGCTTGTGTAAGAGAACTGAGGAAGAGGGTCCGTGCGTGCATCAATGCTAATGATGGACATTTTGAACATTTATTAAAGTAACTTTGTTAACCAGCTGTACGTTGAAACGTACTTAAATTTGTTAATTTCATTTGTTGTTTTTGTAAATAATAAACAAGGTTGTTATTAAATAATTTAGGTATTTATACTGTATTTTTTCTTTCAACACCTTATTATAGCACATAATTTTAAAGGTTATTAAAAAAGAAAGTTTTTCATTTAACTTGACATCACGCAGCATAACTTTTAGGTGATGAAATGGGGCATTAAAATTGCAATGAAAACATTATTTAAACGTATTTTTTGCATAATTTGCGTTACTACCTGGTGTTTTCAATCAATTATTATTTCGTTAAACCTCAGATTTGTTGCAAATTTAATGCTCTTCCTATTGGTAATAATTAAAATTGGTTATAGTGACTGGTTACAATTTTATAGCTCAATTAATGAGACCAAGTCATGTGAGTTTGAAAAAATACAAAATTCCCCAATACAGCCAAACGGTTGAGAATCGGACATGGCTCCATAGGACAATTTTTGTTCCTTTTTGTAAGAACTCACTGGCGAAGTTAATGTTGCGAGTAGAAACTCACCCTGTATATATAGATACAGGGACTGTATATATACAGTTTCGAACGAATGGTGTTTTTGGGGTCTGGGGACCTCAAAACGAAAAGTTATCATGGTCCCGGGCCTAGGTCTTACCATGCCGACTACGGTAATAGCTTCTTCCCTATAGGGGAAATTCGCTAAAAAAGGCTTAAAGTTCTGAAACTAGTGATAATTGGCCATGTTGAGTGCGTCCTCCTCCCCTGCACGCAGCCGCAGTTTTACATCTTCGCATTTCTTCTGTCAACAGCTCCTTTATAAAAACAATGAAAGTATTGAAGTTTACACACAGGAGAGATTGGAAATGAGTGAAACGAGACCTTTACCAGTGGATGACGGTAAAACTGTGAATGCTTAGTAAAATTATATATTTATTTTTATTCAATATAATAATTATTAAAATAAATTTGTCGATAATATATTCAATATTATATATTTGCGATATATATTGGGCAAACCACGGGCTGGTTAACAACTGTTGGCGGGCCGGATGTGGCCCGCGGGCCGTAGATTGGAGACTCCTGCTCTAGACCAGTCATTGTATAACGATGATTCAAAAAATAAAGTTTATAGCTTTTTAAGCTAGTTTTAATGAAAAAGTTGTATTTCGATACATTATTAAAAACATAAGGATAAAATTTAATAAATCAGTGTTTAGGATAATTATTCCTACAGTTGTTATACATTTTAGTCAATTAAATTACTCTTTCTTGTATTTATCTTAAGGTAATCAAGATCAACATATACTGTCGAAATTTGGACGAAATTGAATAAAAACTCTACTATTTATGAGCAATTTAATAAATACCATCATGCATTTCTATGTAAAATTGAGGACAAATCTAATATGGCGGCGAAAGCTCACTCAAAGTAGAAAACTTGGTATTTGAATGAGGGGACCTCAGGTAGCATTTTCCAGCAAAAATATTTCTGCTTGCAATTTTTTCATTTTTATCCAATTTTTTATTCTAATTCCCCTGGCATAATAGTGCACATTCCGAGTCGAGAGTCAGTGAAAATTAATTTTTTTGGTCAGGGAAATCATTAACTAAATAAAATAGTGAACCATTCTGTGTGTGGCACCAGGACGACGCGGTGGCTGGACCGATGCTTGGCCGCCCACGAGAACCCCGAGACGCAGAATATCTTCCCCATCGTGCAGGGAGTGCTGGACGAGCGACTGCGCATGGAGAGTGCTAAGATGCACGCGCGGCGCGACGTCAACGGCTTCGCTATTGGCGGCCTCAGGTGGGAGAGCAGAGTTGCGTGTTATATTGATGGTAGAATCCCTTGTATATTTCATCACTAGTGCTGAAAGTGGTCTTTTCTGGTTACGATTGTGATTTCCATGTGAATCGATAGCCGAGCGCAGAAATTTGATTAATACCGGAAAACCACTTTAGGTAAATAAATCTTTATTCTCACATAAATGTACAGCTATAAAACAGGTGGAATTGTCCACATTAATACAATTCTAACTAAGCCTATATCAATTACATTAGATAAAATCAAAATTCTAGTTGTAAAAAAAAATGAAAATTGTTGCTTGAAATAAAATAGTCTAGTCTTTTCATACGTAAAACAATAGACACATTACAATTGATTATCAGTTATTCACACTGTGATAAATTTTACTGAGCAGAAAATCGGCAAGACTGCTTTTAAAAGAGCTTGAGTGGATTTAATTTTCATTTTACGAGTTAAGAACGATATTTGTCACTAGATGTCCTGTTGCTCGAATCCGAGCAAGTTTGTTAACAAAAGGTTATTTCACTTGCAAACAAACATAACAAAACATCTGATATTAAAACGGATGAAAACAACGTACGTTCAATCAACTCGTAGTTTAACTTCCGCCCCCGGATAGCGCCACTGTTCCGGAAATTCAGCCCTTGTTTAAGTAATGCCCTTTCTAAAATTCTGAGACAAATCTACGTGAAAATACCTTTAATTTGACACCTCAAACGTTAAATCCGTCCAGTGGTTATCGAGTTATGACTGTGAAGAAAAAACACCAAACAAAAGGTTATTTCACTTGCAAACAAACATAACAAAACATCTGATATTAAAACGGATGAAAACAACGTACTTTCAATCAACACGTAGTTTAACTTCAAGCGTATTAATATATAGGATAATAATAATGATTCATCTTTTTCAGATATTTTTATCAGGTTTGCTGAGTAATATTTGTTACAACACAATAATAGTGTTTATATTGTGTTTTGCGTTAGTCTAGTAAATAGATTAATAAAAACATCTGATTTTTAGTGCACACATCACATTTCAATTTACACTGCTTAAGGCGGTCCCACATTTCTCGCGAACAGGCCTGAACTTTCTGTCCCGTATGTCCCGGTATGTATTCAGAAGTTCGTGCAGTTCGCACACTTCTCACGAGTACTCCGAACATTCGGAGTTCGACCGAATGTTTGGGCGTGTTAGCGAGAAGTGTGGGACCGCCTTAACTGAATGAATAAGAACAGCTGATTTTGAATGCAACACTGCTATTGATAGGTGCAAGAAGCTACTAGAGCTAATGGTTTCAGAATAACTAATAAAAGTGTGGCAAAAATCACCAGCTGTTTTTACGGTACTAGGGTGGAAAAATATCACTTTCGGTAGTTACAACTGATATCGAAAATAGTACAGTGTGATGAAAAATGGGTTGTTTCAATATTTTGACATGAATTTATATTTTCTTACTGTTGTTAAACTGTGAGTCACTGTATTAACAGCTGTTATTCATGTAAGCTAGCGGTGCTCAACCTGGGGTTCGCTACGAGTTGCTAGGGGGTTAGCGAAGAGAAAATGTGGAATGGCAGATATGTATATTGTGCACAAATAACGTGTAAACTAACAGAAAAACACCCAAACAGTTAAATTAAACAGCTAAATATATGACTGACCACGCTAGATAAAAAATAGTCCAGTTTGGGGGAATAATGTATGAAACAATTTTGGTAAGGGTCCGCCACTGAACGGTTGATAATTGCTGATCATTATTATGTAATCAAAATTATTCCCTAAGTTAATCTTACGAAGAAAAAAAACGTTGAGCATAGAATAAATAATAAAGACAAGGGCAGCCAAATGGGACTTTCCGTGCGACATTTTCAGGCCTGCACTCTGGTGGAGAATTGAAAACTAGGACTAAGAGGGTGCTGCCATCCCGCGGCGACCTTGAGCGCTGCACATTCTGCATTACCATTCTGCCTGCCTTATTGTATTGAGGTGCCAGGCCAGCCAGCGTCGTAGCGTCGTTCAAGGGGGAGGAGGGGAGTGGATTGTGTACAATGTTACCGACCCCCTTACTCGACAGTGGCGCATTCTATGTTAGTTGGGGCCGCTCAACTAACTCGGGTGGCCCCAACTAAACGACACATGATTCTTTATCTGCGGCTGCCCTTCTCTGTATTATTTATTCTATGCTTTGAGGGGGGCTTGGGCCAATACTGTAAACCAAAAAAACCTTATCATTTCAAGTTTGGTGATTATGTCTCTATTTCACTATTAATTTATTTCTCCTGGGTTATTTTAAAAAGTGCTTCTGAAAAGAGTAAAAAATGATTAAAGTTGCCTATTCAATTGATAGTAATGATGACTGGGAGAATTTAAGTAATCTTAAAAGCATTATATTTTTTTAGCTAACCTGGATTCGGTTTTAAAAGTAGTAAATCAAATAACAAATTTAGTCTGGAATTTACAGCATATTGCAATTGTTTAAATTGGTTATAAAATGAGTTTGTATAAACTTTGTCCTGTACACAACCAATTGGGAAACAGACCAACTGTTTTAGTCATTGTTTTCATGAAATGGTTAGCTAAGTCTAAGCTTTCAAGAGCACAATGGTAATCTCACATATCCTTGGTTTTCCATGATATTTCTCTTTGGTTATAAGAATATTCACTAGGGGTCTGCGGTACCAGAAATTTAAGGTCGGTACGGTTCGGTACTGTAAATATTTTTGTACCTCGGTTCTCGGTACAAAATCGGTACGGTACACGGTAATAAAATAGCCGCAATTTATCATAGCCTAAGTGTTTTCGGAAACCAAACAGAACAAATACATAAAAAAAACACTAACACATAAAAATGTCTTTAGATAAGCTTTTGATTATAATTTTTAATAGTTCACAAATATTTATATAGGCCTACTAACAATAATAATGTGTTAAATCGTGCAAATAAAGAAAGAAAGAGAGCCCAATATATATATATATATATATATATATATATATATATATATATATAAAACCCCAACAGTAATAATTCCCTTTATGTTAAATAATTATGTTAATTTAGTTATGTAGGCTTGTTTCATCTATAAGATTTTGTTGTTTGTATTTGTAATAATTTCACATAGATACCATTTATTCAATTTTCCCCATATTCACCAGTTATGTTAGGTAATTTCCTAGTTAATTTAAATTGTAAAGCTATCTCAAATACATTTCATACAGATAGATAATCTAAATCGATCTCATTCAAGATAATACAAATAACAGTCACGTAAAACACAAATAAGACAAATATATTTCTTTATAAACTTTTATTCATAAGTAAGACGATAAAATAATAATAAAAGAAAGGAAGGTATGTGTGTGTGTTTTCAAATTCAATACAGGTTGTATGAATTATAAATTACAGCCTCCAACAAATTTTAAATCCTATAACCAAGTAATGCAAGAGAATAAGAATTTGTATTGCAATCAGATGACACATACTCAGCAGACGTCAAAGTTGTAGCCTACTCGTTGTAACAGAAGTCAATGGCAATGGCGGTTCATCAAGAATCAATAATCCATCACAATCACTCATTGTTTGTTTTAAATAGTCTAACTATAAAGGCTATCACAAAACTTGTTATCAAGGCATGTTCAAAACATTTTATCAACAAAGACATCGCAAGATCTGTGGAAGTGATGATTACGTCCAAACGTCAACATCACACAAAGAGTATACCTAGAAAGTGAATATCAGAGAGAAAGAAATACGCAGTTTCCAAAATTCAGATATACGCCATAAAATTATGAACCAATGTAGGCTAACCTTTTTTATTTGTTACAACAGTAGTGTGTGTACAACTTTTTTTTATTAATCAACGTTTTAGCAATGAAACTAGTATTTAACCTAAACACTCTTCTAAACCGTTCACGGCATATTTAGTATTGAATTCAAACAGTTTCTTTCAATCTACAAAACGTTAGGAAGAGTAATAATGCCTATTAGGAAAATGTTATGACAAGCCCGATTTGTGTTTTTGCATGTTATTACGTTTGCATATCAAAATGAGTGTCAACCTTCTGCATGTTATTACTCTCTGTAACACACGATCGTAGATCAGAATGTGTTTGCCAAATGTTTGGTGATTTTAAGTAGTATCAAGTACTCATTTGAGGTTAGGGGGCTTATACAATCGGCAATGTACAACACAAAACGGTGTTATAATTTCATGTGTTTATCCCTCAGTTTGATTTTAAAATAATTAAATGTCATACAAATTCGGTTGTAGGTTTTTGTTTACATTTATACCGCCTCCATACACTGGCCAAGTCTAGGCGAGCAAAGACGAGCGTGACAGTGTAAATGCTTAGTAGTTTGTTATTAAACATACTTTCGATGTTTATGTACATTATTACATTACCCGCCGAGTCGTACGCAACTCGACAAAACATTCGGCCAGTCTGTGGAGGCGGCTTTATCAATGCTGGTAAAGGTATCTCGTCATCATTCGTGATCCGATCGTGAACCTATAAACTGTCGAATGCCGGTCAAAGTTGAAAGTTGCTGTCGTGAGCAAAGGCGTGTCAATAGAATGTAAACGGACAAAAAGGATGTTATGAATAAAACTGAATGAATAATGTGGCTGATAAACCGTGAATACTGATTTTTTGTAGTTCTAGGCTGACTTAATACCGGCACCGTTAGTGGTACCAAACCGAATTCGGTAATTCGTTTTGTACTGAACCGGTACCAATTTTTCGGTGCACCGCAGACCCCTAATATTCACTGAGGACCGTTTTGAATGTTCTGAAAGGCTAAGTGATTAGTGAGACACTGAGACATAATTGGTTTGCCAAATATATTTTTTATATACCACAGCCATCCCTCCAGCACCCGTGTTATGAGGGTCATCAAAGTCTGCTGATATGCTGTGAGCTATTTTTTTGTTAAAATACTTCCACCGTTAATTTGTATTATGAGATTCCATATGAACCATCCAGTTGAACGAGGATCATTGTAGGTTATAGTAAAAACTGCTTGCGTGTAAACATAATCTTGTTGTAACGAGTGTTACAACACTCAGCTAAAGTTAATTGATAAGTTGTTTCTATTTCGCCCAGTGGGGGAGAGGCAAAGGACGATTTCTGGCGGATGGTGCATCTGTCATCGACCCACCTGCCAGCTGACCGGCCCCGCTACGTGATGGGCGTGGGGTTTGCTGTCGACCTAGTGGTGTGTGTCGCCCTGGGCGCGGATATGTTCGATTGCGTCTTTCCTACCAGGACTGCGGTAAGTGTTATCTTCTTGTATCGTAATAATCTCACTAACATTTTTGTTTTTAGAAATTTCCTGTCAAATCCTAATTAGAAATTTATAAAGTTTGGAGTAGGCTACAGTAACGCTTGCTAATCCGGTTAGGCCTTTGGCTGTGCCGGATTACCGAAAATGCCGGCCATCGGATGCCGGATTAGCGGACTTTTACTGTACTAGTAAAAGTAACTTGTTATAAAGGGTAAAGTATATATTGTTTACAACGGAAAAACACCTTACTTATAATGCTGTCATTATTTTTTTTTTTAACCATAAGTTATCCAGGGGTGCAGAATATGTTCGATCTGGCGAGTCAGGGTCGGAGGAAATTTTGGGCTAAGGATCAAAATAAATTTAAGTTGCAAATTAATTTCCCAGAAAATTCAAAAATCTTAGATAACACAAGGATGGCGTTGCTGCATAAACAATTTACAATAAAGTATAGTTCCATTGTCATTGGTCAAGTCTAAAAATAGACTACAGGGTATTATCCAGTGTTAAATAACCAAATACTGTTTATGGTCTCATGGTTAAATTAGACAACTAACTGTGTTTTTTTACCTCATAAGTCAGTCAATGAGCAAATCTATACTTTTTGTCTCATTCTTAATGGTTGGTCTATTGTTCTGCATCCAGTCGAGGGTGGCAGTAATTTATTCAAGTGATAAGATGATATTACCACAAAATGCTAAAACCGAAACTAATTGTCATAGAAGAAAAATTATGGCTCATTTTTTCATCTAACTATCACAAATTATATAAAACGTCAATCAAAGTTGTGTGACGTTCCGTTCAAGAGATACAAATAATACAATCACGGTTTATCAGTTTTATCAATTTTCCCGACTACCCAAATAGTCTATGTTGATTTCCCCTCCTTTCCCGACATTTTATTAATTTCTATTCAAATTCCCAACTTTCTTAACTTTTACGACTGCTAGATTGATTTTTACCCTAAAACTGATTGATTGAACACCCTAAAATTGATTTTTATTCAATTTCTTGGCGTTTGTTGCTATAATTTGGTTGTTTGGTTAATATATCTTTAGCAGACATTTTAATTCAGTGCATATTAGTATTGATGTTTCTGTGATATATCTGACTACATTCCTCCATTCTTCAAGAAATTATATGAAAAATAAACTTGCAATTCAATCTAGATTTTTAAAATTATTTATTTTTGTAAGTTTATTTTATTATTATTAGTATCGTTATTTTATTCCAATTTTAGACGTAATTTTATAAGCCACAAAATGTTTTTGTGGAATTTAACCCTAAAAAGTAAAAGTAAAAACATTTCATTCAACTTAAATTTTGTTATTATTTATTTGTTCTAAGTTTATTTTATGTCATTAGTAGCATAATTTTATCACAATGTTAGAGTTAGGGCCTAATTTTATAAGTGGCAACATGTCCTTGTGGAATTTAACCTTAATAAATTAAATTAGAAACATTAACTTGATTGATTTGCTTTGTGAATGCTTGTAAATTGTAATGTTAAGATGTCACGAGTTTGGGTGACATTTTTGGTTCGTAATAGTAGGATCGGGAGAAATTTCAGTGGTCTAAACATTTTCTGCACCCCTGCCATATACATACCATTGCATATCGCAGGCTAAAATGTTTTCAATTGTAAAGTAAATATAAACAAATACAGAACCTAATACAGTATTACTTTAAGTAATACAAGAATTGCCCATGCAAAACAGGTTTTGAGTTAGTTAAACTTGAAAGATGGTGGAACCAGTATTGTCAAATGTATAAATGAGAGTCCCCCATGAAATTGTAATTTTTTTGATGAATTGTTTTTCACATTTAACGGTGAAGGTAATCTTCAAAATGAGGCTCAGTTATTACTTTTGTTGAAGTATCAGGGCCGTACTCAGCTTTCACGGGCCCCTGGGCAGGCCTGGTGGTGTAAAAAAATACCCCCGTAGCAGCAAACCTGCGTACTCAGCGAATTTCCAATGCATATATATGTATCTTAATACCACATAAAACCACATACCAAGTTTCATCAATATACATTCATAAATAAACGATTTATGACATTTTAATTATTCTCCATAAGAATAACATGGCGGCTGAGTATGCAGGTTTGCTGAAGCAAGGAACACAAAAAATGGGGTTTTATACAAATATCCATATAACTCAAGTAGGTAAAGCCACTTACCAAATTTTATTAATTTACGTTCATAATCAAGGGAGATAACACGTTACTTATTCTCCATAAGAATAACATGGGGGCTGAGTACGCAGGTTTGCTGCTAACGGGAACTATCGGCAAATAAATGTTTTTTAGTGCAATATCAATAGACCACAACGATATGAAGCAATATACCAAGTTTAACCCTAGGAGTGGCCAATGGCCGAGATTCGGCCCTATTTTGTGCAGGGGCTGAGAATCGGCCATTCGGGACCAAAAATTTTGTAACATAAAAAAACCACTAATAATCTACTCAGAAGTGAACAATATATATCATTCGAAAGATAATATTCTGAACTTTCATTTTATTACATAAACAAACCCTGTAGCAGCTATACAACAGTGTCACGACAATTAGAAATCAAATGAATTTTTGGCGCGATGCGATTCTAGCAGCCGATGCTAAGAAAATGTCAAAACACTACTTTTTTGACATTACCCAGCTCAGGTAATTTTTGTCGTGGGAAGTTCCGGTTGGTACCAATGCACTGCTAAAGAGATGCGCTTTATTTTGGTATTGATGTTTTGAACGAATATTGATTAGACAGATCATATGATTTTTTGAAAACAGCTGTTTTCTGTTTTTTTTGTACAATGATAGATGGCCGAAAAAGGGCCATCAGGAAAATCGGATTTATATCTAGTGTAAGTTATAGTTACTAGTCAAATAATATGTTATTTTGAAGAGGAAGAAATGTAGAGTAATTTAGTTTTGCCGTTGGCAGCACTGTTTTATTCTGAAAACCACCAAGGAATTGTTTAATTACGTCACATTTTTGCCTAATCGGCAACTGCGCAGCTGTTTGCTGTTTATGAAGTCTCAGTCAGTTTGTTTGGCTCGCTCAAAACTGTATTGTATTTGGTATCACTGTAAACAGCAGATTTCAGGCTTTCTTCTTATATCTGTCTCGATGTGTTGTGTTTTTGTTGACAATATGACATGACATTTGAAATATGCAATGTCGAAGTCCCAGTCCAAAATGGCTCGCTATGTTTGACCGCTGTCAGTTGTGTAAGATTGTTTTGGTTATTTATTTAGCCGAATTTACGCAAAAATGGATTGTAGTGACATTCGGGGTGCTCTTGAATAAACTATTAGTGACGTTGATGACGATTTAGAGGGTAATATAGGCAGTGATATTGAGATGAACGACTTTCCTGATATTGCGTCGTAGGGTAATTGGATTATTTATCTAGTAGTGGTGAGTTATATATTTATATGTATACTCCTATGTATTCTATGTATAACATGTTATATATTTCTATGTAGGGAATTGAATGTACTACACCATGATTATATTGCTTTGGGGGCAAAACATTAGACAACAAAGTTATATATTAAATACTGTGAAATCTTTTTTTCCAAATACACAAAAATAGCAAAACATTCTTTTATTTACATTTATTTATAAGTGATAACAATTTTTTACCATAAACTTTATGACTTTTTTGGATTCCTTACTTCATTAGCTTTACAAGTATGTATATATCATTATTAGTATATACATATATTACATGACTTATTTACAACACAACCTAACACCGTACAGTTTACATATATTTCGGGTTTCCGTTTATTATTATATTACATCCCTAAAACTTACAAAACATATTATTTCCATACCATGTTATATATTTCTAAGTAGGGAATTAGATTGTTTACAAAATATATATAATGAATTTTCCATAAAAAATCTGTAGAAAAAATTTCACCGAGGCTACTTTTGAAATTTCAAAAATAAAAATAAAATTCTAATTGTTTTTCTTATTTTCACTTTACCGAAAAAATACCTTCCTAGATCTTTATTATTTTAGTATTTCTAGATTCCCCTGTTCTTCCTGATCAAAATGAATATAAGGTTGGCTAGGTTTACTTCTACGGTTGAATTTATACGAATTTTCAAAAAAATGTCTGCAAAATCGACAAATTTAGCCTGCCATTCCACACTTAAGCATTGGGCCACTCCTAGGGTTAATCAGGAAAAGTTCATACATAAGCGAGGTATACAATTTTTCTTATCTCCATAAGAATAACATTGGAAAACGTACTGTGTTTAGCACTTTCAATGTATCTCTAACCATTTGACGTAGAGCAATGATCAAAACACCAAATTATGCGTCTTTTTAAGCTGATTCCAATGGAAAAAACTAAAATTTGACTTTCTCAAAAATTATATGTAAAAAACTAGAGATGTGCGAGTCCAGGTTTTTTAAGTCGAGTCGAGTTCGAGTCGAGTAAATGGCAAAAGATTCGAATCTCGAGTTCGAGTCGAGTATACAAATAAAAAAACACATAGGTTGAGTTAAATTGGATCAAAACAGTGTATAGGGTTCCATTTGTAAATGTTGTTATTAAAATATACTTTTCTAGTCACTATGCCCTGAAAATAACAATAGTAAGTCAAATAAATAGATTCCTGCTTCATTGGAAAAAGATAAGTACATTTATCTGAAAATAAATCATACCAAAGTTATTGCCTAACATTTTGCCATGAAGGTCAAATACTTTTAATATTTTGGTATTAAGGTTTTTATAACCTGTATGGTATTAATTAACAGATTCATTAAAAAATTATTTAAGTTTTTTATTTTATTTCCTATTTTTTATTTATCCTATGTTTTATTGTATAGCCTATTATGTTTATTAGGCCTAAGCTACATCTTTCTACGAATGGAGGAAATAAAATTACATTTAGGCCTAAAAGTTAAAATAAACTTTATGTTAATATTTAAAAGGCCTATTACATGGTAAAGCATTAACCTACTTACTTACCACACAATATATATTTACTAACATATCTTAGGATTAATTTTAACACTAATAGTCCTAATAAGAACAATCAGTTAATAAAAACATGAAGATACTATGTTTGAAAGTGCCCGGCAAATCAATTGATAAAATTGAAGCCATGTCTTAAATAGAGTTTCAAAATATTAAGAATGATTTAAAAAAAATCATTATTGAAACTTAAACAAAGCCTAAACAAATCACTTGTCTTTAAAATCAGCTCAATGCCAAAGGACAATAGTTGAGCCTAAAATTAATGGATGGAATTTTGTTGAGTCTATTTTGACTCAATTTCAATTACTGTGGAACAAAAAACAAGCACAAACTTCTTATACTTACCTATTAGATTTCATTACAGATTTGTTTTTGATATTTTAATTTTTTGTACAAAGTTAGGTTAATCTCAAAGTGGACTATGACTATACAGGCAGTGTTCGTACAACTCAATCTGAAGGTCCTGGTAAATCTTCCTTTTTGGTGTAAAGAGTAGGCTAACACAAATTTATAAGCCACAACTTACTTATTTATTAATAAAACACTAAAATTCACATCACAACTAACTCTTAACACCTCAAATGCGTAGACACTCAATTTGAATTTACAGACGAATTTACGGGTAAATGGCGGGAGTAAACCCGCTCGAAACCTTCGAGTTTCAGTAAAACCTCGAGTTTCAGAGCCGAACTCGAAATTTCGAGTACTCGCACATCTCTATAAAAAACTCAAAAACCCATTTTTGGGGTACAAAACCCCTCCAAAATACCTCTTCGGATAGGTCGATCTGTCTGGTTTTCGAGCTTAAAGTCATAAATGCTTTACACGTTTATACCAAATTTCGTCAAAATCGGATTATTTTTACGAGAGTTATCGTGCTCACAGACACATATACTGGTATATATATATATATACATACACAGTTTTGAACGAATGATGTTTTTGGCATCTGGGGACCTCAAAACGAAAAGTTATCATGGTCCCGGGCCTAGGTCTTACCATGCCGACTACGGTATGCTTCTTCCCTATAGGGGAAATTCACTAAAATCCATCCAACATAGGTAATAATCTTCAACATAGATATTTTAGAAGATAAATATTTAAATATAAGAAAATCAATGTAAACTTAAATGTAAATACCCCCGTAGCAGCAAACCTGCGTACTCAGCGAATTTCCAATGTATATATATGTATCTTAATACCACATAAATCCACAAACCAAGTTTCATCAATATACATTCATAAATAAACGATTTATGACAATTTTATTATTCTCCATAAGAATAACATGCGGCTGAGTATGCAGGGTTGCTGAAGCAAGGAACACAAAAAATGAGGTAAAGCTGCATACCAAGTTTTATTAATTTATGTTCATAATTAAGGGAAATAATAGGTTATTCTCCATAAGAATAACATGGGGCTCAGTACGCAGGTTTGCTGCTACGGGAACTATCGGCCAAAAAATGTTTTTAGTGCAAATATTAATAGACCATAACGATATGAAGCAATATACCAAGTTTCATCAGGAAAAGTTGATAAATAAGTGAAATATACAATTTTTCTTATTCTCCATAAGAATAACATTGGACAACGTACTGTGTTTAGCACTTTCAATATCTCTGTAACCATTTGACGTAGAGGAATGATCAAAATACCAAATTGTGTGTTTTTTTAAGCTGAATCCAATAGTAAAAACAAATATTTGACTTTTTCAAAAATTATATGTACAAAATTCAAAAAACCCATTTTTGGGGTACAAAACCCCCCCAAAATACCCCTTTGGATGGAGCGATATGGCTGGTTTTCGAACTTAAAGTCATAAATGCTGCTTTACACGTTTATACCAAATTTCATCAAAATCGTATCATTTTTACGAGAGTTATCGTGCTCACGGACACACATATATATATATATATATATATATATATATATATATATACAGTTTCGAACGAATGGTGTTTTTGGGGTCTGGGGACCTCAAAACGAAAAGTTATCATGGTCCCAGGCCTAGGTCTTACCATGCCGACTACGGTAATAGCTTCTTCCCTATAGGGGAAATTCGCTAAAACACCTGTAAATGAAGCAGTTGCATATTTTCTGTAGTATTCCTAGTGAACCTAATAACCCTGGGTTACTGAACAAAAGTTTAAGTAATCATGCAATCAAATAATAATTTCTCCATAAAGTTTAACATGGAAACTTAGTAGGTCTATCGGGGTGAAGCCCTGAAAAGGTAGTGAGGATGTGTAAGGACACATTATTTAGGCACCACCTGCATAAATCAGCTGCATAAGGACCTTATGGACTGTCCCACTTTCATAACAAAATATATATGGTAATTTACTGCAAAACTCAGGTAGGCTATATGTCATTGAAATTTTCAATGGTTGAACAGAGGTTTGGCTGTGCATTGGTGGACAGCGGGCAGATCAACTTGAAACACAAGAAGTACGAAGAGGACTATCGGCCGATACAAGACGACTGTGACTGCAGCACCTGCAAGCACTACACACGAGCCTACCTTCACTGCATCGCCACTGCTCTGCCCGTGGCTTGTCACCTACTCACTGTACACAACTTGGCTTACCAGGTGAGAATGTGTTCCTTTTTATTCAGGGGTTGAGGTGTAAGTACCAAAAGCAACTTTGACCCAAGACCATTAGCCTTTCAACTTTCAGTCATTTCAGCCACTAAACTTGAACAGCTGTTGGGGTGGATACCCATCTCTCTAATTCCCTCCAGTCTTAAAAAAGTGTTCCCATATTTTAAAAACCAACTATCGTACCAATGTGAAAAAAGTATTATACTTTATGGTAGAAAATAATGTTCTAGGCTATGCACATTTTAATGAATTATGCTGCAGTTACCCTTTATTTATTTGATACAGGGGAAAAAGCACCAGTGTATTTGTTTTAATGAATTATTTATGCTGCAGTGTATTTGTTTACAAGGCATAAGAAAAAAATAGGTATTTACAGTGCCTGGCAGCAAAGAAGTCCGTTGGGCTGCCAATAGGACGAGAGCGCGGCGTTGACAAGTGTACAGTAGCCTCGCACAGTCCCGGCACCCTGCTAAAAGCCGCTCGAGGCTACAGACACAACTAAGCTCTGTAGCAGCTCCGGTGTGGCATGAACTGTTAATACTGAGGGTGATTTAATTTATTCTCTTTAAATGATTAATGAGAATACATATAAATAATGAATATAATATTAGTATAATTTGCAAATTGCTGTACTATTAAATAATATAAATATTGTTAATATATATATGAATGAACAATGTACAAAAATACCTTAAAAGGTTCCGATATCCTCCTGTGTGATTTATTGTAATAGTTTTGTTTTACACAAATCAAACAAACAATAAACATTGTACACAATTTTGCGCTCACGACTATGCACCGTTTCCCTTTTTTTACCGCTTGTAGACGGTTGTTCCATGGTAATAACACAAATACTAAGAAATAAAAAAAACAACTACCATATAACACTCAATATTAACTAAAACGTAGAACTGATCTTAAAGCATTATATGACTATTGTAACACAGTTTGTTCAAATGCAAATTAAATTAAAATCGACGTCCAAAACATGAACTGTCATCTGACTTATTCCCGTGACGATCGGTAGATTTCTTGGAAACCGAGTGCCGGATATAAGTACAGTACCCCTTCGCCCTACTTTTATTCATTGTTCAGAGATTTATAGGGAAAGTAATTGCCTCGATGGTTTAAATTTGGATTATAACGAGAAATAGTACTTTTATATCGCTGTTTATTTGAACTTTACTTTACTAGAACTTTACTAGATTTGTAGATATTTTAGAGTTCAGACGTTTAGTACATCAAACAAAATCAAAATAACATCCAAGAACTCCATTTGCTAGCCTTACAATCAAAGAATCTAATCAAATTAGTTTTTAATATAGAAGGAAAAAAGCTATCGCCCTAAACTTTTTTTAAAATGTTTGTAATTTATTGTTCTTTAACACAGTGTTACAAGATTTGTTGCAGTTTTACATGTTTTGCCCGAGCGCCTTGATTTAATGTAACTAGTACAATGATTCGGCGTCAAGGGCTGTTAGAGCGGGGAAACAGCTTGGCAACCACGCGTGATGCAGGCTCCGCCTCCAACGGACTTCTCTGCTGCCGGGCACTGTAAATAAACCTGAAAGAACTGACTGGAAAAGTAATCTAGTCAGTTGATGAGTTTTACACTTTGTGTTGAAAAACTATCGTAACTACTTTAAGCTAGTAGGTTTATAATGGCACTTGTACTACTTTGGCATGTATGAATAAAGACATTTGATTGAAGAGGATCAATTGACTAGTGATCGAATAACTTGTCGGTTTCAGATGAGGCTGATGAAAGGAATGCGAGAGAGTATAAAGGCACAACGATTCCCCGACTTTGTGCAAGGTTTTATGAGCAAGATGTACATAGACGGAAACTACCCAAAGTGGGTGACGGATGCTTTAGCCAAAGTAAACATCCACCTCCAATCCAGCCCTAGGGCGGAAAACCCAACTGAAGTTCCCAACAAGAAACCTTTAAAAGAATCCTGTAATACTAGTTGTAATTCATAAAAAACTGTAAGTACTCTGTTTCATCTTTCTCTATACCCTTGACTTGGGAACAGTTTGGTAATTTGATGAGTCGATATCTTGGTCAGTGTGACAGAGCTGAGACCTCAGCAGCCAAACCTGATGTGGGTTCAAATCATACCGTGGTAGATTTGTTATTTATTAACATTTATTTGGCTTTCCCTATTACTCCAATGTTTAAAGCTTTTAAAGCAACTAGTACAGTTCATGTAGCAGTTTATGGCCTCGGGTACGATACGAGCGGCGAGCGGCGCCGCTCTGTTTGGGTTGCATCAGTTAGCGTGGAAATCTGATTACAGTGGATACGATAGTTCTAAGCAGCGGGCATCAGAGAGTGGTGCCGCCTGGTCAGGTTAGAAAACTTTCACTGCTGCTCGCCGCTGATATTTCAATAATGTTATGCCCCCATTTTGTTTGACTTAAAAATTCCCGAAAAGTTACATAAAAGTGTTTATATAAATGAATGACGCTTTTGGCATCAAAGGACCTTAAAAACTTGTAATGTTAACATGATAGCACTGTTAATTTCAGGCTACAGACATTTTTCCTGCGGTTAATAAAGCAGTCTTATATGAAAATAAACTAAAAACTAAAGTTTGCCGGTACATGACCAAACTCATTGTTTTTTCAGCCCAAATGAGCTAATCTAACCACAGTCTTCAGTTCTATTCCGAACCCCCTAGGACATGAACATTGTGATTTTGAACATGCAAAAACAACTTGCACCAGAAATTATGACTTTCCCTGGTCGCCTTTTTGTCATGAACTCTATTTTATGATATTATTTTTACATCACAAAAGTGTTTTATAAATTATTATAGTGTTTTATCAGCGATTAAAATCCTATATTATAAGACAATTATTAAGTTTTAAAAGTCTTTTACAATTACTCAGGGCTATTAACTATTAAACAAATATGTTTCTTGAGCAAAAGCTATAACCAATCTTTTTTCTTATTGTATTTTATGTCGTAGACCGTGCCTTTTATTCTCGTGTGCA
Organism: Allygus modestus; assembly: GCA_963675035.1. Taxonomy (NCBI): domain Eukaryota; kingdom Metazoa; phylum Arthropoda; class Insecta; order Hemiptera; family Cicadellidae; genus Allygus; species Allygus modestus. The sequence continues at coordinate 83,490,795 of OY776112.1, read as the reverse complement.
TTGAAAACGGCTGTAACAAATGCAACGGAAATTTGTTTACCGCTTTTATCGTAGCCACCTGCGTCGCTCAAGAGCCACTCGCCGCTCACTGCTAACGGCTTGTATCATACCCGAGGCCTAATACTCACCTCTTCCTGTGTTGGATACGTTCTATACACAAGCCTGAGACCCATGTAGACAGGCAAAGTAAAGTTTAAAATAAGTTATCACAAATTATAACTTGTTCTGAATGAATACCATAACCTTTCTGCGAGTGGATGGATAGGATAAAATAAATAAACCCTGAACTTGAGAGAAAACATACTTTGGGAAATTCATTAAATAAGTCAATGAGGACATAAGCTTGTCACATTTAACATTAACATTTTATTCAAACAAGTGAATAGTGCAAAAATAAACAACTTTTTTATTAGCATATTACGTGTTGTTATTACTTACGGGATGTAATAAAAGACGTCTTACAACACTTAAGATATCTTAAAATCTTAAATCTTAAGTGTTGTAAGACGTCTTTTATTACATCCCGTATGCAAAAATAACACCAGCCAAAAGGACAGTTGATTTAACTCCGTGAATAAGAATACCCCCGTCGCAGCAAACCTGTGTACTCAGCGAATTTCCAATGCAAAATATATGTCTCAATACCACATAAAGCCGCATACCAAGATTCATAAAAATATATTCACAAATAAGCGATACATCAAATTTTAATTATTCTCTATAAAAATAACATTGGGAATGAGTATGCAGGTTTGCTGCAACAAGGAACAAAAAAATGGGTTTTTATGCTAATATCAATATAACTCAACTAGGTGAAGTCGTATACCAGTTTTTATTTATTAATGTTCATAATTAAGGGAGACACAGCATTTAATTATTCTCCATAAGAATAACATGGGGGCTGAGTAGGTTTGCTGCTACAGGAGCCTTTGGCAAACAATTTTTTTGAGCAAATATCAATAGACCACAACGAGATGAAGCTGTATACCAAGTTTCATCAGTATACGTTCACAATTAAGCGAGATATACAAATTTTCTTTTCCTCCATAAGAATAACATTAGACAACGTACTGTGTTTAGCAATTTCAATATCTTGGTAACCAATTGACGTAGAGGAATGATCGAAATACCAAATTGTGTGTTTTTTTTAAGCTAAATCCAATGGTGAAAACTAAAATTTGACTATTTCAAAAATAATATGTAAAAAATTCAAAAAACCCATTTTCGGGGTACAAAACCCCAGAAAAATACCCCTTAAGATATGGCTGGTTTTCGAACTTAAAGTCATAAATGTTCCTTTACACGTTTATACCAAATTTCATCAAAATCGGACCATTTTTACAAGAGTTATCGCACCCACATATATGTGTATATATATATATATATATATATACAGTATCGAACGAATGGTGTTTTTGGGGTCTGGGGACCTCAAAACGAAAAGTTATCATGGTCCCGGGCCTAGGTCTTACCATGCCGACTACGGTAATAGCTTCTTCCCTATAGGGGAAATTCGCTAAAAACAAGATCCAGTTTAAATATACACAGCATTTGAACTGACATGAATCTCATTAATTATATGTTAGGTTACAGTTTTGATCTCAGAAAATTTTATTCACTCAGCTTATTTTGCCTTTTCAAGCAGTCCGACAAAGCGACTTTGGTGCGAAATTGGCACCAATTCAAAGTACTTTTATCAATAAAATTGAAACCCAGATTCGATCAATCGCTAACCCAACCCCTAATAACCTTTAATTGCTCCTTAGCAAATATATAGGTAAATAAAACAATATATCTGTATGTAAATTTTACATCTATTTATAGACAACACTATCAATTACATTTGTACACAATCGTATGCATATACACAACAAATATATATATTTCTATAACATTAAATAATCACCAAATATAATTTACATTAGCGTTTAAAACTTAAAAATAAAAAGGTAAACAACGTAAATACAACAAAAATTCAACTACAAGTTCTTACTAAAAATGTAAAAACAACAATAAACATCATTTTATACATGAATCACTTTATCTACAGTCTATCACCACTACATTGGTTCATGTCGTTTGGAATCATCGAGAAGGGATGAAAATCTATGGATTCGCATCTACACAAGTAACTGTACTAAACTATTACGTTAGTTTCCTAGGCTATTGATCAGTTTTTAAAGATTTTTTTATTGTCAGAAGTGAAAAAAGCCTCTAGGTATGTGTTCACCAACCTGAAAATATATTCCTTTGAGACAAAGCTCCCGCAGTTAACAAAGTTATGTTAACTGATTCTAAAAACCTTGTGTATTTTTAAACCATAAAATAAAGAACAAAAAGAGATTGCACAGCAGCCAGTTTTTTTAGTTACCATTTTACATATAAGATCTACAGGATTATTCTCAGATGCTCTTTGATAGCTGATTAAATTTTGTTTACATCCATAAGAACCATAATGAAACAGCTGACGCTGCCTACCCTCAGCCTGCCTGACTATCAGTATTAGGCAGGCCGCGGCAGGTTACAATAATCCCCTTTCAGGCGGTGAAGACACACCTAGAAGAGGCTGTTGATAGTCGTAGTTTCAGTCCCGACAGATCCGAGGCAGGCGTAACAATCAAAACAAAAACAAAATATGATAACAACTTATCAGCTTACCGAACAACATGGAGTGGTCCAGTGACTATTCTACTGTACATCTAAAGCTATATCAGTCAACATGTAACACCAAGACGACAAGAAGCTTCACCGCTCGAATGTGATATGAGTATTATAACATATTATGTAGATACGATGAGGGGGATTGCTTTGGTGTCGAATACAAGGGGACCTTAATATTAAAGGAACAAAATTGTTCACACATTTCCTCTAACGATCTGATTGTTGTTAAAACATTCAATTATTTATGTTTTCCGCTGAAAGAGATTTAAAAATACATAGAACAGGGACTCTTTGTCATATTAAGAATCAATTTTTTTCTAATTTCCTTCTCAGGAATAAAAAGTGATTTCGCAATGATACTGTAATTGATAGCGATTTCATTAAAACAAATACACGGGTGAAGATGTTTCGACAAGCCAGGCCTTAATTATGAGAAAATTCCTGATTTTATACCACCTGCTCTGTTTGTAACTAAATTGAAATTACAATGCAACCACAAATCATTTAAGATTGAGGTTGTTATTGAAACAGCTCCACGATTAATACAGTATAAGAGCCTTTCCCATAATTTTAATATTCACTCGTTCGTCTCATGTTATTTAGCTTGAATGTTTTAAATCGGAAATATTACAAGGGTTGTGGTCTAACGAAGGTCAATCAGCCTAGCTAACGGTCCACATCACTTAGCCTATATCAAAGGAATATTTACAATGAGTCACAGCAACAATGAGTAACTTAACCTAACATTAATATAGTTCCACTTTAATAAATTCAAAAATTCAATCAAAAGAGATCGGTGGTTCTGTCAATTAATCTGATGCACGTCTTCTAAAGACTAGTATGATTTTCAATATTATGACGGCTAGTGTTATTTACAGAGCAAAACAGTGGACCAGTCTAAATAATTTAATAACTCCAAAGAGCAAAAAACTTGTATTTTACTGATTTCCTCTAAAAAATATGTCAAATCCAAAATTTCCTACGAGAGATGATTTATCGAGTGAACTTTTAATGCAACACAGAATTTCATTATTATCAATACTACATCATTACAATCAAGCACACAGTGTAACCGATCTACACGTTAGTCCAACCAATGATTGAGGAGTCTTTTTTTTTATTAATTACTAAACAAACATTACAAATTATAGGTAAGGAATCAAAATATAAATGTTTTATAAGATATTCCTTAAAGAATCACCTTCTTAAACATATTTTTGGGGATACAATTACTTTGTCAGAATTATGATATTACTCATATTACTTATTAATATTGAAACAAATTTCACATTTTTTTGACACAGTATGTTTCCTCAGCAATGAATTGTTTAAATAGCATGGTGCTCTCTAAAAAGTAACTTAACTGTAAAATCCCCATTGCTTGATTAATACTTTTTCATAATTCGTTGTTGTTAATATTATCTATTATTTTCTTTGGAGTACAGTTTAAGTTTTAATATAATAAATCTTTCCATTTCAGAATGATTTGTGATGAAGTACAAATATAACAATCAACTTTAACTAACAAATTCTCATTAGTAGTTTTTGTTTACTACTTTCTAACAAGTCTTATTGTTTTGGGATACAATAATTACTGCAAAATACAATCTGACTATAAAATATTATGTAATGAACATTTTATCAAGTCTGCCATTTAAACTATCGAGGAAAAGACCAGTTTGTGTGATAAATCTAATTGTGATGTTTAAAACTATTGTTCAATACCACAAAGGTGTTAAATATTATGAAATGCCACATAGAAATAAATTAGCAAATCACACTACAATACTCTAATTTATTTCACAATTTTTATGTAAATAACAATTATTACGTGGCAGTGATACTTTTGTTAGACCAATTTGAGTTAGTTCACAAACTACATATTCTGTATTGCTCTATTAATAGTTATAGCAATCTATGACTAACTTCATCAAAGTAGTATGTACTAATTCAGCTCTAGTTTCCCGCTTCTAATCATCTAAGGCACAACATATTTGGTTCAAAATTGTTTGCTCTGTATTTCACTATGATTTTGTGAGCTGTTTTGAAGCCAGGAAAATAAATATGGTATACACTCGTAACAAAAATTCATAAATTATAAACCATTTAGTACTAAAACTCGCAGTTCTCGCCAGTATAGCCAATCAAAACATACCCAACATTCGATATCCCACATTAAATATATTTGACTATTGATCAAAACGTAACGTACTAATTGTAGTTGTAAAACATACAAAATTAAACCTTGATAAACTTTCTATAACACTGTGGTAATTAGAAGAATCCCTCAAAACGTTACTGATAGTAATACCTCAACAAAGTCGATCATGAGAAATAATACTTACAAATGTCTGAAATCCTCTTGTGCGTTAAAAAAGTTAACACTTAAAACGACAAGTTTTATAGAATTATATATAACATTTCAAAGAATTTTCATAAATAACAAACTATAACAATTATGAACAATTTTTTTACACGGCAAAACCAAACTCGCCAGAGTTGTAACATCGATTAAAAACATCAACGTCAAAATAGCACCAAAAATATATAAAAAAGATGCGATCCGCTACATTTATTGTAAAAGGTAAACCGTACAGATATGTATATTTCGGTATAAATTAAAAGAAATATAATAAATAAAGGGAAACACTCCGAAAAGAATACTGCCAGTGGCATGGAATGGGGAGTTAGACTCCGCAGAAGCCGTAGACCTCGAGCACTCGGATCTCAAAGTCGCGGCCGGAGCAGAGCGGGGGGTTGTTGAACGTGAGGCAGCTGTCGCTCTTGCCGTAGCGAACACTCTCGTCCATCCAGATGGCCTGGCCCTCCCTGCGACATGACAAACTGCAGTGTTAAATATGGACGGGTGTGGTCAGCATTGGTCATTAGGCTATTAATGATCCTGGCTAAAGAATCAGCCAGTCTTAGTCAGTAACAAGGCTACACAAGGCATCTCACCCATTCTGCATTCATAATTAATTCATATTCGCCTAAAAATACACCCTATATAAGCGGTCAAATAAATTTCCGGTTGAGGGCGTGGTTTACCGGGCTATCAACCAAGATCAGCCAATAGCAGACGTGCTGCATTCCCAAAACTCCACACCAGCTGATCAGAATAACACTCGAGTGATATTTTTCTATGTTTAGTCACACTATTGGCTACAGCCCAACTGTCAAAGTGATGAAGGCAGTCTTGCTTTTACTGCACCTCTCGCACCTCTTCCTAGAAAATGTCTCATGCAATTTTGGCTGCTCTGAGCCAGTTTGTCTGTCTTCTGCAATTTTGGCTGCTCTGAGCCAGTTTGCCAGTGAGTTTCCGAACGTACTGGAGGTAACCTCCAGACGCACCTGATGGAGTGACTGTGTTTATATTGGAATTGCGCCCTATTAAGTTTTTGTGCCATTATTTATGTCATATTTTGATACTATTTTTGTATTTATATTGGTGTATGTAACTTATTATGATATTAGATATCTCGTATTTTACAAGACTGTGGTACAGACTGTACCACACTTTGTAATTTCTCATGTTTTGTACAAAATTTATTATTTTTAATATTTACAAAAATGGATGAAAGTGAGGAAAATAAAACCGCAAGACTCTTTATGAGTGTTTAAATGGAATAATGTGAAAATCAAGAAAGACCAACTTGCGTACTCGTGTGGCAGCTTATCTTTGAATAGCGAGACTCTGCTTTGTCCTCGCAGAGCAAAGCATCAGCGCGTTCTATCGGCTTCACATGAAAGCTAGACTGATATTTTAAAAAAGTAAAACATTTGAAATATTTTGAAAACTCATTAGGGTTCCTAAATCTTGGTGAAAATCATTTCCTAATCAAAGTATGAATATCTCCAACTAAAATACATTGTCAATCAAAAGTAAAACAGCAAAAAACTTTCCATATGTTCACACACTTCCATTTAAAAAAGTAAAATATTATACCGGCTAGGCTATCCATTTTTCTTTTGTCAAGTGAAAGTCTTGAAAACCATTTGCCTTTTATATTGGCTAAAGTAACCAAGGATTGCGGTGGGGTAGCTGCTCTCATTTCCTGATCCTCCTAGGTTGAACCCAACCCCTTTATTTGTCTGTAGGGTTCTGTTGTGTTGTGTTAAGAGAGCCAACTAGGTACAGTATGGTGGCAAAGCCTGTTACTTACATATGCATACAATGTATGCATTTTCAACTAGCTAAAAACTAGAGGGAGAATAAATAAATAATATATAGTAAAGAAAAAGTAATTCAGGAAATTTAAACTTAAAAATTCACCTAGAAAAATGATTTAACAGAAATTATTTACCAAGTCCCATAATCATACTTTATTTTTTGAGTTTCAGTTATCACGTTGACTGCGGCGGCCAAGGGCCAGAATTGTACATTTACTGTGTTACAACACAACTGGACTATACAGGCAGCGGCATAATCCAGAGAGCAGGAGACAACCAGAGTTTCCACCTAGAGGAACTAAATTGGACAAAAATTAGTGCAGGGACGTCCCGCAATGGCTGGAAGATCAAGGGAAATTTTTAGGGGTGGGCGAGTAGTGTTTTTTTAAATCAAGTCGAGTTGAGTAGCTCTTTAAAAAGTAAAAAAAATTAATTTTATTTTTTTATTGAAACCTTTGTTTTTTACATACCTATTAAACTCTCATTATAAACGTAACATTTTATTGAATTATTAATGTTATTATCCTATACTCTTATATGAGCAATGTTTGCTTGATTAGTTGGTTGGTTGCACAATTATCTCGAAAACGGCTCTGAGGACTTCCTTCAAATTTTGGAAATAACTAAGTTCTGATATAACAATATGTTCTAGACAGGTCTCAACCACAGTAAAAATCAAATAATGTTAAAAAACGAGATTGAAAAGTTAAAAAAATTAACATTGGACTTATGGAGTTTCAAATCAAAACAAAAGAATTGTAACAGCTGTTCATAATCAACCAGGGAACTGTCAAAGTAATACTCATGTTGTTTATGATTATTAACATGTGGTTTCCTGAGAGCAGAGATTAAAAGATCTGAGTGAAGATTACATATATAGAGTAGTAATAAATCAAAGGGACATAGAGCTATAAATAAAAACTGGAGTGACCTTAAAATGTAGAAAATACTCGGAAAGGTACTCGAAAACTCGAGTACTCGCCCACCCCTAGAAATGTTGTACCAACAATAATGCTCACATCCTTAGCTACACACTGACATAAAATACACATCCTTCTCGCAGTGCTGCAGCTATATTGAAATTGGAAGGAGCAATATACTCTGAGCGGAGTAGACTGCGTGGTGGCAGAAAGCGGTTCTACTCTGTACGGAGTGGCCCGCAGAGAACATGTAAATTACTTCAAGACAACTGCTTTTAACGATATATGTTAATGATAAAAACACCAATTGAATTGCCGATACTTCCCTGCGGTTAAAAACTCAGAATTAAACATATGATATAACGAGGAATAAGTTTTGTTGACTTAGAAGAACTACAATATCCATTTACAAGCCATTTTTACACAGAGTGTCCTGTGAGATTTTGTAGAACTCATTCAAAGGAGCAAACCACTTGGTATAAAGTTTTTATCTAAATCCCTTTGTTTTCCAGAAACAAAACTAGAAATTACCACAACTTAGCAATGTGCTTAGCTATGGGTTGATGATCTTTAATATTTCTATACCATCTTTTTTTATAAAATTTCAAAGTTTTGTAGTGTTTAGTTTAATTACTTACTCATTTTCCATTTAAAAAATATTAAGCTTTAAAAAATTGAAATGGTTGAAGATATAAATGCCAAATTCAACCCCTATTTGGCCCTAAACTAGATACATGTGTCAATTTTCAATTCAAGTGGTTCCTGAGATAAGCTGCATTGATAAAACATCACATTCAGGCAGACAAATGGAAAACAAAGTGATTTAGAAAAAGGTAGTTTTTTGCTTTTTTTGGTTCTAACAAATCCTGCATTTGTGCCATAATCTCGCAGGACACAATGTTTAAATTTGTTTACATTTACAAACAACAATATTTGTGGAAAGGTAAACAAATCTGTTAAATATTATCTTAGTGTTAAGCAATTTACCCTCGATTAAAACTAAATGTCAGTATAAAAACCTCAACCAGAGTGAAACCCCAACAAAACTAGTGCAGTGTCAATAAAACCGATGTCAACAAGTACAGTTGAAAAAAGCCAACGTCCGTTTAAGCTTGTAATAAAAACCTAACTAACAGGTATTCAGGTTTTTTTACCAATACAAAATCATTGAATAAAAAGTCAGAAGATTCTAATTATCAATAGAGTTTTTCAATTTGTACGGTTTTTATGACCTCAAAATCATGGAAACCATTGTGCACTTTTGGTATGAACCCCAGAAAAAATACCCAGTACTTAATGGAAACAATTTTTTTTATTTATGGAACTAAAAGGGTTCAGGTGATGAGTTATATAGAATTGTAATTTTGCTGTTATACCTTGGTGAACACCAGTAGAAGAGCCCAAGTGATGAGAGGTAATTTTAAATGGTAATTTTAAATGAGAAAATTGTACGTAAGCAGAAGTAGTCTTATTGCAATGAAATTGTAAACTATGACATTAAATTATGATATAATGATTGGCACCATGAATTTATGTGCTGAAGAATATTTTTAATATCTAGGAAAAATATCACAACAAACTGTTGCTCGAGTTGGAATTTTGATATGTGGAAAAATGTGTGACATAAGCTTTAAAATAAACTGAGCATACCAAGTAATATGATCACAGATAAATACCATGGTGTCCAATACCCAACAATATTATTTTTAAACATTTTAATGATAAAATCAAAGTTTAAAAAAGGTTGTGGAAAACAGTGATTTTTTAAGGCCAATTCTGACCACTTACTAACTTGTTTATGTTTATTAATGTATTTTGCAAATACATTAGTTTCTAAACAGAATGCAGTTCCCTGAGCTTAGGAGCAGAAATTTAAACATAACATTTTAAAAGCCAGTGGCTTCTTCACCAAAATGTTTAGTTTTGTTTCTAACCAGTCCAGGTAAGTTTGATTTTTCTATACCATCCTTAAATCCAGGCATAAACCTATCCAGCTTATTTCACAGTAAGCCCTACAATTAAGTAATGATATTACATTAATTTAATTTAACGAAAAGTAGGTTACTTCATAGAGTTAAAACTGAAATATAAGGCTATTAGCAAGAAACTCTGTGAGTTTTGGTTGACACCCATTACTACCAATAACAACATTTGTATGCAGGCTATATAATGAGTTTAATATACTATTTTCCACTCATTTCATTAGACTAGATTTCAGAAACCTCATTACAATATTTCCTTGCTACCGGCATTAACAGAAGTATTCCCCAAATAAGCGGTAACATGCTGTTAACACATGCAATACAACAACAGCAACAACATTGTTTTGTTGTTTATATTTCTATTTTAAATTAGATGTAATTTTAACATACATTTCCACACGATTTAAAGATACATTTGACATGATGCATTATAAACGATTTCATAAATTGGATCAGCGAAGTAATTTGAATACGACCAGTAGTGCGAAGTAGTTTCTTTTTCATAAAACTGCAACCATATAGTCAAACAGATATAGAGCGAAGAGATCTGCCTCCACCTCAACTAACAATTAGGAAAAGGTTTAGACCAAACTATAAATATTAAAATTATATACATTTAGAAATATAAGATCCAACAAATAAAAACGTACAGAGTTCGGGAGGTAAAGGACAGAGCAGAAGGGTCTATCACCATGCTGAACAACACCAATACTGGGTCTGGCGTACCGTCTTAGACGCTTCCGAACCCGTAAACCTCCAGCACTTTGATCTCAAAATCTCGGCCGGGGCAAAGCGGGGGGTTGTTGAAGGTCTCGCACCGATCCGTTTTCCCGAACCTCAGATTTTCATCCATCCAGATCGCCTGCCCATCACTAAAAAATAAATCAACATGCTCACCACTGGGGGTTGGCTGGGGGACTTACCTTGGAAACAGTCCAGCTTTAGCAGCTACAGAAATCATGAGATATGGTCAGCGCTATGTTAAACTATGTTATGTTAACTAATGCTGAATCCACAATCACAGTCAAATTCAACTACGAGTAATTAATTAAAAGGTAGAAGATACCTTTGTTCAACTGATGAGCTGATGAGGTTCTTTATAGAAGATTAATTTGTTAGCAAAGTAGAAAATTTACTGAGTGCATAAATTAATATAAAAGAAAAATCACAAATTAATACCATTAAGTGAAAGGGACAAAAAAGGATGGCAATATTTGTTAAATTTCTTATGGGAACATTACATCTTAAAAGACACTAAAATATTTCTGAACTAAAAAATCCTGTAGATTTTATAAATATTTATATTTGATATGTTAAATTAAAATCATATACTCAGTAACAAAATTTCCGTAAAAGACTAAAGAAGATAGTCCTTAAACCCTAGAATCTTGAGCGAATGAAAATTAAAATAAGGATATTAAAATAAAAATACAAATACAAATAAGGAGAAAACCAGGGTTTAATTTAAATGACAATGGTTCAGTGTGAATAAAGCTGATGGTATGGATGATAAGCAGAAGCAATGATATTGTTAATAAGATGTCAACCCCAACGGTACGTTTAAGTAACACCAGAGTATGCATTTTTCTATATGTAGCCCCAATTAACTGTTTCTACGAAAATAAAGCTGACATAATCACATCACCCACATCTCTTGACAGGTCCTCTCTTTATCTACCGTTGTAGTATTGTAGATGTTGTGCAGGTTCCAGGTGGAATATGAAATAGAGACTTACAATCCGATAGCCAATAAATTAGGCCTCGTGGATGTAATTCCCGTTAAGTAAAATCAAATCAAATCAAATTTATCATATTCATTAGTTCAGGAAGTGTTAAAATCTTTACTACAACATACTGCGGCGTTTTCTTTCACTCAAGGACAAACTAATAACATTTTCAAGTGAAAAGCTCAAACTGTGATAGGATTCCGTTACTCGTCAACACCTACCCTCCGCCGATGGTGATCATCTTGGAGTCAGCCGCCATGAAGAGTTCTGCCGAGTGGTTGACCGAGTCCCCGTCCATACCCACCCATGGGTACTTGGCTCGTTCCGGGTACAGGCTAAACAGGAAGGTCTCACCCGTGCCAAAGTACGCGGTTCGGTTGCCTCGGTCGTCTTTTAGATTGCGCTCTTGCCACCGCGACGAGCAGTATGCGCCAAACACCTGGGAAACAAAGCGGTACGATTAAACAGCCAATAACAAAGTTCTGGTTTAGTGTTAAACATAGAGGGTGAGGAAGAGGAGACAGTGAGCAAGACCAGTTAACTTGGTAATCGTTATATTATTTTGAATTGAATATCGATATTCTTCCACTGCAGGACCAATTTATAATAGGATATTCGACCTGTTGCAGGATTCATACAAGTAAAAAACAAACTCCAGAACAATATCTTAAAATCAATGAATTTCAAGATATTTGTGGATCTTTCCACTGACTTAAAAGCTAAGCAGTTTAATTTTTTTGGACTTGTTTCATATGCAGGTGAGATTTAAATATCTCCTCCCCTACTTTTTTCCTACATTTGTCAAACTATCAACCTCAGACCATCACCGGATCTATATCGAGACTGTAGAATTCTCAAGCAGGATCTATATCTAGACTCAGTAGATTTCTCTAACAGTATCAGCATATAGTCATTGTAGAATTCTCTAGCATGATATATATATATATATATATATCGAGACCCTGTAGATTTCTCTAACAGTAACTAGATCCAGGCTCTATATACTTCTCTAACGGTACATATAAAGACTCTGTAGACTTCTTTAACAGGATTTATACCAAACCTGGCTGAGCCTGCAACAGGTTCTACAATCAGGCTCTGTACACTTCTCTTAAAATATCTACATGTAACCTCTGCATATTTTTCTAACATGATCTACATCTAGACTTTGTAGACTTCTCTACCAGGATCTATATCACATGAAAGGGTAATGAACCGTGAGCAGGTAGACTACTGACTTTGTCTCACATCACCCATTGAATCTGACCTCCAAGCAACTGGATTACAGATCCACGCCAACCAGTCCCACTCCAGCAGTCTTCAATAGTCTGTAACCTCTATTGAAACGAAGAATGAAGTTGAACAAAATTACCTGTCTAATTAATGTAAGGGGGGGATTTGACAGTTACATGCAGGATAAGTTATAAATGAGTCCCCCCTTACTTTTTTCTACACTTCCTAAGATATCGACTCCGGACTTCCGCCGACCATTATTGATCAACTTATACTTCATTTTGACTTAGTTAATATTGTTGGCCGCCATCTTGGATGCGCCATATTGGATTCAACTATTTATTTTCAAATGTAAAGGTGGGGTTGTGACCCATCATATAGAAGTAATTTTTTACGGTGAACACAATGCAGCAATCAGATTTGGAATATCATTATTCGTTCTCAAGATATTGATGATTTAATAAAAATAATTTTGGAGAGAATTTTTAATGTGCCAACCTTAAAACATACCCATATTTTCATAGTTACATTAAAAAAGACCATGAACTATTACTACCAATTATTGTTGAGTGGCATTTGCTTCATTTAGACAAAAAAAATCGGCCGCCATCTTGGATCGCCATTTTGGAATAAGATTTTTTTAAATGTAAAGATAGGGTAAATATCACATTTTGTTCTCTTGATTTTGACAGATGTTCTTTTAAATTTTCAAAAAGGGTCAATATTATGAGAACGAAAAGTTATATGTAAAAACAGATTGCAGCATTGGTGTTAGCGTAATACATAGTAAAAAAAATTGAAAATGATGGGTCACAACCCTATTTTTACATTTGAAAAGAATTATCTTATTTCAAAATGACGGATCCAAGATGGCGGCTGAAAATTAATTTTGTCAAAATGAATCAAATGCCACTCAACAATGATTGGTAGTAGTTCATGGTCATTATTTAATTTAATGATGAGAATATGGGCATGTTTTACGGTTGGCACAATAAAAATTCTCTCCAAAATTATTGTTATTAAATCATCAATATCTTGAGAATGAAGAATGGATTGCTGCATTGTCTTCGCCGTAAAAAAGTACTGCTATATGATGGGTCACAACCCAATCTTTACATCTGAAAATCAATAGTTGAATCCAATATGGCGGATCCAAGATGGTGGCAAAAAATATGAACTAAGTCAAAATGAAGTATAAGTTGATTAATAATGATCGGTGGTGGTCCGGAGTCAATATCTTAAGAAATGTAGGAAAAAAGGGGGGGGGGACTCATTTAAAACTCACCCTGTATAATAAACAATGAGAAATAGTTGTATATCAGAACGTTCCATCGCTAAAAATAGTTACAACAACTTTTTTATTAGCATGGTACGTGATGTTATAATCACAGAATGTAAATCAAACGTCTTACAACACTTCAAAATATATTTACTCTTACACTGTACTCACATACAAGACAGTAAACATGTCTTACAATGTACTCACATACAAGACAGGAAACATGTATAAACGATGGTACAAGGCAATTGATTTCAACCACTCACCTACCATCATCAGGCCCAATGAGAAAATGGCCCGATCATTGTTTGATGGTGATTGAATCCTTCAACACGTTTAACAGTAAATTTTTTCAGGCTATTATTTTACGAAGAGTAAATATCCTTTGTCGTGTAAGACGATCATTTACATCCCGCTCCAGTGGCGAAACACAAATACGTGTTGCACGTTTGATGTGCTCTGCGGGACTCACCTCGTTGTTGACAGTTTTGATCATGAGTAGCGTTGGTTCGTGGTGCTCCACCCGGACGAAGAACGTGGTGAGGGAGCAGCCGTGCTCCTCCGTGGTGTACAGCAGCACAGGCTGGTACATGGTGATGCGCACTGGTAACCACGACCACAGCGTGAACAGCTGCAACACCACACCACGTTACTGCACGAGCTTAGCACTACATTCCCTGGTCTGAAGACTTTATACTGGAAACTATTTAGATTTTGAACTGTAAAAAAGATCTAATTTCAAACAGGTATTGATGTGTGTGGTTTTTTTTTACTTGTGACGATAAAATTCACTGATCGGATTTAAAGAGTAGAAGCAAACCTAAAAAATTAACCCTGAAATAATTTACTATTAAGCGAATTGTAGGACACAATATTTAAGTAAAATTATTTGAAGGTGTTGGAGAGTTAAATCAGTAGGATTTATATGCAACTCCATTACTTCATTAAAAACCATGAACATTTGGTAATAAATAGTGAATTAGGATCGATCCAAAACTTTTCGTCTATGTGAAACCAACAGGTCTGTAAAGAGCATTAATAATATTAATAGCATTGTTTTATAATGATTTAAAAAGAAAGTGTTAGTATACAATATTTTATAAATTCAAATTTTTTCAAAACAAAGTTAAAATATTCAAGCAGTAAAAACACCGGCTTGGTTATAAAATAAAGCACACCAAAATCTACTAAATTTTTGTTTCTGGTTTATTTTGAAGATTAAATTCAAGCTTTGTTATGATGTGGATCTGATCTGAAGATACAAACTTTCTTTGATACTTCTAATAATGAAAGGACTTAATCGTTTTTTCTCTTCGTTTAGTTAACTGAAATTTGGTTTTTATTTTACAGTTCAAAATATAATCTATGTATAAAATCTATTATAATATATATTTCTTGACCAAACATTTATCAACAAAAATTAGTTAATAAGACGGATTTGATTCTTAAGGTGAGGTTTTTTTGGCAGTTAAAGGGTATTTGAACGCAAGGCGAGTCTGGCTGCAACGACATCATGTTATCGGTTATAGGTCATGAGCAAAACACATACTAGTGCATAGTTACAGTTGTACGTACAAGTGTACAGTTGTACATACAAGTGTACAGTTGTACATACAAGTGTACAGTTGTACATAGAAGTGATAATAAAATTGCCTTACCATCACAGGTAGTACTGCTATTAAATACAATAAACTGTGTAACCTTTTACAATGTTCTTTACCAACAAAATAATATAAAACAACAAGTTAACACTTTCGCTGCGTTTGACGTGTTTAAACATATGTTTCAATGTTGAGCAATGTTCCGATTTTGAGTCAACCACAGCGAATGCGTTGAACAGTTATTTGATGAAGGTGAATTTAAAATTTTATCATCTTAGCAATAGCATAAATTGTCGTTATTGCGTTTTTTTTTACCATTTCCCTAATGACCTTAACCTTGCACAAATATGCCTAAACTGTCACAATTTGACCAATACTTATAAATCCCATATACAATTTTTGTTTAAATTTGTAACATCCTAATATTTTGTTAAACACATTTCAACAACAAAATTCAAATTCAATTTTTGAACAAATACCCTTAATGTGATAGAATAACATTTATAGAAAAATTGGTTTTAATTATTATTATTATGTTCTTAATTTTCCCGAAGTTTGTAGCTTTTCCTAGACTCTACATACAAAACGAGGTTACTTACCATTTACATTTATGATGTCAAAACTTTAAGATTAGAAATAAATGCCTGGAGCTTAAATTTACCAACAAAAATTAATTTTAACCACGAAAATATTATTACATATAAAACAATTTTTTAAATGTTAATCATTATTTAAATTTATTTGACAGTATTTCCACTTTTGAAACTTGCACTACTATACAAATGATAACTCCTCAGTGTCAGGCTAATTCATTGTTCAGTATTGAGTACTCATTTTTCTAAACGTACAATTATTAATTAATGAACATGGAACAAAATTTGTTTTAAAATATACAATTTGAAACTTAAGACGCGATCTAAGATTTTAAGTCCAAGTAATTTTAATTAATTGTCTAGATTACGGTAATCCCATGCAAATTTCATGCATCCTATATTTAAGTAGGTGAATCCAAACTCCCTTTAAATGAAATTTTAAGGAGCACAAACATTTTCTTTAAATAAAAGTTGTTGTTACACCAAGATTTTCAACCCAACATTCCACTGAAATCGTTCAAATACCACTGATTTAGTCTACCAATATTTAATATTAATGAATAATCAAATTCCACCCAGATGACTTGTTAATCAGATTACCTTTTGATTATTTATATCAATGCCACGAGCGTACCTTTCTAAATGAGAGGTTTCAAAATTAGCTTTGTTGCCCTTGGCATCACCTTGGATTGTTCTAAAAAAAGTCCGTCCAAATATTATCCTAGAATTTTTTATATATATTAAAATGCATACAAATTACCAAACAGTGCAAATGTGGCTTTTAAGGTGCATATTAATGTAGCAAATTGCGTAGCAGTTACGACTTAGTTTATGTTACGGACTAATTTTTATATTCACCTGCTCTAACCAGAGTGTAATAATCGCCACACAATCTTCTAATATGAGGCTAAATTAAATATTCCAAAAAATATATATGTGGTTTTACAAGCTGGTAATGTTTAAATTACATACAACTTTGGTCAATCATAAAAAAAAC
This sequence comes from Allygus modestus, assembly GCA_963675035.1. Taxonomy (NCBI): domain Eukaryota; kingdom Metazoa; phylum Arthropoda; class Insecta; order Hemiptera; family Cicadellidae; genus Allygus; species Allygus modestus. The sequence goes on along the minus strand of OY776112.1, from coordinate 83,473,632 downwards.
TAATTGAAAAAAATGATAATCTTTATTTTGGCCGTAGTGAACATTTTCAACATTCATAGAATCATAACCGATCACAACCACCAAGAACCATCATGCGTCATACAACACAAGATTTGTTTCTAGTTATATTTAAAAAGATCTCCTGAAAAAAATAATATTCACTTATTATTTTGGTCATTTAATAAATAAAATATATATTTTTTAAACAAGTAATAAATGCCATACAAATAAAAATAAAGATACAAAAACATGGAAAAACAATTAATATTAAACAAAGCATTAATACAAGTAAAAACATTGACGAGTCTTTAACCCAAACAGGTGAAGCCAGACTATCACTCCTATTGATTAGGGTTTCATTGTGGCTGGGGTCTAGACTACTTCTCACACTGAAAAATAAAACAAAATTTGCAAAACATATTCAAATGAAGCTGATTAAAATAAACAAGCGTGAAAGCTAGCAGTGGTCTGAAGCAGCAAGCGTACCAACTGGCGTACCATGATTGGTATGATACCGTTCAACAGTTGGAAACACTGGCTGTACGTATTAAGCCAATCAAGTTGAAGCATTACAACAAACACATGTACGATATGAACCCAGAAGGGATACCGGACTTGTTTTATAAAGATCCGTAAAATATCAAGAAATATAAATTCAAAAGCAAAGTTTGCAATTTAATTCAGATTTGAATAACTTAAATCTACACTTCTAAATCTGTGCATTTAGTCTCTACGACATTAAAAGTGTCTGTTTTAGTTGCTCAAATCATCGCACTGCTATAGGTGATGAATAAAAAATAAAGATAACAAAATATTAAAATTAAAACAATTTCCACACAAATAAGAATTCAAAGGGTACCAAGCGTTAAACTTCATCGATCATAAAAAAACGATACAATAAAAACAATATTCTTGACATATCCAGATTAAAAAAAGTAGACTGCCACATATCAACATGCTAGGTGCTCCAATAGTGCTGAAATCAAAGTAAAATACTAGGACAGCTATTACAACTTACATAGTCTTGGTCTACAATACGAGATTTGACGTTATAGATGGGATAACTGCCCATGGACTGTACCCTGGGTCCTGGGGAGTGCTCCCCCTTGGCAGCGTTAACACAACCACAAACTCATAACATTGCCAACACATCTACAACAACGGTTGTACCTCAGGTTCAAACATGTTTCACAACTATGTTCAATGAAAACAGATTACAAATTATCTGACTCGGGACGGAAACACCGACACAATATTATTATCAACTGAAAACATCATGTTTAGTTTATACATTAGTTTACAAAAAACATTGAAAATTGTTTGGTATTGTTTGTTAAGGGGAGGTTTTAAATTAATCAAAAACAAATCAGTAAAACATTTTTCCATTACATAATGGTAAGTTTACCTAATCTACTTCAAGAAGTCATTTTAAATTGCGTTTAAAAAAACTTTTGTCATTATACCAAAACTGAGTAAATCTATCAAAACTAAACGGTCCCATCACCCCTAAGTACCTAAACACAAAACTATTCAACACTGAAGTACTGTTTGGAATAACAACTTGGAACACAGGCAACCTCCCAGACATGTAAGCAACAAGGAGTGTTTTACACACCAATCCATAGTTCTTTTTGATTTTTCTGTTTCGATCGCGTAGAGAGGAGAAATACAGAGCCTTACTGCCTCTTCTGCCACCTTTCAGTAAACCAATCAGTTTTGTTCTCTGCAAACAACATAAATTCGGTAACATTCAAAATAAAGATTAAGTCTCCCACGCCCTCCAAAAAGCTGCCAGGTGTATATAAAAAAACAGCTGTCAAAGTACCTAAATTTTTCAAATTGAGACATGTAGGCCCTACTAGGAGGAAAAAGACATTTACACTGTTAAGGACAAAAATACAAAATATCAAAAGATACCACCAAATACAATGGGACTATAAAAGCTTGACTTTACGGAGGATACATTTTCTTTCCGTATAATGGCACCTTCCCAATCCCTAACAGCAATGTTCGACTGCAGATACTTACTACACAATAATAAAAAAAACAAAAAAAAAACACTTCTAGGTGAAGAAAACCTTTATGTAGAGAAGCCATTGGAACCATTGGAACATTCGAGGAAATGTATACAGTAGTGTAGGTAAGCCAACTGAACCAATATAATGGTTCTTTCTTTTATTATAAATTATAACTGGTTCAAAGCCGTATCCTATACCAAGTTTATTTGTCCACAATATTTTTATTTCTACGAATAACATTCACTTTGCAATTTTTTTAATTGTGTTTTTCCCCAAAAAATCTCATTGGTAATGGCATAATATTCAATTCTAAATTTGCAAAAATGTCAACAAGTAACAACTGTTTAGATAATAAGATTGATTTGAGTAAGCTACAAATCATATAAATTTAGCATTAATTTTCTTGATTGAAAAATGTTTTGTAAGTAAATCCCCAATAATGGTAATCAATTTGTCATGACTTTTTATCATCAAGTATTGTTTGTAAATATCCCAAAAAACATTAAAGTTTTAAAGATTAATGTAATCACCATTAAAGGTGTGCAATGCAGCGATTTTATTTTGATTTGATGCAACGATGCGATTCAAAGAATTTTGATTTGAATCGATGTAATTCGATTCGATACAATGCGACATGTTTCAATGATTAAAACTCAGCCTATACACCAATTTTTATGACCAACATGGATGATCTACCATCTAGGCCAAAGTCTAGTTATAATTTTCTGGTTTGATCAATTAATTCTTCTTCCATCCTATCTTGATCCATCATTTCAAAAACTTTTGCAATAAGAATGTATAACGTAACACACGTATACACATATTACGTAATGCACTTAAGGGGGAAGGGGATATGCCGTAGTGTTATGCTGTGTTATATGGGGAAGGGGTGGGTTTGGATCGACGTTACGTAACTCACACATATTATCCCAAAGACCTGGGCGCACTCCCGTATTTATTGATACTGATATAAATATTTCAACATTAAAAAAATAATCGATATCTAAATAAAGGTTACAGTTAGTTACATGAAAATACTTCCTTCATACTATTTTATTAACAGATTAACTAAAAATAAATATATAACGTGTTTTGAATAAGTTCTGTATTGCTTTACACTTAGTTTTGTGTTGTTTTAGAGGGTAAAATCATGGCTTGATACAGTATTGTGCAATGCCTCCCAAATCTTTAGTTTTTTAAGTTATTTTGTATTTGTATTAGTTATAAATTAAATGGGTTACGTTTTAGCCGAGACAGTTTATTTTGTTGTTTATATTATTCGTAACAGTCTTGTTTGATTATATAAATTTTGCTTTTAAATAAGTTATTACAAAATGTTGTTAAAATAAAGTCATTTAAAGTTTAATGATTCTTTGAAATCCATATTCAAATTGCTAATAAAACAATGTTTTAAATGTTTAAGCTGTTTTAAAGCCTACTACGATTGAGTTACATAACACAATGAGGGAGGGTATGGTCAAGCGTTATGGTGCGTTACATGAGGGAGGGGGGAGTCTGAAATAACGAAAAAATGTGTTACGTAATATGTGTTTGGCCCCTATCTTAAACTTAATTGTATTTACATAAGTTTCAAAGGACGGACGAATACAAATGAGCGCCAAAGTTAAATAACGAGTGACGATGTAGACAGTTTTGCCAGATTGTAAAATACCACTATGGTACTATGCCAGTACCACTACCGTATTTTTGACAAAATACTATTTTACCCACCCGAGGAATAGTTTTATAAAGGTATCAAATTATTCAAATAACTCACTGTTTATTATAAATTCATAATGGGGAAAAACGTGGTTGTAAGATAATGACTCGAGGAATTAATTTTGGTCAGCCGACTGATTTATTGCTTTCAACCGGACCCCACCCCTCCCCTTCTGTCCCTCTTCATTCCTTAACTCCAAGGTAAGATTTTTTGCCGCCGACCCAAAGACTTTCCGCGCCCTTTGAAGTGCAGGTAAGCGGCGGGAGTAACTCTCCTCGTGCCCTTGCTAGCGCGGGTAAACGTCAGGGGTATAGGAAGTCATCGAACACTTTCGATGCATCGGTATTTAGATTACTATCGTCGATTCGATGCTTTTCGATGCATCGCACACCCCTAATCGCCATACAGTGTATATTTAAAAACTGTATAATGAATGACAACACTGATGATTAATTTGATTGTGTAGTGATTGATTTATGTTTGTTGACTGATGTGTGTACAGTGGAGGGGTAACTTTCCCCTCAACCCTTTGTTTGTACTAGGTGCTTAAAAAAAGGTATGATAAATTAATATTGTATAATGTAAAACAAGTGTAGGTCTGTGTGGTTTGGGTATGTATAATCATGACTTGTGTCCCGTCCCTTATTTCATATTTATTAACCATCTCGTACAGGGTGAGTGTGAATATAAATATACCATAGAGTTGTGTATTCCATGTAATATTGTGTTCATAGTTATAATAAATTAAACAGAACAGTATTTAAAATAAAAAATTAAATGATTTTAATGTTGTATTTGGGAATAACATAATGCTACAAGTTTATCTATGAAGGCATACAATCGATATAATGACAGGAATTATTTTAAGAACTAGCTGCTAATCCCGTGCTTCAAAATGGGGGAAAAAATTCAGAGTAGAAAAACAGCAGTTATGTGCTGCATTCTGTGGTTAGCCCGTGTAACTACTACGAATCAAGATCAGCTGTTTGTATTTTCATCAGCTCAAACAAAAATTAATGTCCATAAGATCAACATGGGAACTTTGGAAGTCCCATGGGGCAAGGGACTTCCAAGTTCCCATGTTGATCTTATGGACATTAATTTTTGTTTGAGCTGATGAAAATACAAACAGCTGATCTTGATTCGTAGTAGTTACACGGGCTAACCAAAGAATGCAGCACATAACTGCTAAGTTTTTCTACTCTGAATTTTTTTCCCATTGTGAAGCACGGGATTAGCAGCTAGTTCTTTAAAACGAAAATAGGCCCATGTGTTTATTTGGTATACAAGGAAAATTCCTGTACATTTTCATGCCAATCGGTTCAGTAGTTTTTGAGTGATTGAGGAACAAAAAGCAGACAGACAGACAGACAGACACCATCCCATTTTTATATATTAGTATGATTAAGTCTTAACAATATATGAAGATCAAAATTTACTAAGTCATAAACTTATCTTGACTAAGCATTAAGATGAAAAAAAATAAAACTAATTTAAAATAAAACAGATCCAGCAAATTTTGGTAAATTAATCAACTAACGATCTTATAAATGAATTTGTGTAGAGAAAAGAAATAACTTAAAAAGTTCTATACAGTTTTCTTTTACTCCCAATTTAAGCATAAGAGTAAACCTTTTAAAGGAAGAATAAACATAAGACACTGACAAGTTTAGCGGCTCCTAGCCTGTTTGTTGAGGAACACGAACACATCACACAGAGAGAACTCATCACTTGGTAACAAACAAACAACTTTGACTTCCCTGACAGCTTAGTTCTCAAAGTTAAAACTGAGGAATTATTTTATCAAGTAATTAAGTTATTCTATGATTATATTTCTATAAGCCATATTATTAACACTCTGGTTTTTTATAATAGGATATTATTGAACATTATTTTCTACATCATAAAATGATCAATGATATCCTATTATATAACATGGGCTTAGCTCTGTGTTTGTTCTCAAACACTATAAGTAAACCTACAAAGAAAATAGAGTATAACAAAAATATAATGCTTCATAGTAAAATATGAGCTTCTCATAAAAAAAATGCTTTTAATAGTATATGATTAAATAAATCGGTTTGATGATTTAGTTCAGAGTATTTTATTTTTTAGGTTTATTCACCTAATCTTTTGATTTTGATCTGTCAAACACCTAGGGCATACCTGGGAAATCAGGTAACTGTAAAAACTAGTAAATTATAAGTGTCGCAATTAATAAGTTAGTTAACATAATTTTAGCTTGATGTAAGTATAGGCAGTATTGTGATTAAACCAAACCTCCTATAAAAAAGGAACAATTAATTTGTTTAGGTGCCAAAATGCTGTAAGATATGGCAACAGACTGACCCAGTTTGCTGTAGCATATTAAACATCGAGCACAAACAGAACCCAACCGAATGTCAACCCAAACCAATCTGTCGTCAACCCGTTGTCACTGTCATTCTCCCACCCAAAACATAACAATCCCCTGTTGTCACTGTCATTCTCCCACTTGAAACATGACAATCCCCCGTTGTCAGAGTTCCGTTCTCGAGCCAGCCATGCTGCGTGTTAGTCCAAGACAAGCCACAGACAAAACGTAACGTCACTGTGCGACATAACGTAACGTACCAGAGGACTCAACGCGCCAGGGAGATTCTGTAGCCTTTCTCTCACGCTTCTCGGGCTGTTCTAAAATAAACCCAACACCAAGCGTCACCACAGCTGTTTGCAGATACAGGTAACCCTTATCACACTGTCAATGCCATGTCAAAAGCGTTCTTTTTATGGGATATCCAAACAAGTGTTTGTGTCTCTTAACAAAAACGTTTGCCAAAAAAGAATAGAAAATAGTGCCAGTATACTGGATTTGGCGAAGATCGTTTGAGTTACGAATGGAAATATTAAAAAGCTTAAAAGGTATTTTTGTTATTATTAAAATTGTAATATACATTGCAATTTTACAAAGCAGAAGCTCAACAATTTACTATGAAGAAAGAGAAGATAAAAAAGCACAACAATCTTCAGATAGGATGTTACTTTTAGAAGTAACATGGTTTTCCAAGAGGAAAAATAAAGCCGGGTAAAAAACTGTATGCTCATATTGACAAAGGAGTTGTGCACCTCAAATACGAGAGTAAAGTGAGATGTAAAACACTTTCTTGAACAGTTAAGTTTATCCTTTCATCTGAATGTTCCTCATAGACTTTAAACCAAATTATAAGGTTCAATGACGAGAAAATCTGACTGCTAGCTTCATTTAAGAATTTTATGCATGAAAAATAGAAAACTCAGAAAACTTCTATGGGTTAATCAAAAACTGTATTGTTTTTATTCTCATAAAAGAGTTCAGCTTGACAAATAGTCCTAACAAAAATTTTGTTCAACAAGTTTTTCTTATAAAAACAACAGTCGATTCTAAAACTGAAGTTTTTAAATTAATTAAGGCAAAATAAACTATATGTGCACATAAAAAGTCATAGCAATGTTGTAAATTTATACAAATTTTAAAGATATCGGTTTACTTTTATACTTTTTTTTTATAAATACAAAATGTTTTTAACTATGGAAAATATCAATACAAATAACAATTTTGAAATAAGAGAACACTTACTCTGAATCAATGGTCCTGGATGTTTTTGTTAATGAAATTTATGACCATAAACACTCGAACAAAGCATCTCAAAGCTAAGGTTTATTGTTAATCAAATAATTTCCAAAACAAGGGCTCAAAACAGTACCACATAGCAAGGCATTCAAGTCAGTTTTATTACAAAAACCACTAACATACAAATTGACCAGTAAATCTGGCTTTGGCGGACAAAACTGTGAGTCCTGTTTCCGTTTTGTCCGGTTCGAACATGACATTGGCAGTGTGCTAAGCGTCAAACTGGTCGGCGGAGTTGCTAAAATCACCAAAAAGCAAAGTGCCCCACACCCACTCTGCAATGAAATCAAACATTAGAACTGGTAAACACTCCAGGCACCAGAGAGGCTGCAATAGTAACGTGAACAGAATAAACAAATATATGCAATGCAGAGTAAATGTATTTCTCAATTACTATTTACACCATAATATGCTTGTTTAACTTAAAATACTGTATAGTAGTCAGTAAATCTAGCAACATCAGTTAATAGTGGTAAAAAATTGACTCTATTAAAATTCATACCTCTACATTATGTATAACAAAAAATCCTGGATGATTAAATGTACAATATAATCTCTAATTTAGTTCGTAATGCATATTGACTGCTTACCTGTCTAAGAGTAATTCCCTGTTTGGATGTATCGTGATGTACAAAATAAATAAATAAGTCATATAATCAGTAGATAAAGAAAAAAGTAAGTTGGAAGGCGTAGTTCAAATTATTAGAGTGCATCTATCTTGCAAGTACTGTTCTGAAACTTAAAAGCTAGGTAAGATAACTAAGATTTTATTAGAGGCAAAGTAGTAAAAAGTGAAAATTTACTGAATAAATTATTTATAAATTATTAACTTATATTATTTATAAATTATATATACTATTAATCACTGCATAAAAAATATTATCTGATGTCCTGTTCTCTGCATGGGAATCTTGCAAACATTTAAACTGGTGTTTTGAAAATTTTACTAATCAGGTGACTATCTAAATAAATAAATAAACTCTATAAGATTAACACTGGAACTTTGGAAGCTTTTGGGGCTGAGCTTATAGGTTTTTCAAAACCCCAAAAGACACAACTAGAAGGCCAGAGCATTTTGTTAATCCTAAATATGATAAAAGTAAAAGAAGGTTTCTTTGGACAAGTTTAATTTTAATTACATACAAAATACATTTTACAAATCATTTTTACTTGCATCACTTTGTGACAAATCATAACTTTGTGGTCTTGCTATTTCTAGGAAACCACAAATTATTTATTTGTTTCCGAGTAGACAGTTTAGGATGGCTACTGTCACAGAGAAAAAAATTATTACAAAAATACATAAACACTGATGTGGTAGCCGGATACTGTTGTTTGAGCCTCAGATTAGGGAAGTCTTGGATCCAAAACCCTTTTTTTATCAAGCCTATGGGGTTCTCATCTCACATAGCCGGAATAGATCTGTATCACCATACCTACTAAATACGATGAGGCTTATCCTGTTTAGTTGAAAAAATATTCCTTTGTTGCGCTCATCTCTCCCCCCTCTCTCTCTCTCTCTCCCACAGGAAATTATTTTCATGTGGAGTTAAAACGGATAGCAGAAGAGCGTTACCACTCCAGTAGTCAGTAGCCTTTTTATTTATGCCTGAAACCTCTCCACCTAATGCTTTCTCTGTCCCTCATTCTCACCCCCTCACAAACAGGTCTGATGTTTTTAAATGTGGAGTTAAAACGGGTGTTACCATTCCAGTCAGTAATATTTTATATTCACATTAGTCCTGAGTTATCTGTTCTTGCTGTTGTGAAGTTAGCCCTATATGACCAAACACAAACCTATTTACATTCGACACACCTCCTAATAGTATTAAATAAGTGTGCCAAGTTTCATAATTCTACGATGCCGCATATCCCAGAAATCGGTACCACAAAAACTCCCTTAGCCGATTAATATAGTTCAAACCTGTAATCAGTAAAAGTCACATAATAACGTAATTAAAAGCTTCTTTTTGTATTTAGTATAGAATTTTACACCATAGAGAAAAGTTAAAATTAAACAATTTGCACTTGTAAAAGACTACCCTCTCACCTCTCGAATGGTGAGCGTGTGACTCATCATCTGGATGTTGACTTGTGACTGACTCGTCGGTAGGTTCTCCGTAGAGCGCGACCTCGTCAGCTGCCTCGAGCCGCTCAGAACCGCTCGACTCTTGAGTGTCATCTCAGTCTTGACAAACACTCGCTGGATGTACGCCGTGGACAGCGCTCGAATGCCAAACGCCGCTCGCAGCACCTTCCTCGGGCTAACCTGGACGCAACACCGGCCACAGCTACATGTTAATGTAATGACCATAGCTATTTGAAATTACACTTTATTGAAGGCCCGCAGCTACATGTTAATGAAAACAGAGCCTGTCTTCCTGTCATCCTGTCTTTACTGTTTTGTAGTGTTTTTTGTTTTTAAAATATGCACTTATTAAAGGAAAACCCACGAATGTTAGTGATAAATTCATGATAAACAAATCCACCTCATGACGAATTTTTTATTACCCAAAGTGTCCAATATCCAGCGTGATTTTCCAGTATACAATTTATGTAATCAATTTTGTGAAAATGGTTTAAGCCAGATTTGAGGCTCTTTGAGCTTTGCTTAACACGTGTTAAAAAGTTGCCTAATGACTAAATATTGATCCAAGAATTTAACAAATATATTAAAAGATGCTTAAATATGATCATGTTTGAAATACAATTAAAACCGATTTTAATGCTATAGATGCTATATGGATGATTTTATTTTTGAACTAGGCCTATAACCTATTTTTTTATTAACACTTTTAAACTATGATTTAGGGTAATTGAAACATATAGCAATAGGATATTTCTCTTTTCTTTGACTATTCATTAACTTTGCATCTAGGACTTAATTTGGTCACTGTATAATTGGATCCCTAAAATGATAAATCTCTAGTTAAACAGGGAGGGAGGAAGGAGGAAGCCATCAAAGTTGTTTTCTTTATCCTATAAGGAAATATGTACATGTATGATCCATTGGTTTGTTAGCTAATTGAACGACGTTTCCACTATCAAAGCGCTGATGGCCAACCCACGTGCTTGCATTGAGTACCTTAACCAGGAAAACTAGAATAGATGAGAACAAAGAGGTGAACTGCCACTTACATTTTTAATATAATTTCCTTATTAAAAGCTGTTGTGGTAATTGATGGTATAAAAAACCTATGGTGAAAAGGATAAGCATTCTCGTTAGTCACTTGCCATGTCTGTCTGATTCATAACCTCTTAGAAAATCAAGTTCATTAAAAGGCTATGCACTAACTCAATTACCACGCCTCATTTTATTTAGCCTACCGTCTATTACATCCTAATAGCACACAGAAAACTATGTTTTTTAACTGACTTTTCCCCGATGCCGGACTCTGATCGTCTACAAACCGTAAAAGGTTAAGATACACTGGCATTTATTTTTCAATGGTTTGAGGGCTTTGTATATTAGATTATTTCAAAGTTAAAATTGGAAACTAAACTAATAAAATCACTATTAGGTACTCTCAAAAAAATTGTCTAAGCTCACCTACAAATATGTTTCAAATTTATCATTAATTTTGCCTCAGTTTTCACAAAATTTTTAAAAGGTAAACAACATTTTTTCTTCAATAATTTAATACTGCAAAACTGTCATAAACACATACTTTTTCTAGCAGATTTTCAATGAACTACAATCCATCAAAATGCAAGGCAAATAGTAACATACAGACTATATAAAAACTTTTTTTAAAGAGTAATATACTTTTTTAAGTAAATATAACAGAACATTTGAGCCAGAAGAGCCACAACAGTGCAACGCTGCCATGCACTGACTCCACTTACAAGCATTCAGCGAACGACTAACGGAACAGAAAAGAGCAAACATTAACGGAGAAGCACTAATCTATCTCAGTCCTAGTTGGTTTGATGGGTCGAGAAGGGGCAGATGAGCCAAGTGAGGTGAAGCAGGCGGGCAGTAAGGGAGAGTACGAGATTCGTCTCCCTCCACATTCTCCCACAGTGGAATAGGCCAGTTACAACCAGGGAAGTTACTGGAACTGTCTGTATTTGACTGGATTAATTTTACTAAAAGTGACTGTACTTGACTGGATACATTTTACTAGAAATGAATGGACTTTGAATATTTTACTGGAAGCGACTATACTTGACCGGATCCATTTCACTATAGGCGACTGTATCCAATTTACTAGTAGTAACTGTACTTGACTGTATCTGTTTCACTACAAGCGACTGTACTAGACTGAATCCATTTTACTACAAGTAACTGTACTTGACTGACTAGAAAATTTTACTAGTTGTGGCTGTACTGGACTGGATCCGAGGAGGAGAAAAAAAATAGAGGAAAAAGAATCTTGGGCTACAATGTGCTTGTTTTTTTTTACAATGTGCTACATGCTTCATCTTGGATGACACTATTTAAGGAAGTATCAATTTATTGTATTGTATGTATTTTCTGTTTGTACATTGGCAAATCTCAGCGCATATTTTCATGATATACATTCTCTTGATAACAGAATCTCAAAAGTAAAACTTTTAAGTATAGAATTAATTTTAATGATTTAGGCGGCGTTATTTTGACCGTATCTTTTTCTTGTAATATAGTGGGAAAGAGATGAAGATAATGGCAAGGGTATGGTTGAGTGGAAAAAATGCATCTGGCTTGGTAGAAAATTGGTTTGAGTACTCGCCTTATAATCTGGGATTTACCAGATTGATCCTGAGACAGAATCTGAACATATTGTGAAAGACTGATACTGGACTAAGCTACCATTTGTTGTTGGGCTAATTTACAATGCATTATAATACAAGGTTGACATTCAATAGGAACTAGACTAGAATTTGGACGTTTCTGTAAATAAAAATCTCATCGTTATGACGAACAAAAGAAAAGGGGAAAAACTGAAATACTATTTACAGACAATAAGAGCAAAATTTCAAAATTAAAAGAAATCCTTTCAGATTTTTTACCAATTGCAAAACATTTAAAACATCACTAATATAGAGATTCTAATGTTGCAAGGGCAGCACTATATCATGCTCTACAATAAGGGGGTGGGGTTTACCGGTATCTGACGGCAGAACTTGTTGAGAGCCGCGTCGATGCCATGATCGGAAATCTCCTTCATCCAGTCGGAGCTGGGTGAAGATGAATGTTTGTAGAAGAGCTGCATGATAGCCATTGCCACTCGGTACAACACTTTGATGCCTTCGTGTAGGTAACAGTCCATCACCCGCACCTGTAACACACAAATATCAATAGTCAAATATCTTTATTCATTCAGAAGTACAGTGTACAACATTTGAACAGTGTCAATATATTACAAGTGATACAATACGTTCAAGCCTTTCTAAACATAGATATATATCTTTTACTCTTAGCATGGAAGAGTGAGGTGGAAAAATTCATCCAGTGTGTAAATGGCTGCATCTATCAAATACTCCTTCAGTACACAAACTGAAGCTATGTATCACAGAGCCGGTAACAACATGTAGACATGAGGCGAGTGTTTGTACAACAGCTGCGTGATAGCCATTGCCACTCGATACAACACTTTGATGCCTTCGTGTAGGTAACAGTCCATCACCCGCACCTGTAATACACAAACTGAAGTGATGTATGACAGAGTAGGTAACAACATGTAGACATGAGGCGAGTGTTTGTACAACAGCTGCGTGATAGCCATTGCCACTCGATACAACACTTTGATGCCTTCGTGTAGGTAACAGTCCATCACCCGCACCTGTAACACACAAACTGAAGTAATGTATCACAGAGCCGGTAACAACATGTAGACATGAGGCGAGTGTTTGTGCAACAGCTGCATGATAGCCATTGCCACTCGATACAACAACTTGATGCCATCGTGTAGGTAACAGTCCATCACCCGCACCTGTAACACACAAACTGAAGTAATGTATCACAGAGCCGGTAACAACATGTAGACATGAGGCGAGTGTTTGTACAACCGCTGCATGATAGCCATTGCCACTCGGTACATCACTTTGATGCCTTCATGTAGGTAACAGTCTATCACTCGCACCTGTAATACACAAACTAAAGTGATGTACCTCAAAGTAAGTAATCTTTAAAAAGTATTGGTTTTGTTAAAGTATCAAGAGAATTATACACTACTTACAAAAAATAGCCTAAAACATAATGTATAAAGATTAACTGTTTATTTATTTAGAACTATTAAACCTTACTTTATAAGTTTACTATTTGTATCATTAAAATAAAATTATTTAAATAGTTATTAGTTAAAACTATGTGATTATGATTTAAGTAGGTACAATTAAATACATAATATATTTTTCGTCATACTGCTTCAAAAACGGCTGTTTTCATCACATGCGTTGAGATGCTAAAGTTGTTCTTTTTACTCCTAGGATAAAAGGTATCATTTTGATGATGTTTTTCGTCCTAGGACTAAACACATCATTGGATGACACTTTTCGGTCGAGGTCATCAGCTGTTATTATGAATTGAACAAATTATTAAACTAGTGTAACTTGTGTAACAGCTGTTAGTTTAGAGTAACAATAAGATCAATATGGAAGCAATTAATGGTAAAAAGTAAACAAAATTTAGTATGACGAAAAATATAGTACATTACTAGGACCAAAAATGGCTTTTCTATCCTCGCTCATTTTTCAGCCTTGTCTCCACCTCGGCCGTTAAACCACTCCGTTCGAAAAGCGTCACTTTTGGTCCTAGTGATGAAATATACTATTTTTGAGTGATATGTGCAAAATTTAGATATGATGAAAATAACTTGTTTGAAAAAATACTTATATTGATTGATTGAGAAATACTTAATATATTTTTACCTTATAAAGACTAAATATCTCCATTGCAGCCAAAAGGCTTACTTATCAAATGTCTTAAGGAATCTGAATAAGAAATGTTACCAAATCTTTCTAAAAAAAATGATGATAGTCAGAATCATAAAAATTATGCTTATTTTCTCCCATTAAAAACACATACATACAGATACCTATTTTAAAAGTAAATTTTTCCCAAAAAGTATATTTTTCAGCACTTCCCTTTTGTTTTTAATTGTTGTTCTATTCGTTAAAAAGAAGGTTAATTTGCTTAGCTCATATGAAGATCAATTTGCTAAGTAAAGAGCAAAGGATCTTAGTGAACTGGAATTGAATCTACTAAAAGTCACAGGAACTTAATTTGCCATTTTTCTAAAAGATTCATAATCCATGCAATTTTAGGGTCATCCGTCACATAATGTGGAATTTCTAACTATGACGCAGCCAACAATTAGGGTCGTTGCAAATATGAGTAAATTGCAATATTGCTCCACAAAGAATAATATCCCACCGTACTTGTTTATAGACTTAATAATAAAAGCATCAACCTTCCACTAGTTATGAATGTTCCCGTGTGGGGGCGACACTGTCTGCCGGAGTCGCTTACAACTACCGTACGCTACGTACTAGAGAGCGAGATCCTGACCTGACTTGCCACTCACCAGGTGGTTGAAGGGAAGCCCCTGCAGGATCCACCACATCCAGTCCATGTATATCCTCTCAGTGCGAGAGGCGGGGCAGTGCCTCTGAAGGTGGACTGCGGCATTTTTCTGGAAAACCATCAACACACTCAGGGATATTCGCGAATTTCCTAATGAAAAGTGAGCTATTAGCGACCCACCCAGTGAAACTTAAGCCCGGAATCACCATGGAAGTTCCTCACGTGTCCCCTTGAACAGATTTTGAGGGGTCGCTAAAAATCATATATGTATATCAACCTCTACAGAATCTCTATATATGTTTATACACAACAAACAATCTCTATATATGTGTTTATCGGTCACAATTTTTGACCGATTTACTTCAAATTTGGTGGTCACGTTCCTTCTTATAATCAGTTAGACAAGTTTTTTTGGGAAAAACAATAGGAAAACCCTAACTCCTTTTTTAAGATTTTGAATTTTCAAATTTTGAGTTCTTAAGTAAATAAAACAGTAAAATTAATTGATTTTAAATTAATGCACATCAAAAGATAGAATTAAAAGCTAATAATGTTAGGAAGATAAGATATGCTCTCATTGTTTTAGCACAAATGTTTACTGAGTTGTTAAAGTAAATGTAAATCGACTCACCACGGTAAAAAGTCTCATGGGGATTTTTTACATTGGAAAAGGCTGTTTTTCATATCTTTATGTCCTTTCACCACAACCAATACCCCCGTATATCTACTTTCAAAATAAATCTCTAAGAGGAGGAACTTTTTACTGTAGCGGCATCATCTGCCATTTGCAGCTTCGGCATAAAAGCTTCCCCTGGCCGTCACTAGTTGGGCAGTCAAATTATTTGGCTAGGTAATTTAAGGCCAGGTTTGAATTATCGAGATGTTCCCCACTCCTTCGACTATAGAGGTAGAATATCATAGCATTAGGTTGGTAAGTTCAAGAGGAATAACAAAACTTTGAACTATCAAGAAGTTCAATTTATTGAGGTTCCACTGTATTAAAAACTTGTATAACTTGTTACTTTAAAATTTATAATCAATCTAAATTTTTTATAATTAAATCTTATAATTGTTTAAAAATTTGTCATTAGGATATACCTCTAAGCTTACAAGATTTCACACTACTTTTCTAACCTCCCATTTCAGAAAACTTAACTAAAAGCACTATTCGTAAGCGTTGTTAACAAAACATCAAAGAACTTTTGTGCTTTAAATTTCTTCTGGTCGTGGACAACACTATAGATTTAGCATAACATGTGGGTGTGTGCGGTGCAATATTCTTGTTTATCACGTTGTCCGGTATTTGGCAGCTGTTGGCACAAGGTAGCCGCTAGCTCGGACGGTGGCAAACAATGACGCCAGAAATAGCCGAGCCACCAACAAACAGTCACTGGCTAAGCTGATTGCATTACCACCATTATATTATTAGTATTCAATTGTAGAAATTGTTTAAGGAAGGTCCAAACAGTCAGTGCAAATGTGTCTGTACATAATTTGGTAGTTTTATAAACTAATATGTAATCAATGCTGTCTTATCCAATAAACTTGTAAATAACTTGGCCTATCCAAATGAGCCATCTGCATATAATTGTTATACGAAGAAGGAGTGACCTATGAACGATAGGTCCAAAGTGTGCTGCTGCAAGCAGGACCAGGCACAGCAAGGAGAGGACAGCTGCCCGGGGTCTGGACCCCTTGACAGCCCCTAGGTTGTTTTTTTGGAGATCACCAACCTGAATTGTCTATCAAAAATACCCCAAAAGGAGGGGCCGCAGTAGGCTTGCCCAGGGACCCATGAAAGTGGTGCCTGGCCCTGGCTGCACGTACTAACAGACAGGATGAGTACACCTTCAACTTAAGGATCAAATGGGACATCTTTAATTTCACAAACTGAGTCGTTAAGTATGTTGTGTCACTTACAACATGTTTCTTGGCGATGTGCATGACTGTTCTCCAGGTAACTTCGTAGAGCAGTTTAGTTTGAGTGATGAAAACCTTCTGTTTGGATGCCACCAGGCTGGCGAGACTGTTGTAGCATTCCTCCTCTGTAACAAATATCAACATTTACATTACAATTAACATAAACCAAATCATTAATGTTAATTTTACTACTGATATTAACATTAACTTTGGCGAGTTGCAGATTTGTGCAGTGCACTTCCGTTCACAGAATCTAACCAATTTCACTCAAGGCGACAAATAGATGTTTCAATTTTCCGCCTTGACAGTTGTTGATCACAAATCCACTGAGGGTAAGTAGAGGGAGATAGATCTTGAATTCACCATTACTGCCCTCTGAAATTTGTTTTCATTGCCACCATCTTTACGTCCCTTATACTAAAAACTCGTGGCTACAGAAAAAACATCATAATTGTGGATTTTCGAATACAACCATAAATATTTACGTCAATTAACCATTATAGTTATTTGCATTATAATTTGTGGTTTTACGTAATTTTAATAATTCCACAATGGAATCTCTATTCCTTAGCCTTGAGATTATTCATAATGAATTATTGGCTGGATAGCGTAGAGGTTAGCGTGTTTGACTCATAGTGTTAGGTTCCCCAGATCGATACTGAGCAAAATCATGAGAAGTTTATGAACATTAACATTTCTACTGAACTGTGATTAGTCATTGGTCTATTAATTAATAAAACATTCTAAGAATAGGTTCGACCTTAGATAATAACAAGACCAGGGTTCAACTTTTCCTTTCAAAACAAAACAAGGAGGAAAATTCACCTGCCTTTAAACTGGCTCTTTCAACTCTTTCAAGATTATGATCTTGGATTTAGAATTCTGTTATGACCACATTGAGTGCTAGAGTGTCGATGAACGGTCTACTCGGTCATTATGTTTTGCAAATTTGCAGAACCACCGAATTGAAAAAGTTGACAAACAGAACTGGCTGTCGAAGTGTTTCTGACAGCAGTCAAACAACAAATGGCAAACAGGAGTTGTCGACTAAATAAATTTAGCCGGTACACAACAGCGGAATGGAAAGTTTGTAGCGTAACCCGATGGCAGAATTGGCACAAACAGTGAGACGAGTGTATGCTGATGTCGATATATCAAAGTGTGTTGAACGAGAGGCCATGATAAATCTGTCACTACCGCTCGAGTGGCATGCGGCCAACGTAAATATCTTGGACACAAACCAGCACCGCTCGCTGTTTATCTCCGATCCATTTTGGAAAACACTATTTTTCTGCAAGCGAGTTAACGCGGCCTAAGTGGATCGGAATGTCTGAGATATCTCTCAAGTGGGCGGCAGTAGGGTGGTGCTAAATCCGAGTTTAATCCAGCCTTCTACATTTAGCCACAACATTCCTCGCGAGTTATTACTTCCACATGGGTATTTTGGATGGGTTATCACACAACTTTTGTGAATGGTAAGTTGTTCTTTTCTTTTTATTCTTCCTACAAATAGATATCTATATGAATGATTATACCCTCCTTAAGCAATCTTTTGAGGGCATATACATGATTTAAATTATTGTTCTCTGTACTCACTCTATCTGGGAGATAAAGAATACAGAATAAAAATAAATACCCCCGTAGCAGCAAAACTGCGTCCTCATCGAATTTCCAATGCATATATATGTATATCTTAATACCACATAAAGCCACATACCAAGTTTCATGAATATACATATTCATAAATAAACTATTTATGGCATTTTAAATATTCTCTATAAGAATAAGATGGGGGATGAGCAGGTTTGAATAACATGTAAGCAGGATTGCTGCAACAAGGAATACAAAAAATGGGTTTTCAAGAAAATATGTAATAACTCATCTAGGTGAGGCACATACCAAGTTTCATAATTATACATTCATAAATAAGACATATATACCACTTTGCTTATTCTTCATAAGATTCACATGGGGGATGAGTACGCAGGTTATAACATGGGGGCTGAGTACGCAGGTTTGCTGCTATGGGAATCATTGGTAAAAATTTCTTTTTTGTGCAAATAACAATAGACTACAACCAAATGAAGCCAGGTATCGTTAGCATACGTTCATAAATAAGCGAGACTTAAAATTGTTTTTATTCTCCATAAGAACAACATTGGACAACGTTCTGTGTTTAGAACTTTTAATATCTCTGGTACCAATTGACGTAGAGAAATTATCAAAACACCAAATTGAGTATTTTTTAAAGCTGAATTTAATGGTGAAAACTAAAGTTTGACTTTTTTAAATATTACATCTAAAAACTAAAAATACCCCCGTCGCAGCAAACCTGCATACTCAGCGAATTTCCAATGGAGATATAAATGTCTTAATACTACATAAAGTCACTTAACCAAGTTTCATAAAAATATATTCACAAATAAGTGTACATGCAATTTTAATTATTCTCTATAAGAATATCATTGATGCTGAGTACGCAGGTTTGCTGCATCAACAAACAAAATAAATGGTTTCTATGCTAATATCAATATAACTCAAATAGGTGAAGTCACATACCAGTTTTTATTAATTTATGTTCATAATTAAGGGAGACATAGCATTTAATTATTATCCATAAGAATAACATGGGGCTGAGTACGCAGGTTTGCTGCCTTTGGCAAACAATTTTTTTTGAGCAAATATCAATAGGCCACAACAAGATGAAGCCATATACCAAGTTTCGTCAGTATACGTTCATAAATAAACGAGATATAAAATTTGTCTTTTCCTCCACAAGAATAACATTAGACAACTTACTGTGTTTAGCACTTTCAATATTTCGGTAACCAATTGACGTAGAGAAATGATCAAAATACCAAATTGTGTGGTTTTTATGCTGAACCCAATGGTAAAAACTAAAATTTGATTTTTTCAAAAATTATAAGTAACAAATTCAAAAAACCCATTGTTGGGGTACAAAATCCCCCCCAAAATACCCCTTCGGTTGGAGCGATCTGGCTGGTTTTTGAACTTAAAGTCATAAATGTTGCTTTACACGTTTATACCAAATTTCATCGAAATCACATCACTTTTACGAGAGTTATCGCGCTCATGGACACATATATATATAAATATACAGTTTCGAACGAATGGTGTTTTTGGGATCTGGGGACCTCAAAACGAAAAGTTATCATGGTCTCGGGCCTAGGTCTTACCATGCCGACTACAGTAATAGCTTCTTCCCTATAGGGGAAATTTGCTAAAAGACATTTCTGACGTACAAAACCCCCCAAAATACCACTTCGGATGGGTCGATACGTCTGGTTTTCAAACTTAAAGTCATAAATGCTGCTTTACACGTTAATACCAAATTTCATCAAAATCAGACCTTTTTTATGAGCGTTATCATGCTCACGGACACATATATATACAGTTTAGAACGAATGGTGTTTTTGGGGTCTGGGGACCTCAAAACGAAAAGTTATCATGGTCCCGGGCCTAGGTCCTACCATGCCGACTACGGTAATAGCTTCTTCCCTATAGGGGAAATTTGCTAAAAGGTTCTTGTCAGTGGAAATAAAAACAATGGTTGAAATAAATGTATTGTACGTGACAACTTACTTATAACTATAACACACTATAACTGCCTGAGTGACAGTTTGCATAATTAGATAAATATAGGGCAAAATACAGTCTCTGTACAAGTAATATGTTTTTTTAAATTAATCATTGTCAATTTTCCAATAATGCCATATAATAAAATCCAAATACCACTGACTGACTGACCTAACATAAAATCTCTATAACTAAAAGCCCTTCAGAGTTGAAATTTGACATATAGGTTCCTCTTTGGCCCTAGGCTTCTGCTAACAAAACGGTATTACGAAATTCCCCCAGTGTTCCGCTTTGCTGGGTCCCAAAGTTACCATGTATTCCTTATGAACATTCACCTTAGTTTGAGCTGATGAAAATTCAAACAGCTGATCTGGATTCGTATTAGTTCCACGGTCTAACCACAGATTGAAGCACACACAATTATCATAGTTTACGCGAGTGAAGCTGCAACGGGTCGGCTAGTACCATATAAAATCACCCTTATAATTTTGTTATCTAGTGGTTTAAATATTAGGAAAATACCAATGTTGAAAATTATAATTTAAACAATAGCACAATGTAACTGTGCTCACTGCACTGTGCTAACTGTATAGACACACAATAAATTGGTGTCTATAGTACAATAAATTGGTATTCTTTTTTAATATAAGCATTTAAAACTACTTTTTTACGACATTGCCCTTATTAAAAGTTAGACTATATATTTTTGATAAAACTTGACTCAACTTTTGATAAATATCTTTCACAGATTTCAAATGTGTATGCAAACAAATCTGAAAGCGAGGGCAAAAGTCGAGAGTTACTCTCAATCCAATCACACAAGTGGCTTGACAATAGGCTACTCCTGGGAAAACCCAACAGCTATCACTCACACTCTGTCAACTGCACATCAGCTTGCGATTTTATTGAAAACATTTCATGTTTAGTTTCAGTTATCGTCACAAAACGGCTCAACAACCTGACGGACTGGACAAAGTTTTGCAATTTTTTAAAATATCTATGATGATCATCATGATTTCATCTCTATACGTTCTCTGTGCTGATATACGTGTTTTCTTGCTTTTCCATAGCCATTTAATAAACACGTCAGTCTCTAAGCAACCAAGGCAGAATGTAACCTTATCAAAACAAATTAATTTATAAATGTACTCTTTCTATTGTTGCAATAGTCAGCTATTTTAGTAACGCAAACAAAAATACCACGTGATTACTTTTGTACAATTTTTTTTAACTACCCGGTATTTATTTTTATTATTTCACATGTTTTGTGTGTGTTCATAGTGTTGTGGTATGTGTGAGAGATGACTAATTTGTCATCCTAAATGCTTCAATAGACTCAGCGAGATTGCTTACAAATATGTGGCAAGAAACCTTTTGACTCACCTTAACTTGTTTCATCTTCCTAGATTCTACTTTACCTAGTATTAAGAAAACAAAACCATCTTATTCAACATGTGTATGTAGATATCAGATGTTTGTTTAGGAAACCTCAACAGAGCCGCCAGGCACGTCTTCCACATGGGAATATTGCAGAGGTCACCGGAAGGAGAGGAACTAGCAGGGGTGGAAAAGGTGGGGTCGGGATAGAGTTGCTAGTCAACCTTTTATAGGGTACACCAAAGGCTCCTGTGATAGCTGCTCATCAGCTCTCAACCAGGTGGTCTGCTCTGCCCTTCTAGGCTGACTGAAAAGGTTCCATGTTTATCAGCTAAGGCCAGAATCTCAGAGAAGACAATCCGTCTCCTGCTGTCTACAAACGTGGAGGGACCAAGGTGAAAGGGAGGCAAAATGACTATTTACATCTTATGACAATTTGCCCGAAGTACCCAGTCAACTTCACAACTGGTATAAATCAGTCTGAATGATGTCCTGGGAACAAGTGTATAGTTTATTCCGTAGATAGTTTCATCGAGTCGCACCAACCTCATCCTGTCATTTAGTTATTGCCCCAATGTTCTCGCTCCGACACAACACCCCCTGCCTCCCATTAGCCCACTTACTCCAGCAATCATGTTAACAACTTAATTGTGGGGAGTAAACCAAAGGGATATATATTGCTATCTAGATGCCGTGGTGTATTAAGTAATAAAGAATAGTAATTGCATAAAATTATGGAATTGACAGATTGTTTGTTATATAAGAAATAACACACTATAAAGTCGTACGATAGGCCATAGGATTTGTTACAATTACTCCACAAACATGCAGATATTACATTAGTGATGAAATACTAAACATGGTTCTACAGCTAACACAATTAGTTCTGTAATACAATTAGCATTTACTAGTTTTCTCTTGATCAGTCAGATGAATCTGGTGTTACAGGAAGGGAGCTTGGTGTATTCTTGTGTGAGAGTAAACAGTTTTCACTATGAAAAATATTCTGTACAATTAGCTGAAAGATAACAAGAGGTCTACACATTGACAAATCTGAATAGAATAATGAAGGATAATTTATGTTTGTTTATAATAGATCATTAACAAGTTTTTTTTTTGACAAGATAGCTAACTGGTCTAATCAGTTGGGAGTGGGGCTAAAGTCATGAGAGATTTAAATTCCCTTCCTTAAGACATGTATTCACGAATTATTTAGAATTTTATGTTTATATATGAAAACATGAATTTTAAAAAAGAAGAGCCCTTTAATCTGAAATTATTATCTGGATAATAATAGAGAGTAGTTATAATAATAATAATAATTTATTGCATATAACATTTACTCAATGACACAATAATTGAGATTGAAATATCCTATACTGTACTCTTAAATGAACAATGTACAAATGTCTGCAAAATAGATCTTAGAATCTTGCAGAAGGATTTCGCTTTGATTTTGAAAATATGGATTTTTGGACTTCAGAAACTGATTGGAATAGTCATTTACCGCAGAAAAACTCACATTTTACTAAAAACTCATTTGAAAATTTTAATTTTGGGCTTAACCCATTGAGGTAGTAATTTTATTCTATTTGTAGTAGCCTATAACGGGAATTGATTGGTGCTGCACTCTAGTAGCAAAATATGTAACTAATGACCGCGGGCGTCTACGGTTCTATCCGCTAGGGGCGCGGACTGACTGAAAACCCTTAATATCGCCGTCAGGCCTTTGGTCGTGTTAGCTGAGTTGGCTACGTCGTGGAAACACCTTGGCCAGGTGGCGATACGATGTTCGTGGGTTCGATTCCCGCACACGACCAAAACTGACCAGTTGTGCAACTCTCAATGAGTTAACCGGTCTGTGGCAACGTTGGTGGGAGGGCCCAAGTAAAATTAACGGTGGCAGGCTTGCTTGGAAGTTGACGGGATCGGTTAATTCTTTGAGACTTGCACATGGTCAACACTGATTTTGCTAATTTTTACTTATGTCTACTGTGTGTGTGCCAATGCGACTCTCTAAACTGAAAGAAAACAATATTTTAATTAAAATATGCCATTAATCCATTTAAAAACACCAATTTTATACTCCAATTCACACGTTAATAAAATTACAAGTAAGGAACGAGACCAGCTCGTATGTCTACGCCAATGGGTTAAGGAGTTTAAAATCATAACAAAGTAATCATAACAGCTGATCAAAAAAAACCAGAGAGTTGTAAAGCAGCACGGACACAATAAAGTGTCATGTGGTTTTCCTCCGTGCAAAGCTCGGCCCCCAGGTACTGCGTCATTAACCATGAATTTTAAAAATCACTAGAGTCAAACACAGAAAATATTGCTTTCTTGAACACTGCACTACATAGGACCTACTATTTAACATTGGACACTTTATGTTTGGACTGAAATTTGTAAATCAAAGACAAAATATAGTAGTTGAGAGAGAACAAAGTAATCTAGCACCACCACACGATGTGAGTGGCTATTGTGTCCGATACACTGTCCAATCCACTAACAAACACATATGTACACAGGAGCCCTTATCATATGCTAACACTGTCCCTAGCGACATGTTCATTATAAAGGAACGTTGCCCCATCAACACATGGGTCTGACCAGTTTCCGTTACCGGCTTTTACAACTCGTTATTTGCCTTTGCCAACAACGCACATAGTTTGTACAAAGTGAACAATATCAGTTTGGTATCGTAAAGGGACTTGCTATCTTTTTAATAGAGCAGTTTGTATACCTGCAGTAGGAAAACATACAATATACGAGGTAAAATAAATTTTAATTTAGGCCTAGACCCCTACTTGAATTAAAAGTGAGTGAGTCAAGGAAAGGACACTCAAATTTAAATTTGAAAATACTGGTTAAAGCAAAAACCAAACTCATTTTGACGATCCTGTAGAGAAATCTTAATAATTGCTTATGGGAACAAATTAAAAAAGGTGAATTTCTGCCTT
This sequence comes from Allygus modestus, assembly GCA_963675035.1. Classification (NCBI taxonomy): domain Eukaryota; kingdom Metazoa; phylum Arthropoda; class Insecta; order Hemiptera; family Cicadellidae; genus Allygus; species Allygus modestus. Next base: position 83,448,881 of record OY776112.1, on the reverse strand, counting down.
TCTACACGTTTCTCAAGCTATCGTGCAACCTAGAAGGCATTAGTACTTGGAAAATTCGTAGAAAATTAGATGGGGAAGATCTCCATGGAGCCTGATTCTTTGTTTTTGACCTGATTCCCCCTTAAAAATGTCCTCAAAGTGCAAAAAACAATGTTGATGATCAAATGTAACTATCTAAAATATTGTTGTAATATAATCAGGTGTGAAATAAACATTAGTATTGATTTATTATCTACTAAAGAGCACATCCAATAAACCTTAAACAGTAGATTAGAGGCTTTGGTCTCTACAAGCCACTAGTGTATGTATGTTCAATTTACTTCCACTAAACTACTTTGATAGTAAATTTAATCATGTGACCTTTAACTATTCCACTACTTTGAATAAACCAATCACTACTTAAATTTACAAAAGCCATAAAAAATGCATTAATATATATTTAAAAAAACATTGTGGAATAATAACAAAATACCCCCGTCGCAGAAAACCTGCGTACTCAGCGAATTTCCAATGCATGCATATGTTTCTCACTACCACATGAATCCACTTACCAAGTTCCATAAAAACACATAAATAAATAAGTGATCTATAAAATTTTATTTATTCTCCATAAGAATGACATTAGGGCTGAGTACGCAGGTTTGCTGCAACAAGGAACACAAAATATATGTTTTTATGCAATTATCAATATAACTCAACCAGGTGAAGGTACATCCTAAGTTTTATTGATTTATGTTCATAATTAAGAGATATATAAAACTTTACTTATTCTCTATAAGAATAACATTAGGGCTGAGTATGCAGGTTTGCTGCTACTGGGATAATTTCTAATGCATTATATTAGTCTCAATCCCACATAAAACCGCATACCAACTTTCATAAAAATATATTCACATAAAAGCGATTTTAGTTATTCTCCATAAGAATAACATTGGTAATGAGTACGTAGGTTTGCTGAAACAAGGAACACAAACAATTGAGTTTTATGCTAACATATGCAATAATTTAACCAGGCGAAGCCATTTACCAAGTTCCATCAATAACCAATCATAAATAAGCGCTATATAACATTTTAGTTATTCTCTATAAGAATAACATGGGGGCTGAGTAAGCAGGTTTGCTGCAACAAGGAACAAAAAATGGGGTTTTATGCAATTAGGTATCAATATACCTCAACCAAGTGAAGCTACATACCAAGTTTTATTAATTTATGTTCAAAATTAAGGGAGTCATTACATTTTACTTATTCTCCATAAGAATAACATGGGAGCTAGTACGCAGGTTTGCTGCTACGGGAATAATAAACAAAAAATCAATTTTTTGTGCAAATATCAATATACCAGTACTACGTGAAGCCACATACCAAGTTTCATCAATATTCATTCATAAATAATCAAGATATCAAATTTTATTTATTCTCCATAAGGATAACATTGGACAACGTACTGTGTTTAGCACTTTGAATATCTCTGCATCGGTTGGGCGTAGAATCACAATTTAAACACAAAAATGATTGTTTTGTAGAGCTGAATTGATTGGTAAAAGCAAATGTGAAGTTTACATTAAAATGAACTGAGGAAAAGCCAAAATCCTTTTCCCCATAAGATTAACATGGGAGATTTTATGAGCAGGTTTTTTGGATTTTCTCCGCAACCACATAACCTAGGTTAATAATTTAAAACACTATTATTTTTTTTAAGCTCTATTAAATCCTCAAAACCAAACTAGTGTGTTTTAAGAATGTTAGGGTGAAAAGTGCAAAAAACTGATTTTTAGAAAATTTAAAACCCCCATAAAATCCCCTTCCCATGGTCCGATTTTTCTGGTTTTCGAACTAAAGTTATGAATGTCACTTTACACATTTGAGCCAAATTTAATCGAAATCAGATGTGTTTTACTCAAGTTATCGTGTAAACGGACTCATATATATATATATATATATATATATATATATATATATATATATACATTTGAACGAATAGTGTTTTTGGCATCTAGGGACCTCAAAACAAAAAGTTATCATGGTCTTGGGCTTAAGTCTTACCATGAGACCTACGGTAATAGCTTCTACCCTATAGGGGTAATTCGCTAAAAATTATTTAAAAATTCTCTGAGACTGAAATTTTTTCTAAACATCAGCTGGCCAACAAATACACATGTTAATTATAAAAATATTATTTATGTTTTTGTTTTTGTTTACCTTTTTCCTGATGTAGGGTAATTTAACTTTTAAAATAAAATTACATTTCTTTTCTAAATGCTTATTTAACTATCTTAGAGCATAAATAGAATAACAGAAGATGACGCAGTCGGAAAATGAACATTTATCCCTGAATGATAAACCTCCAGAACCTTATTCTTTCAAACCATCAGATTGGACTACCTGGAAACAACGGTTTGAAAGGCACCATTCCCTCAGTCAATAAAAACTAGGTACAGGTAAGCAAGAAGGTGACATGCTTATCTATTGCATGGGAGATAAAGGGGAAAATATTCTCAATTCATTCAACCTAAATGACGATATTGTTTAAAGTAAATTTGACGCTTATTTCCTTCCTAAAAAGAACCCTATTTTTGAATGTGCAAGATTTCTGAAACATAAACAAGGATTAGAAACAATAGAAAACTTTATTACAAGTCTTCATAACCTTGCTAAAGGTTGTGAGTGGGGTAAAATAGAAGAAGAAATTATATTAATGGTTTTAATCATTGGAACGTGTGATGAATCTCTTAGTGACTGCCTTCAATTAAAAGGCGATTTAAAACTCGGTTTGGCAGTTAACACTATTTGTAGATAAGAGGAACTTGTCAGACAAAAACATGAACTAAAAATGTCTAGTATAGATACTGTAAATAAAAATAAAACATATCCTATCCAATCAAGAACTGGTTCTAACATTAACAAAACAAATACTAACTACCCATACAGGCCTAAGTTATAATACCAAATAAACCCAAAACCCTCCTTCTCATTGCTTTTGGTGCGGTTGAACACCCTCACACCAAAGGGGGTTATGTCCCCCCTTTTATGTCCCCATCCAAAAACTACAAATGCGGATTGTGCCAAAAAGTTGGTCTCTATCGCAATGTTTGCAGATCAAAAAATGTTGATCATGTCGAATATAATATTACTCGTCCTGAAAATGAAAAAAAAAACAGTACTTTTGTTGAAACAACTCTTGTCATTTATAGGTTCAGTTGTTCCAAATTCATTGCACCCACTTGATGACCCATGCATGGACTGTACTTTTAAATGTAAACGACAGTGATAATATCATTTTCAAAATCGATACAGGGGCAGACGTAACCATTTTAGCATCCAATATCAAATTAAATAAGAAAATCAGGCTACAGCCGACGTCTAAAACACTCAAGGGGGCTAATGGTCACGACCTTTCAGTTTTAGGAGCCGCGACAGTCAAACTCTCATATAATCAGCAAACTTGCTCTGAAACCATATACATTTCAAAAGGAACTTCACATCCTCTATTAGGGAAACCTGCTATTCAAAAGTTACAACTCTTGGCGTGAATCAACGAAATTTCAAATTCGTCCTCTAATGACTGGTGCGTTAGACATCCAAATCTTGTCCAGAGCTTAGGATCCGTAGCCGTAAACTATAAAGTAAAATTAAACAGGATGCTACACCCTATGCAATCACACTCCTCGTCGAATTTCTTTATCTCTTTAGGAAGCCACAAAAGAAGAGCTCAAAAACATGGTATCAATGGGAGTTATCATGGAGGTACATCATGCCACGGACTGGTGTGGACCTATGGGGTTGTTGTTCCCAAGAAGGATTCTAAAAGAGTCTGTATTTGTGTAGATCTTACAAAGTTAAATAGAAGTGTAACACGGAGATATTATTTTATTCAACCAATTGACATAACACTTTCACAGATATCTGGAGCTAATGTTTACTCAAAACTGGACGCGAATAATGGATTTTAGAAGATAAGTTTAGATGAAGAATCTCAAGACCTAACAACTTTTTTGACTCATTCGGCCGGTTTAAATTTTTTAAATTGCCTTTAGGAATAAATTCTGCTCCACAGATATTCTAAGAATGTGTTAATCAAACACTTCAGGGTCAAGTGAATACTACCGCTCATTTGGATGGCATGATTGTTTGGGGGAAAACACAAGAAGAACATGACTCTGTCCTAGAAGAAGTCCTCACAAAACTTGAAAATGCAGGACTTACCCTGAACAAAGATAAGTGTTTGTTTTCCCAAACTTCATTACCATACTTGGGTCACCACTTGTCTGCATCAGGAATTAAAATTGCTGTAGCAAAGGTTGAAGCAATAAAGAAAATGCCTCCTCGAACAGACATATCAAGCTTACAAAGGCTAATTGGCATGGTTAATAAAGTCATCTTTTCAAGCCAATCACTGACTTGTTGAGTACCAAAAATAAGTGGGACTGGGGAAATGTCCAACAAGCTGCATTTGATCAGCTTAAACAATTATTAGCTTCAGCACCACAACTGGCGTTTTATGATGTTAATAAAGCAGCCATGGTTTCGGCAGATTCCTCTAAATTAGGTCTTGGTGGGGTTATCTTGCAACTGCAATGTGACGGAAAATGGAAAACAATTTCATATATTTCACGAACCCTGACAGACAGTGAGAGGAACTAATCAATATTGAACGGGAAGCTTTTGCGATAACGTGGAGCTGTGACAAATTTAGAGATTACATTGTTGGTGAACACATCATGATAGAAACTGACCACAAGCCACTTTTAAATATACTAACTACTAAAGAGCTAAATGATTTAGCACCGTGTTTTCAAAGACTACGACTTCGTTTAGTGAGCTATTTGTACAATGTGACCTAGATTCCAGGCAAACATTTAGCAACTGCAGACTGCCTGTCAAGGAGCCCTATTAGAGCAAATGAAAAATATGATTTAGAAGATGAGATTGATCTAGCTGTTCACACAGTAGTAGCTAACCTTGCGGACACAACTGACATTGTCATAGAAAATATCGCAAGTGCACAACGAGCAAGTCCGGTCTTCAGGGAAATCCATAACTATTGTTATTCTGAATGGCCAGATAAAAATAAGATCTCTAATAATTTGAAGCCTTACTACCCAGTTCACCATGAGATTTCTTTTTGTAATGGTTCATTGCTTAGGGGAGATCGCCTCATCATTCCAGAAAGTCTACGGCAAGAGATGTTAAATAGAATACATAGAGGTCACTTAGGCATCACTAAATGCCGACTTCGAGCTAATAATACTGTGTGGTGGCCAGGCATGTCAACCAACATCAAACGGGTGGTAAGTGAATGTCCTAAATGCACAGAACACAGATCACGGCATCACGATCCACTGATATCAAGTGAATTTCCATCTCGTCCATGGGAAAAAGCTGCAATTGATCTATTCAAACACGATGGGACCAGGTTTGTTGTGGTTACGGACTGTTTTTCTCGATATTTTTAGATAGCTACTTTAAGGAGTCTTCCAACTTCTGAGATTATTGAAAAATGTAAATCATTTTTCTGCCGTCACGGCATTCCATGTGAGCTTCAGTCTGGCTGTGGGACTCAATTCGCATCCCGTTACACATGACTCGAAAATGCCGAATTCAAAAGTTTTGCTCAAAACTACAACTTCAGACTCACAACCCGTATTCCAGGCCACCACCAAAGCAACGGATCAGCCGAAGCTGCAGTAAAAATAGCAAAATGTGTTTTAAAGAAAAACAAAGAAGACCCATATTTGGCCCTTCTTTCCTATCGTAACACACCTCTCTCAACAAACGGATTCAGTCCAGCCCAATTTTTATTCAACAGGTCATTACGTGACAATTTACCAGTCTTATCACAAAAACTTAATTCAAAACCTGATCTTTCAAGTTTTAGAGAGAAGGAAGAAATTTATAGAGCATGTTATAATAAAAACTACGAAAAGTCACATGGAGCAAAAGAACTTCCTGCATTACAGATTGGTAAAAAAGTATGGATTCAGGACCTGAAAAGAGAAGGTATCATTGTAAACTTAGCAAAAGATCCAACATCCTACTGAGTAAAGACTGGATTTAGTACAAAACGTTGAAATCGGTGTCACATTTTCCCTTACAAAAATTATATTTTTCCGAAACAAACAGACACGCCGATTCCTTTTTCCATACCCACTTTAACATCCCAATCCCAAATGGAAAATATACAATCTCCTGCTTCACCTGCGATGCAAACTCCATTTACTGACCGAAGCCCTCCTTAATCTGGACCTTCTAGGTCTTCAACAAACAATATTATACATCCACAAACGATGTCAAGATCATCTCTAGATCGAGGACAACAGAAAACATACTCTAGATTAAGAACCTTCTTTTCACAAACTTCTAACCGAAACGTTCCACACAGTTCACAGTGTCTAATCCTATTTCTTCTGAAACAGTGACTACAATGAAAACAACAAAATCTGGAAGGTTAATAATACCCACGTCGCAGCAAACCTGCATACTCAGCGAATTTCCAATGGAGATATAAATGTCTTAATACTACATAAAGCCACTTACTAAGTTTCATAAAAATATATTCACAAATAAGCGATATATTCAATTTTAATTATTCTCCCTAAGGATAACATTAGGACTGAGTATGCAGATTTGCTGTATCAAGGAACACAAAAAATAGGTTTTTATGCTAATATCAATATAACTCAACTAGGTGAAGTCACAGACCAGTTTTTAAACATTTATGTTTATAATTAAGGGAGACATAGCATTTAGTTATTATCCATAAGAATAACATGGGGCTGAGTACGCAGGTTTGCTGCTGCGAGAGCCTTTGGCAAACAATTTTTTTTTAGCAAATATCAATAGACCACAACCAGATGAAGCCGTATACCAAGTTTCGTCAGTATATATTTATAAATAAGCGAGATATAACACTTTTCTTTTCCTCCATAAGAATAACATTAGATAAAGTACTGTGTTTAGCACTTTCAATATCTCGGTAACCAATTGACGTAGAGGAATGATCGAAATACCAAATTGTGTGTTTTTTTAAGCTGAATTCAATGGTAAAAACTAAAATTTGACTCTTTAAAAAATGATATGTAAAAAATTAAAAAAAAAAAAATTTTGGGGTCAAAACCCTCCCCAAAATACCCCTTCGGATAGAGCAATCTGGCTGGTTTTTGAATTAAAAGTCATAAATGTTGCTTTACACGTTTATACAAAATTTCATCAAAATCTGATCATTTTTACGAGAGTTATCGTGCTCACGGACACACGCACGCACGCACGCACGCAGGCACGCACGCACGCACGCACACACACACACACACACACACACACACACACACACACACACACACACACACACACACAGTTTCGAACGAATTGTGTTTTTGGGGTCTGGGGACCCCAAAACGAAGTTATCATGGTCCCGGGCCTAGGTCTTACCATGCCGAATACGGTAATAGCTTCTTCCCTATAGGGGAAATTTGCTAAAACCCGTTAAACGATTCCCAGATAACTAAAGGGGGGAGATGCTCTGAGACTGAAATCCTTTTCTAAACATCAGCTGGCCAAAGTTAATTATAAAAATATTATCTATGTTTTTGTTTACTTTTTTCCTGATGTAATTTAACTTTTAAAATACAATTCCATTTATTTTATAAGTGCTTATTGAGTTATCTTAGAGTATAAATAGAATAACAAAAGAAACAAAAATTACTAAACTGACGGTGTTTTTAATATGTTTTAAGTAATCCACAAGCAATAAGAAACGTCTAGAACACCAAATGAACCGGAAGACTTTAATAAAACTTCCCTGACGAGAGGACCATGTGTTGTTGACATATGAGATCCCCAATGTGTCTCAACAGTGTTACAACACACTGGGGGAAGGGTGCAACTAGTGTGACAAGGGTTGGTCTTGTGTCATAGGACAAAACCGGAGGAGCCTCAATAACCTCAACTTTGATACCGCCTTCAATAATCAATTATGAAGATGAATTGTTTAATATTTTATGTAACACGTTTCAACTTCAAAATAACCCAGAGAAAAAACAAGTTTGTTATCAAACCCTATATTCTTTATCAAACAATCAGATAAAATATGTCTTATTCATAGAATAGAAATCAAATTTACATGAATGTGATTTTATTTCAAGCTTTGCTTTGATTGGGCCACCAATTTTATTATGATCTAGGTATTCTTTGCATCTGAAGATGGGATTCAGATGGGTTTTCCAGATCCCGAAACCTCGTGAAACTTTGTTTAACCAATCAGTGATAGAAAACATCTACAATATTTTTTTAAATTACTTGAGAGCATCTTAAACTATCAATCAAACCAAATCACAATAGTAAAAATCCTTCATACAGTAAATCGATAAATTGATCAAGCAATGTTTGAATTTCCCAAAATTACTTTCACTCCTTATTGCTACCTGGAAGGTTGTTTGTAAATTGAACACCACTATAAGATGGACATTGATTATACTTCTCTTTGTTATGTTTTTTACTACATATAAAGTTATCTTTATTTCTTTGACTGCGTACAATCACATTGCCACTTGAATTTTGTTTGCTGATTTTAACTAAATTAACTGGTAATTTTAACAGTATCTTCAAAATATCTATTGATATCCTCTCTCATACACTTAAAACTTTGTTATGGGAGTGAATTTACGTAATTTCTAAGTGTACCGCCGGTGGCGCACGTCGGCCGGTGGGTATTCTAGAATCCCCACCGGCCAACATGTGCCTTATGTGGTACACGCACTGTTTGCCGATGGCATGGCGCACGACCAAGCGGGGAACTACATACAGTTAGTTATTGAAATCGAATGAGAGCACTAATCGTATGAGAGCCCACCGGCCGACGTGCACCACCGGCGGTACACTTACAATTACATAAATTCACTTCCATAACGTTTCAGAGTATGCGAGACAATATCAATAGAGATTTTGAAGATACTGCTAAAATTACCAGTTAATTTAGTTTCGTATTTTTGTAAGCACTTCCCGGGCCTTCTGACGATCCATCCCGCCATTTTGACTTTTGGTGGTTTGCCTTAGCAAAAATTTAAACATTTTTATTTTCTATAAAATGTTTACATTTTAAAAATTAAAATTATTTATTATTTATTTATTTATCTTAAAACCTATTAGGTAAGTTTCAAGGTAAAGAAGTAAGTATACAAAATATTCCCAAATGGAGCATTATTTTTCAAGAACATAATTCTGAGAAAAAAAATTACACGTGCGCCACCGGTGGCCACGGTGTGTCTATATAAACCTACACCACAAATACACAGTTTAAATAACTCAGAAAAGCTCCGAATGCACTTTAAAAAGGCATCAAATCAAATGGAAACAGTGTGCCACAGGTGGTACACGTTGGAGTTTTAGAAAGTTTGCCGTGCTCTACCGGTGGCGCACGTTGGGATTTCTGGGAGTTCAAAAACTGACTATCATTTTTCATCAGTCTGAACGTGTTAAAGCATAGTACAATTGATATTGTAATTTGTCTGGTTACTTTTAATTTCTACTTGACATATTGGATTAAAGAAAAATAATTTCACATAACACCAAAGGATGCGAGAGTTTTGAAAGTAAACCCGCTAAGACCCTATTTGGGCGATACAGGCGGTATAAATACTGATGAGTGTAAAGGCCGCGTATGTTGGAACAATGCACAATTAGCCCAGTTTAAATGGGGATATCTGGCGCGGAGTCGCGAGCGGTAACGTTGGCACAGGTCGCCATCATGTGACTGTCGCGATCACTCCCTCCATGCTGATTACCGACAACATCTTTGTATTGAGTTATAGTCGTATTTTAATATATTTGTATTTACATTTTGGACCTGATGTAAGAGGGGGTTTCCTGATCAAAGGTTGAAAAAATGCACCAAATCCAATTGTGTAATTGTAGAAATTTCTGTCAGCGTATATTTATTTTACAGGGGTATAAATTTTAATCAATCCATACTCTCAGGTAGATGATATACCAAATCTAGTGGACCTGTTGCTTGCAGTTGTTCTAACTTATAACTTACTGAAATAATAACTATCTTAATCATTATATTGATTGTTGCTACTGCAGTAGGTCGTATATTTATTAACATATTTGAATGTTTGAGCTGTGAAACTGTTTTACCGTTTTTGAATCCAATTGAATTAAAATTTAACTTTTTCAGACTGGAAGCATTGAAAATCTGAAATCACTTTGCACAACTACGAATCGAGATAATATTTTGGACATTTCTAAATCTTAATTGTCTAAATTGATTCAGAAAAAATGGAGGGGTTCTATTCACAAAAAAACTGCCTCAGCATATAACAAATCCTGCTGAAGATAAAATTTGAACTTTTCATAATCTAGAGTATTGTCCATCCCTGTACCATAGAAGTCCCATAACCCTAATCGATCTAAACCATCTGTCTTTAAAGTTCCAATTTGTATCTTATGAATATGATCTGTTATTTTATGTTCTTAAACATGGATGAGTTCTTAAACATGTGTTCATTCACGGCAGTTAGGCAAAGTTAACCAGAGAATGCAGCAAGTACAATTAATTGTTGGGGGGGGAGAGAGAGAGAGAGAGAGAGAGAGAGAGAGAGAGAGAGAGAGAGAGAGAGAGAGAGAGAGAGAGAGAGAGAGAGAGAGAGAGAGAGAGAGAGAGAGAGAGAGAAGGGAGAGAGAGAGAGAGAGAGAAGGGGGGGAGAGAGAGAGAGAGAGAGAGAGAGAAACTCTCTACTTATACTCTCTACTTGAAAAAAGATTTGGCATTTTGATAACGTTTTGCATCACATTATTCATCAGGTTGCTAGACTCCAAATCAAACTATCTTGACAATACGCAAGTGGAATTACCTCAGGGCAAAAGCATAAGTTGAAAACAACTGACTTAAAATGTAAAGTTCACAACTGAATTTGCAGGTCCAACCTTTGGATATTTATAGAGGTACACCAATTGCAACACAAAACACAATACGAGACCTACTGAGAGCATTGCCAGCAATGAGTCACCAGCAAACAGGGCGATTTGTATCGCAATAACTGAACCTGGCTGTACAAAACAAGTCAAATATTTGTTTAACTGCTGTACACAATGATATTTATATAAATAATAGCTGGCCTGGCAGACGTTGTCCTGTCCTAATGTCACTGAATTTGTTTTATGTCAAATACTCGTTTATTTTCATGATGAGCTCCTTCGCTTCGCTCACTCGCTTATTTTTATATAGTGCTAACTTCGGCATCAAAAAAGAGTTTGAGTTGCCATTCAAGTAGATTTGTTATTTCCATAATGAAAATAGGTTTAAATGCCTTTCAAGAATGTTTAGATATAATCCTTTTTAACAGCTGTTTTTTGTAACTAACTAAACTTTGATCAAATCAATGGGAACATGGAAGGCCAGTGGAACAGGGTCCTTAGGTCAGATAAAAAATTTCAGGTTAAAAATTTTCTTTTATAAAAACCTTGTCCTGACATTGACGAACACCACAAAAAAATTATTATTCAATTTTGTGCACTCATTCCTAAGTTATGGCGTGACCAAGGGATATAGGGATTCATTTTTATATATTAAGATACGATAGTAAATATTAATTAATTAACTTTTCCACCTTTTATTTTACATTACTTTTTTATTACTTAACTTTTATTTTTTTTATTTTCACCTGAGATTTAATACGCAAAAATTTAAAAAAGAATAGTTTAATTTTACAACATTATAAAAGTTTTGAATTTTATAAACACTTAAGAATGCTTTAAATATTATACATTTGTCAGCAGTAAGTTATAAATATCATGGAGTAAATTAAATCAGTCTAAACACGTTAAATAGAATTATATGTCTTGGAAATCATTCTTATACATCCTAAAAATCAAACATGAAATACCCATCAGTAAGACACAACATTTTTAAGCCAAAAAGTTTCCTTTTTTTCCATTTTCTTCTGTTCTCCATATAAATATGTTTCCAAAAGGAAGAAGACGAGAGAGAAATCCACCAGTAAACTGGTATTGCAGAGCCATCAGAAATCAACAAGTGGCTATAACACATTTGTTTCAACAAGTTAGATGACATTTTTTATCCTTTCCATTTTTATTGTAATCCATAGATAACTTATTGGTCGGTAACCCACTGTATATAGAGTTTATTGAAGTCGTATAGAAATTACAATTTTTGAGTTTTTATTTAAAAAATAAATGGGGGCAATTTTGTTATTATTTGCTATAAGAATGACATTGGACAACTGTCTATCTGATTGCATAGGAATGGGGTTTGCAGTTAAGGGGGTATTTTCTGCAAATATTAATTGACTATATTCGAATAAAACCAACGTAATTGATGTTCATTATTGAAAAGCGAGAGACGATTTCACATACTCTCCATAGAATTAACAACAACGTACGGTGTTTAACATTTTCAATATCTCAACAACCAATTGATGTAAAACGACAGTGCAAACCAAAATTTGATAACAAAATACTATGTATACATCCAAAAACAATCTTTTTGAGGTATAAACCACCTCAGACACCCCCTCTGGATAGTGTGATGTGTGGCTACTTTTCAAACTCATGAAAATAGATGCCAGCTTACATGTTTGTACCATATTTTGTCAAGATTGTACCTTTGTTACGATAGATATCGTGCCTACAGACCCACACACACTCATCTTAACAAATTGCATGAATGGTGTTTTTGGAAACTGAGGATCTTAAATCGAAAGTTATCATGGTCCCCCAGGCCCAGGGCCTAAAAAAGAATGAGATATGACACAAACAAATTAAATTGTACATTTCAATTCATATGCCTACTAATAATGTGTGTGAGGAAAAATATATTTATCTCCCGGTTTAGACATTTTCTAAATGTTTTCCCGAAACATTAAACTTTTTTGATATTTGAATTGGTTGATAAGGTTAAGATAACTGGCTTCATAAATAACATATCGTGTATTTCAAAAATCTTTCAAAATATCTAGTCAATTACTTAATGAAACACTTAAGTCAAAGTTTAGCCAATTGGCTAAACTCAGCATCAAGCTTGTTCTCCATAGTTTAAAACAAATATTTTATCCTAAAGGTACAGTAATTAATTGAGTTTGATCATGCCCTTAAAGGTAGTGATAATTGTGTTTAAGTGCCGATGAGGAATACTCCATATCTATATCTCGGTGAAAAATTATATCTATTACATCTCGGTGTTTGTTTGTAATTTGTTCGGGAACTATGTAAATGTTTTAAGAATAATTTTGAATTGAGTAATTTTGTTTTCTACAATTATAAATCACTCCATGCACAGAAACACATTATCCTTACTAATATATAAAAATGGGATGGTGTGTGTCTATCTGTCTGCTTTTTGTTCCTCAATCACTCAAAAACTACTTAACCGGCTGGTATGAAAATTTACAGGAATTTTTTTTTATATACCAAATAAACACAAAGGCCTATTTTCGTTTTGAAAATCCTTTAGGGCTTTGCCCCACGGGTGTTCAAAGTTCCCATGTATTCCTTATGGACATTAATTCTGGTTTGAGCTGATGAAAATAAAAAAAAGCTAATCTTGATTCGTAGTAGTTCCACGGGCTAGCCACAGAATGCAGCACCCGTTGCTTGGTTTTTCTAATCTGAATTTTTTCTCGTTGCGAAGCACGGGATTAGCAGCTAGTAAGAACATAAATACTGTTTTGCACATACAGTATTACAAAAATAATTACGGTAGTTTTATTTTAATCAATTGAGATTCTAAATTACCAAAGTTATGTTAAATAGGTGAAAATAACTTGACGTACAGCCAGTTTAAACGATACCTGATTGCAATTTTTGATTTGTACATCTGTTATAAGAGACTAGAGTCGCACATTTGTCATTCGCTCCTTGGAGTGTCATTTAGCCCAGTGCTGGGTGTAGATTTCCACATTTCCCAAGGGTTGCAAATCAGTATGCAGACAGTGCTTGTAGCCGAGTCATGTTGCCTGCCTTTATGTACCAGTTCATGTGGCGGTAATAAAATACGTGGAATTTTATATTGTTTGACTAAAAGAGGTACATACCGTGTCGTCAATAGTTCAAAATTGTGAACCATGTAGTGGATTTGAACTGTTGACGACAATGTGTTTACCTACTTTAGTCAATATTCACTATGAAAATGACTAAACAGGGAGCTAAATATATTTTTCCTCACACACATTAATTAGTAGGCATATAAATTGAAATGTACAATTTGATTTGTGTCATATCTCATTATTTTTTACGCCCTGGGCCTGGTTCATGATAACTTTAGTTTTAAGATCCTCAGTTTCCAAAAACACCATTCATACAATTTGTTAAGATGAGTGTGTGGGTGGATCGATCTGTAGGCACGATAACAAAGATTGCTTTTGGATGAATACATAGTATTTTTTATCAAATTTTGGTTTGCACTGTTGCTTTACGTCAATTGGTTGTTAAGATAATGCCATTTTTAAACACATTACGTTGTCTAATATTAATACTATGGATAGTGTATCAAATCGTATCTCGCTTATCAGTAATGAACATTAATTACGTTGGTTTTATTTGAATATAGTCAATTAATGTGTGCAGAAAATACCCCTTAACTGAAAAACCCAATCCTATGTAATCAGATAGACAGTTGTTCCATGTCATCCTTACATTAAATAATAAAAATTGCCCTGTTTTATTTTTTTTATAAAAACTCAAAAACTAATTTGTATACGACTTCAAGAAACTCTATAGAGTGGCTGACCGACCAATAAGTTGTCTATCGATTACACAATAGCAACTGTATAAGATTTGTACCCAATGTTGTTTACAAACTAACGATAATCACTGTCTTTCTTAAAACTAAGTTACAAGAATATCCCTTTGAAAAAGCAATCTGTTCAGCGATAACAGAGAAGAATGCAAGGCTCCACCATCTCCTAGATAACCTCTTGGCCACTGTGCTTCAACAATGATAGCAACCATAATAGCTTGAAAACTGTTGATTTCTATAATAACAGTTCAGCCCCCTGAGTATTGTGATTTAATTATATACTTCACTTGAACAGCAAAGAAAATATTCTAAACGGTTAAACAGTTTTAACTGTTAAAATAAAAATTAACCATAGATTAGTACAACTAAGTTCGTGTTGAAGTGTACTACAAACCAACTGTTACTTAATGGTAATGAAACGTACAGTATACTAAAATAAAACCATGTCTTTTCTATAACTTTAGTAAAGTTAAACTTAGGCAGTAGGGAATGCCACATTAGTATACTTTTAAAATGTTAACAATTTTTTTTAAATTGTGTAAAGGTCTTGCTACTGAAACAAAAATATTATAATGAGTAAGTAAATAATAGCTTTTCAAAATTCACGACCTTTTAGAACAGTTCAGCAGTAAATGCCAACATTTATTATGAATACTAAAAATAGACAAAACTATAAAAGTCCAAAGTTGGTTGTCTTTATTTATTCTATTACTAATGTTTTAAATTTGCTTAAAGATAAGATATGTTAGTGAGTGAAGCAAATTTACATATAAACCAAACAAAAAAACAAACAAACAAGTGTTAACTCATACGAAAGCATAACAAGAAAATGCTCCTCTTTAAAAAATATAAAACATCTGATGTTAAAACTACTGAATGGTCCTTCAATATCATAAAATTATCATCCCACGATACAAATAACATAAATTCGTGGGAGACTTGGCAAACACTGTAACTTAATACACAAGCATAACACTTCTCTAACATTAACTAACATTTTACCGATCACATCAAAATGTGACTATTCAATGAAATGTGAATGAATAAGACCAGCAAGTATTGAATGAGAAATTTGCTACAGAAGCACGAATATGCCAATTTCACTAACTATTTTTTTCTGTGGGAATAAAAAATACCCCCATCACAGGAAACCTGCGTACTCAGGAATTTCCAATAAATGAATATGTTTCTCACTTCTATATAAAGCCATTTACCAAGTTTCATGCATAGCATTTGATTTATTCTCTATAATAATACCATTAGGGCTGAGATCGCAGGTTTACTGCTATGGGGATAAAAAAAATTTGTTTATGCAAATATCAATATATCACGACTAGATGAAGCAACATACAAAGTTTCATCAATATACATTCATAAATAATCGAGATATCAAATTGTATTTATTCTCCATAAGGATAACATTGGACAACGTACTGTGTTTAGCACTTTGAATATCTCAGCAATGGTTGGACTTAAAATCACAATTTAAACATAAAAAAGTTTTAGAACTCAACTTGTTCAAACAAATGTTACTTTACATGTATGTGCCAAATTTCATTAAAATCGGACCTTTTCTAAAGGTGTTTTCGTGTTAACAGTATTTAAAATGCTGCAAATTCGGTTTCCCACATAAATTCAAGTAAAATATTTAAACAGATAGTGTTTAGTGCAGGTATATATTGAGTTTCCAACAAAAATTGTTTTATATCTGGAATCTACAGATCAAAATGTATCAGTTACAATAAAAAAATATACATTTGCGAACGTTATCTTATACTCTAGTTTTACCTTTCCACTAAGCAACCCACAGTAATAGCTTTTTTCTTATTGAGGAAATTCGCTAAAACATTTTATCCAAGTAAAATTAATACAAAAACAATCTGGTGTTTTATTTTCACTTTTCATGATTATTTATTCAATAATGCATCACATATTATTACAAGTGTAAAAGAAGTTTTACTTTGGTAATTGTTAATACAATTTTCACAATCAACTAGTAAACTATAACCTTAATATATAAAACTCAAATACCACCGACTGACTCACTCACTCATCACAAAAACTCAAAAACCACAGAACGGATTGCAATGAAATTTGGAACGTACCTTCCGCTTGGGTCTTAGGTGCTCACTAAGAAAGGGTTTTATGAAATTCCCATAGGCCTCAAGCTCATAGAGCTCAAGGGAAGTCAAAGTTCCAATCCTGTGTTATTCTTATGGACATTCACTTTAAGTTTGAGCTGATGAAAATGCAAACAGCTCATCTTGATTCGTAGTAGTTGCACGGGATAATCACAGAATGCAGCACACACAACTGTCAGTTTTTAGCGAATTTCCCCTATAGGGAAGAAGCTATTACCGTAGGTGGCATGGTAAGACTTAAGCCCGAGACCATGATAAATTTTTGTTTTGAGGTCCCCAGATGCCAAAACATTATTCGTTCAAAATTATATATATGTATATATAAATAAATAAATATATATATATATATATATATATATATATATATATATATGTATATTAATGTGTGCCCGTTACCGCGATAACTTTTGAAAGAAGCGCCAGATTTTGATTAAATTTGGCACAAATGTAGAGAGTAACATTTATGACTTTAAGTTTGAAAACCAGATCGATCAGTCTATGGGAAGGGGGTTTTGTAGGGGTTTAAAATCTTCTAAAAATCAGTTTCTTGAACCTTTTACCCTACGATTTTAAACACACTAGATTTTGATTGTAGCCATTTTATAGAGCTTAAAAAAAATTAGTATTTTGAATCATTAAGCTAGGTTTAGTGGTTGTGGAGAAAAGTCAAAAAATGTGTCCATAAAATTACCCATGTTAATCTTATGGGAATATGGTTTTTAGATTTCCTCAGATAATTAAACTCCAAATTTCTTTCTACCAATCAGTTTAGCTCTACAAAACAATCATTTTGGCGTTTTAATTGTTGTTTTACATCCAACCGTTGCAGTGATATTCAAAGTGCCAAACACAGTACGTTGTCCAATCTTATCCTTATAGAGAATAAATAAAATGTTATATTTCGATTATGTATGTATATTGATGAAACTTGGTATTTGACTTGATATGCATTGGAAATTCACTGAGTACACAGGTTTGCTGCGACGGGGGTATTATATATTAAGATTATTTGGGGGGGAAAAAATTGATTTTGGTTGTAGCCATTTTATAGAGCTTAAAAAACAAACAATTTAGAATTTTGAATCATTAAGCTAGGTTTATTGGTTGTGGAGAAAAGTCAAAAAATGTGTCCATAAAATTTCCCATGTTAATCTTATGGGAATATGGTTTTCATATTCTCCTCAGATAATTTCATTAAAAACTCCAAATTTCTTTCTACCAATCAAGTTTAGCTCTACAAAACAATCATTTGGCGTTTTAATTGTTGTTTTACGTCCAACCGTTGCAGTGATATTCAAAGTGCCAAACACAGTACGTTGTCCAATCTTATCCTTATAGAGAATAAATAAAATGTTATATTTCGATTATGTATGTATATTGATGAAACTTGGTATTTGACTTCAACTAGTTGTGGTATATTGATATTAGCACAAAAAAAATTGTTTTTGATGATTTTTCCCGGTAGCAGCAAACCTGCATACTCGGCCTCCATGTTATTCATATGGAGAATAAGTAAAGTTTTATATCTCCCTTAGTTATGAACCTAAATTAATAAAACTTGGTATGTAGCTTCACCTGGTTGAGTTATATTGATAATTGCAAAAAACACATTTCTTATCTTCCCTGTTGCAGCAAACCTGCAAACTCAATTATAATGTTATTCTTATGGAGAATTAATCAAATGCTATATATCACTTATTAATGAATGTATTTTTGTGAAACTTGGTAAGTGGCTCTAAGCAGTAGTGATACCCATATATATGCATTGGAAATTCACCGAGTACGCAGGTTTGCTGCGACGGGGGTATTATATATTAAGATTATTTGGGGGGCGAAGCCTGTGGAAACAGATAGTTATTATATGATACCCCCGTCACAGCAAACCTGCGTACTCAGCGAATTTCCAATGCATAATATATGCCTTAATACCACATAAAGCTGCATAAAGCAAACATGACCGTACATCTTTCACAAGAGTTAAGCTTATCCCCCACCATCTGAAAGAAGGGGACATTTATTCTGTGAAGACAGTTGGGTTGAGTTAGTGAAAGTGAAAAGAAGTGTTATTTTTATAGATGTAAAGTAAATTTATCTTTTCCCCAACGAGAGAAGCTTCTTTGCTGACACAACTGGTGACATTTTGTGTAATAAATGATCACACAAAAGAGGGCATTTTCCTCCCTGTGGGAAATCAGTGTTATATCGCGCAATATTTTTGTATTCCTTGATTTATTTCAACTTGATCACAAATCAAAATGAATTCTGTTTTCATTTTGTCATACAAAATGACAGTAAACAATATATGATCAGTTTACTGACTATTGATTGTTTATGTGAAAACAATATTCAGTTTTTTCACATTGTAGGTTTCACACATGTTGCAACCATTGTTGTTTTCACAACTTGCTGATTTTTAGCGAATTTCCCCTATAGGGAAGAAACTATTACCGTAGGTCTCTTAGTAAGACTTAAGCCCGAGACCATGTTAACTTTTTGGTTTGAGGTCCCCAGATGCCAGAAACACTTTTCCTTCAAATATGTATATGTGTGTCCGTGAATGCGATAACTTGAGTAAAAAACGTCCGATTTCGATGAAATTTGGTTCAAATGTGTGAAATGACATTCACGACTTAAAGTTCAAGAACCAGAACAATTGGACCATGGGAAAGGGGGTTTATGGGGGTTTTAAATTTTCCAAAAATCAGTTTTTTGCATTTTTTACTATAACATTTTTAAAAAACTTAATTTTGGTTTTGACCATGTTACGGAGCTTAAAAAACAAAGAATATAGTATTTTGAATCATTAACCTAGTTAAGTGGTTGCGGAGAAAATCCAAAAAACCTACTCATAAAATCTCCCATGTTAATCTTATGAGAAAAAGGTTTTTGGCTTTTCCTCAGTTTATTTGAATGTGAACTTCACATTTGCTTTTACCAATCTGTTCAGTTCCACAAAACAATCATTTTGGTGTTTAAACTGTGATTCTAGGCCCAACTGTTGCAGAGCTATTGAAAGTGCTAAACACAGTACGGTGTCCAATGTTATCCTTATGGAGGGTAAATGAAATTAGATATCTTGATTATTTATGAATGTATGTTGATGAAACTTGGTATGTGGCTTCATATAGTAGTGGTATATTGATATTTATGCATTAATTGATTTTTTTTATTATTCCCGTAGCAGCAAACCTGCGTACTCAGCCCCCATGTTATTCTTATGGAGAATAAGTAAAATGTAATGACTCCATTAATTATGAACATAAATTAATAAAACTTGGTATGTAGCTTCACTTGGTTGAGTTATATTGATAATTGCCCCCCAAACCCCTCCCCCTGATTATTGGGTGTTGTAAAAACACATTTTTTTGTTCCTTGTTGTAGCAAACCTGCTTACTCAGCCCCATGTTATTCTTATGGAGAATAACTAAAATGTTATATAGCACTTATTTATGATTGAATATTGATGAAACTTCGCCTAGTTAAATTCTATTTATATTTGCATAAAAACCAATTGTTTGTGTTCCTTGTTTCAGCAAACCTACGTACTCATTACCAATACTATTCTTATGGAGAATAATTAAAATCGCTTATGAATATATTTTTATATATTTTTAAGTAGTACTAATAAAATGTTCAGCTTTTGAAAAAGAGGTTTATACAGAGGTATCTGGTTTCTCGTATTCCACTATAGCCACCAGCTTAATTACCATCATTGTAAAAGTTACCTTTACCTCCAAATACAAAAAAATAAACTAACAACTTGAAACCATCAAACTGATAATTTAATGGGTCATTCTCAATAATTTATTTCTCAACGGTGGCACCACCTTACAGCGACAAGTTCAACTAACTCAAAACAAATGGCTCAACGCGCAATTCTGATCAACTTTAATTTATATATAATAATTAGTGAGTTGTGAAAGAACATTAGTCAGTAAACTGAACATTTTAGAGTTTGCTATAATTTGTGTGACTAAATTAAAACTGAGTTTATTTTTATTTGCAATTGTGTAGAAATAAATTAGAAGAATACAACTATATTGCAAGATAAGACAATAAGGAGATAACTTTGCTTTGACTAGCCATACAGGGGGTGGGAATGAATTTCTTGTGAGTCACATTTTCAGATTTGGATTCCCTAGTGAAACTGTTAACTCGTTCAGCCAACCTCGTGCAATTTGAGGGGATGGTTAAAGTCTTTGCAGCCTCCGCATTGTAAATATTGTGTGTCCAGTTTTAGTCTCAGTTACATTGAAAAATCTACTGTGATAAAAATGAAGCCTGGAAATTACATTAAAGCAATCTAAAGTTTTAATTTTAGAAGTTCAGGGTTAATGTAACTGAAGAGGACTGTTTGAAGTGTACAGATAAAAAGTGCAGTGCCTGAGTGTATACTTTAGAGATTAATCTAACTCTGAGACAAGTTAATCACAGAGGGAAATAAAGAATCTGCCTTCTAATGGTTCTTAGTTGTCGGCCATTCACACTATCTTGTCATGACACCTTTTGGAAGCATGGAGTATTTATGCCAAGTAATGGACTGATGGGGGGAAATTGGGTGTCTGTACCCCCATTAGTGGTTTGTGGTTTAGAATCTACGATAAAGTCGGTTTTCACTCGGTTAGCTTTACTCATTGGCATTTAATGATCCTGGCCAAAGCCATTGCTAAACTCAAACTCAGAACATCTTTATTCATTTCAATTACACGGTAACGTTTAAATAATGTCAGAAAAACCTAATCTAATATTTACAAACAAAGTAAACGTACCTACTTTAGGCAAATTATTGTTCTTAATTACATAACAGAAACATAATCTACCTATTTAAGAGTATCGATTATTGAAAAATTCCTCTAATGAATATATGGGTCTATCTAACAAGTAGGCCTATTCTTTCAATTTTTTTTTAATTTTGGGTTGCCTTTCTTGTTTGATGTGGACAGGAATGAATCTCACCGTACAGTGGACTAAGCTCACGTACCTGTACAGTGGGCGACTGTATGTAGGTTTTTTCCATAAAAATTCAGTCTGTGACGAGGAACAATCTCACCTCTCCACGTTCCACTTTCGCCGTGCAGTATGGAGCACCCATAAGCAATGTTTTTCAAGTGGCAATTCAAATTGTACTAGCTGTCCAGAAAGCATTGAGTGCCTTCATACAGGTCGCGGGACAGTTGACGCAACCCACACAAAACCAACAATTTACTCACATCAGGTAGTAACAAAAGGTAGTGGTAATTTTCCATAAGGCCTGTACTAAATGTGAATCAGAGTATAACCGAGGGAGTTAGAAAATTAAATACCCCTTGAAATATTTATAATTTTAAATCCCTCCCCTCCACCTAATCTGACTCTCACCCTACCCCCAGGGCAACATGTTTTCGACTAATTCTTTCAAAGCGTCAAATACCACAGAATAAATTAAGTTTCAAACAGGAGTGGGCGACTCACCAGACATGAAGTGCAGTAGAAGTGCCGCTATGGGATAGATGGCGGGGCTGTAGGTGATGTCGGGGCACGCGAACCCGAGCACGCAGACGACGCGATCCGTCACGCTGCGGCCCTTGCGGGTCAGGTGGTAGCTCAGGCGGTGCGCCGAGTCCACGAACGGCGGCAGCAGAATCGGCTTCTCCGGCAACTCTGCAACACATCAAACTTATTGTTAGAGAGGACAACAACTACGTATTCAATTACTTTGGATTATAGAGTATATCACATGACCTTCTTCTAAAAAAAAACTGTAAAATTTAGGGATTGGTGGCACTTATTTCAAATTGTTTCAGTCGTATCTCACTAACAGAATTCAGTATGTAGAAATGTCCTCCTAAATTGTTAACAACAAAATCTTAAAATTTAAATCACAAAAACAACAGATGAAGAGTGGGGTACCACAAGGATCAATATTGGGTCCTCTGCTTTTTATCTGTTACATCAGAGGTAGATCAAGTTGTTTGGGCATTATACATGGCATAAAAAATCATCTGTGTTTATATGCAGATGATTCCAACATGCTGCTAAAATTGAAATGGAATTGGAAATAATGGCACATATTGAAATTTCAAAATTGTTTGATTTTTGTTGAAAATAAATTAATTTTAAATAAAGAAAAAACTAACTTCATTTCTTTTTGTACAAAACAAATCCGTTTATTTTAGGAGGTAATGAAGAACTCACAAACATTACCACTACAAAATTTCTTGGTTTAATTTAGATAAAACCTGAGTTGGGATTTACAAGTTCAATCGGTAATTTAAAAAATTAATTCTGAGGATTTTGCACTAAAACAACTATCTTATATCTGTAGTTTGCCAGTCTTAAAAATTATATTTCATGCCCACGTACAGTCACATATAGCCTATGGTATAGGAGTGTATGGAGGGACTTCGGACAAAAATTTGAAAAAAATTTGACAATGCAAAAAAATTTTGAGGACCATGTTAAAAATTAAGAGTGATGAGTCTGTTAAACAACACCTTGTCAAACTAAAGATTTTAACTGTCTATAGTCTTTATGTTTTAGAATGCATAAATGCATAAAAAAATGTATGCTAAGATAAATAATGAAAAATTTATAAGTAGTGAGGAAAAATATTCATGTAATACAAGAAATCAAAAATATTGCCTCGGAATAGTTTAGAATATTACAAAAAAAGTCTTATGCTGGTTTGAAATTCTTAAAGTCAGTTCCTAACATATTAAAAGTGTGGAAGAGGTTGCAAAATTCAAGTTACTGTTAAAAGAATTCTTCTTTGAGAAAGCCATTTATTCATTTAATGAATTCTATGAGGAGTAGTATTGTTTAGAGTGGTATTGCTTGTAATTATTGTTTACTATTGTTTAAAATAGTGTTGTTTATAATATTATTGAAGATATTTTATTGTACTTGTGTGCATTCGATGATTAAAGATTATTTGATTTTATTTTATTAGAGCTCTTCCCTGAGTTGTACTAAAGCTTCCGCAATATTTCACACAATATTTTAAACAGGACTGGAGGGACCGAGCCATGCTCATAGATATTTGATTAGTTGCATGAGTGAAAAAGATGTCCACTCTATATGCAATCTTTATTCAATGGTCCTACTCACTGTTTTCTAGAAATCACCTGTTGATACTTTACCATGTGTAAGTGTTACTTTGACAGTTCACACTGGTTATTTACTCACAGCTGTTGTCATTCTTTTGTTAGTGAATTTCCTTTGGAAAGTGAACTATTAGCATGACCCGCACAGTGAAACTTAAGCCCGGGACCACCATAGAAGTTCCTAACGTGACCCCCTGAATACGTTTTGGGAGGTCGTTAAAAATTGTATATATATATATATATATATATATATATATATATATATATATGTAAAATTCCATTCTTTCTCCTTTAATGCTTGAAAACGTTTGTATTATAAACGAAAATTCACAAAAAACTTCTTGTTCACCATTTATATATATATATATCTGTTTTAATGTGTTAGTATATATATATATATATATATATATATATATATATATATATATATAATAAACAAAAAGTAAATAAACTTGAGTACCCTGGTAAAATCATTTTAATTACACTTACACGTGTTTCAGCTCTTAGGCCATGCTCACTATAACTAACACTGTGAGCATGGCCTAAGAGCTGAAACACGTGTAAGTGTAATTAAAATGATTTTACCAGGGTACTCAAGTTTATTTACTTTTTGTTTATTATATTTATCAGTAGCCCTAATCTGTGAATTTAATACTCTAGCGGTCACATTTTTTGCCCGATTTACTTCAAATTGGGTAGGGACGTTCCTTTCTGTAATCAGTTGGACAAGTTCGTTGGGAAAAACAATCGGGCAACTCCAAACCCCTTTTTTGGGGATTAATCTTTCAAATTTCAAGTTTTTTGGGCCCAAAAAGGGTCAGAAAAGCCCCAGATGTAAAATTAATGCATGTGAAAAGATGGGAATTAGTGAGGCGAAAGTTTTAAGCCCTCTCTCGTCATTCTAGCATAAATATTTACCGAGATAGAAAATGTGTTACTACTAAACACAGTACGTTGTCTTATGGGGGTTTTACACTAGAAAAGCCTGTTATTCCTTTGTTAGAGTACTTTTATCATCCCCAGCAACTCATGCCTACTTTCAAGCCTGTCTGGATCTTCTCCTAACATATAATGCGCAAAACTGTATTCCCAGCTTTGCAGGTAAATGAAACCAGGAGCATCAGAACAGCCAAAAAATCAATGTTTTCAAATTTCAATAAAAATTGGAATAAATGTTTGTTTTTAAACTGATTTTTACTTTTAAAAGTTTTTATGTGGAAATTCACTTCCCTCACGCCAGCATGCTGCTGCGAACTCGTATTGATTTTAAACTCTTCCCAATGTTAAAAATTTCCAATTTTCAAAAGAGTTGTTTTTAACAAAATATTTATTTTCCGAAGTTGAGGTTTTTAACAATAAAATTTGGAAGTCCAAAAGCCCCTAATTCGAAAGTTTAAGCAAAATCCTTTGGCTGGATTTCAAGATAAATTTTGAAAACAAATAGATGTAAAGACATCACTCTTATTAGAGTATAAAATTACATATTACATTATGTGGCACTTGAGTTTCGGCAACATTAACTCCCAGAAAGTAAAACTGCCACTTTCAAACGCTATTTTGGCGATTCAGTTTGCTCAATGGTTGTCTGCGCGGTTATTTAGTCAAGTATTTTTATGTAGATATACATTAGCATTGCTTGCATACCAATATTGCCTAATCTAAAACATACCCTTAACGAATATATTATAATACAAATTATATATTATAGTATGGGGTATTATATTACTCCCGCAAATATCAATTAATTCCCATAATAATTGTTCTCCAAGTAATTTTGGGAGTATTTTGCTTTTAAGATTGATTAAAATGTACTCTTTTATTAATATCACTCATAAATTGAGTCTGCTACCTTTTTTCGGGGGGGGGGATGGTGAAACATTGAATAAAAATGACCAAGTGACTTTATTTAATACAATTTCAGTGTTATTCATCTCTACTTGTCAAACAATACTGTTTAGTTATGAGACACTGGCTTGTTTAATGAGATCTTATTCTACCCATTTGGGATAAAATATCATAATACATTATTCCAGCATAACTTAAATGTATTTTCATGCAAGAATGAATAACATATGTGTGTGGTGTTTTTTAGGAGCTGATGCTGACAGACCAATTTCTCTGACCTATGGTCATTGGGATGGGAGGGGGGGCTGTCTCAGGGAAGAACTTCAACTGGAATTCACATGAACCAAGTACCAAGTTTATAAAATTATAAATATGTTGTTTGGAATCATTTAAGGGGACTATTTAAGCATTTTGACTATTTTTTGTTATAACCACAAAAAACACATAAAATTGTGTTTTACATTGCCCTTTGCAGGAAAAAGTTTGCAGATGAGGTAAACTCACTTCACATCCTACAACTACACTGACACTGTAGTTCCCCAAATTTTGAGATAATCTTTTTAAATTCATTAGTGAATCATGGAATCATGCATGCACTCTCTACCTTTCCATACCCTGTGTGGAAATAACATGTCACTAAGCAAAGTATTAATATAACAGGATATAAGGTTAATACCTTATATAACTTTTTGCATATTTGAAGGTTAATATGAATTAATTATGAGTGAAGCTTTAAAGGTAGAACCCCCTTTAACTAATAGCCTTCAATGCACTGGATCTTGAAACTCAAAAGCCAAACCACATAATATTTATAACGTCTCTTCAAAGTTGATCACTCATGCTTACATGTTAGTAAAATATTCAAAATTGAAAATAACAAATAATTTGGGGGAGAGATTCACTGAGCCAAGAGGCCAGTCAGAGCCCCTGTAACAGATGATGTCCCTGTTGTTCTGCCAGTGTTGTTTGCTAGATGGTGTGGTAATGCTTTCATTTATGGACTACTTGCCAGCTATACTCTTGTTTAATGCCAAATTGTTTTAAATTAAAACCAATGGGTGTCTACTTCAACAAACAGGTCCTTGATTTTTAAATGCTCCAGCCAGTGGCCGTTTTGTAGCAATATAGTTTTGGTAGATTGCAGCACTGATACTGCTTGTTTTCAAGACCCTTTTTATAGTAAAGGTTAAGAAATCTATTTCGGATGGATGGTACAAAATAACATGGATGTCATATTAAAATCTTTTTTTTCTTGTACATCATTTATTGATGGTTCAACGTATTTACATTATACACAGAATTATTAATTAGGAAGGATGGAAAACATTAATAATAACATAATAGGTTCGCCCTAATCAGAGACAACTTGAGACTATTTTGAATAAAAAGAACTTAATAAAATGTTTCTTTTGAAAAAATATAAGAAGAAACGGGTTTAAACTAAAATAAACTAAATAAAAACAAGGTTTACACAGTTGGCAAAATATCTTGGTACATTCTAGGATTCAGTCTTCTGTTTACTAATTGCAATCCAATTCCAAAAAGTCTTAGGCAGACGGTGTGAAAACTTTGTTGTAACCTTCTTGACGTATTCAATTATAAAGTCGACTCCAAGTTCCCGGTGTAATTGAATGTTTCGGATGTTCCAAGGCGAACTTACAGTTAATAAGGGGCCAGAGAATACTTTTGTATATTAAAATGGTACAGGAAGGTTAAAGAGAAGATCTTCTTTTAATGAGAGGGTAATGGATGGATAGTTGAGAATGTGCTTGGTTTAATTTTGAATTTACATGAAGGCTGAAATTTAGTTTTTGGTCCCATAGAACTCCCAAGTATTTTTGCCCGGTCTGAAGGGTTCCAATTTATTCTACTGTTGTTAGTAACAATTTCCAGTGGCATTTGAAATTTTCTTAATGTGAAGATTTTTGCTTCGAATTTAGTAGGATTCAAGCATACTAAAAAGCATTTTAGTATTCCACCTGTTGAACTATTGAACAATATCATCAGTTGAAGCTTGAAGTTGTTGTGCTTAGAGAATGTCTTTGCTCTGAGTGATAATCACAGTGTCGTCTGCGTACATGGCCAGAGTAGCGTCTAGTGGAATAGGAATATCATACATGAAGATGTTAAAAAGTAGTGGTCCCAAAATTGACCCTTGGGAAACCCCTACAGAAATTCGGCGATATGCAGACGACGAGGTATTATAAATGATTAAATACAACAGGAATCCTAAGCAATCAAGTTTGTAAAGTAGACCTGCATGCCATACCTTGTTGAAGGCTTGTGAGATGTCAAGGAAAATTGCAGCAGAGTGTTATCTTTTTTCGAATCCTTGTACAATAGTTTCTGTTATACGCTGAACTTGGTGAAGGGTTGAATGTCGGGGTCTAAATCCGAACTGATGCGGAGGGATTGCATCAGTGTCTTCAACGAATTTGTTTAATCTCCTTTGGATAACGTTCTCAAACAGTTTTGATAAACAGGATAGAAGACTTATTGGTCTGTAACTGGATGTAGAAAATTTTGGTTTGTGAAAAACAATATTTTCTGCCTTTTTCTAAGAGTCAGGGAAATATCCTTTATATATACATGAATTAAAAATAGAGGTTAAAGCCGATATTGCTTTTTAAGCGAGGTTTTTTAGAACAATATTTGGGTCCAGGTGATTTTCGCAAGGGAAGCTTCTTATTAGCTCCTTTATCTCAGATGGGGAGACGTACTTGATGGGTAGATCAACTTTTAAGGTTTCATTTGTAATGTTGTCGTTGACGAGGGCTTCAGTATTATCTTTATGTTATTAAGATAGAATGCTTCTTCGAAGAAATCAGCAAGGACGTTACACTTCTCAAGATCACTTTCATAAACATTGTTGTTATGTCTTAATGGTGGAATTGCGGTGGAAGTGCATAGTTTCCGTTTAGAAGCTTGCCAGAGACTAGTGTCACTTGGATTGATATCACTGAAGGCAGTCCCACACTTCTCGCGAACACGCCTGAACATTCGGCCGAACATTCACTGAACATTCGGTTCCGTATGTTCCCACATGTTTTCAAAAGTTCGTGCAGCTCCCACACTTCTCACGAATACTCCAGACATTCGGAGTTCGGCCGAATGTTCGGGCGTGTTCGCGAGAAGTGTGGGACCGCCTTGAAATAAGCTTTGTAAGACATAATTTGTAGTCGTAGATTTCCCGTTTTACTGTCGAATAAGTTGGTTAAGTCTCCTCCGCAAGATTGGATTTTGTTTTTAATATTTGAAAAGAATTATAGCAGTAGCAGAAAAATAATTCTAGCTTCATTAAAAGTTCAATTCGAAAATTTCCCAAGTAAATTTTATTAAATAAACAAATCCCGCTATACAAGGTGCTTTTCATGACTAAGAATTCTAAAAAGAGGCTAAGCCTATGCAGACTCCCTTATGAATATTAAAATACTGCATTTAACAGGGAATAAATGTAAATTCAACTTTACGCGCTCGTTCTACTAAACTATTAACACTACCAACCCATAAAGATCATAGTTTGCATTGGAATCTGGAAAAGTAATATGTAGATTCAGATAAAGAATAACTTTATTTACTCGCTTATACACTATGTGTATTTCCATCATTTCCAGCATGGAGATAAGAAAACATTTTTTATTTTTTATCAAGATTTGAACCTGAGGCCCCCAAAAATAATGACAATGTATAATTTATGGTAGAAAATGCATTGTTGATGTAATATTTTTTTATATTTTAAATTTCATCAAAATTGTTCAAAATAATATTTTGTAGTTTTTTCCCTTAAACTATTAAACCCAAGACCCCTTGACAATTAATAAACAGAAAGTACAAGAAATATTTGTTGTTGTGTAGTACTACTCAAGATAGATACCAAATTCCAGCTTCCTATCTATTGGGTATACTGTAATTTTACAAGAAAATTCCTATTTCTCATGATAAATGGCCACCCTGTATACTAACGTATCATTTAGAGTGGACAATAAGGTAAAATCTTCAAACTGAATAGATGTAATATTTATAATAGGCTATATCAAAATCACAGATTAAAATGTCAATGAAATAGCTATCCATCAATGCACAAAGGAAGAGAATATTTGATTTTGATTTAATCTAACCAGCTCGGATACTGTTGTCTGACCATAGATTTGTCTCCCTTAAATAAACCCAGAAGTCCAATTCAGGTGATGAAAGTTTATAGTAATCCAATAACCGAAATTGGTAATAATGAAGATAATTCTGTGACAGAGCATTAAAACCGCAGAAGTGCTCACCGCAGAAGTGCAAGTAAAGTTGGACACTTTACTTGCACTTCTAGGTGAATATTTGTAGATATATATAGATGCATGTTTTGCTAGTATTGCATTCAGTGTGATCCAACAATACTGAGTTTCAGCAACATAATTGTAAAAACCTGGACAGATGAATTTCATTTCATTTTATTACTGAAATGAATCGTACCTAAACTAATAAGAAGATTCAGAGTCAGCTACTTTCCTTATTTTCAACACTTTCTTAATGTTACTGAAAATTAAATGGTGTATATTAACACGATACCTAAATTTACATCATATACATTGTACTGATGTGTATTATCCACAAGTGGTTACATTAATCCTCATTTCTAAATTAAGATTGATCATTAATTAACATGATTTGTCTATTACCAGCCAGATTACAATATCAGTTAACATCTTCAATCACAGGAGACACCAGTTAAAAATAATATTAGCATTACAAGTTGGACTTAAGTTTAGTTTTCTGATTGCAACAAAATGACAACAACTTAACTAACACAATAAAGCAAGGTTTTGGCAGCAGGTCACTAAGTCCTTAATGAAATTGATTTATCAACTTCAGCAAGAACAAATTTTTATAAGACAAACAAGGGATCAATTGCCAACAAATGGCAGCAAGCAAGCTGGGTAGGGGCCAAAAGTTTGGTATTGTGGTGTCTTCAAATATTTACCTCCCCTCCCCCCCACCAATTTAAACTAGGATGGAAAGAGGAAAGGTTATTGTTTTTCTGAACAATGCACTGGAAACTGAGCGTTTAATTTGGAAGACATTTGATATTGATTAATCAACAATAAAATAAAATATACATGTGTTTCTAATAATGTATTGTAACCACCAAACAAATCTTTATTTGTGATTGATTTTTTTATTATTTTGTAGCGGCCAAAGATTTTTGTTCTAACATAATTTACAAATAATTTTAGACTTGGCCAATCTAATTATGAATACTCCCCTGAAGGGAATTAAACACAAATCGTCAAATTAAGTATTTATTGAATTAACTACAGTACTGAATTGCATGTATACAAGATATGTTTCATGGGGTTCTTTATTCAACAGTTGATGAGGTGATTAATCATACTAGTTGTCCCTGTTGCTCGAATCCGAACAAATTTGTACCCAACAAAAGGTTACTTCAGTGGTGAACAAACATAACAAAACATCTGATATTAAAACGAATGATAACATCTGAGAATAATGCAGATAATATACTTTCAATCAACAGGTAGTTTAGACTTCCGCCGTCGGATAGCACCACTGTTCCGAAAATTCAGCCCTTTACTGTAAAGTGATGCCCTTTCTTAAAACTCTGAGATGCATTGGCAAATCTACGTAAAAATACCTTTAATTTTACACCTAAAATGTTAAAATCCGTCCAGCTGTTATAGAGTTATGACTGTAAAGAAAAAATCCCTAGCGTATTAATATATAGGATTTCTTATAGGATATACTCACAAATTCAGAGGAGGTCAATTCTACCGATGACTGTTAATGGCGCCTTCAGTAAAAAAGCACTGATAATGAAATTACTAGACATGATGTATAAGATAAAATTAACTTTACAAATTACTAAGCAACCCATGTATTTTGTTTGATTTATAAAAACTAGCGACAACCCAATGGTCTAAATTTGACCAAATATTAACTGACAAATAATGGCTGTTTGTGAATGTTTTATCACATTATCCTGCATAAGCAGTTAAACAAAATCATTTGAACCTGTGACATCATGCCTAACTTCACGAATAACTAAAACAGTTAGTTTATTATCAAGTGGATCCTCATGCTCTATCTCTCCCCATCCCCATTCCCATCTCTCTCCCACGTTTTAATTTTTTTAATGTGGAGTTAAAACAGATAACAGAAGGGCATTGCCACTCCAGTAGCCAGTATATTTTTGTTTACATTAGTCCTGAAACACATGTTCTTGATGTCGTGTTAACATTTGTTATTATAACAACAGATGTCAAATTCACAATTTCATTGATTACCGTTCTTCCGTAAGATTAACATTGAAACTTTGAAAGCCTGTATTGCGTAGCCCTGAGGGCCGATATAATTATAATGGTTTCTGCTCATCTACGTGACAATACCTTTCTAAGGGTATGCATGAATGTCTCCTACGATGTACACAAGCTGATAAAAAAGGAGGGACGGTTTTGTGCTTGCTTATTACTATAAAGATAATATTGGAATACAGGTTTTTATTCAAATTTTAATATTTATTTTAAACAACCTCTGAAACAAAAATAAAATCAAACAAGTTGAAGTTTATGAAATCACACTTTATTACTTAATTTTAAATTTTATGAAATCACACTTAATTACTTAATTTTAAATTTTATGAAATTACACTTAATTACTTAATTTTAAATTAAGTAAAATAGGTGTAACAATAAGAGAAATATAACAAATAGGTATAATAATAAATTTCATACTTTAATTAATTCTTTGCAGGTTACACTAATGATATATTAAGTAAAATATATTCCACTGAAATCCCTACATTAATACAATTGAATAGCAGCAGTTGAGAAGTGGAAAGGAAATAAAACAATAAGCAATGAGCAATGAGCTAAATCTTACACAACAAAGGACCAATGCTCTTGCATTATGATTTGATTGTTCTCAGAGACATAATAGGAGACTTGAATAACAATGGCAATAAGCAGTACTGCTCTGAATCTTGGACGTTTTCTTTTATTCATGTATAAACTAACTGATTTAGTTCTAAGAATTGAAATTGTATTATCATATTGTTTGATTTTAATGTCCTCTAGTTCTCAGACTTCATCTGAGCCTCTTCTTAATATAAAAAAATGTGATAAGAGGAGGTTTGTTATTTATTTAGAATAACTAGAACTGTCCATGGCAGCTTGCGAATTGAGACATCTGAATTAAGTTAGTTGAACTTTTCGAAATATTTTTAGGCTTGTTCCACAAAGATGTGCACTAACTATTGTAGATATTATAGCCCCTAACCACATGCTAATATTATTATTATTATAATTATTATTATTTGACCACATGCTAATATGTTAACAATCCAGACGCAAACACTTTGATAAAAATGGACGTTTTTACAGTCCCATGGTTTACTTCTGGGGATAATTTGTCCTTATTTCTGTCTGACATGCAATTTTTTCCCCATATTCGCTTGATTCAAAACCTTAATTTTAGCCATCTCCTATCATCTTGCAATTCCCGAAACATCCACAACTTCAATTTCAGAATTTCCCTTCCAGTGTGTGTCTTACTGCGTTTTATTTTTAACTGTATACCTTTCAGTGTATGCATTTTTGATACCTCTGGATTTTCTGGAAAGGCATGCAGTGTCTTGTGTTCATAAGCGTAATTTCAGCATTTCGATTGGAGGGGCAAAACGGTCGTGATCGTGATAATTGTGACTTTTCATATATTACAACAATAAGATTTCCTCAAAATTATTAGGGGGGGCAACTGCCTCCCTTGCCACCCCCGAATTATGCCTATGCTTATGTTATCAGTAGCCTACGAACTAAATTAGTTGTAAATCGATGATTTTGGATAATTTGTTGAGAAGGGATGGAACTTTTTCGTTAACATAAATCTTATGGGGAAAACAGGTAAAAGGAAAATCTTTTGTGATTAGGATCTCGTGCATAAGCAGATACTTTCAATAATATCTTCCAGACATCATTGTTTTTGGAATGTTGTAGTATTCGGTGCAAAGCGCGGGCTACTAACTATAGTATCATATACTGTAATACGAGTAAGGATTTCTTAGTTAGTGGCTTGCAACTCTGCTGTCAAAAACGGCTCCAAAAATGTACTTCAAAATATGTACTTGACTAATTAATTTCTGGGTTAAAAAAGGTTTATACAGGTCTCATCCCATAAGTTAAATACCCCCGTAGCAGCAAACCTGCTTACTAAGCAAATTTCCAATGCATATATATGTATCTTAATACCACATAAAGCTATACCAAGTTTCATCAAATAAACAATTTATGACATTTAATTATTCGCCATAAGAATAACGTGGCGGCTGAGTATGCAGGTTTGCTGAAACAGGGAACACAAAAAATGGGGTTTTATACAAATATGAATACAACCCAAGTAATTGAAGCCTCATACCAAGTTTTATTTATTTATGTTCATAATTAAGGGGGACATAATATTTTACTTTTTCTCCATAAGAATAGCATGGGGGCTGAGTACGTAGGTTTGCTGCTACGGCAACCATCGGTAAAAATATTTTTTGTGCTAATGACAATAGACCACAGCCAGATGAAGTCATATACCAAGTTTGGTCGGTATACGTTCATAAATAAGCGAGATATAAAATTATTCTATTTTCCATAAGAATAACATTGTACAACATAGTGTTTAGCACTTTTAATATCTCTGTAACCAATTGACGTAGAGCAATGATCAAAACACCAAATTGTGTATTTTTTAAACTAAATCCAATGGTGAAAAATAAAACGTCTTTTTCAAAGATTATATGGAAAAAATTCAAAAACACATTTTTGGGGTAAAAAACCTCCCCAAAATACCCCTTCAGATAGATCGATCTGTCTGGTTTTCAAACTTAGTGATAAATTTTGCTTTACACGTGTGTACCAAATTTCATCAAAATCGGACAAATTTTACAAGAGTTATCGTGCTCACAGACACACACAAATATATATATATATATATATATATATATATGTATATGTATATGTATATGTATATATCTACAGTTTTGAACGAATGGTTTTTTGGGGTCTGGGGACCTAAAAACGAAAAGTTATCATGGTCCCGGGCCTAGGTCTTACCATGCCGACTACGGTAATAGCTTCTTCCCTATAGGGGAAATTCGCTAACATAACTATGTAAACAAAAATAAATTTTAAAATAAAAAAGTTAACATTAGGCTTATGAGTTTAAAATCAAAACACAAGAAATAATTATAACAGCTGTTCATAATAAACCAGTGAACTGCGGAAGTAAAACTCATATCCTGAATACCAACATCTGGTTTCCTGAGAAAAGTTACAAAACCGTTGAATTAAGATTGCATAAACAGTGGACATGTGTAAAATTAATTAAATTTGCATAAATAAAAGAAATATTACTTTAAATATTAAAGGAACATTAATATTGTTTCCTAATTTATAACAATATTTAAGGGACATTAATATTGTAGTTGTTATAATAATAACTGCAGTGACATCAATATGACATGTCGCATGCCTGGAAAGGTCTAAGCAATGAAGACGCCAGTAAGTAAGTCATTAAACATGCAAAAAAGAGGCGAATGAGCAAAGCAAATCTGCTTGACATGAGGAGGGAGGGCCATGGTGAAAGATTACTCTGAGCCTAGTTAACAAACCGACTGGCCTTCTCTGAGCAAAGCTCGTCCCCTCAGGTACTGCAAAAATTAACCGTTTAAAGCCCAACCATTACAGCAGTTAAGAGTTAACAGCCGTGACGGTGAAGGGGGGACAGCCAGGGAAGA
The DNA here is from genome assembly GCA_963675035.1 of Allygus modestus. Lineage (NCBI taxonomy): Eukaryota > Metazoa > Arthropoda > Insecta > Hemiptera > Cicadellidae > Allygus > Allygus modestus. The sequence goes on along the minus strand of OY776112.1, from coordinate 83,413,279 downwards.
TGTGCCGTTGCCTGGCAACTGGCATTCCCTTCTGTTATCATCTTCATTGTACTCGTCTCCGGCTCTCAGCTTCTTGAGTACTGCTGTAATCACATCACCTGAGACAGTGAGACTAACAGTAACCGTAACCGTCCCAAATACACCCTAATTGCGTCGACGTGTTACGCGATTCAGTGATTGTCGTTGGATGGAGAGAAGTTGATTATAAAATCATTATTCTAAAAGGCAAGCGCGAAAATTGTACGTTTTTCTCAGCGTGTTTGAATTGCAGGAGAAATTCACGCATACCGTTTGAAAGGTAATGTCGCTTAGACTTGCGAAAACCTCTTATGGCTTATGTCGGCCCTCAGTGCTTTTTCCCCACAGGCCTTCGACATCTCAATGTTAATCTTATGAAGAACTGTAATCAGTGCAATTTTATATTAGACAGCTATTGTACACAACAGGTTTTTGGCAAAATTTACGTAAAAATTCTTCTGAAATGGCAGGACAAAAGGTACAGGAAGTTATGAGTTTCTGATTTTCAACACAGAGTAGGGAATGTGTAGCCTGTTTGATCTTTTTAAATAGCCATCTAAATCTTTTTGCGTATATACGGGTATATGATTGTCACGGGAAGAATAAATATATGAATAATATTACAATATGATGATTAAGTAAATCAGAGAGAGAGGCGGCGAGGGACAGAGAGGAGGAATGGAAGGTAAGATCAGCATGGCCTACTAGATGATAGAATAATTGATTTAGCTACACGAGAAGTTATTTAACACGTGTCAAAGGTTTTTTTTATTAGTGGATTTCCTATGGAATAGTGAACTTTTGGCATGACCCGCACGGTGAAACTTAAGCCCGGTAACCACTATAGAAGTTCCTACCGTGAACCCTGAACACGTTTTGGTGGTCGTTCAAAATTATATCTACATATATATGTGTTTGCACTCCAGCGGTGCATTTTTGTCCGATTTACTTAAAATTTGGTAGGGACATTCCTTTTTATAATCAATTGGCTAAGTTCGATGGGCAAAACAATCGGAAAAACTCTAACCCCCTTTTTATGGGGATTAATCTTTCAAATTTTTAGTTTTTGGGCCCAAAACGAGTCGGAAAAGCCCCGTATGTAAAAAGATGGAAATTACTGAGGCGAAAGTTTTAAGCCCTCTAGCATTTAGCATAAATTCACAAAATTGCTACAAAATATATTTAAAACAAATAGGTATAATTATAAATTTCATACTTTAACCAATTCTTTGCAAGTTACACTAACGATATATTAAGTAAAATATATTCCATTGAAATTCCTACATTAATACAATTGAATACCAGCAGTTGAGAAGTGGAAAGTGGAAATTTACTTGCTTGAATTCATAAGCCCTCATCATTCTAGCATAAATATTTACCGAGTTATTAAATAAAACTTATACTGACTAAACACAGTACGTTGTCTTATGAGGGTTCTACATTAGACAAATCTGTTATTCATTTGCTGGTGAATTTTTATCAACCCCAGGAACCTCACGCCTACTTTCAAGCCTGACTGGACCTTCTCCTAATCTTATAACGCTCAAAATTGTATCCCCAGCATTTCAAGTAAATGGAACCAGGAGCATCAGAACAGCCAAAAATAAACGTTTTCAGATTTTGATAAAAATTGGAATAAATATATGTTTTTACACTGATTTTGATCTTTACAAGTTTTTTATGAGGAAATTCACTTCCTCATAAAAGCAGCGTGCTGCGTGCAAACTCGTTTAACTGTTTATGCCGGATGTGGGAACAAATTTACGCAAAAATATATTATTAATTATTATCAATTATTTCAGGTAGAAAGTCGACCTCTAGGCAATCGCTAGCTGATATAAATGAACACTCAGACTTATGAGAGATATAATGATACCAATACTAAAATACTTCACCACTACAGATATTTAAGTACTTTATTTACACTAACACTGATAATGAAGTACTGAGCTGGTTCTAATACTCTTAACGATTTACTTTACTGTGACTAAATCACTGTTTAGGATGAAATTTGATATGAATGAAAATAATTCTTTATTTGTCACAAACTTTCAGTTTACAAACATCATATGACAGACATATATAAACATACTAGCAAGCAAGTACACATAATTATAGAACATACATTACAGGTATTTTAACATTAATCTTGCAAATACCTTATTCCAACACCTTCAAATTCAATTAAACATTTAGTTTGTAACAAATAAATTAGGATCCTCCAAGGCAGAGGCAGTAATGAGACTTCCATCACAAGAAAACCTAATACAGTAATATAAATGGCTACCAAATGGTTTAGTTACAAAAATATTATAAAAATAAGTTTATATATAATAACTTTCAATTTACAAGCAAGTACCTTTGAGACAACTATAATAATAAATAACATCACTACTTTAAAATAATTTTTATGTATGATTAAATTTAAATCTATTTCCAGATTATATCTGTATATGTATTTTAATACCCAATAAATTAAACAACAATCTGAAACAAGTAATCAATGCGTTGTTGAGTCATTAACCAGGATTTTAGGTTCTTACAATACTGAGCATAAGTGTTTCTATAAACAATATAGCCTGAAGTAAGGTTAAAAATGCCATGCATTGAAATTAAAAAATGTCTACACAATATGAGTTTGGGACGTGGAATTACAATTATTTCTGAGATTGTACCTCAATATCTGCACTGAGTTATATTCATAGCTACATTTTTTGTAAAATAAACTTAGAATTTTGAAAACATATAAATGACAAAGTGGTAGAATTCTGAGTGTAGTAAACAAGACCAAGAATGTTCAAGTCGGTTCTTTTTTGAAATACGGTAACTCTAATAATATTCTGATGTAAAGTGACAATAGGTTGAATCGTTGAAAGGTACATTCCGCCCCAGCAACTCAACTCATATCCCAATCTTGAACTAACCAAAGAATGATAACATACAGAAGAACTTTTTTAGGACAAATATTCTTCAGTAAATAAAATTTAACACTTGTCAAATGTATGCGTGTTTATTGTTTTACTTTTAGTTGTCATGATCTTATTTAGTCTTTAATTTCTACACGCAACACCTGATATTTTTTCGATGTCTTTATTAATCCAGTGTGAAACACAACTTTATTTTGACGATACAATTGTTAAATAATACCTAAACAATTTTTATTTTTTTTTAGTTTTAAAACATTTCTATTTCTAACACAGCTAAATCTGTGACTTAAAATTTCCACCTTTTTACACAAATTGACATGTATTATCCTGATCTTTGAGCACTTTTTAACATGAGCACTAACCTATGTTAGTAAATAAACTTCCTGATTTTTTCAGCAATTTTAGGCTTATAAAATTATTAAATTGCATATATTATTTGTATCAAGTCAAATACTCTTCCTCTCTAGATGAGCATTTTTGGGGTTTTAAAACCATCCACCTTCCACCCCATAGGTCATACACATATTACGTAAAATGTTTTCGTCATATCAGACCCCCTCCTCCCCCATGTAACGCACCGTAACGCTTAGCCATACCCCCCCCAACCCCCAATGTGTTACGTAACTCAACCGTAGTAGGCTTTAAAACAGCTTAAACCATTTCAACATCGTTTTATTAGCAATTTGGAATATGGATTTCAATGAATCATTAAACTTTAAACTAATTTCTTTTAACGACATTTTTTAATAACTTATTTCAAAGCAAAATGAACACAAACAAACAAGATTGTTACTAATAATATAAACAACAAAATAAACTATCTCAGCTAAAACGTAAAAGATTTAATTTATAACTATGTTAATAACAACATAAACAACAAAATAAACTATCTCAGCTAAAACGGAAAAGAATTAATTTGTAACTAATACAAAATACAAAACGACTTAAACAAATAAAGATGTGGCTGGCATTGTTGTATTAAGTCATGATTTTACACTTTAAAACAACACAAAACATAGGTGTAAAGCTATACAGAAGTTATTAAAAACTAGTTATTTTAAATTTAACTGTTATTAAAATAGTATGACGGAAGTATTTTGTATACAGCTAACTGTATACTTGATTTACATATTAATTTGATTATATTTTTAATTTTTAAAGATTTATAACAGTATTAATGTGCACCAGCTTTTAGAGTTAATACGTGTGAGTTACGTAACGATCCAACCCCCCCTCCCCCACATAACAATACGCCATACCCCTTCCCCCTTAAATGCGTTACGTAATATGTGTATGGCCCCATAGTCTTCAAAGATCCAGTGTTAATATTACAGGATATTTTATTTAGTTAATCAGCTTATTACAATTTAAAATTTAAAACATGCTATATGATAGCGAGATACCCTTCCAGAGAACGGAATACCGGCTCGTACCCCATATTTTAACATTAAAATAAACCAGTACACCAACCCAACGGCGCAAGTGTATAATATCACATAATATAGAGCTTACATCAACGCGGGCGTACATAACACCGTCAAAGGGCCTTAGTCATAATTACTTATCAGGGCCGCGTTATCAACATTCAATCGCTGATAACAGATCGTCAAGGCGTTTCTACAAATAGAACTCGGAGCAGCGCGCTACGATGTATCAAACGGTAGGCTGCTATGAGGGGGGAGGGGGCGTGGGGTCTGATAGCGGTTATCACACAATTACATCACACGTATTGACATGACACACCCTTATCACAACACTCGCTACTCTTCGTCAGTAAACATCTTGAGATTCGCCTTTTAAAGCGTCAATATACTGCACGAATCTTATGTGTATTTGCCAATCTTAGCAATGAATCTAGGTGTTTACAAAGGGTTACTTTAATGCTAGATACTATGCATATATAATTATGTCCGCAACGCGTATTGTGCAGTAAGAAAGTCACCAAATTCTAAGCAACTTGTATTGCTGAAGCAGCTGACTTCAGTATGCTAAACACAGGCATGGACCTAAAAATACGCAATATGTTTATGACCCTAATTCACCCTATTTTTTGGCCTTGAGATTTTGGCTGGATGTTTCGCTTAATCGTGCATTTAAGCTTGAAGTATAACATTTTTGAACAAACAACATTACAGTGCACCCTACCATGCAACACAGAACCGATTCAAAATGTATACGTGATGAAACTAAATTATTAGAGAGTTAAATGTATTACTGGTTATTCATTTGTTACTGAATGCTTTTTCTCATGTCATTATAGAGATAAGTTCTGCTACAACTGTGTTTCCTCTATTGTTCATCATACATTTTATATAAACCTCTCATGAAAAAAACTTAAAGAGAACATCTATTTTGGTCGTTCGATAACTCCTTATCATCAACAACACTTAAAAACACTTGTCTAGCAGTCGTAAACCATTCTGATATCAGTAAAATGCGACAATAGAGCGACAATAGATTTTTAGCGTACCATTTCCAAAGTCGTTGACTTCAGTTTGATAAGAGCGTTATCGGCAAAATTATTTCGGAGTTAAATGGTGTAAAATGGCCGTAAAAAATAAATGTGGCACTCGTATCTTAAAAAATTAATTTATCACTTTAAACCAGTGTGTTCCACGTCTTTTGGTCATACACAAATTACATTTTTATTTGTTAGTGTTTTTTTAATTGACTTTGTCATGTCACTATATATCCTGAGCCATTGAATGGATTCATAAGACAAAAATACAAATAAAATTTTAATTAAGATTAATTTGCAAAACATAAGTGTGTCATCGTCATTAAAACTAATTTTACCATGTAGCTTGATGAAATAAAAACGAAAAGTTGTATGATCAAATTTAATATAAAGAGGGCACAGTACTAGGGCTAGAGAAGTATTTCAGCTGTTCGTGCGTAGCATTAAAATGTACACCTGCCGCACCTGCCAGATGCATTAAAGGCCAGCCAGGTGTCGTAAGTTTGAAGAAGTATGTAGAAGAATAAAAATATAACTAGTAGTTCAAAACAATTCTGAAAAATATCATCGATAGTAAGATAGTAAAGAGGACTAGGAATCTTTTTAGTTTCTTCGTAAAATATCTGTAATAGAATAAACTTACAAGACGTAATCATAGTAGGACTGAGAAAGAGGGAAATAATCATTTATAACCTTTGAAATATCTACTGAATTAGATGCAGAACACTACTACATGAAACCTGTCAGAACACTCTGTCTTGTAATATTAATGATAAAATGCATAACTGGGTAGGCCTGTTACAAGATATGCGTTGTGGAAGTCCTTAGTTCTGAAAGGTCTACCCAATAGAGGCGTGTTGAAAGAACCAAGTGTTTACTGTATACACTACCGCACTAGGCGCTCTTGCCTTGCCCTGACAATTGGTTTCCTTAAATAAAACGAAATCCCCACTACCAACTAAATTTTCCACATAATATTCCTCGACTTTAAAATTGTTCCCTTATTCCTCAGGGATAAATTTTAGTTACACATTGAAACAACAAATTTGATGCTAGTTTTAGCGAATTTCCCCTATAGGGAAGAAGTTATTACCGTAGTCGGCATGGTAAGACCTAGGCCCGGGACCATGATAACTTTTCGTTTTGAGGTCCCCAGACCACAAAAACACCATTCGTTCCAAACTGTATATATATATATATATATCAGCGAGCAAGGAATACCATAGAGTGGCAATCCCTATCCTTTACACATCAGAGGTGCTGAAGCCACCTCTCTGTGTTAGCAGAGGTGCAACAGGCAGCTCCACTGTCCGCCGCGACCACAATTTTTAATTTGCCGCGATTCATTAACACCGTTGAATCGACCACTTAGAGTTGAGATAAAATTCTGAAATTTTAAAATATTAAATAATATTATATCACCCTAGTAATGGTGTTTTAGAAATATGCAAATTTAAATTTGAACAATTAAAAAAATATATAAATATGTAGTAAAACAAGTTTTCGTAAAATTTGGGACATGAAAAAGTTGGTCGGCTGGTAAGTTTTTTATTTTTTGGTCAGGTGATTTTCGTCAGCGAGAAAGTTGTTTGAAATGAACCAAATTTTAACGTTTGCATTTAAAATTTTTTTGTAAAACCTTTAGTTTAGCCTGCAGGCAGCTGTAAAGTGAGAAGTTAATTTTCCACCGAACGGCCCCGAACCCGGCCGCCGCGCCGACGCTGCATCGCACAGCTTGGAGTGGGAACCAATCTGATTACATTCCATATCCACATTTTTCGTTCTATAAAGGCATTTTTCAAATTTTTAAACATAGTTATTGATATTTTGGAAAACTAAACCATCATTGAAGTTTAAATCAATCAATAATAAATGTTTCTTAGGTAAACAAATAAATACGCAGTTTTGCAAGTGAATTATACTTTAATGTGAATTTTCTAAAGATAACAACAATAATAGAGTGAATTCAATAGTAGTGAATTTACTGAAGTAATAATAATAAACTAACTAATATACAAATATAAAAATAATTGGAAAGCAAATTAGAATAAATCTACTGGCCTAAAAATGTAATTGTTTTGGTTAAGTGGCTTCTTACTTTTTCTTTGTGAATTTGTTCACTATACAATTTACTGTAGTGGTGAACACCATTCGTGGTGACATATATGGTGTACGTGACAGCCAGCAAGCCTAGAATGACAGTCCAGACGCTCGCTACTAGGGTGACTAGTCGCCGTATCCCCTCCACCAGAGGTCCCGGTGTTTCAAAGTCGGCGTCAGTCCGCGCGCCACATTGCCACTCTATGGTATTCCTTGCTCGCTGATATATATATATATATATATATATATATATATATATATATGTCCGTGAGCACGATAACTCTCGTAAAAATGATCCGATTTTGATGAAATTTGGTATAAACGTGTAAAGCAGCATTTATGACCTTAAGTTCGAAAACCAGCCATATCGCTCCATCCGAAGGGGTATTTTGGGGGGGTTTTGTACCCCAAAAATGGGTTTTTTGAATGTTTTACATATAATTTTTGAAAAAGTCAAATATTTGTTTTTACCATTGGATTCAACTTAAAAAACACACAATTTGGTATTTTGATCATTTCCCTACGTCAAATGGTTACAGAGATATTGAAAGTGCTAAACACAGTACGTTGTCCAATGTTATTCTTATGGATAATAAGAAAAATTGTATATCTCACTTATTTATCAACTTTTCCTGATGAAACTCGGTATATTGCTTCATATCGTTGTGGTCTATTAATATTTGCACTAAAAAACATTTTTTGACCGATAGTTCTCGTAGTAGCAAACCTGCGTACTCAGCCCCATGTTATTCTTATGGAGAATAAGTAACCTATTATCTCCCTTAATTATGAACATAAATTAATAAAACTTGGTATGTAGTAAACTTTACCTACTTGAGTTATATTGATGTTTGTATAAAACCTCATTTTTTGGTGTTCCTTGCTTCAGCAAGCCTGCATACTCAGCCGCCATGTTATTCTTATGGAGAATAATAAAAATGTCATAAATCATTTATTTATGAATGTATATTGATGAAACTTGGTTTGTGGATTTATGTGGTATTAAGATACATATATATGCATTGTAAATTCGCTGAGTACGCAGGTTTGCTGCTACGGGGGTATTTAATCTATAGCCTACAATTTAAAGATACCGTAACGTAAGGGGGCTAAATAATTGCATCTTTTACTTTTTTCTAGTTATATTTTCAGGTACAGCATTTAATTCTGAACATGTCTATACAATTTTATTCCAATATGCCAGTGTTTACATGAAAAAATTATAAATTTAGGAGAATTCTAGAGTTAAATAAAGACTTACAGCTCTTTGAGAGCAGTTTTCTCTGAATTTGTGTTGTTCCTAACTCTGTCCGGGGGAAGTTTGAATAACTAGGCGTACTTCACCTATTGAAATGAAATTGTAAAAATATATGTATTGATAATATGCTCACCACATCCTTGTTTTAGCGAATTTCCCCTATAGGGAAGAAGCTATTACCGTAGGTCTCATGGTAAGACTTAAGCCCGAGACCATGATATTTTTTTGTTTTGAGGTCCCCAGATGACAAAAACACCATTCGTTCAAATTTATATATATATATATATATATATATATATGTGTGTGTGTGTGTGTGTGTGTGTGTGTGTGTGTGTCCGTGAATGCGATAACTTGAGTAAAAAACGTCCTATTTCGATGAAATTTGGCTCAAATGTGTAAAATGACATTCATGACTTTAAGATTGAAAACCAAAAAAATCGGACCATGGGAAGGGGGGTTTATGGGGGTTTTAAATTTTCCAAAAATCAGTTTTTTGCATTTTTCACCCTACAATTTTTTAAAACCTTAATTTTGGTTTTGGACCATAATATAGAGCTTAAAAAACAAATAATATAGTATTTTGAATTATTAACCTAGGTTAAGTGGTTCGGAGGAAACCCAAAAAAACCTACTCATAAAATCTCCCATGTTAATCTTATGAGAAAAAGGTTTTTGGCATTTCCTCAGTTTTATTTAGTTTAAACTTCACATTTGCTTTTAGAAATCTGTTCAGTCCCACAAAACAATCAATTTGGTGTTTAAATGGTGATTCTACGCCCAACCGTTGCTGAGATATTCAAAGTGCTAAACACAGAACGTTGTCCAATGTTTTCCTTATGGAGAATAAATAAAATTTTGATATCTCGATTATTTATGAATGTATGTTGATGAAACTTGGTATGTGGCTTCAAGTAGTACTGGTATATTGATATTTGCACAAAAAATCGATTTTTTGTTGGTTATTCCCGTAGCAGCATACCTGCGTACTCAGCTCCCATGTTATTCTTATGGAGAATAAGTAAAATGTAATGACTCCCATAATTTTGAACATAAATTAATAAAACTTGGTATGTAGCTTGACTTGGTTGAGTTATATTGATAATTGCATAAAAACCCATTTTTTTGTTTCTTGTTGCAGCAAACCTGCTTACTCAGCCCCCATGTTATTTACGGATAAATTTCATTCAAACTTGATATACTTGTCAAGTTAGCATTGACCAACAGAGGAAATTCGAAATATGTTGCCCCTTAATAAGCCTGGGGGGATAGGGGGCATTTCCCCTCTTAAAACCACGAGTGTAGCAATGGATTCTGTAGTGCTTCCAAAGCAGGGATTTGGGTGGATGATTTTTAAAACAACTTGTTTACAAGATTTTCTGTACATTCGACCGTGTTTTGTATTATATATGTAGTAAATAAAAAGTAATTTATTTTAAAGTTGGGCTAAAAGGGAGAAAGTATGTGTCAGTTTCCTGATACCGTTTAGTTACGAGAGTTATAGTGCTTACGTATACATTATATATATATATATATATATATACACATATATATATATACACACACATATATACAAATTTGAACGAATGGTGTTTTGGCATCTAGGGACCACAAAACAAAAAGTTATCATGGTTTCGGGCTTAAGTCTTACCATGAGACCTACGGTAATAGCTTCTTCCCTATAGAGGAAATTCGCTAAAAACGCCCAAAACCATGAATTTGTATTCTAATATAACCTATATTTTGGTAAAATCTTGTAAATAGCCAAGTACTAATCAAATAAAGCTATTAAAGTCATACAACAGTTGAACGTTGAACATTAAAAAAAGTTGGAGATAGTGACGAATCCCCTTAAGAGGCAATACAGTTGTAAAAAAGTATAGGGGCCTACATTACAAATTTAAAAAAATATACAATTTAATATGAGACTGATTGAAAACAAAATTCGCAAGGCCTTGTTATCTTTAATTGCACAATGACAACTCAGTTTGAAAATAACGCTTTTTATCAGGGTAGCCAACGCAAAATAAAACAAATAGTTTCCCTTAAAATATCCAGTCTCCCTTAAACCTCTACCAAAATCATTTATCCCTTTCTAGATCTGTTTGTTATGCTATACAATGTCCTCTAATTGATCTATGCTTTCCATGAACAAAAGGGACCCTGGCCTCACAAATCCCTTCGTCATTCCCACAAATCTTTAATCGCATAAACATAAATCATATCCGGCACCTTACCTCATCCGCAGCAGACATTTTCAATGTTATCCAGCTGCCACGGTAGGACGGCTAAATAAATTAAGTAAACGATAGGGGGGGGGGGGGCAAAGCATATCCCACGTCCCACGGTCAAGATCATGGAACACCCGATAGCGGTCAGCCAACGTCAAATGTAACGTTACCAGGCACCGAGCAGCCTGGAACACTCCAGTCCAGTACAGCTGGTGCCAATCTCGGTGCCAATAAGATGAAGCTCAGAATTATGGAGGGGATGCGTAGCGAGAGGCCAATCAAATCCGCACTTAATTGCTCTCCATGCTTCGTCCTAGTTGAATCTATCTGTACGCCGCGCCGGTCGACAACGCCTATTCGAACAACAACTAATTCTATTCACCCTTGAAGGGTTATGAAGTTACCCGGGTTACAGAAAAAATTCAACTTGCGTCTGAACTATATAACACAAAAACTAAATTCCAAAAATTTGTATCTGACGTTGTATTTGCCGTTATAGTTTTATTATTTTGCATAATAGAGAGGTCAACCTAGTCTCACTTATACACGTCATAAATTTCCAGATTACAGCATATTTTTAGATGCATTTTTTCATTATTAGCGAATTTCCCCTACAGGGAAGAAGCTATTACCGTAGTCGGCATGGTAAGACCTAGGCCCGGGACCAATACTGTATATAATTTTTCGTTTTGAGGTCCACAGATGCCAAAAACACCATTCGTTCAAAACTGTGTGTTTGTGTGTGTGCGTGTGCGTGCGTGCGTGCGTGCGAGTGTGTGTGTGTGTGTGTCCGATTTTGATTAAATTTGGTATAAACGTGTAAAGCAACATTTATGACTAAGTTCGAAAACCCGCCAGATCGCTCCATCCGAAGGGGTATTTTGGGGGGTTTTGTACCCCAAAAATGTTTTTTTTTTATTTTTTACATATAATTTTTAAATAGTCAAATTTTAGTTTTCACCATTGGATTCAGCTTAAAAAACACACAATTTGGTATATTGATCATTTCTCTACGTCAATTGGTTACCAAGATATTGAAAGTGCTAAACACAGTACGTTGTCTAATGTTATTCTTATGGAGGAAAAGAAAGATTTTATATCTCGCTTATTTATGAACGTATACTGACGAAACTTGGTATATGGCTTCATCTGGTTGTGGTCTATTAATATTTGCTAAAAACATAATTTTGTTTACAGGCTCCCGTAGCAGCAAACCTGCGTACTCAGCCCCATTTTATTCTTATGGATAATAATTAAATGCTATGTCTCCCTTAATTATGAACATAAATTAATAAAAACTGGTGTATGACTTGTCCTAGTTCAGTTATATTGATATCAGCATCAAAACCAATTTTTTGTGTTCGCTGATGCAACAAACCTGCGTACTCAGCCCCAATTTTATTCTTATGGAGAATAATTAAAATTGTATTTATGGCTTATTTATGAATATATTTTTATGAAACTTGGTAAGTGGATTTATGTAGTATTATGACATTTATACCTCCATTGGAAATTCGCTGAGTATGCAGGTTTGCTGTGACGGGGGTACATAATTAAACGCAGCGTCCCCTTTTTCCGCTGATATTAGTTGCATAAATAAAAATATGCCTACAAACATTATACATTGAAAATGTACAGTTTTGGTCTTTCAAAGGGTTGATTTGGGCTTCACACAACGATACAAAGGTGTAGGTAACAGAGCAGGCGTTTCCCTTGGAAATTAATTCCTTAGATATGAGTGCTGCATCATTTTTCACGTTGAAATAACGATTCTGACAACACTCGTTATCAGTATTATTGTGCCGAAGACTGAGGAAGTGGCACGGTGAAAAACTGTTATTGTCACATTTGTGTGTGTGTTTAACAAGTGTTTTGACAATAACCTACCATAACACAACGAATACCTACATTAATTAAATTTCCTTAGGTTTTCATAATAAATTTAAGTGATTTTTAGAAAAATTCATAAAGTACTTTATCTTATTCTTGATAAAACAAGACGGATTAAACACCGCATACATGGGAATTATATAGTTAAGTTTACTGCACCTTGAATGTGATATAGAGGCGTGGAGGCACCGCGACAAAGTCGGGCAGCGTCAAACCCGACCACTTTTTAGTCCGGATTTGACGCTGTCCGACTTTGACGCTTTAATCACCCAACTAAACCGGGCAGTTTCTAAAAGTCTCCGGGTTTGACGGTGTCCGATTTTGTCGTCGACCCGGTGTGGGTATAGGTAGGAGTTTTAAATATTGGTGAGGAGCTATCAGACCAGATGAGCTCCGAGCTTTTGAAAACGCAGCCGTCCAGGTAGGAGTTTTAAATATTGGTGACGAGCTATCAGACCAAATGAGCCTCGAGCTTTTGAAAACGCAGCCGTCCAACCTAAAACTGATAATTAATCGATCTAAAATATGACTAGGGCTTGACGAACACGAATGGATAAGTTCACAATTCACTCCTGTATTTATGCACTATTACAGTTGCAGGCGCCAACAAATAGGGTAGGTTATGACAGCTGATAGTGTTGTTACAATGAGCTGAGATCCAAAGTCTGCAAAGTCTGGTTAAGACAGGCACAAATTAAGGCCTACATTCGAGCATCGATCTCACTATTTCATTAATTGACGTAGTATGCAACAAACAACTATTCCTAGATCAAATTAATATATGCCAAAGGGGGTTCGAAAAAATAATAAAATAACCCAGTCTGAAAAATCATTAACAACGTAAGTAAATTCCTTTTTTTTACGAACAACTAATTCCCTAAAGTATATCAATCGAAAAAACTAAACTGAACATTACTGAGTCACTTAAAATCTCAAATTTTCGTGTAGAATAAACATACTTGGAGCAGGAAAAACCGAGTCAGTGAGAGTGTGAAGTGTGCAGAAGCAACGCCGACGACAAGACGGCCTTCTCAGAGCGGTCAAGGCCTCGCATTGTCAACCAATAGACCGATGTAACTGGTCTAAATCTGAACTGTTTAAACCAGCCGGCCACTCCTCTCATTCCGGCATACTCAGAATCTGACTAGAGGATATCTCTTGGTGGAATTCCTAGGCTTCTCCAGAACCTTCGATGGAATAACTTTCGTGATTTCAAGACCAAGCTGCTATTTTTCAGGCAATTAAATAAAGTTTTCATTATAATTCAGTTTTGCCGGTGCTGCTGTCCCAAACTTTGATGAGTTCGAGAAGAGGCACCTGAAACGGGACAAATGCCAGATCCGGAAATCGTAAACTTGTCGTCTTTAAATCAGTATGACAAACGTCTGTAATCATATCTTAAATAACATCGATTCATTATCACAAAACAAAGTATCAAAGTAATTTAATTTCATGTTATTGAGTTGATTCGTGTAATGTAGATTAAATAAAACCTCACTCCGAGCATTGCAAACCCATTTCAACCTCTAACTTATATATAAAAACCGATGTTTGTTTGTCTGTTTATCCTTGATGCGCTCCTAAACCACTTATCCAATTAGGATGACAGAGTCATTCAGATTAACCCTAGGAAGGATTCTACCCACTAATCAAGGTCCTAAGACTTAAGTGCTTCGCCCTCTAGACTTTGAAATTTAATCAAATATTAATCTTTTAGGCACGTCTTTGAACTTCCCTGACTTTCCCTTATTTTAATACCTAATTATTTCGAGTTGTTCATGGTAAACATTCTCCAGTTGCACCTAACTATGTTCACCAATACATTTTCTCAATTTCACTAATATTACAGGATAATTCAAGTAGAGAATCGTGATGATGGTGTAAGGATGAGAACGTCACTATGTAGTACCTGTGGAATTTGCTAAAACGGGGTTGAAAAAAGTCAGATTAGAATTATAGTATAATTAATTATAGAATTCATGAACATGCTGCCATGTCGTCCGCGTTATGCGGTTGGCGGCAATGAATACCAGAGATCAGAGTATTCCCTGGTCGATAATATCACGTCAACAACTATATCATGTGAAAGCTAATTTGCGCGGAAACGCGGCAAACGATGAGAAAATAAGCATGAATTTTCAGCCGCTTCACTATACAATCACTTGATACTTATCTTACTTATCTATGTAATACAAAATTTATTATAACTTTATTTATTTACCGCAAAAGTGCTATTGAATTATTATCATGAATACTTTAATCCCACAGTAACAACTAAACCAAACCAGAACGTAACTAAAACTTCCAGTTTTTTAAGGTTTTCCAATGATTAGCCGCTTCACTATACAATCACTTGATACTTATCTTACTTATCTATGTAATACAAAATTTATTATAACTTTATTTATTTACCGCAAAAGTGCTATTGAATTATTATCATGAATACTTTAATCCCACAGTAACAACTAAACCAAACCAGAACGTAACTAAAACTTCCAGTTTTTTAAGGTTTTCCAATGATTAGTTAAGTTCCAAGCAAAAATAAACTATAACAATAATTAATATAAACTAAACCAAATCTACTAAACTAATTCTTCCCGTGACATTCAAAAAGCGAATCAAGCGTACAGTTACAAATAAATATTAGCTTCACACGGCAGGCCACCCCGACGAGTATTTGCATCAGTGTATTTTTAACCGTACTCCATTATCGCAGCTTGGGAGCTGGCTCGCTGTAAACAGTTCCCGCCTCCACCCGCAACCTGTGATTGAACCAATTACCATTACTGATAGTCATATCGCAGTCGATCTGATAAATGCTTATAGTGGCGTAAGTAGATCTATATTTTAGGATCTATCGGCACTTGTTTGTTTGAACTTAATGGTTGAGTTGATTTGTATCTTAGTGGTGAAATCTTTAGCAGTGAATTCTTTCTGTTTCGTGTTAAAGATTCCGGTCCCTACCCTTGCCGCTCAACACTAAGCGAGGGTTTGCAAGATTTCATTTTATAGCTGCTACATAATCCCTTTAATTAAAGTCTTGTATTAAAGAGGAAAACAATATCTACTAATTTATCTTTTTACTTTTTCATTTATTGAAATGAGTTTAATTTTCAAGCCTTTTTCAATGTACAAAAATTAACGTTTTTAAACTAGACAACTTTTAAGACGAAACATTAATTGACATTTTGAAATTCTAAAAACTAATTGGTAGAATTAAAAATGTCTATAACATTCCGTTTCGAGTGTGTTGATAACATAATTATTGTAGCCGCAAAATAAAATCCTGCGGACCTCCACCACGCTCCTTTTTCTTGTCTGCAAAGCATTTTTTACGCGTCGTCGCAAATTTCTCCGTACGGTAGAGAACAAAGTCTAAAGAATCGGCAGTCCAGCCCGGCCATCTTAATGTTGTTTTAATGAGTAAAGTGCCATATCATATATTGTAGAAATAACAAAATTCAAACACGTTTTGTGAGATTTAAATCGATGGATCACTTTGCAGTTTTTTAAATATTATTTTGCAGGACATTTTGCCGATAGTTTCTTTTATAGGCTTCTTTATTTATGAATAACTGTAATGCCAATAGGTTAATTAGGTGATAAAAAGCTATATATTACTTAAAGATAACACCTAAAGAAGAATCATACCAATGCATCCGTATTTCCAACGCTTTTAAAAATTGTGTAGTAAATCAATGTCTTAAGACAGTTTAAATTCATATTAGCTAACAGTTAGGCTTAGTTACTCCAAAAAATCCACGGTTTTATCATTGCCCAGACAAAAGGTTCACTCAAAAATGGGCTGAGCTTGGAAATACTTCCTGGAAGGCTGGAAATAGATGTAGTCTTTTCGTTTTACATAGAAGTAACACGATTAGAAGTTTGGTCCATTTCTCATATTGCGCCTCAGTCAAGAGACCACAAAAACGTCAAAATGTTGGACTTTTTTTAAGTTTTTCGCAACTAATTAAAAACCATCCGCTCGGCAGGGAAAACTCATCATATACGAATTGTAGAACACAACATTCCGCATCTATTGAGCACTGCACGATACAAATCATACCAATAATCCTACTATTATAAATGTGAAAGTTTGGATGTCTGTTTGTACGTATGTATGGATATTTGGAGTTCCATCACGCATAAACTACTGGACCGATTAAGCTACAATTTTGCATGAACATAGCTTACATATCACATTAACATATAGACCTGATAATGTCCACATCCAAGCTTAGGGTTCCAACCCCCGGGTCCTGTAAGTTCAAATGCAAATCTTATTGAAAGATAGCATTATAAAATTACCAGCTGTAGTTGTTTGTTAGTTAAGGAAATCAGATGCTAAAACTAAACAAAGATCCGATAGTGCTGGTCAGGTTAGTATTTTGAATGTATTTTAATTAGTCGCGAGCGAAGCCGCGGGTAGCAGCTAGTAGGTGATACATATATGGTAGGTCGAATGAAGTGTTTTTTCACTAAATGCAACAGTCTCTATGGTTTTTATTGTAATTTTCTTTACTGATATTTGCGCACTGTTCATGGTTATTTCATAGTTTAATTCACAAAACATTTCCTTCTAGTGATTAAGTGGTGTGTCTGAATATACCGACGTGATTGGTGACGAGAAAATATATTGTCTTCTTGCCTATGAAAAAGGAGTCATGACAAATTACAAATGTCATTGATGGTGGTTTTTGCGATGTGAATTTCAAAATAACCAATCGAATAGCCCTAAAAAAAACTTCACTTATGCTGATGTCAAAATCAAAATGAAATCAGAGAGATTGTTGCATTTAGTAAAAAAAACACTTCGTTCGTCCTACCACATCACCTGTCACCTATTATTGGTGGGATTTTTATCGTGAGGTACTCAATAGATGTAGAAATTCGTGCTCTCCAATTCTTATAAGATGTTTTTTTTTCTGTCGGGTGGATGTTTTTTTTAATTAATTGCGAAAAACTTGAAGAACTTCCAACATTTTGTTGTTTTTGTGGTCCCATGACTGAAGCTCAATAGTAGAAATGGGACAAACTTCAAAACTTGGTACTTCTATTTACAAAAAAATATTTAAATGAGTTCCATAGCCTTCCAGGAATTAATTCCTGATGGCAAAATCCTATTTCTACTGGCCTGCCAAAGATTTTTTTAAAATATTTTCTGTTTTTCAAAGTAAACTAAAAAATGTACCTCTTTGACAAGGGTATATTATTCACCCGAGTAAGTTATCACATTGAAATCTACTGAAGATGTCCTGTCTTATGTGATACATCACTTCCGCTTTGCCAGTTGATTAAAGGAAATTTGTCATATGAAACACTAGTTGGCATCGTACCCGGTTTCACCGGTGTGTGCTACATTCTATGAAAAAGGAACACGTGGAACTACTACGAATAATGATCAGCTGTTTGAATTTCATCAGCTCAAACCAAAGTGAGTATCCATAAAAATAACACAGGATTGGAAATTTGACTCCCCGTGGAGCGGAGCCCTATGTGAATTTCTTAAGGTTGTGCATCCGCCAGGGTAGTCTGGCGGCGAGGAGCAGTAGTTCCACATATTCCCGCGCACACCGCTAGGACGTCAATTCGGCTGATGCGGGCATGAGTGTGCTTGTGTGGGTTGGCTGGGGGTAGGGAGAGAGGCACTGGCTCCTTCTGCTCCTTCTCTCTCTCTCTCTCTCCCCCTCTCACCGTGTTTGTCATCGAGGCATACCTTTTACCTTGCGTTGGCCGGGCGGCCGGCTGGGGCTGGGCTGGGCTGACTCGCTCATTGCAAGCTTTTCGCCTTTGATTTAAATATTTTACTAACGGTTACTAATATTGGTGCTATTATTATAAAGCCCTTTCATTGTTACCAATTGTATTACCAACACCAAATATAATGATTGATAAACGGTATGTGTGAACTACTTTAAAAATAAATAAAGAGTTTGCTATACAAACTTATTTATGTGATTCTCATCTAAATAATTTCCAAATGTAAAAAGTTTTTTGACTAATCGTTTTATATATACAGATATTATTAATTAGAATAAATAAGAACATTCTTACAAATAATACTGATGATTCAATTTTATATTAAACTTGTTATAAACATTTATGGTATACAATTTGTTTAATACTAGTATAATCAGATTTGTGTTGTTTACAATTGTTTTAATTTTTTGTTGAATCTAATTTTAAAGTAAATAAAAACCGTTGATACAAAAAATGCTTGACATTTTGACCTTGGCAATTTGACCGAATTCCATGGTCGCCGTAATTTTTAGACCGAAAACGACAAGTGAACGTAGTTTATCGGCCAAAAATAACCGCATCAGTTTATACCCAAACAGCAATTTACAGTAAGGCCAACCATCGATATATAAACCATATGGATCGCTCGCCGAGTAGCCGTAGGTGAGTGATTTTCGGTCCGTTTCCCCGACCACATAGGCGTATAGAGGGCCGCCGAGCAATTTTTAGCATTGGACGCGCTTTCAATTACAAGCTTCTGCACAGTACTAGGATTATTTAAATAGGACAAATTTTATATATTTGTAATCTGCGTAATATGTTGCAACTAACAGTATAAATATCTTCCAGTTTGGTAAATGTTCGGAATTTATACAATAACAAATACTTCGATTTTTTTAATCGGGACAAGAAAAAGTAGTAAAGCGTAAACTTTTTTTACTGAAAAATGTTTGAAATAAAACATGTAGATCAACTAATTTGCTACAACTTTTCCGCTGGAAGTTTCTTTCTACCCTAAAAATAAAAAAAGTTTACGCTTTATTACTTTTTCTAGTCCCGATTTTATACGTAACAGCCCCCTTTTATAATAAATAAGGAGGTTATAAAGCGGCTAACATAAATGTAAAATAACGTTCAATAATAAAATTGAAACTAAACCAAAATTAAAAATTTTAAAAACGTAATATTTTCTTGAACCTATAATTTTTCTTTAATTATAAATGGACCGAAAAATGAGCGAAAACCGCGCCACCGAGACCGTCTGAAGGCATAAGAACTCAATCCCAGAGGTATATTACTGAGGTTACATTTAATTAATATCAAATGCCCCCGTCACAGCAAACCTGCGTACTCAGCAAATTTCCAATGCATAATATATGTCTTGTGTATTTTTGAAACTCATAATAGCGATGGATTTGAATTTATTTTTTGATTTATTTGGACTTTACCTATCGCTTCTAGTGTTTAAAACTACACTACGTTTCGGGAGGTAAGGAAACTCCTCCCGTTATCAAGTGAACCCTACTTACATCTAAATATCAAACTCTTACACCTAACTAACCTACATTTTTTTTGATTTTTTTGATTTTTCTTTTACATTCTAATTTACACTAACACAAAGATAACAAAAAATCAAATACAATACACTAACACAAAATTTATATACACACCTAACTAACCTACATTTTTTAAATATTTTCCTTTACAATTTAATTTGACTAACAGAAAGATAACAAATATATATACAAAAAATCGAATACAATACACTAACACAACATTTATATATACGAACAAATGAAAAACTGACAATACATTACCTGTTCTGCATCGTGGCCTCCAAGCTGACGGGCAAACACGGGAAACGGGCTCACGTCCATCCACAACCAAACCGCACACTAGACTAGTGGCTAGCGGCAGTGGAGGGGGGAGAGCCGTTACCCCCACCTACCGACAGGGGCACGTGACGACACAGCTGTGGCTACCCACACGTCTTTGTCGACGGGAACATGACACGGAAACCAAAAACTGCACGATTCCTGAACCGAACTGTAGCATTCTAGGAGGAATCGTGCAGTTTTTGGTTTCCGTGTCATGTTCCCGTCGACAAAGACGTGTGGGTAGCCACAGCTGTGTCGTCACGTGCCCCTGTCGGTAGGTGGGGGTAACGGCTCTCCCCCCTCCACTGCCGCTAGCCACTAGTCTAGTGTGCGGTTTGGTTGTGGATGGACGTGAGCCCGTTTCCCGTGTTTGCCCGTCAGCTTGGAGGCCACGATGCAGAACAGGTAATGTATTGTCAGTTTTTCATTTGTTCGTATATATAAATGTTGTGTTAGTGTATTGTATTCGATTTTTTGTATATATATTTGTTATCTTTCTGTTAGTCAAATTAAATTGTAAAGGAAAATATTAAAAAAATGTAGGTTAGTTAGGTGTGTATATAAATTTTGTGTTAGTGTATTGTATTTGATTTTTTGTTATCTTTGTGTTAGTGTAAATTAGAATGTAAAAGAAAAATCAAAAAAATCCAAAAAAATGTAGGTTAGTTAGGTGTAAGAGTTTGATATTTAGATGTAAGTAGGGTTCACTTGATAACGGGAGGAGTTTCCTTACCTCCCGAAACGTAGTGTAGTTTTAAACACTAGAAGCGATAGGTAAAGTCCAAATAAATCAAAAAATAAATATATGTCTTAATACCACATAAAGCCGCAACCAAATTTCATGAAAATATATTCACAAATATACAATTTTAATTATTTTCCATAAGAATAACATTGGGGATAAGTACGTAGGTTTGCTGAAACTAGGAACATAAACAATTGGTTTTTAAGCAAACATCAATATATCTCAACTAGGTGAAGCCACATACCTAGTTTCATCAATATACATTCATAAATAAGCAATATATCCCATTTCGATTAATCTCCATAAGAATAACATGGGGGATAAGTACGCAGGTTTGCTGCAACAAGGAACGAACAAATGGGTGTTTAGGCAAATATCAATATAACTCAACTAGGTGAAGTCATGTCTAAGGTTTAATTAATTTATGTTCATATTTAAGGGAGACATAGCATTTAAATCTTTCTCAATAAGAATAACATGGGGGCTGAGTCCGCAGGTTTGCTGCTATGGGAACCTTTAGCAAGAAATTTTTTTTGAGCTAATATCAATAGACCACAACCAGATAAAGCCGTATACCAAGTTTCGTTAGTATACGTTCATAAAGAAGCGAGATATATTTTTTTTTATAATTTTCCATAAGAATAACATTAGACAACGTACTGTGTTTAGCACTTTCAATATCTCGGTAACTGATTGACGTAGAGGAATGATCAAAATACCAAATTGTGTGTTTTTTAAAGCTGAATCTAATGGTAAACATTAAAATTTGACTTAAAAAAAATTATATGTTAAAAGTTCAAAAAAAACATTTTTGGGGTACAAAACCTCCCCAAAATACCCCTTTGGATAAAGCGATATGGCTGGTTTTCAAACTTAGTCATAAATGTTGCTTTACACGTTTATACAAAATTTCATGAAAATCGGACCTTTTTTACGAGAGTTATCGCACCCAAGGTCACATATATAAAACAATATATATATATATATATATATAATACAATATATATATATATATATATGTACAGTTTCGAACGAATGGTTTTTTTGGGGTCTGGGGACCTCAAAACAAAAAGTTATCATGGTCCCGGGCCTAGGTCTTACCATGCCGACTACGGTAATAGCTTCTTCCCTAGAGGGGAAATTCGCTAAAACAGGTGAATCTGTCAATTTGCCGCAGGGCCGCAGAATCCGTTTTGCCGGAATTTTACGCGCGAAACTGAAGAAGTGGTGGGAGTGCAGAGGAGAGAGACAGAAAGAGAGAGAGAAACACAGAAAGCGCGCGGAGTACGGTATGACCTTGAGCGGCGACGCACCTCGCCCCTCGACGCGTGCGGGCACTGTAGGTGATCACCACTACACTTGCAGTGCAGCGTGCCGACCCTACATGGTGCTACTTTTACCAATAAGGAAGCAGAACTGTTATACATAGAAAAGATTTAAAAACGCCTATACAATATCAGATAAAACCCACATCTATTAAAACAAAACTCGTTTTTTATTGTTTAAATCTTAATTTTAAAATAAGGTGTAAAACAAAAAAAATTAAAAATTGTTTTTCAGATTTTATTATTTTTATTTTAACGCATAAAGGAAGCAATCAGAAAGCAAAAAATGTATTTTTATTTTTAAAAATATCAACGGGTTGCTTTGCTTATTGGTAACAAAACACCCAAAAATCGCCCCTTTAGTCCCTTGTAATATACCCCTGAATTTTTTTAAATTTTTTTAAACCTCATTCTCGTGTTTAGTACATTGTAACAAACACATTCATACATAAAAATCTGAAATTTATTTTTTGAACGAACAACCTTAAAATCCTTTCTTAGTTACCTATGTTATGGAAAGAGAACATGAGCCAAATGTCGTGGTTGTAGGTGTAAAGGTTTGGCCTGGGGGATGATCGGTTTTTCGTATGTATAAATTGTCCGTAAGAATAACACAGGATTGGAAATATGACTCTTCGTGGGGCAGAGCCCTGTGGGAATTTCTTAAAATCCTTGCTTAGTGGTTACCAACATTATGGAAAGACACACGCCAACTTTTGTGGTGGTAGGTGTAGAGGTTTGGGCTGGGGGATGATCGGTTTTTCGTATTTATAAATTGTCCATAAGAATAACAAAGGATTGGAAATTTGACTCTCCGTGGGATGGAGCCCTATGGGAATTTCTTAAAATCCTTTCTAAGTGGTTATCTACATTGTGCGATTACACATGCCAAATTTTCTGGTTTTAGGTGTAGAGGTTTGGCCTGGGGGATGATCGGTTTTTCGTGTGTATAAATTGCCCATTACAATAACATGGGGTTGGATATTTGAAGCCCCGTGGCATGGAGACCTATGGGAATTTATTAAAATCCTTTCTTAGTGGTTACCTACGCTGTGGAAAGAGTATACGTGCCGAATTTCGTGGTTCTAGGTTCTCTTGGGTTGGGGAATGATCAGGTTTTCATATTTACAAATTGTCCATAAGAATAACATGGGGTTGGATCTTTGAAGCCCCGTGGCATGGAGACCTATGGGAATTTATTAAAATCCTTTCTTAGTGGTTACCTACGCTGTGGAAAGAGTATACGTGCCGAATTTCGTGGTTCTAGGTTCTCTTGGGTTGGGGAATGATCGGGTTTTCATATTTATAAATTGTCCATAAGAATAACATGGGGTTGGAACTTTGAAGCCTCGTGGGATGAAGCCCCATGGGAATTTATAAAATCCTATCTTAGTATGGTTACCTGCGTTGTGGAAAGAGTATTCGTGCCGAATTTCGTGGTTGTAGGTGTAGAGGTTTGGCCTGGGGGATGATCGGTTTTTCGTATTTACATATATGGATAAATTGTTAACTCTACAAGTGGTGATATGATTTACTGAATCTAAAAAATGAAAAAAAAACTCAAACGAGATCGCACGCAGCACGCTGACGTGAGGGAAGTGAATTTCCGCTTAAAACCTTCAAAAAATCGAAAAAAGGGTTTAAAACAACACTGGTAACTGTTTTTGGAAAATGGAAAAATGTAATTTTTTGACTGTTCTGATGTTCCTGGTTATATTTAAATTGACTATTAGGATAGCAATGTTGTACATTATAAGGTTAGGAGGAGGTATAGTCAGGATAACAAGTTGTTATAGGGGTATTATTGGGGGTGATAAAACTACATCAAAATATGAAAACAGCCTTTTCAAGTGTAAAATCCCCATAAGATAGGCCTAACGTATTGTGTTAAGACAATTAACATTTGCTTTAATAACTCGGTAGATACTTGTGCTAGAATGATGAGGGAGGGCTTAACATTTTTGGAATTTTACATAAAATAATTTAATATTCAATAATGTTACGTTCGGGGCTTTTCTGACCCTTTTTGGGCTCAAAAATTGAAGATCACTACCGAATGAGAGGTTAGTTTAGATCATGTACGTAGCTATAAAAAATAATGATATTTACACGGGCTGGAGTTAAAAATTAAGGAACAACGGGTTTCAATTCCAAACGCAGCTTATTTACATGCAAATTGAAAGAGCGGGAACATACGACCCGGAATGAATAGGGGTTACATAGGAACAAGATTTACGTTCGGAAAATCGTTGAAAACAAACACAAATCCCCTTAATCGCTGGTTAGTTTGCATGTAGATTGAGCCGCAAGGGTAGATAGGGGTAGCAGCGTTTATTGATTTGTTATCGGCCTGAACCGCTGCCGTGGGACACTAATGACGCTCGAGCCAATACGAGGGTCCAGCAGTTTAAAATATTTAATTTCAATAAAAAGTCTTTATTTGCCCCATTACGTTAATTTACAGTACACCCCTAAATACTTGAGGAATGGTTCAGGTGCCCATACTTTATTCGGTTCATTGAGTTGACGATTTTTAGTGAATTTCCTATGGAAAGTGAACTATTAGCATGACCCGCACGGTGAAACTTAAGCCCGGGACCACCATAGAAGTTCCTAACGTGACCCCGTGAATACGTTTTGGGGGTTCGTTCAAAATTTTATATATATATATATATAGAGACATATATATATATATATATATGTGTGTGTATATATATATATGTGTGTATGCACTCTAGCGGTCGCATTTTTTGCTCGATTTACTTCAAATTTGGTAGGGACGTTCCTTTCTATAATCTGTTGGACAAGTTTGTTGGGCAAAACAATCGGAAAACTCTAAACCCATTTTTTGGGGATTAATCTTTCAAATTTTGAGTTTTTGGGCTCAAAAAGGGTCAGAAAAGCCCCACATGTAAAGTTAATTCATGTAAAAATATGGGAATTAGAGAGGTGAAAGTTTTAAGCCATCTCTCGTCATTCTAGCATAAATATTCACCGAGTTATTAAAGAAAATGTGTATCGACTAAACACAGTACGTTGTCTTATGGGGGTTTTACACTAGAAAAGCCTGTTATTCTTTTGTTAAATACTTATATTATTCCCAGCAACCTCACGCCTACTTTCAAGCCTGTATGGACCTTCTCCTAACCTTATAATGCGCAAAATTGTATTCCCAGCTTTGCAAGTAAATTAAACCAGGAGTATCAGAACAGCCAAAAAATCAATGTTTTCAGATTTCAATAAAAATTGGACAAATGTATGTTTTTACACTGATTTTGAGTTTTAAAAGTTTTTTATGTGGAAATTCACTTCCCTCACGTCAGCGTGCTGCGTGCGAACTCGTTAAAGTTGCGCTGATGCGCAGTTTGAAGCAATTCCATTTAAAAAAATCAATTAACAAACAAAAAACTTATGACACATTATTTTAACTACTAGACTTAAAATTCTCGACCTAATCCTTCATCATGAGTACAATTTTCAAACCAAACTAAAAAAAAAATACCCCCGTAGCAGCAAACCTGCGTACTCAGCGAATTTCCAATGTATGTATATGTATCTTAATACCACATAAAGCCACATACCAAGTTTCATCAATACACATTCATAAATAAACGATTTATGACATTTTAATTATTCTCCATAAGAATAACATGGCGGCTGAGTATGCAGGTTTGCTGAAGCAAGGAACACAAAAAATGGAGTTTTATACAAATATCAATATAACTCATGTAGGTAAAGCCACATACCAAATTTCATTAATTTATTTTCATAATGAAGGAAGATAACACGTTACTTATTCTCCATAAGAATAACATGGGGCTGAGTAGGTACGCAGGTTTGCTGCTACGACAGCCTTTGATAAAAAATTTTTTTTGAGCAAATATCAATGGTCCACAACCAGATGAAGCCGTATGCCAAGTTTCGTTAGTATACGTTCATAAATAAGCGAGATATAAAATTTTTCTTTTCCTCCACAAGAATAACATTAGACAACGTACTGTGTTTAGCACTTTCAATATCTCGGTAACCAATTGACGTAGAGAAATGATCGAAATACCAAATTGTGTGTTTTTTAAGCTGAACCCAATGGGAAAAACTAAAATTTGACTTTTTCCAAAATTATATGTAAAAAATTCGAAAAACCCATTTTTGGGGTACAAAACCCCCCCAAAATACCCCTTCGGATAGAGCGATCTGGCTGGTTTTCGAACTTAAAGTCATAAATGTTGCTTTACATGTTTATACCAAATTTCATCAAAATCGGATAATTTTTACGAGAGTTATCGTGCTCACGGACACACACACACATGTATATATATATATATATATATATATATATATATATATATATAGGAATTAATCATTTTTTGGTTGTTATCCATTTTAAAATTGCTTGAATTGAAAATTAGGGCTACTAATATTATTATTTTTAAAAACATTATTAACGAGTACCCTTTTTTTGAAACATTTTTATTTTTACTGACTAGTTTCAACCATAATGGCCATCTTCAGAGTCATATAACCTCAACAAATTTTCTTTTATATTAATTACAAACATATGTGAAAAATAAATAATATATGATCACTAATTCTAAAATTGTGTATATAAATATAAAGGTAAAAAAAAATAAAATATTAATTTGTATATACTATATAAATTTACTTTCTCTGAGTTCTAATTTCATCAATTTTTTCAAAGATAGGGTGTTGTTGACTGACTTGCATAGTATTTAAAATATTTAGTGGATCTTTCTTATTATTTAAATATATATGCATCTCTTCTTTGACGTTAAGTTGTTCTTGCTGTTTTTCGTACTCTAAAACTGATAAGTTTTCTTCTAAGTTTTTATATTTATGCCCTGTATTAATGATGTGTTCTGCATAATTGGATCTCATAGTTGTGTTATTTCTTGACTTTAGGGCTTGTAAATGTTCTTTAAATCGAACTCTAAAGTTTCGTCTTGTTTGGCCAATGTAATAGCTATCACATTCACTACATGTAATTCTATATATGCCAGACTTACTGTATTGATCTTCTTGAATATTTTCATTTTTTGTTACTTTAGAGTTGATAAGGTTAAAGGCATTATTTTTTGTTTTATAACTTATTTTCATGTTTGAGTTTTTGAAAGTACGTCGTATCGCTTTTTCCATGTTTGAGTTAAATGGAACGCACATATATTTGTTGTCATCATTCGTTGTAGTCATATTGTTTCTTTTTTGTTTTCTTATCTTCCGATTTATCATTCTTTCGATTGTCTTTTTCTTATACCCATTTTTTATAGCTAAATACTGTATTTTTTCTTTTTCCTTTTTGAAATTTGAGCTATTTAGTGGCAGGTTTATTAGTCTATGTACCAAAGAATGGAATACAGCCATTTTTTGGTGCCAGGGATGGTTAGAGTTCGATGGGATTATTATGTCAGTAGTGGTTGGTTTTCTATATATATCGAAAGAATGTTTGTTCTTATTTTTTGATATCTTAATGTCCAAGAAGTTTATGGTATCTTCTTCTATTTCTTCTGTAAATTGTATGGACTTATGTATTGAGTTGATATATGTTAATAAGGTTGTTGCTTCTTCTTTAGTGCCATCAAATAGACATATAACATCATCCACGTATCTATACCAATATATTATTTTGTCATGAAAAGGGTTTGAAACATTCATGATTTTTGATATTTCCATATTGTGCATAAAAATATCAGCAAGGAGTCCTGACAATGGAGAACCCATAGGTAAACCGTCTTCTTGTAAATAGAAAGAATTATTGTAACTAAAATAGCTCTGTTTTAATGTTATTTCTGTTAATTTCATAACGTCTTCTGTTTCATTTTTTGTGATAATATTACTATTGGTTAAATCTCTTCTTAGTATTGTTAATGTTTCATTGTTGGGGATGTTTGAAACTAGTCAGTAAAAATAAAAATGTTTCAAAAAAAGGGTACTCGTTAATAATGTTTTTAAAAATAATAGATATATATATATATATATATATATATATATATATATATATATATATATATAGTTTCGAACGAATGGTGTTTTTGGGGTCTGGGGACCTCAACACGAAAAGTTATCACTGTCCCGGGCCTAGGTCTTACCATGCCGACTACGGTAATAGCTTCTTCCCTATAGGGGAAATTCGCTAAAACAGATAATTTATTTTAATAAGTTTAAGATGGTCAAATTGTATAAACTGAAAAACATTCACCATTCATTTTACAGCTCATTTTACTATTATTTTAAGGACATTTTTGAGATCGTTACTAATGTAAATTTTAAGTCGAAAATAGTTAAAATATTTCAGATTAAAACATCCATACCTTATTAATTGTTCTTGTCCGCAACACACATTAAATACCCCCGTAGCAGCAAACCTGCATACTCAGCAAATTTCCAATGCATGTATATGTTTCTCACTACCAAATAAAGCCGCTCACCAAGTATCATAAAAATACACGCATAAATAAGGTGATATATAACATTTTATTTATCCTCCATAAGAATAACATTGAAAGCTGAGTACTCAGGTTTGCTGCAACAAGGAAGACAAAATATGTGTTTTTATGCAATTATCAATATAACTTAACCGGTCGAAGCTGAATACCAAGTTTTATTAATTTATGTTCATAATTAAGGGAGACATTTCATTTAACTTATTCTCCTTAAGAATAACATGGGGGCTGAGTATGCAGGTTTGCTGCTGCGGGGAAAATCGGCAAAAGATTTATTTTATTGCAAATATCAATATAGGAGTACTAGTTGAAGCCACATGCCAAGTTTCATCAACATTCATTCATACATAATCGAGATATCAAATTTTAATTATTCTCCATAAGGATAACATTGGACAACGTACTGTGTTAAGCACTTTGTATATCTCTGCAACAGATGGATGTAGAATCACAATTTAAATACCAAAATGATTGTTTTATAGAGCTGATTTGATTGGTAAAAGCAAATGTGAGGTTTACATTAAAATTAACTGAGGGAAAACTAAAAACGTTTTTCCCATAAGATTAACATGGGAAATTTTATGAACACGTTTTTCGGATTTTCTCCGCAACCACTTAACCTAGGTCAATGATTCAAAATACCATATTATTTGTTTTTTAAGCTGTATAAAATGGTCGAAACCAAAATTAAGTGTTTAAAAATGTTTAGGGTTAAAAATATAAAAAAACTGATTTTTGCAAAATTCTAAACCCCTGTAAAACCCCCTTCCCATGGTCCGATTTTTCTGGTTTTCGAACTTACAGTCATGAGTGTCACTTTACACATTTGAGCCAAATGTAATCGAAGTCAGACGTGTTTAACGAATTTCCCCTATAGGGAAGAAACTATTACCGTAGTCGGCATGGTAAGACCTAGGCCCGGGACCATGATAACTTTTCGTTTTGAGGTCCCCAGATGCCAAAAACACCATTCGTTCAAAACTGTATATATGTATGTGTGTGTGTGTCCGTGAACAAGAGAACTCTCGTAAAAATAGTCCGATTTTGACGAAATTTAATATAAAGGTGTAAATCAGCATTTATGACTTTAGTTCGAAAACCAGACAGATCGACCTATCCGAAGGGGTATTTTGGGGGGTTTGTACCCCAAAAATGATTTTTTTTAGTTTTTTTAATATAATTTTTGAAAAAGCCAAATTTTAGTTTTTTCCATTAGAATCAGCTTAAAAATACATACAATTTGGTGTTTTGATGATTGCTCTACGTCAAATGGTTACAGAGATATTGAAAGTGCTAAAACACAGTACGTTTTCCAATGTTATTCTTATGGAGAATAAACAAATTGTATATCTCGCTTATTTATCAACTTATCCTGATGAAACTTGGTATATTGCTTCTTATCGTTGTGGTCTATTGACATTGACACTAAAAAACATTTTTTGGCCGATAGTTCCCGTAGCAGCAAACCTGCGTACTCAGCTCCCATGTTATTCTTTTGGAGAATAAGTAACGTGTTATCTCCCCTAATTATGAACACAAATTGATAAAATTTGGTATGTGGCTTTACCTTCTTGAGTTATATTGATATTTGTATAAAACCCCATTTTTTGTGTTCCATGCTTCAGCAACCCTTCATACTCAGCCGCCATGTTATTCTTATGGAGGATAATTAAAATGTCATAAATAGTTTATTTATGAATGTATATTGATGAAACTTGGTATGTGGCTTATGTGGAATTAAGATACATATATATGCATTGGAAATTCGCTGGGTATACAGGTTTGCTGCTACGGGGATATTTACTCAAGTTATCGTGTTAACGGACACACACACACACACACACACACACACATATATATATATATATATATATATATATATATATATATGTATATTTATATGTATATGCATAGATATAAATTTGAACGAATAGTGTTTTTGGCATCTGGGGACGTCAATATAAAAATTTGTTATGGTCTCGGGTTTAACTCTTACCGTGCCTCCTATACGGTAATAGCTTCTTCACTAAAGGGGAAATTCGCTAAAAACAAGCATAATATAGTCAAACAAGACTGTATTAGTTACACAAGGCGCTACACCACTTCAAAACAATGTTAAACAAAATTAACTCCCTTTATTTGTTGTTATAACTCGCTACCTCATAACAAACACGGCGCTAACTGCGGACGTAACCATGAGCCATCTCTCTACGCGTCGTACAGACGATTTCCCGGTATAATTAACGCTAAACGACGTGAGTGTTGACCGTGTTGACTAGCACGGTGAGGATTGGTATGACATTGGCAGCTGCTAGGTGTTGAGTACCCTCCAGTATAGGTAGCTCGTCGGTTAATATTCAGTCAACAAGCTCTGCACCCAGGCTTAAATACTGTTGTAAAATTGTATTTGTGGTGTTCATTTGTTGATCATCGTGTACTATCATGGTGTACGATCAGAGGAGTTTAATTTGGACGTTTGGTGTTTCCTATAAAGGCTTTAGCTTGAAATAATGTTGCAAGCTGTCTTTCATATCTGAATGTTATAACCAATTTTAAAATCAAGAAAATTTGAGAAAACTCACAAATAAAGAATACTTTTCGTAAAAATATTGGGTTTACTTTATTACATAGAATAGAGTTCTCTGTTTTAGGTGTTTTTATTTTAAACTTAAGTACGGGAGCAGATTCTAGATCCCGCAATGTCGAAAAAATTATTGGTTTCATTCAATAATGGCACATGTCCGAAATCACCATTACTAATACAAAAATAAGATAGTGTCTGTCTGTCTACCTATTGTTCCATCACGCCAAAAGCACTGGATCAATTCTGCTGCTGTTTTGCACAAATATAGTCTATGTACCCAGGAGAGTCATGGGCATATTGACGTATAGAACAGCCCTCGAGGCTCTGCCCCACGGGACTTCCAAGTCCCCATGTAATTCATATGAAGGAGAGTTGTATTTGGTTTATATCACATGTGTTTTTTTAATTAAATTAATTTAAATTATCAGCTCTTATGAGAATTATATCGAACTACAGACTGTCATCCGCCACTCTGTTTAAAAATTCTCCACTCTGTATTTTCACCCCGTTGCGAAGCACGGGCATAGCAGCTAGTTTCTAAATAAAATGCCAATTGAAGAAATTCAACTAAGTTTTTAAAGCATGCCATTTCTTATTACTTCCACAATTGCGTAATAACTTTTGCACCGACCACGTAAATAATTATTAATATTCTAACACCGGCATGATCCGAGGGAATAAACGTCATAAAACACAAGACAGCTTGGGAACACAAGAACGAACCGAAGAGCACGATTCCGGTCGCCTGGGAAAACACAGGATAACAATAAAGTTACAAATTACTCTCCCACGAGGCCCGAAGGGAAATTTGTTTATTACAGTACTAACTCAGTGTTCCTTACTCTTCGAAAACATTGATATTTCAAAATACTTTTAAAACATTTTACCAAGCGTACCTCGGTCCACATATTTTGTATTTGTTATTCACATTTTATTTAAACTTCACTTTTAATTCCTTAACGCTTAAAGAACTCTTTTGTCTACAACATAACCATGAAAAAGAAATATTTTCTGAAAGTTATTTACGTACTTACGTAGACTGATAACATTGAAACTGAAAACTAATAATAATGATTTTTCAACAGTTCACCTCCTGTCTGTTCAGTGTTCAGAAAATTGTTTTTGACCAATATAAACATTGAGTATATAAATACTGCTTCTTCCTATTTGTTTAACAAACTTTTATTTATTACTCAACTTTTACCAGTTGATTGATAATATTAATGTTTATTTATTTTGCTTATATTTATCGTCCTAAAAAATATACATAGTTGTTGGTCACCTCAAGATGAATTTTCATCTTTTACTTTAGCTCTGGTCCTACGGTTATTCCCTTACAAAATGCACATATATTTTTGGACCTCCGGGACGACATATTTCACAGATCGATTTGCACTTCTTTGCAAGAAATAGTTCTTCAAAGAAGTGCAAATCAATTTAAGAAAATATTAAGTAACATTTTCTTTCAAGGTAGGGTTTTATCCAAGCTCCACTTAACCTGATATCATAAAAATTCACATAAACAAAGTAACCCTACTAATTAAACATCATGGCGTTCCCTAATTTGTGTTAAACTCAAATCTTTAAACTCTTTAAGTTCATTTGTGTTAATTTGTCTTTAAGCAAAGTAGGGAAAAGTAAAGTGTGGATTGCACCGCGGAATTGCGAGAGGCAGCCGTGACGAGCAACACTAGCCACTGAGGGTAGGTATATCGATCCTCGCATCATCCGCTACTCAAACCCGGGACACTCGGGTTATTGGAAACTTGGCGACCCACCGCCGCGCCGAGGCATTTTACGGTCTATTCAAATGTTACTTTCTTCTTCGAAATTTTAAAAATGTTACTAGATGTAAACAACATCATTCTGTTTCCACGATCTCTCGTTAAGAGTGACATCTTCGAACAAGTGGTACGATATTTAGGAAATTATTGCGGACATTCGCCCATAATGTCAGTGATGTGTAATGACCGCAATAATTTCTTAATAACCATCACCAAAAATTAATTTTAAACACAAATAACATGAGTGGGGACAGAGGATTAGTCCAATGAGCGCGAAATGTGCAACTGTAATCTTCTCGTGTGCAACATTAATCAACGTTATACAAAACTGGTAAATTTCTATCAATACTTGCTTTACACTTTCGACTATTCACGAAATTGACTCTCTGGGCGGTATAACAAAACTTGTTTTCGAGCAGTTTTAAGTTGCATATCTTAACAGTTGTTAATTTTAAATCGTTTTTTGAAAAAATAATTTCGAAATATTTTTGTATAGATATTCTATTATTTTATGCGAAGGATTATACAAATTATAATATAAAAATGTTTGAAAATATTTCATCGGTTTCCTGACTGAAGGTCCAATTTATAATTTGCCCTATTTTAACAATTTTCACAACGACTCCACGCAGTACAGTAATAAAGACAAACGCTCACTCGGAACACTAAACTCGCTCAAATTAGTATTTGATAAACGACTAGCGAAGGAGGGGAAGGAATAAATGTAAACATAACAAATGACCTATGACGAAAAAACAATAAAGACGAGGTCCAGTCCACAATGACTTGTTTTGAGAATTTATTTGGCAAAGAGGAATTCGTCGGTGTGGGGGAATGTTGCCAGCTGGCTCTGTCGGATACACATATGAACATGTGCATACCAGTGCGCGCGTGCGTGTGTGTGTGCGTGTCTCCGTGGTGAAGCGCACGCTCCATCCTCCGGCCAAAACCCAACACAAACATCACCGAGCCACAATTTACCTCCGAGTGTCTCCAATCCGCGGTAAAAAATATCCCACAGAATTCGCAAAATTCCACTTTTATATGTCGATCTACTGCGAAAAATCCCTAAAGACTTTTAAAATTAGTATGTACTAATTAGTTGGTGTATATCAAGAATGTTTTTAAATCTCCTATTGATTGGTTTCAAATACAAATCATTACATGAATAAATAAATAGATCATATGACTAGTTTCTATAGAAACATGTTCATGTTTTTGTTAAATTACACGTTTTTACGCAAGAATGACGCAAACCCTCTTACACAAATAATGCAAATACACATGTGGTTAAAACCACCTAGTTACAGATCCGCAGTTAGTTGAAACCAGTGTTGAAACTTTGTATATCTACTCCACGCACCATAAGCAGAAACCTATTGTTGCTAAGGATCATGACATTTTACCCAGTTTGATTTTAAAGCGATACACCAGCTGTATATTGGAAACGTTACAGTTATAACACTGGTTATCATTGCCAAACTGTAACTATGATAACTATGTATCTATGTAAAATATATTCTCTCTAATTCGCATCCTCCTAACAAATGCCAGCGATTTCTTAAAAAGGCCAGAATGTAGTAATACAGTAACTATAACGATACAAATAATTCTGCATCGCAGCAAGTTTACATGATTCATCGAATCCTTGGACAGCTCTAAGAACGTAAAGGTACAAAATAGTATGTTAACCAACAAGGTTTCCTTACATTCGCAATAAATGTGATAAGAATATGCCACGAAGAAAAAGTTCCAATCAGATGTTATAAAAGGATGAAGTGTTATAAAAAATATTGTTATAACTAGGAAACTTCTAAATATCACTAAGGAATCATCCTTTTTGCTGAAATGGATCGATGGAAAAAGCCACCAAATAATTTTGTTTTAAAATCACACAGGGATACAGCTCACGATACACAATTATTAACCTACTCACTGAAACCAGTAATATACATAATACTTGTTCCCTAAACCCCCAAAAAAGCCCTCGGATTTCTCTTTCACAGTCCTTACGCCTCTTTTATATTACAATACGGTAGCAAAAATGTTCCAAATTGTCTCACACATTTTCAGCAAAATTCATTGGGACTAAATTAAAAAATTACGATAAATAGCTGTAGGTCATACTTATCGAATGTTAAAAAACACTAATATCTGCAAAGGCTAAAGAAGTTGCTGTTTGACTTTTGTCATCTTTGAACACCTTTGAAATACTTTCAGGTTAAACATGTGATATCACATGTGGCCCTCTGAAATCACATTTGCTAATTATCTGTATCGAAGGCTTTGCTCGTTTCCATTAAAGGTTGCCCGCAGCAAAGTGGTGACAATGGAACGCTGTCAGAGGTACTATGTTGTATAATGGAGACAACAGAGATGCAATGTTCAGCGAACCAATGCAATGTTCAGGAACCTGATGAGCGGCCGTAATATTCACATAACCTCAGCTCCTTACAAGTATTTATACCAAAACTCTTAATACATGTTGTCAATCCAATCTGTAATATTTTCGACATGCACTTACAATGTATCTATTGTATCTATAGTTAGCCATGTTTCATATGGTGTGGGTCGTGGTTTCATGGAGGTCTGGTGATCTGGATGTTTTTTCAATATGTGTAATGTATTTGTGTAAATAAGGTTGTGAATCAAGCTTAAACAAAACAGTTTTATATAAACTTCCTAGAAGCAATTTGCAATATAATATAATCCATGTATGTAAGTCATTGAGTACGAGGCGATTCGACAATTGTACTTAATTATAATCCAACTATATTCCGTAAAAATATCATTAGAAACTCAAAGAAAAATTAGGGAAATTTTGAGGATATTTCAATACAGATCGAGAGAGTGGACATTTTTAGCGAACTCTGTGGGATATTACTGTGGAGTGGAAACACTGGCTACGGCGTGAATATGGCTGTGCATTAGGCTAACTGCCCGATATACTATGAGCTGTCATTACCATCATTCCTTTATAGCCATGGGGTGTATATAAGACCGTGTTCTTGCGGAAACATGGCCGCATCAGTGATATTTTATTAAGGAATTCGACCTCTGTCTCTCGGAAAGTTTGTCGCGAAAAGTCATATAAAGTACGTCTCATTCCAATTTTAACAGGTTTTTATATATTTCTAAGATTAACTTATGTGTAACTTACTTTTACACTGGGCAAGAATGTTTATATTACGATAAACAATAATTTGTAATCAAATGATCGTGAATGATTTCGAGACGCTAAACTGTAGGAACTCACGGTAAAAGTTTAACTATTGACCACGAAGTTTTCAATATTATTGCAGATATTTAAAGCATAGTTCGGCATTGACTGTAGATACTGAAGGATACATCCTACCTAATGGCCCAGCTGTCCCTCTTTTAGTGTTAGCCAGAATTTGAAGTGGACGTAGTTTGATTAAGTTACCGACAGAGTGTGCTGCTGTAAACTATTTATTTTAGTTATTTACGTTCACTTGTGAACGATCTCCATCCCAGAGCAAGCAAGTGACAATCAACTTATGTTTGCTTCCTGAAACATCAACTGTAGTATTATCCCCTCTCCTTGAGAGGATAAGTAATGGTAATCGTTGACAGAAGTGTACTCTGTTGGTGTTGGTAACTATTAGTATATACTATGTATACTAGTATACGTCCTCTTTGAATCCTGGCTCACACAAAAGTAGCGACAGCTGCAACAATGGCAATGAGAATCCTCCTTCAGTATGAGTAGTCAATGGTCCTTTAATATACAAACTAATTATATTTTACCATTCTTTCCAACAAATTAGGTTACGTCCAACAATATAAAAAATAAACAAGAAAATACGCGGTTTTCTTGACTGTAATACAATTATAAATATAAAGTAACACCACGTAGTTTAGTAACATTTTTAATTAACGAAACCAAAAAATTAGTTTTATTAAATGTTTATCCATCCAGGTCACGAATTTAAATTTAAATTGCGTTGAGAAAATTAAATATCGAAGAGCTCTCAGAGTAAAAATGCAAATTAACAAACCGTCAACGCTCCTTTCACCCAGGGCAGCGCTCTCGGCCGTCAATAAACATCAGACTCCAAACGCTGTTCTGGGTGTACTTTAAGTTTCTGTCCTTTCGCGCGGAAATACCACGACGACAAATTATTTTTCCCGGTGTAAATATTTTACCAATACTTATCGTTACTCTTAGCAAGATTTACTACCAGTAGTTAATGTTTAGGCAAATCAAATTAAAATTATGTCAACGACGAACAAACCTGTTCAAGGGGGGGGTGTTTATATCTTAACGTTAGGTTGCTCTTAATATGTTCATCCCTTCGGTTGTCACTGTCTGTAATAATTAGTAATTACAATATTTTCAACTCTTCACCGTCCAAAGACTGTATTTCCTGTGATTTTGAGCCCCAACTTATGTTTCCCTCTTTCACTCGCATATATTTTTAAATGGATGGTGCGTCATACCTTCGATTTTATATGTACGTTTACAAATGTATTTCCATGGTATTAACACCAAATGCTCAATGATTGGCTCTACTGTACGTATTATATTGTTTTCGTTCTAAAAATAGACGAATTGGTTTAAAAAAGTAGGAGTAGAAAGCTGACGATTTAGCGGTTCAACTATTTGACTGGACCCCGTAAACATGGATGCAATTATGGATGCTCTACGATTAGAAAAATACTTCTAATAAAGGTGTTTACATTTTTTAAATTTACTTAAGAGTGGGCTCCAGTCATGAAACATTTTTGGCGTTTTTACCTACTTCCCCCATAACGCTAATGTTAATTTTCAAAGCCCGTCCCTCCTCATAGGATTATCCGATATCGTTGATTTCTTGGTCAATTTAAAGAGCCTAGCGATTTCAGTGAGTAAGAGTTTGATAATACAAAAAATAAGCGTTCGATAAAATTTTGAAATATTTAGTATTCACGCTCTGCTTATGGGTGAACTATTTGGCCTTACTAATGGGAGAAGCGGGAAGAACCGTGAATTGTTGCATGACTGGAGTCCCCTCATAACAAAAACTCCACGCAAAACACCCGCTCATAACTCACGAACTGATGATAAAAAGTAACGCTCCTGAGGGAGGCGTTCGCCACCGCCCGGCCGCGTTTATGTGCATTAAACTCCGCTAATCCCCGGTCTTAAACACCGCCATTCACCGTCCAAGCGAACGAGCTAAGCTTTAAAAATCCAATACCAAGGTGAAGGCGAGTTTTATTACTACGGAATACGCACTAATATAACAAATTGCAAAAATAAGTCAAAACATTAATTTGTTTTTACATTATACACAACAATGTTTACCAATAGATTACTGCTGTAGTGCAATCTAACAAAATAAGAATAAAAAAATAAAATGAATACTTTATAAAATGTATTTCAGTTGGATTACTATTATTGGACGCATCATAATTTATATTGTTCAAAACAATATTCCAATCACTGAAACAGATTTCATTTTTTGTTATTTCAAAGTAAAATAGAGCGTAAAATAGAATTACCCTTGTTTGATTAAATATCCCTACAACATTGAAATTCTTCAGTAACAATATCAGCGACTCCATTCAAATTAGAGAATCACTTCAGACTTTTTTCTCTAGTTTAGAATCGTCTAACTCATCATAAATAATAACACGATCGTTTAGAAAGGAGTTTAGCTGAGTGTTGAGTTGGTAGTTACCCAATGATACGTATTTTATAGTTAACGTGTTTCATTCTTCAGAGTACAAACAACATTTTTAATGGGGTATACTCCTCAATAAAATAAGTTGGTCACGAACAATAGCTACCAAAATCATACCAGTGACTCTAACAAGGTGCTGTCACAATATCACAGTGAGAAGCCTGTTACCAGGCAAATGGTCTGGCTACAGTCCCGAGGTGAAAGCCTCCATTGCCGTCAAAACACAAAGCGAAGTACACAATACCCTATAACATAAACATAATTCATATTATAATAGTTATTTAGTCTTCATAGTAGAAATAAACAGGATAAAATAAACTATGTACAGGATACGTAAACAGGATAAACAACACTACGAAATATATTCACAATCATACTGTTCTTACTTACAAGACGGTAAATATATATTAAAAGGATTACAAGGCGATCGATTTCAACAGTTAACCGGTGTCATCATTAGGCCCAATGAGAGAAATCAGGAAATCTGGGATTGGAAATCTGAGAGTATTTAAGTAAGTGTTAAAACTAAGTCACCACAACATTGTTTTATTTCTGGGTGTTTAAATTTGTTAAGTTATTTACTGGAGATATTACCGACCAATCAAGGTTTCCCGGCTTATAGTATTTCTAATATCAGGGCCATGTTTTTCGCATATTCGGATAGAAAACATCAGAAAACACAGATCCATTTTCGTTTCGGAAATCCTTTCATGCTTCCTAATGGTCCTGTAAGTTCCAAAACGTATCCTACGTACGAAAAATGTAATGAGTGGAAAATACAAACAGACGCTTACTATTAGAGATAATTCAAAAGGTTTACAAGCGATAAAAACAGTAAGTAATTAAAAATAATAGCAATTTCCTTCCCTATGAAAATAAAACGAATGAACGCATTATATTCACTCTGCTCCCTCACCAATATCCTATATAAAATAAACCATGTATTTATATTAATAGGCAAGCACAAAACTGTCCCTCCTCTTTCCTCAGATTGTGTGCATCGTAGGAGAAATTAACGCATACCGTTACAAAGGTATTGTCCTGAAGATGAGCAGAAACCCATTATAATTCATACCGGCCCTCAGGGCTACGCCCCACAGGCTTCCAAAGTTTCAATGTAAATCTTATGGAAGAACATTAATTGATTGAATTGTATATTTGACAGCTGTTGAAACAACAAATGCCAGCAAAACAGCATGAACAAATGTTTCAGGCATAATCTATATATTAATAGGCCAAGGACATTTTTTGGTACCGATTGCTCGGGTGTGCGGCATCGTAAAATTACGAAACTTTTGGCACACTTATTTAGTACGATTAGGGGATGTGTCGAATGCAAATATTATTTTGTTTGGGTGTGTAAGGCTATGCCCTTTTGGCTTTCAAAGGTTGCATGTCATCCTTTTGGGAACTTGCGTTCAGCTTTTCATTTTATAAACAACTGCGATATGTAGCACAACAGAAGAACAGATGACTCATAAATAAAAGATATTACTGACTGCTGGAATGGTAACACCCTTCTCTTAACTTTTTCTTCGTTTTAACTCCACATTAATAAAATAATCCTGTTTGTGAGGGGGGAGAGGGACGGGTAGATGATGAGGTAGTGAGGTTTCAGGCATAAATAAAAAGGCTACTGATTATAATGGAATGATATAACGCCCTTCTGCTATTCGTTTTAACTCCACGTTAAAAAAATTACCTAGAGATGAGGATCGGGGAGGGGGAAGGAGAGAGAGAGATGAGCGCAACAGAACTTTTTTCACATATTCGTCGACTTTATATTCAAATAATATTTGGTCGAATTTTGACCATTGGGCGGTCTCTATTTTATATAAATAAGCTATATGTTAACAATACCCCCGTCGCAGCAAACCTGCGTACTCAGCGAATTTCCAATGCATAATATATGTCTTAATACCACATAAAGCCGCATACCAAGTTTCATAAAAATATTCACATATAAGTGATTTTAATTATTCTACATAAGAATAACATTGGTAATGAGTACGTAGGTTTGCTGAAACAAGGAACACAAACAATTGGTTTTTATGCAAATATAAATAGAATTTAACCAGGAGAAGCCACATACCAAGTTCCATCAATATTCAATCATAAATAAGTACTTTATTACATTCTAGTCATTCTCTATAAGAATAACATGGCGCTGAGTACGCAGGTTTGCTGCTACGGGAATAATCAACAACAAATCAATTTTTTGTGCAAATATCAATATACCAGTACTACGTGAAGCCACATACCAAATTTCATCAACATACATTCATAAATAATCGAGATATAACATTTTATTTATTCTCCATAAGGATAACATTGGACAACGTACTGTGTTTAGCACTTTGAATATCTCTGCAACGGTTGGACGTAGAATTACAATTAACACCAAAATGATTGTTTTGTGGAAATGAACAGATTGGTAAAAGCAAATGTGAAGTTCACATTAAAATAAACTGAGGAAAAGCCAAAAACATTTTTCCCATAAGATTAACATGGGAGATTTTATGAGCAGGTATTTTGGATTTTCTCCGCAACCACTTAACCTAGGTTAATAATTCAAAATACTATATTATTTGTTTTTTTAAGCTCTATGACATGATCAGAACCAAAGTTAATTTTTTTTTTAAACGTTTGGGTGAAAAATACAAAAAACTGATTTTTTGAAAATTTAAAACCCCCATAAACCGCCCCTCCCATGGTCCCATTTTTCTGGTTTTCGAACTTAAAGTCATGGATGTCATTTTACACGTTTGAGCCAAATTTCATCAAAATCGGACGTTTTTTACTCAAGTTATCGTGTTAACGGACACACACTCACATATATATATATATTAAATTAAATTCACATAGAAGGGCTACTATATGATAGATGAAAAATAAGTAACATGAGTACCCTGGAGTATCTCCAAGGTACTCATGTTACTTATTTTTCATCTATATATATATATATATATATATATATATATATATATATTGTAATATTTCAACTATATTATAAATTTATTATATATTATATCTATATAAATTTGAACGAATAGTATTTTTGGCATCTGGGGACCTCAAAACAAAAAGTTATCATGGTCTCGGGCTTAAGTCTTACCATGAGACCTACGGTAATAGCTTCTTCCCTATAGGGGAAATTCGCTAAAATGCAATATTATTTGTTGAATTATTACATGTCATGTTCTTCTCGGGCTAATTTGAACAAATCCCAACATAAGTTGTCTTATTATTTTGCGTTCTTTTATGATTAAGAATCTTGTTTGAACTCTAACGGCAGACCGTATAGTTTTGGTAATTAATTTTAAAATCATAATCCTACTAATAATTTAAAAATGCAAAAACGATAAAAGTGCACAAACAAAAATGAAAGTTTCATACGACTGTGGTATAAACGCGGCGATGGAGTAGCAGTTAAGATTGTTTACTTTACCTAGTGATTTATATTTTAAGTAGGCATAGTATAATTTCACCCATAGTTGACAATCCTTATAACGTCTGTTACGACTTTGGAAATCATGCAAAAGAAAAAACTTTGATCTTGCGGAAACTTAAAAAATTTAAAAGTGCACGTAATATAAGCAAATCTTAAAGTTCGTAATTTATTGATCTCTTTGAATTACACAACTATTTTTAAGGGAAGTAGAAAGGACACTAACGGGTAGAAATGGCGACGCAACGGAGTAAACGTTATTAAAGGGGTAGCACCCAAAGGACATATAAAGCAGAAGCTTTTACACTTGGCGTATCTCTTGAATGTCTCCACTAATTTCCCAGAAGTGTTCATGGTGGTTATATAATTTAAGCCAATATGGTTTTATCCTTAAAACTATTTTAGTCTCTGGTTAGAATTTTGCTAACTAACAAACAACTAAGTCAACAACAAAATGCATAATACCTTAATTGCGTATACATTTTAATAAATTTACCAGCAATTTATGTAAAATTAGGTCGAATACCTTACTTAAAAATTATGGACGAAAACTACTTAAAAATAAGCATCATGCTAGGTAAATGAGCGAGTTATTAAGGTGACAAATTGAGCTAACGCTGGGGCGACAATATGTCTACAAGGTGTTATAAATGATCGGCCTCCCATTAATAACAGCCAAGTGGCGTCGGCGGCGGCGTCGTGACGTCAACAGCCTGAATGCCTTACGACCTTAGTTGGCGTCACACGTTGGTCGACATTGAAACATTTGCTGTGAAGTATTTTCATGCGCGACAAGTTATAAAATCAGTGACAACTATTACAATAACAATATATGCATGAGTTCTGGTGGGGATGGAGCTCCAGTCCTCTGCGTCTACCTACTTCTCCCATAAGACCGATTTTAACGTTCAAAGCCCGCGGATACTCCGTTAGGAAGGGACGGGCTTTCAAAGTTAACATTGGCCTTATGGAGGAAATAGGTAAACTCGTAATGTTTAGTGACTGGACTGGAATATATCTGGTTTCATCTGAACGTAATTCTGATGTTGTCTATTATGTTCAGCTTTTTTGTT
The DNA here is from genome assembly GCA_963675035.1 of Allygus modestus. Taxonomy (NCBI): domain Eukaryota; kingdom Metazoa; phylum Arthropoda; class Insecta; order Hemiptera; family Cicadellidae; genus Allygus; species Allygus modestus. The sequence continues at coordinate 83,369,680 of OY776112.1, read as the reverse complement.
GTAGAACGTAAAAACCATCATAAACCAATATCCAATACACCTTAGCTAATAGATAACTGTGCTGAAGAGTACAGGCTCTTATAGTTTATTTTAAAAGCCTGACTGTAATATCAAAGAACATGGAAGATGAATATATATTTATGTACAGTAGAAGCTCTCTTAACCGACTCCTACGGGACCGAGCCATGGTCGGATAACGAAAAAGGTCGGTTAAATCGAATAATACCGGAAACAGTCACAATAAGTGTTAAAAACAATCGAATTGGAAGTATGATAAACATATTGAGAGCAACTGACTGAATTTTACTTTCTAATGCTTTCCACGGGAAAATGTAATCAATGTAATCAACCTGTTGCAACCTGAAGGTAATTTGAGGATCAATATCGCGACATCGGCTGCTGCCACAATGGAAGTTTGTCTATTCTTGGAAGACAGTCGGTTAATCCGACGGGGGGTTGATCCGAGGTCGGTTAAGAGAGCTTCCACTGTAGTAAGAGTTCGTGTTCCCTTGAGAATAGAAAAACCAAACGAGATTGAAGAAGTTTCTAATCTTAGATGACAGGCTTTAATCGTCGATGTCAACTCCTGAACAGCGTAGACTACGAAGCGAGTATTGAGTGCCGACGTTTCGGCAAACAGAACCCCATTCTGAAGGCGAACTATCTCCACCCTGGGACACCCTCGGCTGGAGGTTATATAAGTGGCGGGTTGTTTACACATGTTAGTGACTAGTTACACATATTCTGGACATTTCTGGCCAGCTGCCTTTCCCTCATTCTCCAGGGAACTATAAATGTGGGTGGTGTGATTGTGGCTAGCAGATCAGCATTTTCAGAATGTTCCAGTCTTTACTACCATATGTAAACAACCCTGCCGCACACCTATAACCTCCGGGACAGACCCGCAGTTCGCCTTGAAAAAAGGAGATCTGTGACGGCTCCGAAACGTCGGCACTACCGCTTCTCAACGTGGTCAAACCCGGAAGAACAACGCACAGGTGGACTTACCAAAATTGTGTGCTCTATAAATAAGGCGATTCTACTGAATTAAAAATTAATCACGGTTCACAATTGTAACTAGCTAGCTAAATACACAAACCTTATATTTGTACACGTATGTGAAACACTAGTAAAAAAATAAAAGATTGTTTAGTCGGTTCGCAGTTAAAACAATTCTGCAGTCGGTTCACAAAAATACGAAACGTATCCATAAAAATAAAGTGATATACAATATAAATATTCCGGCAACGTGAACGCTGAAGCGCAATTTAAACGTTTCCTGTCGAACATCCAAACATGTTATCGCCGAGGGACACAACACAACGCTACGTGACAGCGTTACAGCGTTGTGCTCAATCAAGCGTTTGTCCCGCCTCGCCTCGCCTCACCGTTCGCTCCTCTCTCGGGTTCGTCACACCTTTTATCGCGACACAACTGAGTTGCCCTCTGTAATTGGGTTGTTACTGTTCGAGTGTGTTTATAACTCTGGAATATTCCGACTAAAATATTTCTCGAATTAATAGTTAAAAACCTATTTTATTTCACGATTGCCAACCGAATTTGGATTTAAACAATTTTAAGAATGCACCAATTACAAGCATTAAAACAATCATTCTGTAAAACAAATACAGTACAAAGAAAACAAGCATGTACATATCAATAATATTCGTAGCCCAATATTCCATGTTATCGTTACAGTATTATTCTACTATAACGTATAAAATGAAGTAACTAATACAGCTGTAACCGATAATTTAACATTAATAAGTATCATAAGGTGAATAAATCTCCAGCAACATGGCTCAGTCAGTTAAAATCAAAATGTTTAAATCTATAAAACCTATTTTGTAAGTCTATGAAGGAGTATTTTCGAGTATATTTACCTTGAATTTTCCTGCAATCTACCGGATTATATGTTTTAGGTATAGTACCTGGGGGCCGAGCTTTGCTTAGATGAGGGCCAGTCAGTTTGTTTAGAAGAATTGGAGTAATTTTCCTCCATGTGCCCCATGGTGGAAAAAAATACCCCCGTAGCAGCAAACCTGCGTACTCAGCGAATTTCAAATGCATATACATGTATCTTAATACCACATAAAGTCACATATCAAGTTTCATCAATATACTCGTACATTAATAAATAAACGATTTATGACATTTTAATTATTCTCCATAAGAACAACATGGCGGCTGAGTATGCAGGGTTGCTGAAGCAAGGAACACAAAAAATGGGGTTTTATACAAATATCAATATAACTCAAGAAGGTAAAGCCACATTCCAAATTTTATTAATTTATGTTCTTAATTAAGGGAGAGAACACGTTACTTATTCTCCATAAGAATAACATGGGAGCTGAGTACGCAGGTTTGCTGCTACGGGAACTATCAGCCAAAAAAATTTTTTTAGTGCAAATGTCAATAGACCACAACGATATGAAGCAATATAACAAGTTTCATCAGGATATGTTGATAAATAAGCGAGATATACAATTTTTCTTATTCTCCATAAGAATAACATTGGACAACGTACTGTGTTAAGCACTTTCAATATCTCTGTAACCATTTGACGTAGAGATCAAAACACCACATTGTGCGTCTTTTTAAGCTGATTCCAATGGAAAAAACTAAAATTTGACTTTTTCAAAAATTATATGTAAAAAACTCAAAAAACCCATTTTTGGGGTACAAAACCCCGCAAAATACCCCTTCGGATAGGTCGATCTGTCTGGTTTTCGAACTTTAAGTCATAAATGCTGCTTTACACGTTTATACCAAATTTCATCAAAATCGGATAATTTTTACGAGAGTTATCGTGGTCACGGACACGCAGACACGCACACGCACACGCACGCACACACACACATACATTTCAATCGGATGGTGTTTTTAGGCGTCTGGGGACCTCAAAACTAAGTTTTCATGGTCCCGGGCCTAGGTCTTACCATGCCGACTACGGTAATAGCTTCTTTCCTATAGGGGAAATTCGCTAAAAATAGGTGTGCTATTGCGCAGGTTTGTAACGTCACTCGGGATGCAAGCCGGCTTAGACACTGGAGTAGCACACCTCTTTGTTTCCTTCCACCACACATGTGCCCCAACTGACGAGCCGATTTACTTAGTTCATTTGCCTCTTTTCGGCATGCATAAGATCACTCCTGTTGTTGTTATTATAGCTCGAGATCCCTTCAGATAGCATTTTGATTATATGCACATTTGATTAATTTCGGATATGACCACTCTATATGCAGCAGGCCTACTCTTCATGCAATATTTGAGTACTGTTCTCAGCAAACCATCCACATAAACTACATGAGTATTACTTTGACAGTTCACTCATTGATTATAAACAGTTGTTACGATTATTTTGTTTTGATTTTAAACTCCATAAGCCAATTTGTTGAACTTTTTAGATCCCTTTTTTACATTATTCGATTTTCCTGGGAATTATACTTGTCTAGAACATATTGTTATACCAACAATTAGTTTCAAATTTAAAAGAAATTGTGGGGGAGCCGATTTTTAAGTCAGAGTTGCAAGCAAGGTAACAACCAACCAACCAAGCGAGCAAACGTAGCGTTTAGGATAGAAAAGAAAATTACTGTATTCTGTAAGGAAGCACAAACGATAATTGGAATAATCTGAAAGAAACTTATTAATACCCCCGTCGCAGCAAACCTGCATACTCAGCGAATTTCCAATGGAGATATACATGTTTTAATACTACATAAAGCCACTTACCAAGTTTCATAAAAATATATTCACAAATAAGCAATAAATACAATTTTAATTATTCTCCATAAGAATAACATTGGGGTTGAATACGCAGGTTTACTGCAACAAGGAACACAAAAAATGGGTTCTTATGCTAATATCAACATAACTCAACTAGGTGAAGTCGTATACGACTCGTATACCAGTTTTAATTCATTTATGTTCATAATTAAGGGAGGCAGAGCATTTAATTATTATCCATAAGAATAACATGGGAGCTGAGTACGCAGGTTTGCTGCTCCGGGAGCCTTTGGCAAAAAATCGTTTATTGAGCAAATATCAATAGACCACAACGAGATGAAGCCGATACCAAGTTTCGTCAGAATACGTTCATAAATAAGCGAGATATAACATTTTTCTTTTCCTCCATAAGAATAACATGAGACAACGTACTGTGTTTAGCACTTTCAATATCTCGGTAACCAATTGGCGTAGAGGAATGATCAAAATACAAAATTGTGTGTTTTTTTTAAGCTGAATCTAATGGTAAAAACAAAAATTTGACCTCCCATGCCCCCCATGAGGTCTTACCATGCCGACTACGGTAATAGCTTCTTCCCTATAGGGGAAATTCGCTAAAACTGTATTTTACTTTTGTAAAACCATTATAATTTTACTTGAATTCTCGTTTAATCCGAATGATAAATTACCGCCGAGTTTTCTACCACAATTTTTCATCGTTGAAGTCAATGCAATATGTGGTCAAATCATGCGTATAGTTTCTTACACTTCCTGACTATTCGTCTATTTCCATAACCTCCCCCAAAGCAACACTCCGGACGAACCCTCCATGATATCAGTGGCGGCCTCAGAAGACGCTTTATCACACTCATCCAAAATAGACAATTCGCAGAGTAAAATCTACCTCATCTTTTTAGCACGTTTGCAACATTTTAACCGCTATCAAATAAATCTGCAAACGATTAAAACTATATCCCAAACTTTATCCCTTCAAATCCCCCGGCCGTAAGACGAATTATTAACTCCCGCTAATACTCCGGATGCATTAAGTAGGAAACTTTTAGATGTACAAGCTTTTAGCTCAGAAGATACCGTGCAATATTCTCCAGGGATTAATATTAAAGCAGGTCGAGGGATGTTTAGAAAGGACAAACTACCGCTCAGTGATGAAATTAGACTGCATTATTGCCGAGAGGGCACTCAACAGGTCAATTCGGCTACCCCCCCTTCCCCGCCCACTACGTCTACCCAACTTGAATCAAACAAGTCCATCTGGCTGGCGAAATCCGAATGATAAATACACGGAAATAATTCGAGATTCTAGCATGATCATGTATTTATTGTTAAGGCTCTAATTAAGTGTAAAAGATGTTATGGTTAATACGTTTTGTAGTTGTTATAATAGTATTTTGGTTGTTTTCTTTCGTTAATCGTCGGAATATACTAGACCAGGCACGGTTAAATTTGGTTTTGAACAATTTTTGAAAAAAAAAACCTAACTTTTGTGCAGGCATTCTCAAGTCTGTTAAAATGTATGTTTCATTGAAGTAGAACTATTATGCATGAGGACTATAATCGTTCGAGTTATTTCGCTTTGAACCCCGTGCAACATCCAAATATTTGTTTAATCCCGGTTATGTCACATAGAAAGAGAAATAAAGTTCACAAAAAATGATAACATCTTAATCAATTGGAAATTCTTAAAATAAATTCGAAAAACGTATGTTTAAATTGTGTACCGGGATATGAAAATGACTTATCCCTCCTGTAATCCATATAAACACTTTTTAACACGCATTCCATCCATAACTTATTCGAACAACTGGAAATTCGGATGATTGCCGGATCAGGGCACCTAAATTCCCTTAGTAAAGCGTATAAATAAATTACAATATTTATTATTAAGAGCACATTATGAATGAAACATTCTCTCAATCTCGATTCTGAAATAGTTTGATTACACTCTACATCGATGCTATACATAGAAGATTACATGATGTAGGTTATCTGCATGCGAGTTCATCTGTGTTTACAGATACAAACCAATCACACATGATCTGGATTCCGCGCGGGATTAAAGCTAATGGGATTAAACGTAATACAGCAAATGTAGGAAAATTGGATTTTATCAACAAAAATCCTGCGTTGCAAAACCTTCACAAATAGATTTAATCCAAGCTTAAAACGTATTTTAATTTAAACTACCGATGCAATATGTATTTTAATAGCATGCAACTGATAGCGGGCATTAATTAATTTCTTATCAAAGTTATTTCTTTGTGAACGTTGTATCGAATAAGTTTAATTGTACAAACGGAGTTGTCTGATGAAGAAGCTATATAAGAGATATATACCTTTCCTACATAAATAGTACTGCAACATAACCTATGCAACTGGAACCAACATTAAATCTTCATGGATATTTTACAAATCGCTAAAACATATTAAAAGTGAAACTGCCTAAAAATAAGAAAGTAGAATGTTAAAATAGAACAACTAAGCTTTGAAACTCGTAAAGCATGCAATCTCTCGCGTTGCAGGTCGTTCAACATACAAAACCAGTGGCGGATTTAGGGGGGGCTATAGGGGCTGTAGCCCAGGGCGGCAAGTTTTTAAGGGCGGCAAATTTACAGAAAATTAATAAGTTGTTTGCAAAATAAATGTTGAAACGGGGAACATTTTGACGAAAACGTATGACAATGACGGTGTGCCGCTCTTTTAAAGGTAACGGTAGTAATCAGAGACTAATGTATTACGCTTGCAGTCCCTCACACTGCAGTTTCTCAAAACAGTCATCATGCATTTGTCATTCATCCATACTAGCGACAAGACGATTACGTTACAGAGAAAGGGCGGCAAGCCGCGAACTACATATATCAGGGCTGCGCCACTATGACTGCGTCCAACTCACGGACTTCCAAGTTTACCGGTACAATCGCATAGCATTAAAATGATTTTGTACACAATATCAATAAACACACTAAGGCACACGGTTGAGAAATGTTGCATCAATCGAATTTGTGATGAAAATAACAAAATTTAGACTACAATGATATTGTCGATTCATTTTCAAACTCAAGGTAACAAAGCAAGTTATTTCAGCCGTCTTATACTTACCATCAAAGGCTACCACACATAACCGTTCATTCTGGAGGTAATTTTTGTAAACAAAACATGGGACCAAAGACAAATAAAGACTAAAATAATTTGTGAAGAGAGAGGATTTGATTGGCTGTTGTCATGGGAGCATAGTTGACAGAGGGTCAAAATTGTGGTCAGCATGTAGGCTGCAGATTTTTACTCCAACCTCTGTATAGATTTTTTGGATGGGACGGAGTCAAAATTTCCCATTTCATTAAATGAAAAACTGTGATATTTGAAGTCTTTAAATTAATATCTTGTCGCATTTTAGGCAAATCATGATGTTAAACTTAACTTTATAATCTTAAGACATATTTTATATGTAATTTTATTGTTTATCTCGAAGCAAAGTTATGATTTGAGGTAAATGAAAACAACCTTTTAATATGGCTTTGGAAATAGTGTTGAAAACAAGCCGCCTTGTACATCGAATGACACCGTCCCACCAACAAGTTGACACCACAACAGGACAAAATACCAAATATGACGGCACGATTTTTGAAGGTAACTTGACAGAGTGTGTAGTGACTCCTGTAGGTATTATATTTTAATTCATTTGATCTACAACATCATCGAGGTGAAACTAGAAGAAGTGTTTGAAAATGTGTAGAGTTTTATGAGGATTAGGCCTACATAAATTAATTTTATATTTTGATTGTCTAAAACATATAAACAATTCTTTGTATAAAAGTATAAATTACAAAATGTCTGAAAAACTGTATTACAAAGCGCGAATTCAGGGTTAAAATAGTCAGAATTTTGAGGCTAATGGTCCGAATTACGAATTTTAGGCTAAGTGTCATCATATCTTATTTATAGGTTATTTATTTTAATTTTCAGTAGTCAATGCGTTGGTGTAAAGTGTAATGTTTTGATGAAGTATAAGACGGGATTTTAGGCCTTTTTTGAAGGATTTTCTCGTTATTAAAAGTAGCACTGCTTCACTGCTGTTAACAACAACATTTGTCTATAGGGCTGATTGTCTTTGAGTAGGCTATATTGAATATTAAACTGTAGTTAATGTGAATCAAATCAATTATACAGTATTTTACTGTTTTTTTCAACTAGGAAATAACTGCAATTTCTTAAACTTATTCATTCAGTTTTTCGTAACTTCTTTAGATACTGTCACAAAATAACCAAACGAGATAAATAACATGTGGGTAAACTTGGGCGGCGAAAAGGACAAATATAGTGACAGTGGTTATAGTGAAATAGTTATTGTGGGGGGGGAGGGCGGCAAATTTCCTAATAGCCCTTAGGCGGCAACTGCTTAAATCCGCCACTGTACAAAACACGAACACACATAAAACATAAAACGCACGCGTAAATGCACGTAGAAAGATAAGAGTTAGAAACAAATCAACAAACCATTTATATTTGAGTAGGAACTAGCTGCTGTCCCGTTCTCCGCACGGGTACCTAGCAGTCACAAAGCCTGCTAAAGTAAATTTTATTTACATTATGATCATCTGACTAACTAAACAAAATATAACTCCCTAAGATTCATATTACAAATTTGAAAGCCTATGGGGCGGAGCTCTGAAGGTAGAGATTTTTTGAACCCCCAAAAAGGTACATCTAGAGTATGAGCACAGAGAAACGAATCTATAAATTAGTAGATTCTTTAGTTTATATTAGATTAATAGGTTCCTTTGTCTGTGGTAAGAGCTTTTCAATGATACAGTACCAAACAAGTACAAAAAATATTAGTTTAAGGGTTTTAAAATCGCCGAACAAATATCAAAAAATGCTTTATAAGTAATGTCGATAGATATCGTACCTACACTAATATTTCCCTTCTTAATATGTTACTACTTTTTACTTAAAAATGCAAATATTAAACTGAATAGACGACTAAACAGCTCACTCTGAGAACTTAATGTAAAGAAAACACAAAGGAGGAATAATTTATCGTCCTAATTGAATCTTAGTTAACAACCAAGTCACATAACAAAGTTGTAACAACTCACAACAGCGCTTTGGTTGGCGAGATGTATTGTTTCCGTGAAGCTACAATTACATTTGAGTCACGAACTGTTTGTAAACAATCCTGCGAGAGTAACAAAGACGTTCCTTCAGGAGCGTCTCTTATTAAAAGAAGAATGTTTTTAAATTTTAAATAGGTTGTGCCGTTTAAGGCCTTTTTCTAAATTTGAAATTAAAGTACGGTTTTATTAAAATTTAATTTAAATGTCCAACGTGTCAGAACTGGCTGATCATTCTAGTTTGGGTTGGTTTCTTTACAACTGTTCACCATAATATTTGGTCGAGCAGTCTCCTGAAGCTTCACTGAACATTCCTCACTGCTATCAACAATGTAAACATTCGGCATTCGGTGTTCATGCAGCTCCCACACTATTCGGGAACACGCCGAACATTCGGGGTTCGGCCACATATTCGAGCGTATTCGCGAGTGGTGTGGCATATGGCAAGTTCCCTGAAGCAGGTTTAGACTATCAATACCAGTCGAGACGTGCATTTTATTTCAGTCGTCGAATTATATTCTAAACACAATTTATTATATACTTGAAAACGAGGAAAATAATATCAAACCCATAGCTCTTGGTTCTTTAATTATTTTAATTTAAATTATTCGAGCTAAAGATAAGTAATAAATTATATAACAGTAATCCTTGCCATCGAATGTCAATATTTCAAAACTCTTTCGTAGTAATATGTTAAGCAGAAATTCCTTCGCGATTCATTTGAGCTGCAAGTGAGAATACACCCTGACAAAAAATCATCTGGAAAATCTGATTGGACCAAGTTGTTTGGTTCAGAATTTTTCACCATAACATTTTTTTAAACATATTTCACCATACGTCCGCCTTTAATATTTTATTTCAAAATAAGGTGTTCGTTTCAGGGCATTTTAAACGAAACCCCCCTTTTGAATTCAGAGTTCCTGACAAAATATTTATAGCTAATAGTAAATTATCTATATGCTTGACCATTTTCTCCCGAGTTTCACGCTAATGTTTCAGTCTTAGGTAGCATAATAGCTCGTTTACATTATGATTTTCAAACAAAATTGATTAGCAAATCGGAAAATGAACATTAATACGATTAACAAATTGTAATTATCCACCTCTATGAAGGTTTTAGAAAAAATATTGCAATCCGAATCTACAACAACCGCAAAACTACACTGACTCAATAAAATAAGTACATGATCGTTGCAACAGATGTAATACGATTCCGCTATCGACACCAATGTTATAATGGTGTTATCCGATATGACAAACAGTCCGATATTTATCCGCTAATGATGCAACGATTGGCCGAGGGATACCCGATAGTCTAGCTTGGTTGAGATTAAAGTGCGGTCAGAGCGGCGTCGTGCGGTCGGATAAGTTACGCTGACCACATCGCCACTCTATAGCAGGACTACAGTTAGAAGGGCTGCGCCTTGCGGGCTCAATAAGTGATTCCAGTCGGCCGCCGCTGTGACGTCACTGGGGGAGCTCGGGCACGCGGCCGGCGCCCTATACCTTTCCCTGTGTGAGCGCTAGTATTACAGTGCATTAGCCTTAAATAACCAACATGTTGTACATTTCTGAAATGTTTTTAACTAAATTATCTATAAGGGATTGATTACTGAGCAGAAATATATATATGACAAAACTTATAATGATTTAAGGGAACTAAGTCTTCAGGTAAAACAATTCACAAAGGGTTTTAATTTTAATTTTGTGCGGCTTATAATTATAATTCAAGAATAAATTTGAGTAAAAATGATTTTCAAGTTATATATTACAAACTGTACGTCTATTATTACCACAATTAGCAATTTATGAGTATAATATTCGTTTGAAAATTGTCAAACCTTGAACAAAATTAACGTTAAAACAACAGATTACTCCATACAGAAAAAATTTTACAAAACTGATCCTATAGTTACTCTAATATGATGAGTAAAGTTTGCATGCGTGCGTGTTTGCTTGCTTCCTTGATTTCAATTCTGATCTCAAAAACGGCTCCAATGATTTCCTTCAAAAGTTGTTCTTAACCAATTACTGGGTTAAAAATAAGTTCTAGACAGGTCTCATATCCAGGAAAAATATAATTATGTAAAGAAACGAATTTGAAAAGTTCAAAAAATTACCATTAGGCTTATGGAGTTTCAAGTAAAACAATAGAATCACAACAGCTGCTTATAATCAACCAGTGGACTGTCAACTATTAACATGTTTTGTAATCATTAAATAAAACCGTTAAAAAAATAAAACGTTATATTTTATTTATTCAGTCAGCTGACTGAGATGTAAGCACATTTTAAAAATATCTGGCTCTATGCCTGCTAGATCCCGTGCGGTAAAAGGGTCATCATCTAGTTATTTTCAACTTGTTATTTACTTATTTATTTTTAAACTGATTTTCCGTGAATTTCACTTACAGGGAAGAAGCTATTATACTGTGGTCGGCATGGTAAAACCTAGGCCCGGGACCACGACAACTTTTCGTTTTGAGGTCCCCAGGCTCCAAAAACACCATTCGTTCGAAACTGTATATATATATATATATATGAGAGTGTGTGTCTGTGGGTGCGATAACTCTCGTAAAAAAATCCAATTTTGATAAAATTTGCTACAAACGTGAAAAGCAACATTTATGACTAGTTCGAAAACCAGACAGATCGACCCATCCGAAGTGGTATTTTGGGGGGGGGGGTTTGACCCCAAAAACGGGTTTTTTGAAGGTTTTACATGTAATATTTTTAAAAGTCTAATTTTAGTTTTCACTATTGTATTCAGCTTTAAAAAAACACACACAATTTGGTGTTTTCATCATTTCTCTACGTCAATTGGCTGCAGAGATATTGAAAGTGCTAAACACAGTACGTTGTCCAATGCTATTCTTATGGAGAATCAGACAAAATGTATTTATGAACGCTTATTTATGAACGTATACTAACGAAACTTGGTATACGGCTTCATCTAGTCGTGGTCTATTGATATTTACACAAAAAAGTACCAATAATTCCCGTAGCAGCAAACCTGCGTACTCAGCCTCCATGTTATTCTTATGGAGAATAAGTAAAATGTAATGTCACTCTTAATTATGAACTCTTAATACAACTTGGTATGTGGCTTCACCTTATTGAGTAATATTGATATTTACATGAAACTCCATATTTTCTGTTCCTTGTTGCAGCAAGCCTGCGTACTCATCTCCAATGTTATTCTTATGGAGAATAATTATAATTGTATATATAGCTTATTTGATAATATATTTGTATGAAACTTGGTATGCGGCTTTATGTGGTATTAAGACATATTATACCTAGGAAATTCGCTGAGAAAGCAGGTTTGCTGCGACGGGGGTATTTGTAAATTGAATGGAGGTTAATGGCTGGTTGGAGGAATCGGTCTTACAGCTGATTCTTTAAATCAAAACAATCGTGATCGTGATTACTGTATCTTTTCATATATTATAGTAATATTTTCTCTTGCCCCCCTTGCCACCCCGAATCACGCTTCACAACCTTACTTACTCACGCTTTAGCCTTGATTACTTACTCTTTGGCCAGATGTTTTGTTTACAAAAATATACCCTCTAGTGAGGCTTCACTTTTTTAACACGAGACGAGAGTTCTATACTTATTTAAATCTCGTTGGTTGGTCCACAGTTTCTAACGGTTTAACGATAACCTATTGTTATTAAATCCATTGTACGAACATTTTACTAAATTTATATTTAATTATTTTTATTTATTATTACTCCAATTTATTTAGTTTATACAAATCTAATTTTCAATTCTAATTATGAGGCTTAATGATTCGTCGAAAACTAATTAGTTCAAAACGTTGAAAACGGTTGAACATCAAAACTATCTATATCAAAACATCATAACTATCTTTTGCACTTTGCGAACCACACGTTGCTCACTAATAGATTTGTTTGAAAATGTGATAATCACATTTTCAGTTTTCTTTGAATGATTCAACTACAAGTTGCTACACTACAGCCAACCATATTAACAAAAAACGCTTGAAAACTACATTATTTAACTAATACAACATAACTAGTAACAAAATAATTTAATAATAGCTAATTGTTACACGTATATATCAAGAAGTAACATCAACAAGCGAGCGAAAGCATGTGCGACAATGGCAATTGTCGCGGATGCTCCCGCCGCTACGTCACTTCCAGGAAGGGGTAAGAGTGGGGATTGGCGAGAGCGGGATCGGGCGGCGGCCGTTAGATCAAAGGCAAGGCGCAGCCCTTCTGTCTCTAATCCTGACTCTATAGCGCCGCCACCGGCGAACCGTAACACTTCGAGACTGGGTAACCGCAGTGGGTAAATGGTAACGCGTACAGGTGGAGCCAACCAGGAAGAAGGCGGTATGAATAAGGGGATCCAATATACTGCCCTGCTACATTCCCCTCCACGCACGTAGCGTTGACGGAGTAAAGTCATATTGATACAGACCTAAACACTTTTTACCTTAGGCATTGGTATTGTCTTTTCGATGTCTATTTCTAAAAATAATCACATTTCACCGAATTTTACAAACAATTGCATAATTGTTTGAATTTGACTTACTGTATTATCAGAAAGAAATGTAAAAAGATTCTTATTGGATAATAGTTTTTATAGTGTTAAGGATTTTTTAGATATGAAATATGTTTAGTTTAATTTTGATATGTTTGTAATGACGCATGCTTATGCAATGTATTTTGTTTTACAGCAATAAAGATATTTGATTTGATTCATTTTTAATCTGAGATGGCATGATCATAAAAAATACTCCAGTAAACTGAGTAAAATTGAGTATTATGAAGGACTGTTACGATTAAATACAACTCAAAGAATCTAGAAATGATCACATGTCAATGATGATTTATGACATAAAAAATATATTTAAAAACCTAACTCGTTAAAAAACTTATGTTTACTAGAAATATAAGCATGCGAAATACTCGCCATATTCCTGCACAACAATCAACTTTGTATAATAAATCATTTTTAGTTATCAACTTCAAAACTATGGAATTCATTATGAATTAATCTGTAACATAGATAGTCATGCTCGTTTTAGGACATCGCTGAAGTAGTTTTCCTCGGTTAAATCATGGGAAGGATAGACTAAATTATTAGACTGTTAATACACTATATTGTATACATTATGAATATTCTTGGAATAAAATTCAACATATATTTTGTAACTAATTCTACAGTATATAAAAACCTAAAACATTAACCTTAATCAAAATTCGTGGTATTTTGTACATTTTTACAAAATTTCTCGTTTCTGTAATTTTTAATGCATACATTTTATATATATATAATATTATGTAATTTCAGGTAAATTTGTGTATTGATTGTGCTGAGTGGTTAATGGACTACTAAGTCTTACTTTGCCTAAAAAATAAACAATTTCGTTTGTTTGTCTGTTTAGAATTAGTTCAACATTTTCCCTCATAATCTGGCCAACCCAAACAGGCTTTCATGTGAGCTGTAGATATTTTTCACAACTTATTACTTTTGTTGATCTAGTTACCAAAAATATATTTCAAATTTAGAACCTCGAGGACAAATAAAATGAGAGAAAGCGACAAGGACCCATACCAATGTGTTCAACTGTTCTAGGGCGATTGATGATTAAAAGAAATATCACGATCCTTCTTCAACAACATTAAAGTCGTAGGCTCAAATATTCTCAATCAACGTAACACGAAATAACCATTTCCAGCTAATACGGTTGAAAAAAGAGAAAATAGAAACAAACTTCACTCGGTTAAACGAAAATCAAATTAGACCTCACTTTCGAAGGGGCCGGCAACTCAATCAGGAGAGGGGCACATTGTGTCCACCAATAGAATTAATCCGGGACATCCTTTTATACACAATGGGGGTTGGGTAATTATGTGAACGAGTTAACAAAGAAACTAAAATAAGTTCGAAAAAGTATGATCTTAAACGTAATGACATCCGACAAATTGTTAGGGTTGAACATCACCCTTGTTAATTGCTTTCTTAGCGACGTAAACTGTGGGTTACCATAGTAGAAACCAAAAGAGTAACATGGTACGGTAACTTTGAAGTCCAGTTGGGATTTTATGTAATGGTGGCACTTTCCATGCAAAGATTCATTATCTTCTGTTCAGTGGTCTAGAGTCCATAGGGAACATATATATACACATACGAGCATACATTCATTTCATAGATACAAACTGATGAAGAACGCTTTCAAACTCGGCACTCGCATTCAATCAGCTCATTGGATAACCGGACATAATGCAGCATACAACGGTTTCACAGTACAGACAAATGAGCGCAGCGAATTCCCTACACCAGCTCTCCACGGCTATAACTAAATTATATCGACGGTGTCACGCGTGAAAAACTTTGCGAATATATGGGAGGACAACGTTTACCATGATTTTATCCAAACGAATGAAGGAAGATAGGGGTGAGGGAAACTGTTGCCCATTCCATGTTTTATACACAGCTTAAATTATTCCATCTCTCGTTTCATCTTTTTATGATTCAATATTGTCTATATATATTTTGTACAGTTACAGATAAGGAAACAACAATCCTACGGAACAACCATTAACGTAAAAAGGAGGACGTGTGAAGAAAATTCATCAATATACAAAATTACCTGAAGCTAAATATTGGGAGGTTGTGTAAAAATACGCCAAACATGTAGGGCCTGATGTGGATTGTGGCGCGCCGTAACACCAACACCAATATAACTGTCCCGTAGTGAGATGTCGGCAATGAACACACGAGGTGCAATTGATTGGGTACACGTGCATTGCGTGTATCAATGTTGACACTTACAAGTAAATCAATCCTCGCCTCCACACTGCGTCCTGCACAGACATAGTTTACTACCAGGGACGTCGCTATTTTTTTTTGGGGGGGAGGGGGGCAGAAAGTTAGGACATTTGAAAACATACCATGAAAGATTGCGATATAAGAATTGAAGGCAAGTAGGTAAAACATTCCAACTTTTGACCATTGCAGTAGTCCATAAATGGCATTTAAATTGGAATTGATGTTGTTGAGTAACAACATTAACAACAGGTAAGTGAAAAGTTCAACCTAAATAGCGTTTAACTACAGTTGACTCCTTGATAAGAAAACATCAGAAGGAGTAAAATTTAAACTAATTTTTAACTAAAATTGTGAAAAATGGCAAATCTGTAAATTCCCTGGGAATAGTTGTACATAGCAACGTCCCTATTTATTACCATCTTATCATTACTTTTTGCCTGACGCATATTCAACTCAATATTTAGCGAGCCAGGCACAAAGTAAAAATAATTCAAAAGTAGGGGAAACCTCGTATATGAATTGGAAACTGTCATCATCACGTTAGATAAAGTACCGGGCACCGAGGGATTCTCAATGTAAAGAGCAAACTCACCTTTTGGACGAGTGAATTGGTGTTGCCTAATCTCCCCCCTCCATCAGTTGTCAGTGCGAAATACTGTGTGGGTGAATAAACTGGACTACTGTATTTTGAAACTCATAATAGCGAAGGATTTTAATTTATTTGGACTTTTCTTATCGCTTCTAGTGTTTAAAACCACACTAAGTTTCGGGAGGTTGAAAAAACACATAACTTTAAATACAAATATAGGATAAAAAACAACAACAAAACGTAGGTTAGTTAGTTGTAGTTTTTAGATATTTAGATGTAAGTAGGGTTCACTTGATGACGGGAGTTACCTTACCTCCCAAAAAGTAGTGTAGTTTTAAAACTAGAAGCAACAGGAAAAGTCTAAATGAATCAAAAACAAATGGACTACATCCAAATAACACCTAGTATATCCAATAAATAAATAAATAAATAAATAACAATAAATAAATAACACCTTCTGATCCAATAAATTTAAATCTGATCCTAATTTCCGTAAGATTGACAGTGGAATTGTTTTGACTCATGTGGAGGAGCCTCGAAGGATTTTAATAACAGAAGTAAGGTCAAGTCTTATTCCTATCTCTGAGCTGTCTTCTACCGAATGGTCCAGGAGTTTGTGCAGGGTGGAGCATCCCAAAAACACAAGCAAACAGGTGATCAGTTTTTAATAGAGGACCACACTGGGTAAGCTATTGAGCACAAGACTAAGAGCCGTTATCACCAGGCGATAGAAATCACTGTTTTAAGACCATTTTTTAACGTTTCATCCCTTTTAAGGTTAGCGAACCGTTACGAAAATAAAAGCAAACTAGTTGTGGTTATGTTTATTTTCAGTCCAACAGAGCATAATCACGCGAGTACTCAAACTATGCTG
Organism: Allygus modestus; assembly: GCA_963675035.1. NCBI lineage: Eukaryota > Metazoa > Arthropoda > Insecta > Hemiptera > Cicadellidae > Allygus > Allygus modestus. The sequence goes on along the minus strand of OY776112.1, from coordinate 83,352,550 downwards.
AATTTAAGTTGCCCTAAAAATTTAATGACGATGAAGATCATAATAAATTCACTGAATAGATAATGCCCCTCAGGGGAAATCTATATTACAAAGTCAAAGCAACACTCTACTTCTTGTAACTTACGTATTAATACTGAGCCGGAGTATTCTCAGTTGCTTGTCCTTACCTGAAACAAAGTAAAAATTTAAGCTTGTAGTTCAGTTTCATTCTCATATAATATCGTTAATAAAAACATATTGTAAGTGATAGTGTTTATAATATGTAAAAGGTTTGTTGACGAAAGGAAATAAGTTTCATCAGCAAAAACTGCAATTACTGGAGTAAACAATGTAAAGATTCGTTTTGTGAAATGTTGCGAGTAAAACACACAGAAAACCAATAACAAACTTGTTATAAGTACTTTGACGTATATTACGTCGATGTACCTATTAAAAGTTTATTGGTTTTCCGTGTATTCCACTTTTTGACATAAATTAATCAATTTTCAAATGCCGTTGAAGAAGTAAGCACAGGTCAGTTACTGTTTTAGATGATACAACACAACGAAACCACCAAGATTGAACCAATGTTTTACGTAGATGTTTTAAAATGTTTGAGGATACTGCTTACCAATTCAGTTGAATAAAAATCGTCGTAAACTAACGTTTCATCTTAATTTCGCCAAGAATTAATTTAAAACGAATCTTTCAAATTCACTAATAAATATTGAGGATGAAAGTTGATAAACTTGTAGATACACCTTTTTTATGACTAAGAATATATTTTAAATTGTTGTTTGCTTTTTTTAATAAATACACATTTGGACTTGTAGAATTATGTTAGAGTTGGTTTGGTTGTAGGCATTTTATTGGGTTCATTACAGTTCGATAAAGTATGTGAGGACTAACCATAAAACTATAACAAAGTAAATTAAATTAAATAATAGTTGGATTAAACAGACCGCGTTTTCAGTTTGTTAGTTATTCACATGATAACGTGGTGAGGCTATTTTCAATTTAAATCAGCTATTAATTTTTTGTAACACGGTTGAGTCGACATCTCTAAAGGACCATCGGCTTCAGAAATTGTTAACCGCTATTTAATTCCCCGGCCTAACTTCAGTTGAACCTGTTCTACAACGATCAAGAACAATGAGCAATAATATAATGCGGGAGGGGGGGTTACAAAAACTTCTTGGCTCAATTACCGCACCTACAGAGGAGGGGAGGGGGAGTCGAAGGTAAATGGGACAAAACCTCTCCCTGCTATTGCTGTGGCCAACCCACCTGCTTCTCCCCACTTCCAATTAGCTTCTTGCTTTGTGGCAAAACAAAGACATTTATCTCAGCATGAGCTTTTTCGGCTTAAGAATAATTTATAATCCACATTTGTTTTTCAGATACTTTAGAAGTTTATTAATATAACGCGAGGTATATTTTTTAGAAATTAACTCACATGATGAAGAATGGTGAGAGAGTGCGACTTCACATTTTGAAGATTTCGGCAACCAAGTTAAAGACATTAAAAGGAGGACCGTTTATAACATTTGGAGAACCCAGCGGGATTTCTCTCATCTAGTTGTTTATAACGATGTTCTAGAACTATAGATAAGCAAGCGCTAAACATATTATAAAAAACATATTTATGGTATTTACATCCAAACAAGATAATATTTCGCTGCAAAATAGACCATGGCAACTAAGTATTTGAAACTAGTAAAATTAACACAATTTAATAGCGTCGAAATTCTAAATTTGTACGGGTAATTTTGTTAGAGCCTAGAAAAAACTCGCGGTACTATTTTAAAAATCTAAAAAAGAAGGACCTTGAGGTCAAAAGAACTTTTTAGGACTTACATTTACTTGGACTCCAAGGACCTGTTGACACTTTGCGAACAACCAGGGCATCTCAAAACTCTCTATGGAACTATTGAGTAAAATATCCTTCCTTGGATTGAGACACAAATATTTCACAATACAAACATCCAAGTGTCTAGTGTTATAATAATAATAATAATAATATTTATTTGCCGAAAAACAATTATAAATTATGTAAGCTTTTACAACAAAATATCTTAAGTCTAAAAAAATATTGCACCTTAAATTTTCTATTTTTTCATGTTGTCTTATTTTTTAAATTTTTTGGTTCTTCTTTAAAAAATTCATCCAATGAAAATAAAGGATTGTTCATTAAAATTTCTTTTACTTTTCTTAATTCTGTTCTTCCAATTACTTCAATTTTGTGATTTTTTAAATTTGATTTATGACTCTTCCCATCATGTATTGGGGTGAATTTTCATATGTAGTGGTTCTGTGGATTTGACGTTGAATGATGAATTGTTTTCTAGTGTGATAATTATGATTATGTTGTAATTCTTTTATTTCACTTCGTTCATTTACATATAATTTCAAAATTTCTATAATATAAAGTCCAAAAATTGTTATAATTAGAGTCTTTTCAAAGAGTTTCCGACTTGGCTCATCGTGTTTGGCATGCATAATAATTCTTATTGCTCGTTTTTGTAATTTAAAAATTTTCTTTTGGTTCTCCTTAGATGTGCCGAACCATACAGAGAGGCAGTATAGTAATATACTTTGAAAATAAGAGTAATAAACAATTTTTAGGTTTTCAAAATTGAAGCAATTTGCTAATACTCTCAGATTAAAGCAGACAGAGTTTAATTTGTTCATGATTTTATTTATTTGAGTATTCCAGTTTAAGTGGTTATCTAAAGTTATTCCTAATAAATTTATTTCAGAGACCTCAGAAATTTTTTCATTTTCTAAATCGATATTTAATAATTTGTCTTTAGATTTTTTTAACTGGAAGTGAAGAAAATTCGTCTTGGATTTATTCAATAATAGACCATTTGCACTATACCAAGAATTTAACTCATTTAAAATCAATTTTAATGATAATATTAGAGATTGGGTTGATTTATTGGAAACCACCACAGATGTGTCATCTGCAAATTGAGTTGTAATTCCATTTCTAATATTTGAGGGAAGGTCTGCCACTTTATTTTACCAAACAAATCGCAACATTAAGAACAGTTTGAGACAAAAATTTTAATACGAAAATGTAAAACTACTATACAAATCTTACAAAACCCTAGGTAATAAAATAAAATCCAAAATGGCGGGTATTTTAGAGTTTTAAGCTTAAATTCCTCAAAAATAAAACAAAACATGTGAGGATTTAAATTAAATGTAGATTTTCAAGGAAAATCCCATCACACCTCGATCGCAAAAATAGAGTACGGTAATGACCAATACAAAATGTTTTACAAATAAATTTACTTTAAATCATAAAGTATGATTCTTTAAAGTATTTTAAATTACACGCATTTGTAAACATCGTCAAATTGTGTTTATTAACACAATAAACACAACCAATTACAATTACAATTATAATTATAATTTATGAATTACAATTGTGTTACTTGAGACTTTGGGTTTTAGCTAGAGAATTCACAGTTTTACGACAGCTCACAATGTGTGTTGTAAAAAAAAAACAATAATTTTACCCTCGCACTACATTTAATTTGTGCATCGAGTACCACTACCAGAAACTTAAATCATGTGAATCTCCCCACCAAAAATTATAACTGTCCTTGTGGATTTAAATTAACCAGTGCAGGGTAATAAGTTTAAATTTTTGTAAAGCGGAGATTTGTTTGTGTGTTGTTTAATTTTCCTGTATTGTGATTTCATCGTGTATACAAAAACAGCTGTCCAACTGTAGTTTTATTTTTGCGCTCAGGAGTCAGGGTGGGTTTTTTACCGTCGCAGGTCTAGTATCCGTGCTATTATAGCAGGTGTCTCCGCACAGGACTCTCAGGTGTTACAGGACTCTCACAGGCACCTATTATAGAGGTCTGATTATTGAAACTGGCATTATAATCAGCTGTTTGACTAAATAAAATATACCTCCATAAGATTAAGACTGAAACTTTAAAATCACATGGAACGGAGCCTTGAATGTAACAGTTTTTCAAAACCCCAAAAGGCGCTTTAGATTGATACCAAACATGTAATAAAATAAACAAGTTTTAGACGCTTAAAACAGCAATACAAATTAAATTTAAGAAATTATTTTAGTATTATAATAGTGTAGGAATTTAATTTTTTTTCTAATTGGTTATGGACAATCCGACCCAACCTTAGTCGCAATTAGTTCGGATAATCGACTCTTAGCTGTCGAGCAATAACAAATATAAACACACGCACACGTACGTGTGATTATGTTCAACGTTATCTCACTTCGCCGGCGGCCGACCCGTGAGTGTGGTATCAGTTACACAACACGCACAACACGCTCGGCGGGGGTGCGCGCGCATTAGCCAGTTAGTATATCGAACACCTCCGACCTCGGTTGACCTCCTACTTCATACTCGCGGCCTTTGAAGTACCCGACTCGCGAATTTAAAAGTGGGCCTACTCGCTGAAACGATTCCTAACTAAATAAATAACTGTATTCCGGTGACGTTTAACAATAACAATTAAAACAATTATAATTAGGGATTCGTATATTTAACCAGGCAGAGTTAGGGCTGGCAGGGTACGGCCAATTAGGGAACCGCTCCGACATTTGCCCGATTGTGATAGAAGCCACAGTCACGTAACATTTATTGTTTCTATCTGCTTCCATAATACCAATGTTAACATTCAAATCACGTACCCCGCAACGGATTGTTTGAAATCGTTGATTCGTGGTTCAATTTAAAAAGAAAAACTTAGCGGTGTCAGTGAGCTAGATTTTGAAATCACGAATAAGGATCGTTCAATAAAGTTCCAATATATCTAATATTTTCCCTAGTTATAATTTTCTCTAGGAAATAAGCCATAAATCAACAATTGTTGATAATCTGTCCAAGAGGGACGGGATTTGAAAGTGTAACATTGGTCGCATAACAGGCAGAAGCAGGTGGCTAAAGTCTACTCTAAGAAACCGTAGAAACGTATATCTAAATAAATTTTACGTTTGCGTTCCTTCTTGCTTAATTTCCAAGAGGTATATGTGTTTTGACTTCCAACCGTGTGATGATCTTGAACAAATTAAAGTTCAAAAAAGGAAGAAAAGTTAACGCGTATTTAAAAAATAAGGCGCGATCTATTGTAGCGGTTAGAGGGCGACGTCTCGGGTTCGATTCCCGCAGATCTCCAATGACTCGCAGCTGTGTGATAAGACCGTTGCGATCTGGCAGCCAGGTCCCGCGTTACGCTGAGGTCCACCTCTGGATACGTCACTGGGGGGAGGAGGAGGAGAACTCGCTCTCAATAGGAACACTCCATTTCTAAAATCGATAAAAATAAATATTAAATAGTACTCCACCGTGAATAGTTTAATTGCCCGTGAAAATAAAAGTGTAACTACAAAATTTAGGCAAAATACACGTCTATACAGTTCAAATAATTCTTCATCCGTAAATAATAAAAAAATCTAAGTCACGTGTCAAAATTTTACAAAAGAGCGTTAGTAGAAACAGTTTTATGAATACACAAAAAAGTATACATCTTTCAAAAGTGTGTAATGTAACTAATGCAGGTTATTGTACTGTAATTACCCACAAATCGATTACTGTCACGTATTTACCAGACAAATTTATCTTAGTAAGATTCTAAGGATTCTATCGGGAATTGGGCGTGATCTTACTAGAAATTAAAAGTCCCAATCATCGTTTGTTAAACGTTCTCAATGTAGCGGTTCTATCTAGAGCCCAGACAGATTTTTCTGTTAAGCGTCACCGACTGCGGGAGGGTCTACTCTAGAGTCACCAAGTTATCCCACGCTGAGAGTAAAATTAGCATGTTCGGTTTTATATATGGTTTTTCTGATTCTTGTTCGGCGATTTTCGGCTTCTAAAACTATTATTTGGTTTATGTTTGGTATCAATTGAAAGCACTTACTATCTGATTGTGCTTTTTGGAGATTTGAAATATACCCAACTTCAGTGGTCCGCTCCATGGATCTCAAAGTTCCAATAAAATGAAATTAATAGATTCTTTATTCCCAAAAAATACAATAACTAATGAAGTAAATGATACATAACAATACGCCATGAGGATTAACATAAATTGGTATAGTATAATATTGATCCAATCGCATATTGCACTACAGTAAAACAAATAAAAGCCAAGGGAATAGGTCTGCATGGGCGGAAGCCTGTGCGCAGACCTGAGCACTAACCTGAGCTCTTTAATGGTAATCTTAGAGAGTTATCACTTATTTATTTAATGTCAGCTGATTACAACGTAAAATATTCAGAAAGACTAGCCCTATACAAGCGAGTTATCGTGCGGAGAACGGGGACATAATGTATTTGAAACATAAAATAAAAACATATATTCAAATGTTACTAGCGGAGGACCCGTTCTCCACACGGGGATTATGGAGTATGATGCTTTGAAGCTTTTAAATTATAATCAACTATTTGACTAAACAAAACATAACAAGATAACATTACAACTTAAAAATCTCAAGGGGCACAGAGTTCTCAAGGTGGATGTTTTGCTAGATCCCAAAATCTTGATGATAAAAGCTTTTGATTGATACCAAACATGCAAGAAAATCAATAATTTTAGAGGCCTGAAACCGCCCAAAAATCAAGAAACTCTTTTAATATAGATAGTAGTTTTTGGAATATTGAGGCTTTTACCTGTCTTTTTTGGAGCCATTTGCAAGAAATATATGTCGCTGTAATGGAAAGGAAAAACTTCAGACAGACCAACGCATGGAGGTTTGGTAACGGTAAGGAAAAAATATTTCATTCCATTTTGTTGGACGTGGTTTATTTTGTTTAAACCGAACCTTTTTTTGCAGCTTGGTGCTAGATAAATAAATGTCGTCAATTAATTTAGAAATTAAATTTTAGCCAAATGTAAAAATGACTTGCATTTAAATAAATGAAGTACTAGGCACAGTTCAATATATATAGGGATTTTTTTCTTTCAATTGCCAATCTATTATTGTATAGGTAAAATACAATATTATTACTTATTAAATAGTGAAAAATCACCTTCACTTAATTTAGGCATTAAGAAATTCCAATTTAAAAATTATAAGCTAGGAAATTTAGTAGGCCATACTACCATACTAATTCAACATAACAACATTTTGTCTGTTTTAATTGCATATTACATTGAATTCAGCACTTTTCTTGTATTAAAACTAAGAATTGTTTGTTTTAGGAATTTTCTCTATAGGGAAGAAGCTTACCGTAGTCGGCATGGTAAGACTTAAGCCCGAGACCATGATAACTTTTCGTTTTGAGGTACCCAGACCCCAAAAACACCATTCGTTCGAAACTTTATATATAGTATATATATATCTGTAAGCACGATAACTCTCATAAAAATTATCCGATTTTGAGGAAATTTGGTATAAACGTGTAAAGCAACATTTATGACTTTAGTTCAAAAACCAGCAAGATCGCTCTATCGGAAGGGGTATTTTTGGGGGGTTTTGTACCCCAAAAGTTTTTTTTTTAATTTTTTACACATAATTTGTGAAAGAGTCAAATTTTAGTTTTTACCATTGGATTCAGCTTAAAAAACACACAATTTGGTATTTTGATCATTCCTCTACGTCAATTGGTTACCGAGATATTGAAAGTGCTAAACACAGTACGTTTTCTTATGTTATTCTTATGGAGGAAAAGAAAATTTTTATATCTACCTTATTTATGAACGTATACTGACGAAACTTGGTATACGGCTTCATCTGGTTGTGGTCCATTGATATTTACTCAACAAAATTTTTTGCCAAAGGCTCCCGTAGCAGCAAACCTGCGTACTCAGCCCCATGATATTCTTATGGATAAGAATTAATTGCTATGTCTCCCTTAATTATGAACATAAATTAATAACAACTGTTATATGACTTCACCTAGTTGAGTTGTATTGATATTAGCATAAAAACCCATTTTTTGTGTTCCTTGATGCAGCAAACCTGCGTATTCAGCCCCAATGTTCTTCTTATGGTGAATAATTAAAATTGTATATAACGCTTATTTGTGAAAATATTTTTATGAAACTTGGCAAGTGGCGTTTTATAGTATTAAAACATTGGTTATGTAGTATTAAGACATTTATATCTCCAATGGAAATTCGCTAAGTATGCAGGTTTGCTGTGACGGGGGTATTTATTAATAAGTCGTTATTATAGTGTATTGCTTGTAGCACGTAACCTTGTAGCAGTAAAAACTAAATATGTGTTAAATTACCTACAAAATATAACCAAGCAGCAATAAAAACAGCTTTATGAGCCACAAGGGTAAATTAAACTTCTGTATTCAAACACTGTTGCTGATAGAAAACAATGTAGCCTAATGTTTGTCTTATTCAAACACAGCGATTACGTTTTTAGTGAAATAGCATAAAGTTCGAACCCCAACATTTGGACACCTGTAAAATGGACTCATGGAGTTTTTGTCTACTCTTTATTCACCACATAACCACAACGGCGCGGCGGCGGCCCTGAGGTGGCCCCCCAAGAATTAATTTTGTTAGAGAGTTAATAATTATAAGATCATTAATTAATTTTTGGTTTCATTATATTTATTTTTTCGCTGGTGCTTCATTCCTTGTGCACACCGCAGGTATTGTACCGAGTTGAGAATCACTATTTGTATCGAACAAGTAAGTGTGCTTCAACGAAAACAATAAGAACATTCCTCTGGGACTTTACGAAACTACACCGCTCCGAGATTACGGTACTTCAACAAAACTGTCGGAACAGGAAAATTCAATTTGCGTGAAATGTGCCGTCCGACTTTTCTTATATTCTAGGACAGCGTGCATTCTCGTCGACTGATGGTACAACGAAAGTGAAAACATTTCGTTACTATTCAAGTAAAAAAGGTAATACGGTAAAATAAACAACAATCAAAAATGATTAATCCGTACCATTGACATTTTTCTGTAGCTTTATTGATAAGTAAAATATTGTACAATAAATATAATATATTATTAAGAGGGGTCTGTCTATTAATACCACCTTTTCCCATAAGGCCAGTTTTAACTCTCAAATCCCGTCCCTGATCAACGGATTATCCAAAAGTGTTGATTCATGGCTAATTTAGAGGGCAACAAAATACCTAGCGGATTCAGGGAGGAGAATTTCGACACCACAAACCGTTAACCGATTGCAAAAATCGCAAAATTGAATGTTTTGAAAGTTTATTGAACGATTATTAATTTTGATATAATTCTTCTGCTCACTGAAACCGTTATTTTATTCCCTCATTAAAATGATTCATGATTCAAAGGTTTCGAATAATCCGTTGATAAGGGGCGGGATTTGAAAGTTAGCATTGGCCTTTATTGAAAAAGCAGGTAGAATCGCGAAATTTTACATGACTGAAGCCTCCTCTTAACTGTAGACGTTGAATGCTGACAACATACAGGACGGTTAAGAACTACAAACAAATTTTTGATTCTCGTGAATCAATCAGAACGATATTTCGTCAATGATCTAGACCAAAAACCACCCGTCAAACTTATATATCCGGTTCCACGCTGTTACTTATATCCGTGTGACTACCTTCAGTCCTACTTAACCGACGCTATCATTACACACTTTTAACAGCCTCAACACGCACCCATTACCATATTCCACTGATTACAGCCCGGCACAGGAGGGGTTGTGGCGACGCCGCGCCGGCACTTCCCAGTCTAGACGGATTGATCGGGCACTCAGGCGACCACAATCTTTCATTTGAAAATAAATCCTTCGAGGTTTTATTTATATTTCAGCCAATCTGTAATTTATTTCATACAATACATGATATATTTAAAACTGGTAAGAGTGGGTTCCAGTCATGAAATCTTTGGCGTTTCTACCTAATTCCCCCACACGGCCTATGTTAGCTTTCGAAGCCAGTCCCTCCACGGATTATCCGATATCGTTGATTTATGGCTCATTTTTTAAAGAGATACAAAATACCTAGCGATTTCATAATGCAAAATGTTGATACCACGATTAATAATCGTTCAATAAAATTCAAAGACAGTCAATATTAACATTTGTTCTGAAGTCGAAATTCTTCTCACTGAGATCGCTAGGATTTTTTTCATTTATATTGAAGTATAAATCAAATATTTCGGTTAGTCCGTTGAGGAAGGACGGCCATTGCAAGTTAATATTGGCTTTATGGAAGGAGCAGGTAGAAGCCGGTGACCGAAGCCCACTCTTAGTAGACTATTTATTTATTTTATTGTTAAAGATAAGAGTGAATACACAAGTGGTCTGCATGATTAGGAATATTAAAATTTGTATTTTTTATGAAGTCCCAACTATAATCTCATAACACCGTTTAACCTAGTACAATGTCACCCATACATCTTTACTATTTTTGGGTCCATGTGTGTCGTTGACAATTAAATATGTGCGTTCTTTAGGTTATCTAATAGTAATTTACTGAACAATAAATGCTCATATCATTAGGCTGACATGAGACTTTCTAAAGCAGATGGGGCTGACAAAATTTGACGTTATAGAATAATTTATGGCAATTTTACTGATTTGATGGTGTTTACAGCACTTTGGTAACTCTATAATATTATTTCATATTGCGCACAGAGTCCTCAATAAATTATAACTCGGCATTACTTTATAAATCCACAACAAAATCACAAATAAAAAATGAAATCGATTATAAGTACAATACGAGAAAAACACGGCTCAAATGATAAACACGGACACAAAGTAATGGATGCTGAACTATAATTAGTACATGACTAACCCGTCAGCCCAGATAGAGTGACAAACAAAGCAATATAGGAACAAGCGGCGACCGAGGCACTGACGGATAAGCCAATTGAGAGTGACGTTGCGATGGCTTTACTGTACCACCCAGCCGGACGTTTTGCGCCACGCCGCGGCCGGGTAGCTGCAATACTGTACAACTGCCATGTAGAGTGGTTTGTGATGGGAAAGTACTTGCTGTTAAATCTTTAGGTAATGTAAAGTGCGATCACACTGGGGAACTTCGCCCTAGAGATGGGCACACAACTCGTATTGCGCAATAAGATAGTCAGCAATATCAAAAGCAACTTCGATTGCGGATTTGCCTCTTGATCGAGTACTAGACCTTCTGCTATACCGGGTGTTCAAAAGGTATTTCCCTACAATTGTGTAGATTCCTTGTAAACAACCAACAAGCCTTACAAATTAGCATATCTCATGTTAAACCCATTTTCCCAATTACTTTTAGATACATGTTTTTCCGAACACATGGAATATCACCTCATGTAAAAATAATAACATTTCGCAGGTTGTGAGGCATTTCAACAAATACAGAAACTGAAAAATATACAATTTTCTATCTCACCCCCTCTAAAATCTGCATAGGATTTCACAGCCTATTGGATTTCACAGAACAAGTTTAGTTATCTGCCTCAGAAAACAAATAATGTGGCGATGTTTAAATTGTAGAACCCAATACTTGACATACCCACCCAAAGAACAGGTCTTATTTACTCAATTGTACTGTTCAGTTGTCATTCACTTACAACGGTTTTACTTCGTCTCTCACTAATGTATCCAGATGTCGGAAAATATGGTGAAGATACTCATAACTGTGTTAGCTATTGTCACCCCCTACCCCCCCCCTACAAAAATAATCAAACAGGCCTGTGTCTGTACTTCTTTGCATTATAACAGCTGCATGACCTACTGAAGTCCTGGTCGGTGATTAACGAAGTGAATCAAACTAAATCAAAACGTGAAAATAGTTTTTTTTAGGGTTTTTATCCCTTCTGTGAGAGACCTTTAGAAGAAATAGGAACAGGAACAGGCCAATGGGAGACTGGGCCAGCTGCAGCTGAACAATGGACGGGTTAATTTGTCGACTTCTCAACCAATCTCTTTCTCTTCATTCGGGATTTCTTTTTTTTGCAACCTTGATAAAATTGCAGGAAATTGAAAATAAACGGTATCAGAAATCTGCCACGTACTTTCTCCCTTTTAACCCAACATCAATCAATAAATAAATTAAAATTACTAAGTATAGAATATAAAGGTAATGGTAAAGGTAAAGGTAATAGAATATATTATAATGTAAAAAAATCGTTTAATGATATTTGTTCAGAAATATCAACCTAAATTCCTCAATTACAATCTACATGATGGAAAACTCGAAAATGTAAAATCACAGTGAAATGTATGTTTGAAACGGCATCGTATTTTAATATATTTTACGAAATTCGCAAGAAAGACAACTAAAACCAAGCGATAGACAGTTCTAAACTGCTAACAGTCAGTCTAGACATAAAAACGCAAACGCAGTCTGCCAAAACGCATATACGCAGTCAGCCCGACAGAAATTTCTCTTACTCTTGTTTACAATTTGTCATCACCATCGATGATTTATAAGGTCTTTGTCAACATTGCGAAACTGTCGGTAAGCCAAGCAATGCTTTCATTGGCTGGCATTGGTGGGCGGTTCAGTCGCCTTGCTGGCATAACGTTAGCGTCTTGGACTTCGGCGAAAGAGATCAAGAGTTCGATTCCCGGGGCACCCACATGATTTTGAAAGGTTTAGATTGTTATCTTTAAAAATGTTAAATACAATAACGTGCTGGCGTAGAAAGCAATGCCGCTAGATGGGTTATGAAATGGTTGAAAAAAAAACAAAGTTTTTAAACCAACTTGGGAAATCCTGAGAATACTGGGAATAAACAGGCGCTTCAATCATGGTCGTATTAGGAGCAAGTCCTTCGCCGTTGGATATTATCACTGTTGCCTAAACGGTCATTATTGCAAATACCGGGAGACCGAGCCTTGCTTGGTAAATGGTAAATGATCATTAGCTTAGCCTACAGTTCCAAGTTTGTTTGATAGTTTATATACGCTTGGATGGACCAAACCTTTCGCATTATTAGCTCTCCCTGACATTATAGCTGGGCTTTTATCTTAGGTCAAAAGGTCCGCGAGCTCTTTAATGGCAGTACCGTAAATGAAGTATGTATTATTGAAAAGCCCATCACGAAGAATAATCATCAATTATTGATGATGATTAACCCAATTCAATTTTACAAAATAAAACAATACCTGAGTGTCCAACAACACCGAGTCTGCGGTTATGTCGATAGCGCTATCGGAAATGGTTTATTCGTCTTATTCCTATCGTTGTTCGTGTTGTGTTGTGTTGTGTCTGTTTGTAATTTAATGTTTTGACAAATTGCAATTTTGATCATGTTGCGCAAGCAACCAAACTTATCGGCATAACTTGTTTAATAAATTTGGACTGTTGACGGAGGTCCATTTTTGTCTATTGGCCTTCAACATTAATTTTTGAAACAAAATCACTTTTTTAATTGATCAGGCCAATATGTTTTTACTAATCATCAATTTTAAATGTTAGGAGTTATAACAGCAGTTTTTAACATAAACAAAGCAATTCTTTATATTTTCTATAACCACTGTACGTTTTGCCAAATTATCCATTCGCCATGTTCATGCTCAAAGTAGGCAGAGCTTCGTACACGTCCGACGTGAGCCGCTACTGTTCACGTCCGCTCCAAATTATGCACCGTACGTTACTTTTCCTGTGATTTTTAAATAAATTGAGAGCCAGAAAACCTCCTAACCTAACCTAACGTAACCTAACCTAACGTAACGTAACCTAACCTAAGCGGTAGCGAAGTGAATTTGCCCTTACATTGGACGTATACGTAGTCACTTCGTATAAAGTAACCTATACTATAATATTCGGGTTACGAGTCTATCGTCATACCGGGAAGAGGAGGACATATTTATTTGACAAGAATATTTCTTTAATTCATCCACTACACTCATAAATAAACTCATCAACCATTCATGATTGAACTTTTATAAACATAGGGTCTACCTAGACCCTATGTTTATAAAAGTTCAATACCTATTGCCAATAGGCTCCAGCAATGATTTATATACCACTTCTATATCAATACGTTAGTACTGTTGAAATATACGGAATAAAATAACAACCTCAGTCGCAGTAGACCTGAAAACCGTAAGAATTAAAAAAATAATTCTCTGTACGACTAGTTGGTCATAATCTTGTCGGGAAACCCAGAGAATAAGGATTTATTCCAATTGCATAGCTCGTCAAAGACTAAACAGACCGGACGAGTGACCGTGCAGTATACAGACCGACATTGACATTGAACGACAAGCGACGGCGGCACAATAATGTTAACAATGGACTGTAACACTGTAACATAAAACGACTTCCGTGACACGAGCGTTGCCTTTCCCCCACTGCCCGTCACTCGTCCGTCCGCCCGTCCCTCTCAATTACTCGCTACACAATCAACTATGCTCATTGGTGTGATGTGATTCTGACAACCATGTATAATATATCTGGCAGTGTATCTACTCTACGGTAAAAGATATTCCACATAGTTCGTCAACATATAAAACTTTATCCCTCGATCTGCTATGAATTTAACGATGTTACGGTGGACTCTCAGAAATCCGGACTAATGTGGCGGACAGCCGGTCCGGATTTTTGAAAATCCGGATTTCCCGGCGATATACATGAATCATCTATTCCGCCTTTGTAGTGAACAATTATGATAATATGCGTTTACATTTATGTGCTAATTTAAGAGTGAGCTTCCAGTAAAAAGTGATGAGTGATCGACAGGAGAACACTTGAATGGAGTAGAGTAGCGGAAACGTAATCAATAACAAACACAAACAAGGACTCGGATCATCCGAGGTTGGGTTAGAGCGCCTGACGATGCAAATTACATGACATTTGTGTAATGCGGGATAATCAAGTGAAAGATTAAGGCGCTAAACAGTGAAGTTCCGTTTTTTAGTTTTTATTTGCAACAAACAAATTTAAAAAAAATCAAGGTCATCGGTCCGGATAACCGTGCGTCCGGATAAGTGTGATCCGGATTTCTGAGAGTCTACTGTACCACTGACAATATTATACTAATTTCAGTATAGAACGAAAATGGTACAGTAGACCCTCTTTTATCCGGCAGTCTAAGAACCGGCACATTCTACTAACCGGCATCAGCCGAGTCACTCAGCTCGGCTGTTTCTGGTTATGTTCTGCCGCTCAAAGATCTCTAGCGACATAAACCACCGTCCACTGGACCATTTGCCATTATCAATGTTAAAAATTTATAGTTTTTTGTACTCTGTGTTTTTCTTCTCAACCTATCATGGAAAATATGTGTTTGTACTGTATGGAGTTAATTATCTTCAGGATCCCCCTTAAAAACTATGTATGTTCTACTATCCGGCAAAATCAGTATCCGGCATGGCTGTGGTCACAAACATGCCGGTTAAAAGAGTAATCTTTAGCTGTCAATACAGCTTGTGCATTTTTTAGCATTATCGACTATTCTTGATTGCGATATCACAATGTTGATCCAAGAGTCCCCTCTGCACACTTATTTACTATTTCCATCTAAAAATATCTTTTGGCCTCTAGTTAAAGACACTTGCGGGGATTGAATGCTCTTTTAGGAAATGCAGATGTAAAATATTTGGTAACTGAAGCCACTTTTGAACCTCGATCAGTTCAATGACATGTTTCGTGTTAAGTTTTTTTATTAAATAGAACACTAACGACAACAAAGACACTACAATTAAAGACTTGCACTAATATTATTTAGGATAGGGATTATGGATTACCTTGCAAGTAAACAGGAAGTTGGAGTGTATAAACACCGAAAAAATGCATGTCTAAGTTGCTGAAACGCCAACGGGACCCTGAGACGAGGAGCAGACTCGACAGAACATTATACAAGTTCATTCTGCTCCGTGCAACAGGCAACACAGCTTCTGCTGCGTTTTAGTTCCGCCTTTCCTTATTCATAGATTCGGGTGAACGCTTGCTGTCGGCGCGGTGGCGAGTGTGACCTTGACCCGAGACTGTGACCTTGACAGAGGTCACGAGAGGAACCGGTCCGTCACGTGAGGACGGTGATACGGCAACTGGTAATGTATGTGAAGACAAAGATGCAATTTTAATTTATTTAACGTTTACCTACGTGTGTTATAACACATTATGTAACACATTACATTCTCACGTTCAACTACGTATCCTTTAATGTTTAGAAACTTGTTTATGTGTGTACAATTCTAAAATCACAATACAGAAAATCATTCACAATTGGCCCGTAAAAACTTTGGTGGTTCGACATCTCAAATTTCCTGCTTAGTCAGAACAGCTTAATTTGGACCGCGTTTTGTATGTCCGAATGGGTGAAAAACAAATGTGTTCAATACCAACAGACTAACCACTACTGTGACAGATGTTTATTTGCTATATCCTTATGTCAATTTCAGAGTACAACAGGACAACTAAGTCCCCTAGAACTTCAGTGGCCACAAGCACGAATCCCACTTCAGCGGGTAATTCTATGTTTTTAATATAGTTGAAGTGAAAGCGTTAAGGTGAGTGTGTGCTTGTAGTATGATACATTAATTCTGAAATTTATCTGAAAGCAATTCGAACGTAAATCTATACAAATAACTTCACAGGTTAACTGCGCGAGAGAACAGAGCAAAGTGAAACCTCAAAGTTTCATTAGAAAGTGGCATTGTTACGTTCCTCAGTTTAAAATCGCTTATTCACTTATTTTATCCAATATTGAAGATACAAAATGAACTACTGCGGAAGCTGTAGTGCAACGTAATCTCAAATCCAAGTTGCTTCAAATGTTACCAGCCATTTCTTATTGTCTGACATGAGTTGCAACGTAATCACTACAAACGAAGCTTCTTGGTGTAAACGCACAATTTCAACGAGTCTTTCAAGGCAACAAAAGTTAAATATTGCGGAAGCTTTAGTACAACTAAATGCCAATATATAGAATCCAAGTTGCTTTAAATGTTGTCAGCCCTTTCTTATTGCCCGACATGAGTTGCAACGTAATCTCTACAAACGAAGCTTCATAGTGTAAACTCACATTTCCAGCGAGTCTTTTAAGACAACACAAATGAATTAATGCGGAAGCTCTAGTGCCACTAAATATGAAGATCTCCAATCCAAGTTGCTTTAAATGCTGCTGGCTCTTTCTTATTGCCCGACACGAGTTGCAACGGGCAATATAGTTGTAAACGAAGCTTCATAGTGTAAACACAACTTTCCAGCGAGTCTTTCAAGACAACAAAAATGAATTACTGAGGAAGCTCCAGTGTAACTAAATGTCAAGATCGCTAATCGAAGTTTCTCCAAATGCTGTTGGCTCTTTCCTATTGTCCGACACGAGTTGCAACGTAATCTCTATAAACAAAGTATCATAGTATAAACGCACCTTTCCAGCGGGTCTTGACAACAACTCATTAGCGTGACCGATCACTTCCTAGAGACTCGATGACGTAAACCGCGACGTCAAGAGGACGTCCTGGAGAGTGTGACGACCGTCAACAACAGTCGCGTCACGCTGTCGTCACGCAGCGTCACAGCGTCACGCCCCGACCTTCGCCCGGCACGTGCCTCAGTAGTGTTATTAGCGGTATCGGACACTGACACTACTTTCTCCCGTACAATCTCTCACTCGATATCTCATTATTCTCGCACCGCTCGCGTTGGTTATAGATTAACAAACCAGCTTCTTATGTGCAGAACGAATTCCCTTGTTAGTTTCATATTATATCAAGTTGTTTGCCTGCTAGTCTATTATGCACATACTAACCTGACATTATATATTGACAATTAAACAAAATTGACATTATATATGATGTGGAATAAATAAATCTTTATTATTTATGATATATTCTGATGAAAATTAGTATATGTCTTTATATGGTTCTGGTATATTCATTTTTGCATTAAACGTATATTTTTCGTCATTGTTACAGCACACTTGCGTAATCTGTTATGCTAAGTGTTATTGTTATGGAGTACTGTACAACAAATAAAAAGTTATATCTCGCTAATTTAGTAACATTTTTTAATGAAACTACGCAGAAAATTAACACTACAATCTGGTTTATTCGTTGGTGATGGATTATATATTTGCATTGGAAATCCAGTACTCAGGTTTGCTGCGTCAGGGTATATTTTTAATGAAGGTAGTATCGCTCACGGCATTATTTCTAGGTTTCAGAAAACAAACCAATTTATCGTAAATGTATTCAATGGAAATATATTTGAACACCAATTTAACCTATACGTTTTAAAAAGAGTGTTAAATGTTATCAATATTATACCTCTGTAAAAATGACCTCGCAACAAAGCGCGCGGGGGGGGGGTACCGTACCTAGCAAAAGAAAAGCTGGAACTGTGGTCTTGACACAACAATGTCTGGCAGTGCTGCTGCCGGTGACACAATGCGCCCGTCAACACGTCTCCGGTCTTTCGCATGCAAATCAACTGGAAATTACTGTGTCGTTGTATAACGTTGTAACGGTTCAGACTGGTTTGTGAATCTGTTGTTCACGCATCGTTTCATGTACAGCAGTCCACAGATAGATTTAATTAATTGAACCTATTACTATGAGTTTAACTTTTATAGTACTTAATCCCCCTCAAGAGCTATATGGAGTAAAATATTGTTATTATAAAATTTAAATTTTTCAAGATAATAAAGTAACTTAAAAAAGTAAAAAAAGGTTAAAAAAGTTACTTAAAACGTTGGAAAATAAAAAAAATACTGATGTAATATTTGTATACCTTACAGGTATTAGGAACAATTCGTCCCAATATATTATTGAAATTGTAGGACGCTTTGATCACAACATGATTCTGTAGCGTGTTTACTTTCTTAACAATTATGTGATGGGTGTATGTACAGAACTTCTGATTCGATAATGTTTCCACAGTTAACAAACAAATTACTAAGCTCACAGAAGTGTTGTTGCTTATTAACCATTTATTTAATTTTACGATACTACTGTCGCCTTGCAAATTCACATTTCTGCATTTCTATATAAGCGATAGTCTAATCCGCATTTTATATGAGTTACAGTAATGATCAGTTTTATGTTGCACAGTTCCTTCTGTATCGCTGTTTCCAGCTACTTCCAAATTTAATCCGCACTAAGTCATGTACCACTTCGATCTAATGCGTAACCTCTTCTAGGAAACGTGTGCAGGTTCAAAATCAAATTTAACATAATACATATTCCCGAGCATTATACATTTGCCATCATCCCATTTTCGGCCAACAATATTTGTTTACCAACAACCGCACCTAAAGTGCTTCTTTGGGATCTAAACACACACACACAGTAAAACAGCAGTTTCAGTAAAACAGCTGTTTTCTATCTAACGAGCGAAAAAGTATTTTTGCTCGCTGCACCTTACTTTTCCGCACGCTGAATCAGTACACAGCTGATTGTTGCTTCGGACATATAACCTCAATCTCGTTCAACAAAAATGGATGAAAGTGAATTTTTGATAATTCTGTGGTACCTAATCCAAATTGCAGATGTAGGAAAAACTGTATTTGTAATTCGTGTGTAAAGTGTCCTCGCTTTCGGGAAGTTCTCACTAACGAGAAAAACCTACTTTACGCTATTTACCTACTTTCATAAATCACTATTTCGTTCCTGGTCACTGCGCGTAAATAGTTCCAAAATGACAAAAGCCTACGCCAGTTTTCATGCACCGTTAATTAACGAATTAAAAACGTAATTTTAAACGCCGTCTTGAAAACCCAACGAGACCACTACTGCGGGATTAAAAAAGTAATTTTCATTTAGCGCGGCACGGAGATGTCTTACACCGACATTAATATCCAGCGGCGCGACGTTACAACTTTCCCATTTAGCGTCCAAACGTCCAATCTGCAACTCGCCTTCGTTCATTACCGCGTTCTTACAAAGTGAAGAATTTCAATTTCGCCACTGAAACTCATAATTACTTTTAATACGAATTTATTGTCATATCGAAGTATTCACCGAGCTGCTATATTATTCGCGGAGTATTTTCAAACTTGAATAAGCTTTTCTCTCAGCGTTCATCTTGTGTAGCATTTTAAATATCTGGCCAGGTTAAACGAAACAACATTACTGTACTATCATTAATCACACTGCAACAACGGTTTCATCCAGTCAATTATCAGAAGATTCTTTAATTTGTACTATTTTTGTCGAGGCTTCATTACCTAAAATTATTGTTGTCATATGTGTTGGCGTACCGAAGATGTTCCTTCGACTGTGACTTTGGTATGTGTTTGTTAAATTGCAACCATTAGTAAACTTCACCAAAAATTGGCAAGATTAATCTTTATTATAAACGACAACTCCCAACGTACCCGGTTTCACCCTGGAATAAAACCTGTGGTTTCTGCTGTATTCTGTGGTTAACCTGTGGAACTACTACGAGTCTTCGTCTGTTTGAATTTTCATTAGCTTAAACCAATGTGAATGTCCATACGAATAACACGGGATTGCAACTTTGACTCCTCGCGGGGCGGAGCCCTATGTGATTTATATACTTTCTTCGTGGCTGTACCTACGTTATAATAGGTGCCACATTTCGCGGTTGTATGTAAAGATGTTTATCCTGGGGGATAATCGGCTTTTCGGATTTGTAGATACAGAAGATGTACCCAATCAGCTGATTGCTTAACACGTGATTATAAATGTGTGATTGCCCATTAGTCTCTCTCCACTTAATACAGTACAAAAAACTGGACCGATTTATTCTTCAGAAGAATGACCTCTCCTGTGCTTGAATGGAATGTTTAAATTACTTTATTAATTATTTTTATGTTGTTTTAAAATTTCGTAGCTAGCATTTTATTTTAAACTTTCATTTCATAAATGTATCTCATGGCGCCAGAACACAAAACAAGAGACGACCTTTAAAAAAAGTACAATTAAAGCAGAATAAAATTCATAAAAAAATGCTTGTGATGAAAACATGTTATTTAAAACGAGAGCTTAGGTAATGTATGGATAACTTATTCACACGCTTGTGGCGTCCTCTTGCGAGAGAGCCCATAAAACACCGACAAGGAAAATCATAAATCACATTTAATCTATGCCGCCCATCCTTTAAGCAGGAAACCGCCTGACTCTTCCCCTTCCCGTCCCTGCATGATAACAACACATATTATATCGATTTATACTAGCCGGTCGCAAAACCGATGGAAAACCAAGATAGTATTGAATCAGGCATGTTGGTAACAAATGAATCAGGCACTATAGACTATCACCCGCTGATGCCGTTTCCTGGGGGTGATATGACATCTGCATGAAGTCAGCGGGGCGGACAGGGATTGGTCGAGAGTACTGATATTAACTGCATCATGGCGGATATATACCTATCTATTTAGATAGCGCGGTCTGTGATTGTTCGAGCGTGCTGATATTAACTTCATCATAGCGGATATATATATCTATATAGATATAGCGGTCTGTGATTGGTCGAGCGTGCTGATATTAACTGTATCATGGCGGATATAAATATCTATATAGATACAATCTATCTATATATTTGACCTGTCAGTCAAATACCACTAACACACTCAAAATCACTCAATATAAGAAACCATAATTACCAATGTTACTTCTTATAAAAAAATAATATGCCAGAGTAAAAAAGGCTATTCTATTCCTGTTGCGCAAATTGTCAAGGGCTCCGACCCCCCTGGCTTAATCATCACTAATTCTCTAACTTCCAATCTATTTAGCTAGGAGGCTGAAATTTGTACACTTATTCTTTAGGCCTAAAATAGGAAAAGCAAAAGGTTTGATTCCGATTTGATCGCATGGTTCTGCCCTTCGGGCTGTCAAAGTTACCGTGGAAATATGTCAAACATCTGGGTTTTTAAGATCCCAGTGCGAATAGCAGAACACTAGCAAGCAGCACACACAAGTAACTTTATGTTTCATTTTGTTACAATTATAGTTTACGCGGGCGAGGCCACGATGGGCTTGCAACTAGTACTTTATATATTATTTAACGATTGACAGAACTACTGTCAGATCGCTCTCTCATGCGTTTAACTGACTACTGACTGGGGATAAGTGGGTTTAGTTTCTGCTATAAAATAAAGCACGAACAAAATATTTACTAATTTACAAGTAGATGATGAATAAAACATATCTTATCTACTCTGTTCGGAGTATGCCATACTGAGGTGGTATATCGCAACATTCGCAACCACTACCGACTCGAATGTGGATTCAATACCTGTTTCTATAAGTAATCCGAATCTGTTTGCGCCAGCAACTAGTTTTGACCTGCTGACCAAGTCATCTTCAGGCTTAGAAGAACCTCATTACCATAAATTGCATTCAAACACACCAGAAACAAAAACAACGGCGGACACGAATAGTGCACACACACATAATGACGTTCTTAGGTTCATTATACATAATGAAGACCTAATAGTGCATTAAAGAGATATATGCATCCTTAATTAGCCTGAAGATGACTTCGTCAGCAAGTTACACTTCATCACGCGAAATATCTTGGCCTGTGGGAACTGTTTTCAGTTTAAACAGTTGGAGTAGAGCGAGATTGTCATCTGTTGTTTCCATCATCTGTTCAGTCAAACTGAAGCTCAATATGGCCCAGCTGGTTATCTCAGTCACTCCGGAAGTGGAGTAAGCCACATGCCAAGATATTCCGCGTGAAGTGTAAAACTAGTTGTTGTCCAACAAGATTGAATGACATAGAAACAGGTATTTAAACCACATTAATTCTTGGTAATCCGGAGGCTCACCACCACCACCAATATTGCAAACAGCCCCGGATCGCATCCGTTTACCCGCCCCACCACCGGGGTCCGGCGGCGAGGTCAAGGTTGGTCCCATTCATCGGGTGAATACGTTGCCACTGACGCAACAATCTGCGAACCTTTCCCCCTTGCGATGCACGCGTCTATAGCCAAGCCGACGCGCCGCCTATGGCGTGCTCTTGTGCAATCCCCATCCGTTAGACACACACTATGAACAACTTCACGTTGAATTTTCACTGTGTCACGAATAAAGATTATTTTCTTTTATGATTCTAATTCAAAAATTACCGTTGATCCGGTCACGAAACATTTCGCGTTTCTAATGCTTTTCACAAAAGGCCAGTGGTTACTTCCAAATCCCGATCCTCCTCAACGGATTATTGGAAATCGCTGATTAAACAGTCATTTTAATGGGCAAACAAATACCTTACGATTTCAGTATGTAGGTTATATATACACATTTCATATGTATCACACATAATAATGGTTCAATAACATTCTACAAATTCAATATTTTTGAGCTTTTGGACAACTACTTGTGGTATCAATATTTCGTTCACTGAAATCGTTGGGTATTTTGTTTGCTCTAAAAGCCATATAAGTATTTTTTTAGCTATAAATCGTTGGGTATTTTGTTTGCTCTAAAAGCCACATAAGTATTTTTTTAGCTATAAATCGTTGGGTATTTTGTTTGCTCTAAAACCCATATAAGTATTTTTTAGCTATAAATCGTTGGGTATTTTGTTTGCTCTAAAACCCATATAAGTATTTTTTTAGCTATAAATCTTTGGGTATTTTGTTTGCTCTAAAACCCATATAAGTATTTTTTTAGCTATAAATCGTTGGGTATTTTGTTTGCTCTAAACCCCACATATGTATTTTTTAGCTATAAATCGTTGGGTATTTTATTTGCTCTAAAAGCCATACATGTATTTTGTTAGCTATAAATCGTTGGGTATTTTATTTGCTCTAAAAGCCATATATGTATTTTGTTAGCTATAAATCGTTGGGTATTTTGTTTGCTCTAAACCCCACATATGTATTTTTTAGCTATAAATCGTTGGGTATTTTATTTGCTCTAAAAGCCATACATGTATTTTGTTAGCTATAAATCGTTGGGTATTTTATTTGCTCTAAAAGCCATATATGTATTTTGTTAGCTATAAATCGTTGGGTATTTTTTTGCTCTAAAACCCATATATGTATTTTTGTAGCTATAAATGAACGATATCGGATACTCCGTTGAGGAGCTGCGGGAAATGAAAGTTAAGATTGGTCTTATGGGAGTAGTAAGGAGCATCACTGAAGCATTAATTAAGACAGAACTCGGAAAGGTTGCTCACCGATTTAAATAGTATTCGACAAAATATTTTACATTATTTTGTTAAATTGGAAGCTGTCAAAATGGGTGCAATTACGTTAAAACGTTTGGAAATAAGTTTCAAATTTAATCTGACGATCATTTATTAAATAATTTTGAAGGAGCGCTATTTAAGGAGAAAGTTTAGTGAACACTCTTCTTGACCCTTTATATCATACCCCATATCATACGTTGGGTAACGGTATGTAGGATAAGCGGGGGAGCCCTATTTAAAATTAAATGAAAATTAATATCAATACAATAAAGCAATAAAGTAACAGCGTGGAATAATTTTTAGATTAGAGTGGTACTTGTTGTTATATCACCACAGAATGAATTTTTTACGTTTCAAAAAACTTCACAATGTATTTAAATTTACACTAAACTGTAATGTATATGCATTTAAAACTGTACGCATTTATTCGTGAGCAAAAAAATCCGACCTTCCTGCGTGCCGCAATAGGGCATTGGTGCATTCGCCCAATGTCTCATTTTGGTCTAATAAAAAAATGTTTTATCGCATTAAATTAGTAATTCCAGGTTCGATCCACATTCCCCATTTCGACTATTGCCACCGATCGAAACCGATTCCATAAAAGTGTAAATATTACATTTCTTTATGTACTTTTGTTTATTACTCATACTGCAACCATTTATTGGGCATAAACTCTTTGTTTCATTCATAAATTGTCGTGTACCGTATATATGCATGTTTTTGTAAATTATACTTTTATATGTAAGTGTAAATATATTTTAAGTGTTATGCGCGACTACTGACATTTATGTGACAACGTTCCAACACAATTATACGAGTGTGATAATTGAGATTTTGTATATCGTTCAGCAAAATACTTTTATTATATCAGCACTGATTGTAGACTATCCAACAACTGGTTGAACAGCATTTAACAACAGTCACAACATTGCAAACATATACTAAAGATAAAACAGAAATGTCTTACAGTTTGATTTGCTACTTCAATCAATTACAACTTTAGTCTGGAAAATACGTGTAGCGGCAACAATATTGTATCGATAATGCATGTAACGCGCGACTAATGCACTTGTTTACCATATCACGCTGGGACACCCCGCTGTGGGAGACACGCTTGTGAACCCTCCCTCAGTGCTCAACGACCGGGATCGCTTGTCGAAAATCAAAAATTGAAAAAGGACTTATGCGCAGAAATATCTTGCGAAAGTTGTTTACATTTTAAGATCATCGAGTGTGTTTGAAAGTTCTTATTTTGCAAAGTGTAACATTAAATAATGCCTTAAGTTAAACACGAACCCTAAATTCAATGTTTCCGATTAAATTAGTATTGTTTGGCTTATAATTTAATCGTGGAACAGTGTTTTCGACCAGTCTACACTATACTGTATAATATACTACACTTGTATACCTATATACTATACTGTATACAATATGTATTCACTTGGACTAAGAAGGCTGTTAAACAACCGATGCACGACATTTTTTTTAGTCAAGAGGTAATTTTGCGTAAAAGAAATTTATTTCAAAAACGATTTTTTTATATTTCGTTAACTTGGAACATTGTAAGGTTTCAGAAAACCCGCTGATACTGACGTTTTCTATAGAACCGGCTGGATTTATTCTTTATTGTTTAATAGCTACAACAAACTGTATAGATAGGCTAGCTAACCCACTCTCACAGTTAAAACAAATACCCAGCTTAGTGAGGAAATAGAATACAACACTACTAAAATAATAAAGAATAACAATCACTTCAGACCCATACGTAACAAAGACTCGAATACAATTTATAAAACTAGGCTACTATGTAAAACATTCGCTTCGACTTCTAAAAACATCTAGTTCACGAGTCTATGCTATAGATTTGATCGCAGTTTAAATGTTAAATGAAGGTGAACATGTAAAACTAATTTTTGAAGGTTACCGTAACTGTTCATATAGTTTAAAAAAATATTTCTATTACGTAAAATAATGTGCAACTTCCAACCCGTTGAGTCTAGACAATGCTGTGCAAGTAACAAAACGGTTACTTTAAAATGAAATTGATCTCTACTTTGGCGGAAACGAAAAATGTAAGCGAACACTAGTGATTCAACAACAACAAACGCACTCAAATAACCACCAGGTCTCTATTGCCCGCGGTGTTTCCAGCAAACCTTCCCAACGGTTTCACTGCTGCTGTTATTAAAGTCTGTCGAGAAAATTCATACTAGCAATTACAAACTAGCAACTGAACTACAGTACTAGCTGTTGCCCGCCGCAGCTTAGTTCGCTATCACGCTATGACCGTTGGCACGATATTGATATTGGTGTAAGAAACAATTTCAGAATTTTGGTTTTCATTTTAAACCACACATACACCATTTTAATGCTTTATTCTGGTGTATATAGCCTATATTCACTTGGAATACTAAACGAGGGGATTTAGACAGGTAGCTAGAAGACCAGAAGTATCAATGGATTTAGACAGGTAGCTAGAAGACCAGAAGTATCAATGGATTTAGACAGGTAGCTAGAAGACCAGAAGTATCAATGGATATAGACAGGTAGCTAGAAGACCAGAAGTATCAATGGATTTAGACAGGTAGCTAGAAGACCATAAGTATCAATGGATTTAGACAGGTAGCTAGAAGACCAGAAGTATCAATGGATTTAGACAGGTAGCTAGAAGACCAGAAGTATCAATGGATTTAGACAGGTAGCTAGAAGACTAGAAGTATCAATGGATATAGACAGGTAGCTAGAAGACCAGAAGTATCAATGGATTTAGACAGGTAGCTAGAAGACCAGAAGTATCAATGGATTTAGACAGGCAGCTAGAAGACCAGAAGTATCAATGGATTTAGACAGGTAGCTAGAAGACCAGAAGTATCAATGGATTTAGACAGATAGCTAGAAGACCAGAAGTATCAATGGATTTAGACAGGTAGCTAGAAGACCAGAAGTATCAATGGATTTAGACAGGTAGCTAGAAGACCAGAAGTATCAATGGATTTTCGAAATTTTTGATTCTGGTGTATTAACTATTTATTATATAGGCCTACCCTACCAAATTTGAACACGTTAGGTCCAGTTAACCTATCCCCATGTTAGTCATATGGTGATGCGAATGTATTATTGTTCACATACCGTACGATGAGTAAAATAAATCAAAATAAAAGACTGGGCACAAAGTTAATACGTAAACAAAGCAGACAATTAAATCACATTTTAAAATATAATCAAAGCAGAAGTTTTAAAGCTCATGCCTTTCTTATGGGGACAATTTTTTCTGGTTTCTGGCGGGCAAGCAATTTGTTCACACTTACGGCCCACTGGTAATGAATTTGTCCGCAGTCTCATGAGCCAATGTAACTTTAATTTGAACTATCTCCTTCCTATCCACAATTTTTAATACAGAACATATTTTTAAAATTCCCCCTTTCGAAACAGATATGGTTATGTAAATATTACAATATTGTATTATTTTATTAAGAGCAAGAGAACGAGCCACCGTACTTTTTAATTTTTTAAGTCATATCAATTAAATCACACCACCCTTTCAACTTCTTTCACTTACAATGTTTCGCAAAATCTATGCCAGCATGTTCTCAGGGGTTCATATTGCTTGGAATTGTGTTTTTATTCTTGGAAAAAAACAGCAGTGAAAATCTGTTTTGATTGTTCATCAATGAACCACAAAGGCGGTAGTCTTAATGCAATAACACAAACAAAGACTTACTAATACGAAGAACCAGGAGAAATGCATTACCTGAAACAAAACGAAACATAAGTTTGAAAAATCTAAATTTTACAATAAAGTTTTGTACAACACTAGTATTATCTCAAATATCGTACGATTCTCAGGGTTTCAAACGGCAATACCGAAGATATAAGATCAGGTTTACCCGGAGAACTAAGTGAGCCCAAACATGGATTCACAAAAATCCATATTTATACTTACACTGCATAAAGTATTAAAAAACTACCGTTAGATGGCATAAACAGTATGACCATTTTACCATGAAGCATGGTACTACATAATATGATAATTATGTATAAGGCATAATACCTGATATTTTTTGCATGGGTATACCCATACAAAATAGTATGGAAATAGGCAGAAAGCTCAAACCAGGAATAAATAACGACTCACAAGAAAGAATATATTTATTGTTTTAGGGTTCAAATATTTTTAGGAAGAAAAAATATAATTTTGGATTTTTTTTAATAATGGGTCGTGTTACAAAACAAAATAATGTTGTACCCTAAATTATGTATTTCCTTTACTTTTGGAGGTCTCACGTTCGAATCCTGACAAAAGGGAAGCATTTTATTACTGTCCGAGTTAAATTATATTTAAAATTAAGGGACTTATTACAGCAACAACACATTTAGTACCCGGTACATATTATGTAAAACAAAATAGTTAATAACCACTACAACTATTAGTAGGCCTACTATTAATAAGAAGGAGAAATTTAACCAAAACATAAAGGGAATAAAAGTATATAATTAATTAAATAACAAATCAAATCCATGTAAGTGTGCATAGGCCAACAATTGTTGGGCCAAAGAATAGGTTCCCTACTGTAGGCAAATGCGCGTGCATACTAGATGCTGTTAGTGATGTCCCATTGCAATATGGTCTTACCGTGTCAACCAGTCATAAATTACAGAAGATAGTTTCATTGCTCATTTAGAGTGGGCTCCAGTCACGTAACATTTCGCGTTTCTACCTGCTTCCCCCATAAGGCTAAATGTTAACTTTCAAGTCCAGTCCCCCCTCAACATATGGTTGATGTATGACTCATTTCAGTGAGAAAACTTTTGTAACGATAAAACAACAAATTACAACCGTTAATAAAAATTCCAAAATATTCAATAGCTATATAATGGTTGTTTTTATGGGAATATATTTATTATATCGAAATTGTTGAAGAGAGGCGGGATTTGAATTTTAAAATTGGTGTTTTGTGAGATACAGGAAGAAGCAGGTGACTGGAGCCCTCTCTTAAATCAGCAAAAATAAACGAAATACATAGAACCTTTTTGGGTCAAGTAAAATCTCTGAATGTCCCGACCGATGTAGAGGACAATGGGAATAATCATCAAAACAATGGGAAGGAACGGTTAAGTAAAATATCTAAATTTCCCTTCGACCTATGACAATGGGAATGATTGTGGTCAAAACCACAACGAAAACGAAGAAACGAAGTTTACGAGACACTTCTGGATGGTCATAAAACTCGAACGGTTCCGTCATCATCAAGCCAGCAGCGGCGACTCCAGTGTCTACACCGCCTATTGCCCAGGTGCGACGGTGCGCCCGAAGCCGTTGGTCGTTGGTCGTTGGTCGCTGGTGCTGGGCGAGCCCTCGTCATCTGATGCAACTCACTCCTCAGTCGTTGAACCTGCCTGACCTTGACTGCTTTCACTCCACTCCGTCTGGACCGGATTGGACTACTTTCCACGCATGTTGCCGACACTGTTGACGCCGCACCTTCACCAGCTGAAATTGCCGCGAAGGAATTCGCCAAACTTTCAACTAATTTGTTGATGGACAATTTGACTAGGAAGATGGGAAGAGATCTAAACGCAAATACTGTTCCGCAGCTTGATCTGCTGCTGCTGCTTGATCGATGTAAAAAATCCAAAAATTACTATGTACGCGATTATAGATTAAACTGAAACTCCAAAGTTGAGAATGCAAATGGAAATGACATACTTGTTCAAATTTAATTTTTGTTTAGCATTTATTTAATCCATGCAATGCTATTTCTAAATCTCTAGTGGATTTCAAGGGCGATACTTGCAATTTAAGTTACTTTGGATATTGCTGCATTTTCTTACTGCACATAACGAATGGTATTTCAAACCCTATACAGCGACAGATTTGTCTAGTTTCAAAGAACCGGAAGATCAAATATCAGAAATAAGTCATAAGTGTTGCTAATTTCCCGTCGTTTTTGTCCAAGCATTCAGAGGCTAGTGAAACAAGGGCGGAAGAATTTGTATTGTTTAAATTTCTTTGCAGAATAATTTTCTTGGCGATTCATCAATACAGTACTTCCCTTATTTCAGTGGTTTCAACGTTAAACTAAAATCTATATAAAAACAAATTTGTATGTGCAACGAGCACTTATTTATACAGTACATTGATGACCCCCCCACTCACAGCATTGCTGCTACGTTTCTCATAAAGTTAACATTATTGAAAAATTCAAATCCAATTCCATGACTTTATTATTATGTCAATTTTTCAATTACATTTCGGCAAGGACTTCTCTTCTACTGAAATACATGTTCCGACAACGTAAATAATCCAAAATTTACTATGTACCGGTAAGCGATTATAGGTGAAACTGAAACTCCAACGTTTTATATCCAACCTGATTTGTGAATATTCTGACACTATAATATATCTATGTTTATAGAGTAATTCGCACTGCGTTTGGCGCGCCAGCTAATACGCTGGACACAAAGTAACATTAACACCACTATATTGTTCGCGCATCACGGAGCCGGTGTCGGTAGATGTGCGGCGATGGTAACGTGTCTATCGCTCTTATCAACTGCACCTGCTGATAACACTGCTATTTGCGGCGCTCGCTTATCAACCAATTAATCTATTTGACACGCCGCTGCCAACACGTAATTCCTCTAAACGGTTCCGCATTTAAGAGTCTTCATCACCGGAAGTTGCGGGACGCCATCTTGGTGTTTTGTTCCATAAGGCCAATGTTAAGTTTGTGCCTCCGTTACTCCTCGCCTGATCGTCACAAACAATGAATTTTGGTGTCAAATTAAATGGTTCGTCGTCCTCTAGGGAAATGCAATAGTCGAATTTGGATTTTGTTGCAAATTGATGAGAACATGTACAGTGTTTCAGTTCAAAATTAAACTATTTATTATGAAACTATGGTACCCAAATTAAGGAATTCGTCATTGTATTTCCCTAGAGGACGACGAGCCCTTTAATTTGACACCAAAATTAATTGTTTGAGACGATTAGGTGAGGAGTAATGGAGGCACAAAGTTAACATTGGCCTTATGGAAGAAAACTCCCAGATGGCGTCTAGCAACTTCCGGTGATGAAGACTCTTAAGAGTCGATCTCTTCCTGGGCCCGGTTTTTGATTACGTAATCTCCGGTTTTCTTTTTTCCTGGACGAATTTTTCCTGTTTTGAATGTGTCTGAAACAGTTGTAGTTTCTGTTAATAATGGGCGTTGAATTTAAAACAAATGCAGTTGATAATCCATTGACCTAAATATTTAGTAAGACCGCTTTCAACCGCAATAACATGTTTTGGAAGAATATTGACTGTTTTTATTAATGGTCTTAGTTTTTTCTTTCAGGGGTAAAACTTATCTCTTGTTACTTTATTTCCTAATAACTGCTTTTAACTCTACATCTACCTATATTATTAAAAGAATTTCTTGATTTTTGTTCGGCGATTTTCGACCCCTAAAACTAATCTTTTATATGCATATTTGGTATCAATCGGAGGCTCTTAACCTCATCTAGATGTGCCTTTTGGAGGTTTCATAAATTCTCGACCACGGGGCTTTGCCCCACGAGCTCTCAAAGTTTCTATGTTAATCTTATCCTATCCTATACTCTAATATGTGTAAGGTTTGCTTGTATGTTTGCTTGCTTGCGACACTGATCTCAAAAACAGCTCAACGATCTCCTTCAAATGTTCGAAATGACTAATTTCTGGGATAAAGATAAGTTCTAACAGGCCTCATCCCCAGGAAACATCAAATAGTGTAAAAAAACTAAAATGAAAAGTTAAAAAAATAACATTGGGCTTATGGAGTTTCAAATCAAAACAAAAGAATTGTAACAGCTGTTCATAATCGACCAGGGAACTGTCAAATACTCATGTTGTTTATGATTATTAACATGTGGTTTCAGAAGAGAACCACATGTTGTTTAAAAGATTTGAGTGAAGATTACATATATAAAGTAGTAAAATAGATCAAAGGGACATTGAGCTATCAATAACAACTGGAGTTACCTTAAAAATTTAGAAAAGTATCAATAACAACTGGAGTGACCTTAAAAATTTAGAAAAGAGGCAAATGCGTTATACAAATTTGATTATCAGTAGGGGTAGGTGGTGAAATATGCTCCAAGTCATCTAAACAAACTGACTGGCCTTTTCCCGAGCAAAGCTCGCCCCCCAGGTACTGGAGTAATAATTTGTTTAGTTACTCAGCTGAGAGTAATGTAAATATATGATATATTAATAAGCTAAGGCGATTTTTGTTAAGAGAACTACTCCGTTATTTCTGGGCCGATTTTGACGATTGAGGTACCGGTACCATTGACTATAAATACTGAAGGAGACATCCCATCCATATGGTCCAGCTGTCCCACTTTTAATGTATGCTAGAATTTAAAATTGAAGTAGTTTGATTGGGTCACCGACAGATTGTGCTGCTGTCAACTTTTTATTTTAGTTATTTACTTTAACTTTTAAAATATCTCCACCCCAGAGAGCAAGTGATAATCAACTTATGTTAGCTTCCTGACACACCAACTGTTGTATTATCCCCTCCTTGAGAGAATAAGTAATAGTTGACAGCAGTATACTCTGTTGGTGATTAGTGTAAACTACGACCTCTTTCAATTCTGGCATACACAAAACTAGGGACACATTTTACAATGGCAATGAGAAGTCTACTTCAGTATTTATAGTCAATGCCGGTACCAAAATATTCGTCCTAAGTTTTAGTTGCGTATAACGGGTTTTGTTTTTCGATATTTTCAATCTGTAGGGCACGGACCGCCCTCGATGTTAGTTTTTAGCGAATTTCCCCTATAGGGAAGAAGCTATTACCGTAGGTCTCATGGTAAAACTTAAGCCCGAGACCATGATAACTTTTCATTTTGAGGTCCCCAGATGCCAAAAACACCATTCGTTCAAATTTTTATATATGTATATTATATTTTTATATTATTTTATATTATTGTATATTATTTTGTATATAATATAATATATATATGAACGTAAGCACGATAAGTCTCGTAAAAAAGTCCGATCTTAATGAAATTTGGTACAAAAAATGTGTAAAGTACCATTTATTTGAACGAGTTCGAAAACCAGATGAATCGCACCATCCGAAGGGGTTTTTTGGGGGGTTTTGTACCCCAAAAATGTGTTTTTTGAGGTTTTCACATGTAATTTGAATTAAAATAAAATTTTAATTCATACCATTGAATTCAGCCTTAAAAAACAAAGAATTTGGTATTTTGATCATTGCTCTACGTCAATTGGTTACCGAGATATTGAAAGTGCTAAACACAGTACGTTGTCTAATTTTATTCTTATGGAGAAAAATACAAATTGTATATCTTCCTTATTTATGAATATAAACTGGCGAAATTTGGTATATGGCTTGATCTGGTTGTGGTTTATTGTTGTTTGCACAAAAAAAAACATTTTTTTCGCCTATGGTTCCTGTAGCAGCAACCTAGGTACTTGGTCCCCATGTTATTCTTATGGAAAATACTTAAAATGTTATATATCGCTTATTTATGAATGTATATGGATGAAACTTGGTATATGACCTCACTAAGATGAGTTCTATTGATATTTGCATAAAAACCCATTATTTTGTGTGCCTTGTTGCAGCAAACCTCTGTACTCATCCCCAATGCTATTCTTACGAAGAATAATTAATATTTTAAATATCGCTTGTTTGTGAATACATTTCTTATGAATCCTGTTAAGTGTTTTAATGTGTTATGTTATATATTCATTGGAAATTCGCTGAGTATGCAGGTTTGCTGCGACGGGGGTATTTTGCCCATAAGATTACCATGGGGAACAATTTTATTTGAATTGCAGCTGTTAATACATTACAGACAGGTTATTAGTAATACCATATTTTACAGGTAAGGAATTTAATTATCTATTTAAATAACATTTGTTTTTTCTACATCGCTTTGAGCATTGAAATGTTGAGTTGAATGCAGCGGAGATATTTAAATTGTCGTTAAAATTTCCCCCTGAACTGTACGTATTAGACTAAAATAGGTACATACCTTGTCGTCAACAGTTGAAATTGTAGTGATTTAATCCACTACACAAGTTACACCGTAAATACGGCATTTTTAAGTGGTACACATACAAAGAACGTATTATCCAAATACAATAGCCTTGTATCCTATTTGGATAATACGTTCTTTGTTTATGTACCACCTGAAAATGCCGTATTTACGGTGAAACATGTAGTGTATTAAATCACTACAATTTGAACTGTTGGCGACAAGGTATGTACCTATTTTAGTGTAATTCGTACAGTTCAGGGACTACAACAATGAATTTTAATACTAAAAATACAATTTCACTAGGTATGAGAACAGTGTCAATATTGCATGGGCCAGTGCCAGAAAAATAAAATGCTATTTTAATTTAGTATATATCGCATAATCTAATGAATATATTTGTTAATTTAACTCCTTTATTATACTTAAGTTTTGTAAAGTATGTATTAGTTTTTAAAAATTGTTGTGCATAATGTTGACTATGTAACGGTGATTAATTAATAAAAAAAAACTGAGCCAGAGGGCCGCTTTTTATATTACTGGACTTGATTTTTAATGTTAACCAAATCATTCTAGTAATATATAAGTGGCTCTACAGTCATTCAAGATTAACTGCGAGCATCTCAAAAGTACGAGAGTCGGAAAGCTTGATTAAAATTCATTATGTTACTTTAAAATTCGAGGCGTATCATGGTCTGCAATGAAATGTATGCAAAATTTGCGTCATTCCAGTGCTGATCATCTACTATGCTCAGTTGGGAGATGTCCAGTTGCACCGGTGGTCAGGGATCAGCCCCAAACTGATGTGTCCAGTTGCACCGGAGCCCCTTTTGGGGGGTGTTCCAATTGCACCGGCTGTCAATCTAAATTAAGACGATTTTTGTGTCCAGTTGCACCGGAGCCCCTTTTGGGGGGTGTTCCAATTGCACCGGCTGTCAATCTAAATTAAGACGATTTTTTTTATTCAACTAAGTATAAGACTAAAGGTTAAAATATAGAGGTTGTAGAAATAACTATTACATAAAAGAAAGTGCCAACAAGACCGGATGCCCAGTACAGTAGATTAGGTTAGGTTAGGTTAGGTTAGGTTAGGTTAGGTTAGAGTAAAGGTATAGCCTCGTTTGATAAAATATTCCATTACGAAATTGTTAAACACTTATAAACCTAGTTACAAATACATAAGAAAGCATGCCACTATGTTTGAAGATAAATGTAGTGGGGTGGGGAAGGGAGAAAGCCTTCCAATTGCACCGGCTCCTGCGGTCGAAGGAATTTGCAGTGGGGTGGGTAGATTTTGACCACCGGTGCAACTAGACACTTTTCGGACGGAGGAATGTTTTGACCCTTGCAAATTCCATCGACCGCCGGTGCAATTGGATATCAGCCGCTCAGTTGGGCACACGCCATTACCACGGTTCGTTGCTTTTGTGAATTCCAATTCGGCTGTCAAAAGTGTCAGATTATGCCAGGTAGCCCGCTCGGCGCTGAGGAGACGCGGCGCTGAGGAGACTCGGCGCTGGGAAGACGGAATCAGCTAGGACACTCACGCTTACGCACAAGTGGAATTGAAGGGGTGGAATTGAGTAAAGGGGGGCTACTACCCGTGAATGGAACTACTGTACTGTACTTCAAAGTAAGGGGGTCCGGGATCTGTAGGCTTCTAGGCTCAACCTGTGGCGTGTGTTCCCTTACCGCCTATTGCCAACGTCAACAATCTTTTTTATGTATGTGGTATTATTAGGTTTTAGCATACGTTTTTGTGTGGTACGCTTATGCTTGAATCCAGCCCTGCTTCAAAGTACATGTTCACGACCTCTCTCTATTGTGATGAATATAAGGCCGTATAAGCTCGATTCATCTATCCTGCATACATAAGCAAAAGTTTTAAGTCTTTTTATTTCAAAGATTTAAAATGTTAACAATCTATATTTTTGCATAGGCCTACCATTTTATAAGAAAAGAATGCCCTTCTTAACCTGCAAATATTGTTATGTCAAAAAATAACCAGGCAATCAAATCTTATGGTTGAACTATAAAAAAACCTTATTGGATGAAACAAATATGAATATAATTAATGAAGCTTTAATAAATATCAATAATTAACGTCATGTAAACAAACCTGATACAAAACATGTATACCTCACACAGGTATTTCATATTATGATCGGCTACATCGATAATATGGGTGAGGTTGGACGATATTCTCAGGTGGTCGGAGCACATTGACAAATACGCATAAATATTAACCTCAAAAAGTTTAATTCCAAGAAAACTTAGAATTTTTAAGAAATTAGCTTTAAGTAAATATTAGGTATTCCATAGTGCTTTGGGGTAGATCTAGATCCACGCCGAAGCACTAAAAAATAAAACTTAAAACATATCTTTGTTATTCAATGAACCTATCAGACATATATGTAGGTTTAATCAAGCCAAAACATTCCTGTTTTGAGAAGTTTAAAGAATTTCATATTCTAACTGCATTAATCTTCGTAGGCCTATATCTATAATACCCCCGACGCAGCAAACCTGCATACTCACCGAATTTCCAATGGAGATATAATGTCTTAATACTACAAAAAGCAACTTACCAAGTTTATAAAAATATATTCACAAATAAGCGATATATACAATTTTAATTATTCTCCATAAGAATAACATTGGGGCTGAGTACGCAGGTTTGCTACAACAAGGAAAACAAAAAATGGGTATTTATGCAAATATCAACATAACTCAACTAGCTGAAGTCATATACCAGTTTTTATTCATTTATGTTCATAATTAAGGGAGACAGAGCATTTAATTATTCTCCATAAGAATAACATGGGAGCTGAGTACAGAGGTTTGCTGCTACGGGAGCCTTTGGCAAACAAATTTTTTTTTGAGCAAATATCAATAGACCACAACGATATGAAGCCGTATACCAAGTTTCTTCCAAATACGTTCATAAATAAGCGAAATATAAAATTTGTCTTTTCCTCCATAAGAATAGCATTAGACAACGTACTGTGATTAGCACTTTCAATATCTCGGCAACCAATTGTCGTAGAGGAATGATCAAGATACCAAATTGTGTGTTTGTTTAAGCTGAATCCAATGGTAAAAACTAAAGTTTGACTATTTCAAAAATTACATGTAAAAAATTCAAAAACCCCATTTTTGGGATACAAAACCCCCCCCAAAATACCTCTTCGAATGGAGCGATCTGGCTGGTTTTCGAACTGAAAGTCATAAATTTTGCTTTACACGTTTATACCAAGTTTCATCAAAATCGGATCATTTTTACGAGAGTTATCGTGCTCACGGACACACGTATATATATACAGTTTCGAACGAATGGTGTTTTTGGGGTCTGGGGACCTCAAAACGAAAAGTTATCATGGTCCCGGGGCTAGGTCTTAACATGCCGACAACGGTAATAGCTTCTTCCCAATAGGGGAAATTCGCTAAAAGGCAAGGCCCTGGCTGACTGACTGACTGCCTCACTCATCCCTAATTCTCCACCTCCCCATGTAGGTAGAGAACTGAAATTGTGTACACTGATTCGTTAGGCATAAAATAGGAAAACTAAATGGTTTTCATCCTGATCTGACCTTAGGGCTCCACTAGAGACCCCGACAAAGTTCCCAGGTATTCCTTATGGACATTCAATTACGTCTGAGCTGATGAAAATACAAACAGCTGATCTTGATTCGTAGTAGTTCCACGGACTAACCACAGAATGCAGCACACACAACTGTAATAGTTTTTATAAATAATTTGCGGGGCGAAGCCTGCGGCTATCAGCTAGTTTTGTATAAAAATATTAATTTTGTATGTTAAGGAATAAAAATTGATTCAGACACATAACCATCAATATTTAGCTAGAATCCATCATCTCAATATAATTTAACAAATGTTAACTAAGTTAATTGTTCAAACATAAAATTGTGATCGCGAGCGAAGTCGCGACGGGCTACTACTGTATGTAAAACAAATTCAATACCAAATCAAGGCACATGCATTGTGCCTATCACACATTATTTGTTCACTAACCGCGAGCGTTCATCAGGTTCGCCCATTCAACTGCAGCGCATCCAACTGGTTCACACTCGAGGGTGCACACTCGTATTAAACACGCGTGACTCATGTTTAAGTCGTACCACGCATGTTGATATTTAAACACGCAGATTTTCCGAGAGGGTGTTTCTTATTTACTGCATTATTAATCTATTTACCACTAACACTACATTGCCGAGTTATATTGTACACTGCGATCATGCTTATTATCCGGGTCTGACCATTACTGGGTATACAGTAACCATGAGTCACGGGATCAAATCCAGAAAACGGCCTTCTCAGGGATTATCCCGCAGTGACTCACGGTTCTGGCATGAACGTCGGGAGTGGCGGAGGCTGTTAACATGATTACACTGACGCCCAGTTTGATAAACAAGATACTATTTCAAAACAAGAGTATATCTGGGAGACGATTCATTAGAGAAACATTTTTACAACTTATATTTATAGTTTTATTTTCTTGTAAAGCGGGAACTTTATCCCACAGCGACTAAACCTGTTTCGAGACGTAACTTTCGCGTTAGGCGATTTGAAGGAAAGAAGAAATACACCGACTGTCTGAATAATTTGTTCAAGAAGTTGTGAGAAAGCTAAAGGTCCCCCTATTATAAACCATTCGAAAAGAGCGAAAGGCATTTTTAAAGAGAATCCAAAGGACACATTCTTTGTATACATTTCATAGTTGGTGATGAGTTTATCCGTTTATCTTAGGCTTACTTAGGAAATTATTCCCTTGCCATCAGTGAATGAGAAAAACAAGTTTCACGACGTTTCGGGAACTGGAATCTGATCTCGTCTTCAGGTGAGAAAAATACCTAGAACAAAACAAAGCCTACACTAAATTAGTGATACAATCCAGGCAAAACTGGAAAGAAAAAAAAGTTAAAACAGAGAACTGTTAAAGAAGTAAAAATAAAATAAACACAAAAGTCAGACGATTAATTTATTGAGTAATTTTGTTATGTTATAGTTATATTTCTCACTTGAAAACATCTGGAATCTGATCCCGAATCGTCGTGAAACGTGTTTTTAATAATCAGTGATGACAAAGTCCGTGATCATTTTTCTTAAATAATATAAACTCACCACCGCCAACAATGAACTTTAAAATACCACCGTCGCAGCAAACCTGCATACTCAGCAAATGTCCAATGCATAATAAATGTCGTCCAATGCATAATAAATGTCTTAATACCGCATAAAGCCACAAACCAAGTTTCATAAAAATATATTCACATGTAATCGATTTTAATTATTCTCCATAAGAATAACATTGGTAATGAGTACGTAGGTTTGCTGAAACAAGGAACAGAAACAATTGGTTTTTATACAAATATAAATAGAATTTAACTAGGCGAAGCCAAATACTAAGTTTCATCAATATTCAATCATAAATAAGCGCTATATAACATTCTAGTTATTCTCCATAAGAATAACATGGGGGCTGGGAAATCAGGTTTGCTGCAACAAGGAACAGAAAAATGGGTTTTTATATAATTATCAATATAACTCAACCAAGTGAAGCTACATACCAAGTTGTATTAATTTATGTTCATAATTAAGGGAGTCATTACATTTTACTTATTCTCCATAAGAATAACATGGGGGCTGAGTACGCAGGTTTGCTGCTACGGGAATAATCAAGAAAAAATCAATTTTTTGTGCAAATATCAATATACCAGTACTACGTGAAGCCACATCCCAAGTTTCATCAACATACATTCATAAATAATCGAGATGTCAAATTTGATTTACTCTCCAAAGGATAACATTGGACAACGTACTGTGTTTAGCACTTTGAATATCTCTGCAACGGTTGGGCGTACAATCACAATTTAAACACCAAAATGATTGTTTTGTGGGACTGAACAGATTGGTAAAAGCAAATGTGAATTTTGTATTAAAATAAACTGAGGAAAAGCTAAAAACCTTTTTCCCATAAGATTAACATGGGAGATTTTATGAGTAGGTTTTTTGGATTTTCTCCGCAACCACTTAACCTAGGTTAATAATTAAAAATAATAAATTATTTGTTTTTTAAGCTCTATAACATGGTCAAAACTAAAATTTAGTTTTTTAAAAATTGTAGGGTGAAAAATGCAAAAAACCGATTTTTGGACAATTTAAAACCCCCAAAACCCCCCTTCTCACGGTCCGATTTTTCTGGTTTTCGAACTTAAAGCCATGAATGTCATTTTACACATTTGAGCCAAATTTCATCAAAATCGGCCGTTTTTACTCAAGTTATCGTGTTAACGGACACACACACACACACACACACACACACACACACACACACACACACACACACACACACACACACACACACACATATATATATATACATATATATATATATATATATATACATATACATATATATAAATTTGAACGAATAGTGTTTTTAGCATCTGGGGACATCAAAACAAAAAGTTATCATGGTCTCAGGCTTAAGTCTTACCATGAGACCTACGGTAATAGCTTCTTCCCTACAGGGGAAATTCGCTAAAAGTAACCACACAGCCACGCTTGATATGACATTCAGATTGTTCAAAGCCTTTTGCACAAAGAGAGGCATAAGGCTCACCTCTACTTTCATGTTGACAAAATTTGACAGTCGGATTAGCAATAGGGCCACGTTGCGTAGTTGCAATGCGCGGCGTGGCGGTTAGCAATTAAGAGATTAGAGTCACAAATCAGAAGGACCTTCGCTAATTGAGAGTCAGCAGAATGGCTTAATGGCTCAATTTCCAATGTAAATACGCACCATCGACCGCGCCGTTTTGGATTGGTCCGGTACAAAGTGCTGTACACACTGCCAACACAGTGTTAGGCATCCATAACACTAATCCCTGGACACGGGCGGGAATCGCATTCAAACTGTATTAGGGTTACAAAGAGGTACTGTTCACACAACTATAAAATTGAATATATTTTTTTCAATTCATCTTCGTAAAAAACGTATAGTGTTTATAACTGTGGGCTTACATAAAAAAACTTTGATTTAATGGTGGGATTGAGTTAAACATATTAAATGAATCTACAGTATTACAGTATTAATAAATTGTGAAGCTAACATGTTCAAACTTGCTGCTATATTTTCACTAAAACCCCGAATGTTTCTTGACATAGGCCTATTCCTAGGGAATCCAATCCCGGGATCTCGCATCCCGGTATCCCGCTCAATTTTACTGCTTCTTCCATCCCGGGATTTAAACGCCGAATCCCGGGATTTTCGGGATTGCAATACAGGTGATGTTTCTAACTGATGTAACCGCAATAAATCACTATAAAACCACCTTAATAAAGTTATAAATCAAAACTTCTTGATATGATATGTGTTTTCTTTCTTACATATTAACTATCTATTATACTAATTCCCTAAGGAATTTCTTGTGTTCAGCAAAACTCTTTTATTTATGAACCGATTTTGATGATTGAGGTGTCAAATTAAAGGGATTTATCTTTAGAAGTCAAGGAATAATTTTTGCTTCCCTCAGTTAAATGTACTTCGCCCCATTGGACTTTAAAGTTTCCTTGTATTTTAAATAGAAGACAAATTTTAGTAAGTTTATCTAACATATGATTCATTTCATGAAAACTAACAGCTGTCTTCATAAAAATAACCTGTCTCCCTTCTGTCATTTTGATATTAGCGAATTTCCCCTATAGGGAAGAAGCTATTACCGTAGGTCTCATGGTAAGACTTAAGCCCGAGACCATGATAACTTTTCATTTTGAGGTCCCCAGATGCCAAAAACACCATTCGTTCAAATTTTTATATATGTATATATATATATATATATATATATATATATATACATTTATATTTATATATATATGTGTGTCCGTAAGCACGATAACTCTCGTAAAAAAGGTCCGATCTTAATGAAATTTGGTACAAACGTGTAAAGTACCATTTATTTGAACGAGTTCGAAAACCAGACGAATAGCACCATCCGAAGGGGGGTTTTGTACCCCAAAAATGGGTTTTTGGGGTTTCCACAAGTAATTTTTATTAAAATCAAATTTTAATTTTCACCATTGAATTCAGCATAAAAAAAAACAAAAAAATTGGTATCTTGATCATTGCTCTACGTCAATTGGTTACTGAGATATTGAAAGTGCTAAACACAGTACGTTGTCTAATGTTATTCTTATGGAGAAAAAGAAAAATTGTATATCTCGCTTATTTATGAACATAAACTGACGAAATTTGGTATATAGCTTCATCTGGTTGTGGTTTATTGTTGTTTGCACAAAAAAACAATTTTTCACCTATGGTTTCCATAGCAGCAAACCTAGGTATTCGGTCCGCTAGATTTGCTAGTGGTTTTAATATATTTGGACATGTCCAATTTTCTGGATAAGCCAACAAATTTGATTTTTCACCTTCACTCTTAAAAATTATTCTAAATGTGTCCATTTGAAATTATTTAATGATCGTTGTATGATATTAGAATAAGATCGATAAATCGTTCAATATTAGGCATGATTACAATTTTTTAACAGACTAAACTACTATTACTGCATAACTATTGCTTCGTCAATAACTCAATTACCCATTAATAAAATGTTTGTTTGGTATAAAATGTTATTACTGAAGGTTGCATGTTAAAATTTATGTAGGCTTGGAACCATGAGTTGTTGTCTGGAGCTAGGCGGCAGGTTGCATTTTATAGTTTTACAAAAGGCATCTACTTCCAGAAAAAGGGATAAGCGGAACTTAATACCAATTTGAGCCTTACAAGCCAGGCGAAACAGCTACACCGTCATATATACGTACTAGTTAATTTTCCTCACCACAAAATGGCGGCGGCATGCAATTTTGTTGAGTAGTGTTGTCTCCAGTAGGCCTATTACCAAATCAAATAAAATAATTTATTGTCATCAGAATAAATATAGCATTGAGAATAGGTCAGGTCATAAATCTCATACTTAGGTATAATATTTGCATAGTAGTACACTAACAACATAATATTATACTAAATAAAACAGTTCACATAATCTGCCCAGTAAAATAAAAAATATACTTCTAACATATCTTGTCATTAATATAGTCTTGTACACTATAGTATTCATTTTCCAGGAGGAGCACTTTCAACCTCGATCTAAACTTGCTAACGTTTGATTCTTGTCTAAGGTAAATCGGAAGGGAGTTGAATAATTTTATTGAAGAAAAATATGTTTGTTTTTCATAAGTTGAGGTTCTGTGAAATGGAATAGAGAGCAAAGAATTTTTACGACAAATTTTAGTCTTAACTATAATTTGTTTACAACACTGTTTAAATGTTCATAAAACACCTGATAATTATTAACTTGCCACTACTAGCAACCAGCTTAGTGTGACCACTCATACCTCTCTGTTTTGCTATAACTAGCAACATTTGTTGTGGTCAGACTAGCTTTTTTCCTTCTTTTTACTAGCAGCTAACAACTAGCAGTTGGTAAACAGCGTAGTGTGACCCCGGCCTTAACTTGTCTTAGTAATAAGTTAATAATTTCATTCATCTGCAGCTGCAGCTACATACAAAAATGTACTTCCACTTCTACTTGTTAGGTAGAAATATTTGTTCATGGATACTTTTTGAAATAGTTTTTCTGTCAATTTAAATACATATCATATTGCTAAAAACCCAATCATGAGTTGCTTATTAGTATATCGCATACCCGAAGCCCTACCCAATGTGAGACCAAACGTAATAGTACTAATAGTATAATAAAGATGTGTATATTTCACCGTTGACCATTTGTGCTATTTAAATAATTGTTTTGTATCCTTAATAAACAAAATAGTATTCATTTACTATGATTATCGTCAAAATATACTAAAGTACTCTTAATAGCATATTTTTCCAGGCTTTTTGTAAATTACGGCCAATCCCGGGATTGTTTTGTCCAATCCCGTAATCCCGGGATTGAAAATATCGTACGGGATTGGATTCCCTACCTATTCCTCACTAGCGTTGCAAATCAAATACCAACTCAATCAAAAAGGTATTATTGGTCTCTATTGTAAAGTTCAAATACAAAAACACGAACCAAACTGGTCAATATTGGCTGGATTTCTCAGAAAACAACAAAACCAAATAATTTATTATTGACTAAGACAAATAGCACTCGCTTACAATTATCTAGTTTAAGAGAAACAGAAAAGATGTAAATTTAATTATAAAATGAATTATCAATAGTTATGTCCAACAACTTCGCTTGTTCACCTGATTTTAGTTTTAAAGGGGTTTAAAGATTCGTCTCTCTGTGGTACCGACTACTTACCACTCACGCCCCCCGCTAGTAGCTGTTCTAATAAATCCAGAAAAAAATGTGGTTAGCATATTTGTCCTGGCTTTCAACTATTCTGAAAGTTACTATAGATGTACTTGTGGACCTAAATTACTATCTGAATACTTTGGACGAAAGAGAATACAAAAAACCAAACCCCGATTACAGATAGTTTGGCACGTCGCGTTCATGATGCAACCACACCTGCCCCTGCCTGGACTGATATCGACTCGAAATACCCCAAGGGCAACCCCGTAACCCGTACTTCCGCCACAGAAATAGAACCGATATTTTCATGTCGTGACACTTGTTTAATTCCCCCGCCTAGGCGCGAAACGCTCGTATCTTTCCTACAAAGTATTCCGCACAACTTTAGATATTCATGTTTCTTCCCGTTTCCGCACACGAGGGACGTTTCTCCCAGAGAACCCACCATGATTAGTGCGGGGCAGTGGACGTGAGGATTCCGCTGAAA
Source organism: Allygus modestus (assembly GCA_963675035.1). Classification (NCBI taxonomy): domain Eukaryota; kingdom Metazoa; phylum Arthropoda; class Insecta; order Hemiptera; family Cicadellidae; genus Allygus; species Allygus modestus. The sequence continues at coordinate 83,307,714 of OY776112.1, read as the reverse complement.
AAAGAATTTTCTAAATTCATGTTTTCCGGTCGTGGATTATTTTGGTGTCGCGCTTTCCAAACATACTGCGATGCTGAAACTTTTTGCTTTGATGCTTAGTGATTCCTTAAGTGTTATCTATGGATAATCGCTATTTCTACAAATCTAGACTCGTAACTTGAGCTTGTTTACTACGATCTCAACACGCATGTGTAACACAAAAGGATATTTGAATCATCCCTACTTAATTCGAACAGTTAATTTTTATTGAGGTGTTTTTGTGAACAATCCCTCTTGGGTAGTAATTATTCAACATGTTCGTCGTGACTGCTACACATATAAAGGTTGACAAATCATTAATCGAGCAAAATCACGAGGTCCCCTACATGATTCAGCAAGTGTTATTTAAAAATTAATAAGCTAAATGAATTTCAACAAAAAGTGTACGGAAATGAGCATAAATTGTTTCGAAGTGACCGGGAATCATCTGACCTAGTTCCATTAAAACTTCAGACTGATTCACTGACACGAGTTGTTATTGCGACACGATTGATCCCCGATAACATGTTTGGACTATTTGCAAATGTATCTGGTACAGACTATGAAAACAAAACGCTTCTCCGTGATTCAGGCAAAAAAAAAATCTTAGGAGAAATCAGGAATAAGAATACAAATTTTAAACCCAGGATCTCCCGAATTAGACTCTGAAGTGTTTACACCACTTTCACGACGAAACGCAACCAACTCGGAAAATGTTGACGAGAGCCAAACTGTCAATACCTGAAGCGCAGACGTCAGTCTTTGCAGTTTGGATGTTAATTCAATAAATAAACTAGACTCATCATGAACATCCAAAGTCTCAATAATACTCAGTACAATGTAACAGGTGAACCAAGCCAGTTCACAGGGTACAGGTGCCGGACTGGCTCCCTAGGCTGGCAAAGTTCCATCGCAAGGTTGGTCTCTACACGGCACATTGACTCTGTCTTTCATCTTTACACGGGATTGCTCACTTTATATATCAAAACGGCTTTACAACTATCAACTGGTATTTCTAGTAACAGGATTACGAGGAACTGACTAGAATTTCTTGGTTTATTTATTTCTGAATATTTCAACAGCTACAGAATTAGAGTAATAACATTTTCAGTGAAAGCTGGATTGTCAAATGAATACTAAATTTAACAAATCATTTACAACAACGTGTCATGTGACCGCAATAGCAAAGGATAGAAGTAATACAGCAGACTTCTACAGCCGAGTTGCTGTTGTAGACACAAGCCAGTTGTTGACAGTGGACGTGTCTGTGGGTAAACAAAGCGTCACGTAGACCACAGTAGTAGAGGATAGTGCAAATACAGAGATCAGTTGCACAATAGCCGAGTGGCTGATGTAGACAAAAGCCAGCAGTTGTGACAGTGGCGTGCCTGTGTGTAAACAACGTGTCGCGTGGACCAGAGTAGTGGAGGGTGGAGGATATACAGTGGTCAGTAGCACAATAGCCGAATGGCTGATGTAGACAGAAGCCAGGTGTTGTGACAGTGGGCGTGTCTGTGGGTAAACAACGTGTCACGTGGACCACAGTAGTGGAGGATAGTGGATTACAGTGCTCTGTAGCACAATAGCCGAGTGGCTGATGTAGACAGAAGCCAGGTGTTGTGACAGTGGGCGTGTCTGTGGGTAAACAACGTGTCACGTGGACCACAGTAGTGGAGGATAGTGGATTACAGTGCTCTGTAGCACAATAGCAGAGTGGCTGATGTAGACAGAAGCCAGGTGTTGTGACAGTGGGCGTGTCTGTGGGTAAACAACGTGTCACGTGGACCACAGTAGTGGAGGATAGTGGATTACAGTGCTCTGTAGCACAATAGCCGAGTGGCTGATGTAGACAGAAGCCAGGTGTTGTGCCGTGGGCGTGTCTGTGGGTAAACAACGTGTCACGTGGACCACAGTAGTGGAGGATAGTGGAAATACAGTGGTCAGTAGCACAATAGCCGAGTGGCTGATGTAGACACAAGCCAGCGGTTGTGACAGTGGGCGTGTCTATGTGTAAACAACGTGTCACGTGGACCACAGTAGTGGAGGATAGTGGAAATACAGTGGTCAGTAGCACAATAGCCGAGTGGCTGATGTAGACACAAGCCAGCGGTTGTGACAGTGGGCGTGTCTGTGTGTAAACAACGTGTCACGTGGACCACAGTAGTGGAGGATAGTGGAAATACAGTGGTCAGTAGCACAATAGCCGAATGGCTGATGTAGACACCAGCCAGACAGTTGTGACAGTGGGCGTGTCTGTGGGTAAAAAACATGTCACGTGGGCCACAGTAGTGGAGGATAGTGGAAATACAGTGGTCAGTTGCATAATAGCCGAGTGGCTGATGTAGACACAAGCCAGCGGTTGTGTCAGTGGGCGTGTCTGTGGGTAAACGACGTGTCAAGTGGACCAGAGTAGTGGAGGATAGTGGAAATACAGTGGTCGGTAGCACAATAGCCGAGTGGCTGATGTAGACACAAGCCAGCAGTTGTGACAGTGGGCGTGTCTATGGGTAAACAACGTGTCACGTGGACCACAGTAGTGGAGGATAGTGGAAATACAGTGGTCAGTAGCACAATAGCCGAGTGGCTGATGTAGACACAAGCCAGCGGTTGTGACAGTGGGCGTGTCTGTGGGTAAACGACGTGTCAAGTGGACCAGAGTAGTGGAGGATAGTGGAAATACAGTGGTCAGTAGCACAATAGCCGAGTGGCTGATGTAGACACAAGCCAGCAGTTGTGACAGTGGGCGTGTCTATGGGTAAACAACGTGTCACGTGGACCACAGTAGTGGAGGATAGTGGAATACAGTGCTCTGTAGTACAATAGCCGAATGGCTGATGTAGACACAAGCCAGGTGATGTGCCGTAGGCGTGTCTGTGGGTAAACAACGTGTCACGTGGACCACAGTAGTGGAGGATAGTGGATTACAGTGCTCTGTAGCACAACAGCCGAGTGGCTGATGTAGACAGAAGCCAGGTGTTGTGCCGTGGGCGTGTCTGTGGGTAAACAACGTGTCACGTGGACCACAGTAGTGGAGGATAGTGGATTACAGTGCTCTGTAGCACAATAGCCGAGTGGCTGATGTAGACAGAAGCCAGGTGTTGTGCCGTGGGCGTGTCTGTGGGTAAACAACGTGTCACGTGGACCACAGTAGTGGAGGATAGTGGAAATACAGTGCTCTGTAGCACAATAGCCGAGTGGCTGATGTAGACAGAAGCCAGCAGTTGTGCCGTGGGCGTGTCTGTGGGTAAACAACGTGTCACGTGGACCACAGTAGTGGAGGATAGTGGATTACAGTGCTCTGTACCACAATAGCCGAGTGGCTGATGTAGACAGAAGCCAGCGGTTGTGACAGTGGGCGTGTCTGTGGGTAAACGACGTGTCACGTGGACCACAGTAGTGGAGGATAGTGGAAATACAGTGGTCAGTAGCACAATAGCCGAGTGGCTGATGTAGACACAAGCCAGCGGTTGTGACAGTGGGCGTGTCTGTGTGTAAACAACGTGTCACGTGGACCACAGTAGTGTAGGATAGTGGATTACAGTGCTCTGTAGCACAATAGCCGAGTAGCTGATGTAGACAGAAGCCAGGTGTTGTGCCGTGGGCGTGTCTGTGGGTAAACAACGTGTCACGTGGACCACAGTAGTGGAGGATAGTGGATTACAGTGCTCTGTAGCACAATAGCCGAGTGGCTGATGTAGACAGAAGCCAGGTGTTGTGCCGTGGGCGTGTCTGTGGGTAAACAACGTGTCACGTGGACCACAGTAGTGGAGGATAGTGGAAATACAGTGGTCAGTAGCACAATAGCCGAGTGGCTGATGTAGACACAAGCCAGCTGTTGTGACAATGGGCGTGTCTGTGTTTAAACAATGTGTCACGTTTATGTATCTCTTCAGTGTATTCAGTACAAAAGATTCACCGCATTTAATTGTTAACCTTTCTTTTTTAAATTTTTTTGCGAATTTTCCCTATACGGAAGAAGCTATTACCGTAGGTGGCATGGTAAGATTTAAGCCCATGACCATGATAACTTTTCATTTTGAGGTCCCCAGATGCCAAAACACCATTCTTTCAAATTTGTATACATATATATATATATATATACGTGTGTGTGTGTGTGTGTGTGTGTGTGTGTGTGTGTGTGTGTGTGTGTGTGTGTGTGTGTGTGTGTGTGTGTGTGTGTGTGTGTGTGTGTGTGTGTGTGTGTGTGTGTGTGTGTGTGTGTGTGTGTGTGTGTGTGTCCGTAAGCACGATAACTCCCGGAAAAAGGTCTGATCTTAATGAAATTTGGCACAAATGTGTAAAGTACCGTTGATTTGAACGAGTTCGAGAACCAGACGAATCGCACCATCCGAAAGGGAGTTTTGTACCCCAAAAATGTTTTTTTTTTTGGTTTTCACGTGTAATTTTTATTTTGATCAAATGTTAATTCTAACCATTGAATTCAGCATAAAACAACAAACATTTTTGTATTTTGATCATTGCTCTACGTCAATTGGTTATTGAGATATTGAAAGTGCTAAACACAGTACGTTGTCTAATGTTATTTTTATTTAAAAAAAAAATATTTTATATCTTGCTTATTTATTAACATAAACTGACGAAACTTAGTATATGGCTTTATCTGGTTGTGGTTTATTGTTGTTCACACAAATAAAATTGTCCGGCTATGGTTCCCGTAACAGCAAACTTAGGTACTCGGTCCCCATGTTATTCTTATGGAGAATAATCTAACATATATACAGGTGCATGTGTAACTCACTGACTGACTGACTGACTGACTGAGGTATACGAATTCTAACCCACTTCTAGATATGCTAGGGTCTTGTAATTTGGCGTGCACGTAGCTTAATATTTGAAAACTCGTGGAAAATTCACAAAATTTCAAATTTTATATTACATTTCCCTTAACAATTGAAATAAATAATTTACTTCCCGTTTTTGAGGTTAACTGATGTCGGTAATGCAGTATGAAGAACAATTGGTATGTTGTACTGGTTGAAATACGAATTTAAATATTTTTGTTATTAAACTTATTTATTTTTAAAATGTTTCATGTATTTTGTACATAGGCTAGGCGTACAAATGTATTTCTTATACATCACAAAGATGATCTAAATTAAGTATTCAAAATTAATTTGTTAAATTGTTCTCTTAATGAAAGCTTCTCATGAACACCACACTGTGAAACGGATTCTAGACGATCTACAACGAGGTTTTATCATCGCAGATAATATTTACAAATTACTTTAGTGAATTTGAAGTATTTACTCTCAATTAAACGCTAAAACCAAATAATTAGCACATTAAGTAAGTAGGAGTCCCGGGAGATGAGAACCGGAAATGGCATAGTGGTTAGAGCGCGTTAATCCGGAAAGAGTAAGAAGAACATTTTCCCGCCAAATTTGCGCGCCAAAAAAAAAATTGGCGCCAAACCTAACCTCACTTTTCATCCCTCCAAAGTGTTACCAACTTAGCAGAGCTAATGTACCATACGTAATTATATGTATCATATATAATTATATGTACCATATATAATACTACAGTGTATAATCATATATATATATGTACCATAATAGCGTATAATATACCATCACCAGAAAGGTAAGTGGCTATCTAACCTCACTTAGCCAGTGTCGCCACTCTAAACGCTACCTACAAAACCTAAATCAGTTACGCAAAATTATTATATGTATTATGTCAAACTATCTAAAATTATTATATGTATATATTACGTCACGCTACGATGTGTTACCAACCTATGGCAATGTATATTTCGCAAGCAAGTACAGCCAAACCATTATATAAAACCATTACATGTATATATACCAGAAAGTACCGCTAACTCAAAATATAAAACTATTACATGTATATATCGCAAGAAAGTGTTGCCAAAAAACTAAAAATCGCTTATATCTCGAAAACGGTAAGTCCTAGGGTCATTTTGACCCCAGAAAACTGCCTACTACGTAGTGTAGGCACTCCAGGGGGGTATCTACCCATATGAAAAGTCTTAACCAAAATATTGCGGGTTGCATCTCAAAAAATGAAGGGGCAAATTTTCAAAATTAAATATCCCAAGAACGGCTTGGCCGATTTTCACGAAACTTGGCATGTATGTACCTGTTAACATCCGCTACGATTTACAAAAACTTAAACTCTGTACTGCGGGAAAGTATCAAAACAATTGAAGGAGCCATCATTTAAAAATCAATATCTCAAGAACGGCTTGGCCGATTCTAATGAAACTTGGTATATAGGTACCTGTTAACCTCCGCTACTATTTAAAAAAAAACTTAAACTCTGTACTGTGGGAAAGTATCAAAAGATTGAAGGAGCTATATTTTAAAAATCAATATCCCAAGAACGGCTTGGCCGATTTTAATGAAATTTGGTATGTATGTACCTGTTAACATCCTTTACATCTTACAAAAAACTTAACCTCTGCACTGCGGGCAAGTATCAAAATAATTGAAGGGGTACTAATAAATACCTTAAATCTCGCAGCATAATCGGGGGGAACGCGGTGGTCTAGTGGTTAGCGCCTTGGACTACGGTTCAGGAGGTCCCGGGTTCGATTCCCTCTTTAGGTACTTCATCAAAGGTATTGTAAAAGTCGGGTCTTGCCCTTCCTTTACCTACTGGAATGTTTATCCGTGCTACATCTACTCTAAACGTGTCACTGCTGGTAATTGATTCAGCGTTGCTTTGAATTATGCCCCCAAAAATCTCCCAAAGGACATTGCAGGGAACATAGCATGATCTAGGCTAAGTAAGGCAAGCTCCCACAGGGGGAATTTTTTAAAACTACAAACTAAGCTGTAATAGAACAAAGAAAAATACAACCCAGAATAAATCCGAGAGGAGTGGTGGCGATTATATAGCCAGGCAGTGTCTATGGTACCATCACTCTGTGTCTTGAACATATATGTAGTGCATTTCTAAACAAACATCAGCTTTTAAGTATTGAGCCCAAACCTACAGTGAAAGACAGTGGTGACCTACAGTGGACCACAGCGCCTATATTACTTCACTTTAGGGTGTTTACTGTTTCATTGTATAAAATATACCATGCCAGATACTCTCTCAGATCCTAAAGCGTTTAATCTGGTTTTACACTGTGATGCTTGCGGGGTCATCACAACACCATCTTGGAGAGATTGTCGCTGTTAAGGTAAGATATTTATCTATATTATTAGTTAGAGGTTTCTACCTCCCCTGGGGAATCATTTACCTTTGTCGGAGACTTCTAAAAGTGTTAAGCTTCCGCTGGACAGTATCGCTTGGGAGGTAAGACAACATACCTCACCAAATAAACTGAAAGTAAACATAATAAGGAAAGTTTTATAATGCCAAAAACCTGAAGACGGTGGATTTTTAGAGTTAGAATTACTGTGGAGTGACGATTGGTCAATCACCAACTCCCTTCAACACACAAACTCTGCTCATCCTGAACCAGTCAAGCTCACTTCATGATGAACACTCCGCTTAGCCTAACTAAACTTTTTCTTAAACAAATCTGTTCTGACAATAAATTACTTGACAACATTGTAAAAATAAATGCCCCCTACCTTATTCAACACAATATTATATTTTAGCACAGAAAAAACTACAACTCAGCACTACAGTCCATAATACCGTTGGGAAGGAAGGAGGTATTGCGAATAATGCATTACGATAAGTAAATGAGATTATAAAAGACGGATACATTATTCATTAATAAATATTGTTCTTTTTTTTCATTGTAACTAAAACTGCTATTATTAGCGTTTCCATATTTTTTATATTCTAAAATCCCAGCAATATATTTTGCTTTAAACCACGGATTGTTTACAATTCTGTTCTTGTTTGACAGAGATGGCACCCTCAAGCTCTCGAGGCAAACGTGCGGTAACAGTTTAAAGTCCCGCTCGGGTATTCTACCAGCCGACCGATTCAACCACTCATATATTGCAACTGCCAGAGGCCTGTGGCTGGAGGATTGTTGAACAGCTGCACTTGTGTGAGTACATTTTATTTTCCCATCATTTAAATTTCCCGGTCAAAATATTTCAAAGTCCGTTTAATCGTTTGCCAGGGCCGTGGTGTATTTTGACGGCGTAATAACTTGACCAATCGTGCACAATACCGCTAAAAACTGCCCCGGGGCCTTGATGTACTTGGCCTGCAACGTTTTAAATTCTTCGGTCAGATACTTCCAAGTCAAACGTTTCCCTGCGGCCAGTGTTTCAGCCTAGATCCATCGAGTCCCCACCGTCTAGGACCCCGGGCACTCCGTGACACGGTACCTCTATCACTACGCAAGTCAGAAAAACACTAACACACAAACTACGCAAGTCAAATCAGAACTACAAGTTACCAAAAGTTAACTCTAAGGAAGGTAGAAAACACTACTCTAACCAACAGAACAAGAATAGAAAGTAAGATTACTGTTACCCAGCACATACAAATACAACACTACGCCTGACACATGGAAGTCAGGGTTTGTTTAATTCCTTTACTGTAAACTACCAAATCAAACAATTGAATACAAACACAACACTAATCTAGCCAAGTCAGACAGTTATACTGTTTAGAAACCTCAATATACTAATTACAGTAACTTAAAGGAGAGAAGAGGCTTGTAAAAACCAGCAGAAAACTACAGGCAAGAAACTGATAACCCCACTCCACGGGTTTATTAACCTGCTTGCCGGGGACCGTGTGGTACTTTGTTCATGTAATTTCTCGGTCAACTATGTCCAAGTCCGCTGAAGTTACCTTTATCGGGGGTTACATTTAAATTGACCGAAACTTCTTAAATTTCTCGGTCATTTACTCCTGCCTCCGCTGAAGCTACATTATAATGTGTTACATTTCACCTTAACGGGGATCTTTTTAAATTTATCGGCTAAACACTCCTAACCCCGGTGAAATAATTTTGAACGCTCACGTTTCCACACCACGGTAAGCCTTTAGGCTAGGCCGTAGGAGCGTCGGCGCGTTCTTTTTGGTTACCCAGAGCTTCCCCTGGAGGCCTAACCTCTGGGGTGAGAGGCCCCAACCATCGCCTCTCACAGTGGTAGCCACTCCATAACAAAATGCTACCTCCTTTTATTTTTTATTTTATTTTATTTTTTACAAGTCCCACCGTGCGGACTGTTCCAAGAAGTAACCTGGGTGTTAGCCAGGCCCTCAATCTACTAAACCCTTCATCACAAATTTAGGTTTACGGGGCTTTTCGTCACCCGCGCCAGTGACCTTCATTCAGGTTTACGGGGCTTTTCGTCACCCGCGCCAGTGACCTTCATTCACACACACACACACACATACAGTGGGAACTTGTGATTTTAAAGAAAATTTACATTTAAAGTTAACTTTCATCCTTCATATTTGTGTAAGTAAGGTAAAACTTCTCCGGCAACAGACTTCTTACTAACAGTCTTGCCTCAGGAGTAGTTGATTTTAACATCAAAGAACATAATCCGGCTTCGTTTATGAAAACCGTTGTTTTCTCAATAGGCCCAACGCCCTGTTTTTGGGCGTCAGAAAAACTACCAACAGTTAATTTATCACTGTCATCTACATGTTTCCGAACTGCACTCCAGCAATTAACATGCTTTAGAGCAGTAGCTACGTCTTTAGCTTTAAACCATGGCTTTCCTTCATTATCAAACAGAACCAATACTGGTTTGTTATTGAATGTATAGTATTTAGCAGCCATGTCACAATTTACTCAATAGTACAGGCAAAAGGAGCGCAGAAGAACGTCTGATCAGTACCACGTCTTGGAGCAGAATGATGTAACTGTAATAGTGACAAGTGGTATATACAGGAGTAACGCTGCTCCATAGGGAAAGGTGCTACCTTTATCGATGGTAGCGTCATGGAAAATGGATGAGTGATACTTCAAGATTTAAAAAAACAGGCAGTTCCGTAACACTACAAAATACATTTTTAAAGTAATCATCAAAAAACTTCGGCGTTAAATTCCCTAAAGGCAGAAACGGTATATTTCCCGAAACATCACCGTACTTTATTGCTACTCCAATGTAGGTGTTTGATGAGGAGTCCTCCGTTATCTTATCTACTATATACTCCGAAAACACCAAAGGTCATTCCCGTGCATTTATTGAACCGTCAAGTAAGAACTCATACTTCAAGCATATAATGCCATATTCTGTATCTTCATTTAACCTACTTGTGTAAAAGGAAAAGAGACACCTCCTGGTTAGCGGGTGTAATATGTTCAACAGGCATTCTACAAGGAGAGAAATACAGGGTAAGACACAGGCACGTTCGTTCAGTACCGCGTCTCAGAACAGAACGAGTTAATAGAGGTATATGCACTCAGTACCCGCGTGAGTGGCAGCTCCGTTAAGCAACTCTTTGTTTTTAAAGCCGGAAGGCAAGGTATCGTGATCATCATTAAATTCTCTCCTGGGTCCTGTAATTTTAAACTTTCGGAGGTTTTTAGGTTGAGGGCGAGGCCCTTGATTTTACACACAGATTCTAGTTTTTGCTTTTTGGTTGACCAAACAAGGTATGCGTAAGTTTTAGGCCCCCCAGAAATAAACTCTACGATATAAGAGCCGGGCCCGTACTCGTCTACTAACTCATCACTCATTTCCCCGAGGTAATCTCCCGTAGGGACCCTGTACAGCCCTCCCCGGTAGAAATAAATACATGAGTCCATGCCATAATACAAGACCTGCCCTCCAAGGGCATCCAAGTGTTCATAAAGTTTAAGTCTTGCATGAGCTGTAGTGTAGGCCGCAATTACAACATTTACAGTTCTTAGAGCCTCATTGGCGTCATCAACATTCTGCCAATTAACTAATAAAACCTCTTGGTTAGTTATTTCAACAAACTTTACTTTTATTCCTGGTTGATTTAACGATTTGAAAAATTCCTTAGAGTCTCTCACAATTGAAGTTTTGTCATGTTTTCGCGTTGACCAAGCATGCCCCAAAATGAATTTAACATTAATTTAGCTACTGACCTGAGTCCTCCATTTTTAGCAATTTTGTCCTTGTCCAGTTTAATACCCTCACGCTCAAATAAATCAGAAACGTACTTTTCTTTATCCTCCTGTGTTTTACACCAAGCGGGATACCCTGAAGCTTCCTGCTTTACTTTCAAGAATTTATTAATAAAATCGGTAAAAAGTCCACCTTTCTCGTATGTGGCGACTTCATACTCCCACTACTCATACATGTCCAAAATCACATAACCTTTCTCTACAGCTTTTCTAATTTCACCCATGGTCCATGTTCCTACCATTGCCCTTTCCTCACTATCATCAAAACATTCCCCTTGGTTTAAAGTCTCCCCGCAAGTTCTGCACAAAACAATTTATTATTCATTTTAGCGGGGAGTACGGGATGATACAAGTTGTAAGGAGGTAGAACCTTACATTTTAACAAGCCCTCTACTTCATGACCTCTCTCTCGGCACTAATTTCCAACGTAAACAGTAGGATGACCCACGGGATACTTACAATATTTATTTACATATGGGTAGAGGGATCAGACATCAACATACTGGATTGTTTCTCCCTCTTCACATTTACAATACGTTTTAGTATTACCCATCCTACCTAGGATTAAGTGGAAGTGTGTTTAGAATGGACAGTTGGATCAGGTGATTTAATTTGTCCTTCTTCAAAGCTCTAAACTCACACTCCCACATTACTACAACTTCATAGCTATTAAATTTTGCCATTTTGGACTTGGTTCTCTCGTAACGGAGATGCAAACTGTTTGAAGGATCCTCCGGCAGAGGTTCTTCTCTGCTGTATTGATAACATTTCGGGCAGCCGTGCCAATAACACCCGTGAAACTCATAAATTCGCTCACCGTCAAACCCATCTACTTTCATTCCTTTAATTTTCACTTCTTTACCCCGGCCCGCATGTTGAATCTTTACTCCACGTTTCTCCTCCTCCCATGTTAGCCACTGTAAAGCAACGGCTGACTGATTGTCTGCAAGTCGGTACCCTGATTTTGGTATAAGTCCAATAGTATTTTCTTTTAAGAAGTTACGGCGGAAGGCCACGTTACATGCGCTGGCTATTGTTATAGCCTCAAGAAACGGATCTACGTTACACTCTTGAAGAAGCATGGCTCTAAATTTAATACACGCTTGAGCTAGGATTTCTACGTCTGAAATACAGTACTCCAAGATTTATTTTTGAAAATCAAACACGTAGTCTTCAGCGACTCGTTCCTCGTACCAAATCTCAAAGGCCTTGTGTGGTTTCTCAAACATAGACTCGGGCAATAGTATTTTTTATCGGGCATAGGACCAATATAATTTTGGTTTGCCAGAGTGTTGAAAATATGCGGGAAGTAGCCCTTCTTTTTCTCGGGAGACAGGTCGAAGGCTTTAGGGAGTGCAGAGAGGGCCATGGGAAAGTAGCTAATTGAGTCCACAAACCTTACGTTTGCTACTTCAATCAGAATAGCTTTAGTTCCCCGAGGCGTTATTTTTGGGGTAAATTTAGTATCTTCTATTATGTAGAATGAATTGGAAATCAAAACCCTGCCCGTTGTGGGCAATTACACAAACATCTTTAAATTTTTTAGAATTTCCATTACATAGTCCATAAACTGTTTTACCGGTTCTTTTTCAAATACCCTTTGCCGTTCCGAGCAAGTTTCACACTCACCCCCATTAATACATTTAAAGCAGTACAGTTGAGAAACGCACAAGTTTACTTTATGAACTTTCTGTTGAGGGCCCGTGGGAAGTGACTCGTCTTGGCGAGTCTCCAAGTCAAAGAAAATAAACAAAAAAATCACGCTCTTTCGGTGTTCTCCTATCTACCCTCATGAAACACTGATGCGCGGGGTCTTTGAACGCTTCACAGGGTTTACAGTAAACTTCTCCGCATGCGTGAACTGTCTTACGTTTTTTTTTTTGGATAAATCATTTTGTTACAGTCGCGGCAGAACTTTATAGTTTTACAAACTTACCCTTGATGGGCTACTAAACACCGCTCGTTTTTGAATTCTTTTTGCTTTTTATTATGGTTAGTGCATGTAATTTAAGACGTTGAAGAATACTTGTAATACCATGCTTATAAAAGCAGGATTCTTTCAATTTCGATTACTTTGGGAAACTTTCTATGCATTTAATTGTTTAGAAACCTCAATATACTAATTACAGTAACTTAAAGGAGAGAAGAGGCTTATAAACACAGACAAAAAAAACCATACCCCTATTCCAAGGGACGCGAAACGCTCCCTTTTGATAACATTACACCGGAAGTTGTAGGTCCAATCTGGACCCACTTTAAACTGATTCTAAGTGTTAGACACAGCTAAACGTCGGGTCCAACGTGTTTGAATTAAATTAACGTTCTGAGAAAGAGACAGTAGGGTATTTTTGTAAAGTTAAAAAGGTACAGAGATTACACACTTTAGATTTCAGATGTGACTTTTTGTTGTAGTTAGTTGCTTGTAAAGCTCTGTTCTCATGCTCTATTCCAGTGTCGGCTTCTTCGATATACCAACAATCAGAATATATACCCTGTCTTAAATACCTGCAGTCTGCATTCACAAGTAAAAAGATTTTAATGATCAACACCAAAACTAAACTTAACGAGGAGTTGACCACATCAAAAACATGAACAAGAGTAAATCTAAGAAGACAACAAGCAGTGACATTCGTTCTTTATAAGGACAGCAATTATGCAGTGTTTTCTCCTCGGTAGTTTTATTTTTGTTTCCCCTGAAACCAGAGCAGTATCTCCCTTTGACGATGTTATTCCTTGGTCATTTGTATCCAAGTCCGGTGAAACGACGTGGTCGTCCTGCGGTTTTACGGTGTAATCTCTCGGTCAATTGTGTTCAAGTCCGGTGAAAAGGGTCTACCAGGGACCGAGATGTATTTTGACGGTGTAATCTCTTGGTCGATTGTGTTCAAGTTCGATGAAAAGTGTCTAACAGGGTTAAATTTAACTTGACAGTAACTTCTTAAATTTCCTTGCCAAACGTTTGTCGCCGGATCTGTTAAAACACCAGGGAAACATTTAACTGTGCCTAAATATTTTAAATTTCCCGGTCAAACATTTCCGAGTCCGCTAAAATCTGTTTACTGGGGACCGTGATGTATTTTGACGGTGTAATTTCTTGGTCGAACGTTTCCGAGTCCACTGAAGTTACTTTTATCGGGGGTTACATTTAAATTGACCTAACTTCTTAAATTTCTTTGCCAAACGTCTGTCACTGAGTCCGCTAAAACTGTCCACTAAGGAAACATTTAACTTTGCCTAAATATTTTAAATCCCCCGGTCAAACGTTTCCAAGTCCCCTCCCCTCGACGTTATCATGAGGATGGGTCACACGCTCTGTACTTCTCACATCAATATCAGTTATGGAGCCGGCTTGCACAGATTTTATGGTATTCTCAAATTTTTACGCACCCTTACGGATGCTTAATGTTTGTCATCCGATACATGTTGTGTAGGTGACGCCTCACATGCACATCGTGTATCATTATTGACTCCTCCCTTGCCTCTGGGTCGATTAACGTGCAGATAGTTTGTGTGTGGTTTGATTGCCACGTTTGCCATTTGAACTTCTGCACTGGTTGGCTGGAAAAACTTTTTATAAAGGTACGTGTCAAACATCTTTAACTCCGGTGAAACCATGGAGAATACAACTCGGCGGAAACCTTTCAAAATTCAGGGCCAGTGAAAACTGTCCAACTGAGACCATGATGTACATTGCCAGGAGCATTTTACATTTTCCGGCCAAACATTTTCGAGTCCTCTAAAACTGTCCACCAGGGACAATGATATACATTTTGCCAGGAATGTTTTAAATTTTACGGCCAAACATTCCCGAGTTCGCTAAAACTGTCTACTGGGGACCGATATGTATTTTGATGGTGTAATCTCTTGGCCGATTGTGTTCAAGTCCGATGAAAAGTATCTAACGGGGGCCGTAATGTATTTTGACGGTGTATTCTCTAGGTCAATTGTGTCCAAATCCTATGAAGATTGTCTACTGGGGACCGTGGTGTATTTCTATGGTGTGATATCTCGGTCAACTGTGTCCAAGTCCGATGACAGGTGTCTACCGGGGACCGTGGTGTATTTTGACGGTGTAATATCTCGGTCAATTGTGTCCAAGTCCACTTAAATATAGTTTTTAGAGATCGTAGTGCACTTTGACAACACTTGAAGATTTGTTGCTTTTTAGTATGTAAATTAAGACGTAGTGATTAAAGGAATACTTGCAATTTATGCTTATGATAGCAGGATTACTTTGGGAGCTTTATATGCATTTAATTGTTTACAAACCTCTATTAACTTAAGGTAGAGAAAAGGCTTGTAAACCCAGCAGAAATATATAGTCAAGAAAGCTATACTCTTACCCCTTTGATAACATACACTTGAAGATGGTCTACATGGTGGGTCATGTGGTTGGAGGTATGGGGAGCGAAACGTTCCCCTTCATAAGGATTCTAAGTGTTAGACTCTGCTACACTCTGGGTCACTGGTTTTGAATTAAAACTAATATGTAATACAGAGACAGGTGACTGCAGTTTACATTCACAAGTCAAAATATTGTAACCAATACCAGAACAACTAAAATTATCGAGGAGACACAACATGGACAAGAGTACATATCAACAGACAATTAAAGCATAAAATGCATTATTTATAAAGGCAATAATTATGCAGATAATCTAAGAAACTTGATCAGCCGTGTCTTATCGTTAGGTTATGTTATGCTCTGTTAAGTTAGGTTTGTGCATGGAAATATGAAACATCGTCAGTCGTAGTTAGGTTTATTGATGCAGGTTTAAGTTAGGTTTGTCGATGCCAATTTTTGGACATCAACATCGCGCGCGTTGTTGATGTCCAAAAATTGGCATCGACAAACCTAACTTAAACCTGCATCAATAAACCTAACTACGACTGACGATGTTTCATATTTCCATGCACAAACCTAACTTAACAGAGCATAACATAACCTAACGATAAGACACGGCTGATCAAGTTTCTTGGAAAATGTAAAATGCTCCTGGCAATGTACATCATGGTCTCAGTTGGACAGTTTTCACTGGCCCTGAATTTTGAAAGGTTTCCGCCGAGTTGTATTCTCCATGGTTTCACCGGAGTTAAAGATGTTTGACACGTACCTTTATAAAAAGTTTTTCCAGCCAACCAGTGCAGAAGTTCAAATGGCAAACGTGGCAATCAAACCACACACAAACTATCTGCACGTTAATCGACCCAGAGGCAAGGGAGGAGTCAATAATGATACACGATGTGCATGTGAGGCGTCACCTACACAACATGTATCGGATGACAAACATTAAGCATCCGTAAGGGTGCGTAAAAATTTGAGAATACCATAAAATCTGTGCAAGCCGGCTCCATAACTGATATTGATGTGAGAAGTACAGAGCGTGTGACCCATCCTCATGATAACGTCGAGGGGAGGGGACTTGGAAACGTTTGACCGGGGGATTTAAAATATTTAGGCAAAGTTAAATGTTTCCTTAGTGGACAGTTTTAGCGGACTCAGTGACAGACGTTTGGCAAAGAAATTTAAGAAGTTAGGTCAATTTAAATGTAACCCCCGATAAAAGTAACTTCAGTGGACTCGGAAACGTTCGACCAAGAAATTACACCGTCAAAATACATCACGGTCCCCAGTAAACAGATTTTAGCGGACTCGGAAATGTTTGACCGGGAAATTTAAAATATTTAGGCACAGTTAAATGTTTCCCTGGTGTTTTAACAGATCCGGCGACAAACGTTTGGCAAGGAAATTTAAGAAGTTACTGTCAAGTTAAATTTAACCCTGTTAGACACTTTTCATCGAACTTGAACACAATCGACCAAGAGATTACACCGTCAAAATACATCTCGGTCCCTGGTAGACCCTTTTCACCGGACTTGAACACAATTGACCGAGAGATTACACCGTAAAACCGCAGGACGACCACGTCGTTTCACCGGACTTGGATACAAATGACCAAGGAATAACATCGTCAAAGGGAGATACTGCTCTGGTTTCAGGGGAAACAAAAATAAAACTACCGAGGAGAAAACACTGCATAATTGCTGTCCTTATAAAGAACGAATGTCACTGCTTGTTGTCTTCTTAGATTTACTCTTGTTCATGTTTTTGATGTGGTCAACTCCTCGTTAAGTTTAGTTTTGGTGTTGATCATTAAAATCTTTTTACTTGTGAATGCAGACTGCAGGTATTTAAGACAGGGTATATATTCTGATTGTTGGTATATCGAAGAAGCCGACACTGGAATAGAGCATGAGAACAGAGCTTTACAAGCAACTAACTACAACAAAAAGTCACATCTGAAATCTAAAGTGTGTAATCTCTGTACCTTTTTAACTTTACAAAAATACCCTACTGTCTCTTTCTCAGAACGTTAATTTAATTCAAACACGTTGGACCCGACGTTTAGCTGTGTCTAACACTTAGAATCAGTTTAAAGTGGGTCCAGATTGGACCTACAACTTCCGGTGTAATGTTATCAAAAGGGAGCGTTTCGCGTCCCTTGGAATAGGGGTATGGTTTTTTTTGTCTGTGTTTATAAGCCTCTTCTCTCCTTTAAGTTACTGTAATTAGTATATTGAGGTTTCTAAACAATTAAATGCATAGAAAGTTTCCCAAAGTAATCGAAATTGAAAGAATCCTGCTTTTATAAGCATGGTATTACAAGTATTCTTCAACGTCTTAAATTACATGCACTAACCATAATAAAAAGCAAAAAGAATTCAAAAACGAGCGGTGTTTAGTAGCCCATCAAGGGTAAGTTTGTAAAACTATAAAGTTCTGCCGCGACTGTAACAAAATGATTTATCCAAAAAAAAAAACGTAAGACAGTTCACGCATGCGGAGAAGTTTACTGTAAACCCTGTGAAGCGTTCAAAGACCCCGCGCATCAGTGTTTCATGAGGGTAGATAGGAGAACACCGAAAGAGCGTGATTTTTTTGTTTATTTTCTTTGACTTGGAGACTCGCCAAGACGAGTCACTTCCCACGGGCCCTCAACAGAAAGTTCATAAAGTAAACTTGTGCGTTTCTCAACTGTACTGCTTTAAATGTATTAATGGGGGTGAGTGTGAAACTTGCTCGGAACGGCAAAGGGTATTTGAAAAAGAACCGGTAAAACAGTTTATGGACTATGTAATGGAAATTCTAAAAAATTTAAAGATGTTTGTGTAATTGCCCACAACGGGCAGGGTTTTGATTTCCAATTCATTCTACATAATAGAAGATACTAAATTTACCCCAAAAATAACGCCTCGGGGAACTAAAGCTATTCTGATTGAAGTAGCAAACGTAAGGTTTGTGGACTCAATTAGCTACTTTCCCATGGCCCTCTCTGCACTCCCTAAAGCCTTCGACCTGTCTCCCGAGAAAAAGAAGGGCTACTTCCCGCATATTTTCAACACTCTGGCAAACCAAAATTATATTGGTCCTATGCCCGATAAAAAATACTATTGCCCGAGTCTATGTTTGAGAAACCACACAAGGCCTTTGAGATTTGGTACGAGGAACGAGTCGCTGAAGACTACGTGTTTGATTTTCAAAAATAAATCTTGGAGTACTGTATTTCAGACGTAGAAATCCTAGCTCAAGCGTGTATTAAATTTAGAGCCATGCTTCTTCAAGAGTGTAACGTAGATCCGTTTCTTGAGGCTATAACAATAGCCAGCGCATGTAACGTGGCCTTCCGCCGTAACTTCTTAAAAGAAAATACTATTGGACTTATACCAAAATCAGGGTACCGACTTGCAGACAATCAGTCAGCCGTTGCTTTACAGTGGCTAACATGGGAGGAGGAGAAACGTGGAGTAAAGATTCAACATGCGGGCCGGGGTAAAGAAGTGAAAATTAAAGGAATGAAAGTAGATGGGTTTGACGGTGAGCGAATTTATGAGTTTCACGGGTGTTATTGGCACGGCTGCCCGAAATGTTATCAATACAGCAGAGAAGAACCTCTGCCGGAGGATCCTTCAAACAGTTTGCATCTCCGTTACGAGAGAACCAAGTCCAAAATGGCAAAATTTAATAGCTATGAAGTTGTAGTAATGTGGGAGTGTGAGTTTAGAGCTTTGAAGAAGGACAAATTAAATCACCTGATCCAACTGTCCATTCTAAACACACTTCCACTTAATCCTAGGTAGGATGGGTAATACTAAAACGTATTGTAAATGTGAAGAGGGAGAAACAATCCAGTATGTTGATGTCTGATCCCTCTACCCATATGTAAATAAATATTGTAAGTATCCCGTGGGTCATCCTACTGTTTACGTTGGAAATTAGTGCCGAGAGAGAGGTCATGAAGTAGAGGGCTTGTTAAAATGTAAGGTTCTACCTCCTTACAACTTGTATCATCCCGTACTCCCCGCTAAAATGAATAATAAATTGTTTTGTGCAGAACTTGCGGGGAGACTTTAAACCAAGGGGAATGTTTTGATGATAGTGAGGAAAGGGCAATGGTAGGAACATGGACCATGGGTGAAATTAGAAAAGCTGTAGAGAAAGGTTATGTGATTTTGGACATGTATGAGTAGTGGGAGTATGAAGTCGCCACATACGAGAAAGGTGGACTTTTTACCGATTTTATTAATAAATTCTTGAAAGTAAAGCAGGAAGCTTCAGGGTATCCCGCTTGGTGTAAAACACAGGAGGATAAAGAAAAGTACGTTTCTGATTTATTTGAGCGTGAGGGTATTAAACTGGACAAGGACAAAATTGCTAAAAATGGAGGACTCAGGTCAGTAGCTAAATTAATGTTAAATTCATTTTGGGGCATGCTTGGTCAACGCGAAAACATGACAAAACTTCAATTGTGAGAGACTCTAAGGAATTTTTCAAATCGTTAAATCAACCAGGAATAAAAGTAAAGTTTGTTGAAATAACTAACCAAGAGGTTTTATTAGTTAATTGGCAGAATGTTGATGACGCCAATGAGGCTCTAAGAACTGTAAATGTTGTAATTGCGGCCTACACTACAGCTCATGCAAGACTTAAACTTTATGAACACTTGGATGCCCTTGGAGGGCAGGTCTTGTATTATGGCATGGACTCATGTATTTATTTCTACCGGGGAGGGCTGTACAGGGTCCCTACGGGAGATTACCTCGGGGAAATGAGTGATGAGTTAGTAGACGAGTACGGGCCCGGCTCTTATATCGTAGAGTTTATTTCTGGGGGGCCTAAAACTTACGCATACCTTGTTTGGTCAACCAAAAAGCAAAAACTAGAATCTGTGTGTAAAATCAAGGGCCTCGCCCTCAACCTAAAAACCTCCGAAAGTTTAAAATTACAGGACCCAAGAGAGAATTTAATGATGATCACGATACCTTGCCTTCCGGCT
This sequence comes from Allygus modestus, assembly GCA_963675035.1. Lineage (NCBI taxonomy): Eukaryota > Metazoa > Arthropoda > Insecta > Hemiptera > Cicadellidae > Allygus > Allygus modestus. The sequence goes on along the minus strand of OY776112.1, from coordinate 83,287,344 downwards.
TTAAAAACAAAGAGTTGCTTAACGGAGCTGCCACTCACGCGGGTACTGAGTGCATATACCTCTATTAACTCGTTCTGTTCTGAGACGCGGTACTGAACGAACGTGCCTGTGTCTTACCCTGTATTTCTCTCCTTGTAGAATGCCTGTTGAACATATTACACCCGCTAACCAGGAGGTGTCTCTTTTCCTTTTACACAAGTAGGTTAAATGAAGATACAGAATATGGCATTATATGCTTGAAGTATGAGTTCTTACTTGACGGTTCAATAAATGCACGGGAATGACCTTTGGTGTTTTCGGAGTATATAGTAGATAAGATAACGGAGGACTCCTCATCAAACACCTACATTGGAGTAGCAATAAAGTACGGTGATGTTTCGGGAAATATACCGTTTCTGCCTTTAGGGAATTTAACGCCGAAGTTTTTTGATGATTACTTTAAAAATGTATTTTGTAGTGTTACGGAACTGCCTGTTTTTTTAAATCTTGAAGTATCACTCATCCATTTTCCATGACGCTACCATCGATAAAGGTAGCACCTTTCCCTATGGAGCAGCGTTACTCCTGTATATACCACTTGTCACTATTACAGTTACATCATTCTGCTCCAAGACGTGGTACTGATCAGACGTTCTTCTGCGCTCCTTTTGCCTGTACTATTGAGTAAATTGTGACATGGCTGCTAAATACTATACATTCAATAACAAACCAGTATTGGTTCTGTTTGATAATGAAGGAAAGCCATGGTTTAAAGCTAAAGACGTAGCTACTGCTCTAAAGCATGTTAATTGCTGGAGTGCAGTTCGGAAACATGTAGATGACAGTGATAAATTAACTGTTGGTAGTTTTTCTGACGCCCAAAAACAGGGCGTTGGGCCTATTGAGAAAACAACGGTTTTCATAAACGAAGCCGGATTATGTTCTTTGATGTTAAAATCAACTACTCCTGAGGCAAGACTGTTAGTAAGAAGTCTGTTGCCGGAGAAGTTTTACCTTACTTACACAAATATGAAGGATGAAAGTTAACTTTAAATGTAAATTTTCTTTAAAATCACAAGTTCCCACTGTATGTGTGTGTGTGTGTGTGAATGAAGGTCACTGGCGCGGGTGACGAAAAGCCCCGTAAACCTGAATGAAGGTCACTGGCGCGGGTGACGAAAAGCCCCGTAAACCTAAATTTGTGATGAAGGGTTTAGTAGATTGAGGGCCTGGCTAACACCCAGGTTACTTCTTGGAACAGTCCGCACGGTGGGACTTGTAAAAAATAAAATAAAATAAAAAATAAAAGGAGGTAGCATTTTGTTATGGAGTGGCTACCACTGTGAGAGGCGATGGTTGGGGCCTCTCACCCCAGAGGTTAGGCCTCCAGGGGAAGCTCTGGGTAACCAAAAAGAACGCGCCGACGCTCCTACGGCCTAGCCTAAAGGCTTACCGTGGTGTGGAAACGTGAGCGTTCAAAATTATTTCACCGGGGTTAGGAGTGTTTAGCCGATAAATTTAAAAAGATCCCCGTTAAGGTGAAATGTAACACATTATAATGTAGCTTCAGCGGAGGCAGGAGTAAATGACCGAGAAATTTAAGAAGTTTCGGTCAATTTAAATGTAACCCCCGATAAAGGTAACTTCAGCGGACTTGGACATAGTTGACCGAGAAATTACATGAACAAAGTACCACACGGTCCCCGGCAAGCAGGTTAATAAACCCGTGGAGTGGGGTTATCAGTTTCTTGCCTGTAGTTTTCTGCTGGTTTTTACAAGCCTCTTCTCTCCTTTAAGTTACTGTAATTAGTATATTGAGGTTTCTAAACAGTATAACTGTCTGACTTGGCTAGATTAGTGTTGTGTTTGTATTCAATTGTTTGATTTGGTAGTTTACAGTAAAGGAATTAAACAAACCCTGACTTCCATGTGTCAGGCGTAGTGTTGTATTTGTATGTGCTGGGTAACAGTAATCTTACTTTCTATTCTTGTTCTGTTGGTTAGAGTAGTGTTTTCTACCTTCCTTAGAGTTAACTTTTGGTAACTTGTAGTTCTGATTTGACTTGCGTAGTTTGTGTGTTAGTGTTTTTCTGACTTGCGTAGTGATAGAGGTACCGTGTCACGGAGTGCCCGGGGTCCTAGACGGTGGGGACTCGATGGATCTAGGCTGAAACACTGGCCGCAGGGAAACGTTTGACTTGGAAGTATCTGACCGAAGAATTTAAAACGTTGCAGGCCAAGTACATCAAGGCCCCGGGGCAGTTTTTAGCGGTATTGGGTACGATTGGTCAAGTTATTACGCCGTCAAAATACACCACGGCCCTGGCAAACGATTAAACGGACTTTGAAATATTTTGACCGGGAAATTTAAATGATGGGAAAATAAAATGTACTCACACAAGTGCAGCTGTTCAACAATCCTCCAGCCACAGGCCTCTGGCAGTTGCAATATATGAGTGGTTGAATCGGTCGGCTGGTAGAATACCCGAGCGGGACTTTAAACTGTTACCGCACGTTTGCCTCGAGAGCTTGAGGGTGCCATCTCTGTCAAACAAGAACAGAATTGTAAACAATCCGTGGTTTAAAGCAAAATATATTGCTGGGATTTTAGAATATAAAAAATATGGAAACGCTAATAATAGCAGTTTTAGTTACAATGAAAAAAAAGAACAATATTTATTAATGAATAATGTATCCGTCTTTTATAATCTCATTTACTTATCGTAATGCATTATTCGCAATACCTCCTTCCTTCCCAACGGTATTATGGACTGTAGTGCTGAGTTGTAGTTTTTTCTGTGCTAAAATATAATATTGTGTTGAATAAGGTAGGGGGCATTTATTTTTACAATGTTGTCAAGTAATTTATTGTCAGAACAGATTTGTTTAAGAAAAAGTTTAGTTAGGCTAAGCGGAGTGTTCATCATGAAGTGAGCTTGACTGGTTCAGGATGAGCAGAGTTTGTGTGTTGAAGGGAGTTGGTGATTGACCAATCGTCACTCCACAGTAATTCTAACTCTAAAAATCCACCGTCTTCAGGTTTTTGGCATTATAAAACTTTCCTTATTATGTTTACTTTCAGTTTATTTGGTGAGGTATGTTGTCTTACCTCCCAAGCGATACTGTCCAGCGGAAGCTTAACACTTTTAGAAGTCTCCGACAAAGGTAAATGATTCCCCAGGGGAGGTAGAAACCTCTAACTAATAATATAGATAAATATCTTACCTTAACAGCGACAATCTCTCCAAGATGGTGTTGTGATGACCCCGCAAGCATCACAGTGTAAAACCAGATTAAACGCTTTAGGATCTGAGAGAGTATCTGGCATGGTATATTTTATACAATGAAACAGTAAACACCCTAAAGTGAAGTAATATAGGCGCTGTGGTCCACTGTAGGTCACCACTGTCTTTCACTGTAGGTTTGGGCTCAATACTTAAAAGCTGATGTTTGTTTAGAAATGCACTACATATATGTTCAAGACACAGAGTGATGGTACCATAGACACTGCCTGGCTATATAATCGCCACCACTCCTCTCGGATTTATTCTGGGTTGTATTTTTCTTTGTTCTATTACAGCTTAGTTTGTAGTTTTAAAAAATTCCCCCTGTGGGAGCTTGCCTTACTTAGCCTAGATCATGCTATGTTCCCTGCAATGTCCTTTGGGAGATTTTTGGGGGCATAATTCAAAGCAACGCTGAATCAATTACCAGCAGTGACACGTTTAGAGTAGATGTAGCACGGATAAACATTCCAGTAGGTAAAGGAAGGGCAAGACCCGACTTTTACAATACCTTTGATGAAGTACCTAAAGAGGGAATCGAACCCGGGACCTCCTGAACCGTAGTCCAAGGCGCTAACCACTAGACCACCGCGTTCCCCCCCGATTATGCTGCGAGATTTAAGGTATTTATTAGTACCCCTTCAATTATTTTGATACTTGCCCGCAGTGCAGAGGTTAAGTTTTTTGTAAGATGTAAAGGATGTTAACAGGTACATACATACCAAATTTCATTAAAATCGGCCAAGCCGTTCTTGGGATATTGATTTTTAAAATATAGCTCCTTCAATCTTTTGATACTTTCCCACAGTACAGAGTTTAAGTTTTTTTTTAAATAGTAGCGGAGGTTAACAGGTACCTATATACCAAGTTTCATTAGAATCGGCCAAGCCGTTCTTGAGATATTGATTTTTAAATGATGGCTCCTTCAATTGTTTTGATACTTTCCCGCAGTACAGAGTTTAAGTTTTTGTAAATCGTAGCGGATGTTAACAGGTACATACATGCCAAGTTTCGTGAAAATCGGCCAAGCCGTTCTTGGGATATTTAATTTTGAAAATTTGCCCCTTCATTTTTTGAGATGCAACCCGCAATATTTTGGTTAAGACTTTTCATATGGGTAGATACCCCCCTGGAGTGCCTACACTACGTCGTAGGCAGTTTTCTGGGGTCAAAATGACCCTAGGACTTACCGTTTTCGAGATATAAGCGATTTTTAGTTTTTTGGCAACACTTTCTTGCGATATATACATGTAATAGTTTTATATTTTGAGTTAGCGGTACTTTCTGGTATATATACATGTAATGGTTTTATATAATGGTTTGGCTGTACTTGCTTGCGAAATATACATTGCCATAGGTTGGTAACACATCGTAGCGTGACGTAATATATACATATAATAATTTTAGATAGTTTGACATAATACATATAATAATTTTGCGTAACTGATTTAGGTTTTGTAGGTAGCGTTTAGAGTGGCGACACTGGCTAAGTGAGGTTAGATAGCCACTTACCTTTCTGGTGATGGTATATTATACGCTATTATGGTACATATATATATATGATTATACACTGTAGTATTATATATGGTACATATAATTATATATGATACATATAATTACGTATGGTACATTAGCTCTGCTAAGTTAGTAAACTTTGGAGGGATGAAAAGTGAGGTTAGGTTTGGCGCCAATTTTTTTTTTGGCGCGCAAATTTGGCGGGAAAATGTTCTTCTTACTCTTTCCGGATTAACGCGCTCTAACCACTATGCCATTTCCGGTTCTCATCTCCCGGGACTCCTACTTAAGTAGATTTGTTGGTCTTTTGGTTGGTTTTTGTTTCACATAGTTTGTGGGAAAAGCCACATTAATTAGGTTAAATATGTTACGGTAGTCTAATCCATTTAAAAATACAAGTTGTCAAACGGTACAGTCAACAGCATAGGGAAAAACGAGAAAAAGCGGTATGCGGAGAAGGGGTCTGCAGTATTATGTGATTCAGCAGTCCTCCTGTATAAGAATTTAAACGCCTGAAAAAAAACAAAAATAAACATGACATGTTATTATTTGTTGCTTAGTATTATTGAATTTTAGGGTCACTTAAAGGATCAAAAAGATTGTTATTTAGGAAACATAAACAACAGATACTTTATAGCTATTATATGTTATATTTATGTTGTGATGATTTAAATATTTACAAATTAGAAAACTTCACATTTAAAATATATTTATTTGTTGTACGGATGTAAATTATTTCTTTACAATGAAATGATATGATACCTGGAGGCTTGTATTTCGCCACATACTATTTATATCTTAGTTCATCGCATCAAAAATAAAATTGTGATTGAATTATTCTTGTAATAAAAGCTTCTCGTGAAAGCCACTGTATTCTAGACGATATACAACGGGGTTTCCCCCTACAAAATCAGAAATCACATCTTGATGGCTTATGTATGAAAATCAGTTTCATAAAGTTTTTACTTAAAAAAAACGCTGGAAGCCTTGTAATCAGAACACCATGTGGATTATTTTAGGTATTAATCAAAATTGTTTAGTTGCTACAAACATAATATTTTATGGCTGCAATAGTTTTTGAAGGTAGTTTAAGCCATTTAAAAATACAAGTTGTCACATAAGGGTAAAACTTTTGGATATTAATTTATTCTACACACTTAATTTGTATCTGGTGGCCTATTAATTGTCACACGATATTTCCCTTCCAGGGCCTCTTTTCCTAAACTATACCTAGAGTCTTATACTTTAGCATCTAATTTCTGAATACTATGACCTTTACAAAACTATAGTCAAATTAACAATTTTAATTGTTTCAATCCCTCAAAAAATTGGTTAAACATTGTTTCATGTTTGTAAGCTATGATCCTGTAAAAAAATCTTTGCAATGCTACAAGTCTTCTGACACAAGTGTAGCATAAGAAGGGTTTTTACACTCGGTTAAGCACAAAGTGCATAACATACAAGAAAAAAGCATTTAACAAATCTATCAAAGTTAAAATATTTCTATTTGTTGGCTATTTTAACGATCAAAACTGGGTGCCTCACTATACAGATAAATACTCAGTATGATGCTAGATTTTTAAAATTTTACTATTTGTAGTTTTAACTGCATTAAAAAAATAAAATGGCGAATAATAATCAATTCAAAATGAAGTACCTGTTTATTTGAGCTCTAGCAGCCAAACGGATGGTTCCATTGAAAAACGAAGAGCTTTACGTGGCACGGATTTGAGACGATCTACAACTTTATCCTATGACTTTGCCGTTTCTTGACCTATTCACCCTTCACGCTAGATTTGTCAAATTTTAGCAATTTTTCAAGATTGATTCGTTGTTTTCAATTGTTTGTCTTTCTAATATATAACATAGAGGCCTAATATTTGACACACAGTATCCCTACATTACAATAATTATCTAGTAGGAGTCATACGCCCAAATTCTTTCACTTAAACCTCCCAAAAAATACAACGTCTTTAAGCTCCTGTCGATTTATTGGTTTTATTTTTATTTTTATTGTATATTTTACATATTGCGCTCCACCGAGGGCAAACCCCCTTATAAATTATGCCCTATTTGCTGCAGAAGGCTTCTAGTTACTCAGAAACGTAGCAATTTAGACTGTTATTGGTGCTTTTATTCCTTATAAGGTTCAAAATATGTCTTATAACAGTTTACAGACAAAGTTTAAAGACGACAATCAGGGTAGGGTTTTAATTTTTTACAAGCACTTACAATATAATACGTGGAGGGCTTCAAATTTAACATACAATACGTCTTCAAAACAAAGTATAATCCAGCAACAGCCGTATGACCAGTTTTAATGATTTCAACCCCCTCAAAATAATTTAAATCTTGGAAAAGATTATTCAATTTTAGGTTATTTTCAGAGATTCTGTGGTTTTCCCCCGTCACTTTTATGTACTTGATAATATGCCTAATGTTTGGCACTCAGTAAGTTTACACCACATTTGGTATGTAGCAGAAATCATATGACCAGTTTTCATAATTCATCCCAAACCATAAGCCATAAGTTTTCATAAGCCATCAGAAAACTAAAAACCTAAACATCTGCTAAATTATCTTATTTCTACTAGACAATTTTTAATTTCAACCCCTCTAAAAAAATATTTCATTTCCCCAAAAAAAGGCTTATTTTAAAATTCCAGTTTTTGAGCTCTAGCGGTTAAACGGATTGTCCTATCAAAAAACTGACACCACCATGTGCTACGGATTTTGCAAGATCTACAACTTTAGTCCTATGACTTTTTGTCGTATCTCCTCTCCTTCACCCTTAGATAGCTATAGATTTTTTCAAACTTTGAGATTTTGTGGCAATTTTTTATTTCCCATCACGTTAATATACTTGATGGAGGCCTAATATTGGGCACGCAGTATTTCTACATCACATGTAGTAAATAGCAGCCGAAATATGATCAGTTTTTATTAATTAAACCTTTCGGGAAAAAAACTCTTAAAATCTATTGATTTGACAGTTTTCTAAGTATAAGTAGTAAGGAAATGCCGATTCTGGAGCAATTGCTATTAATTAGAATACACGCATCACCATTTATACTTGAACTATGATCGTGAGATATGGAATGCGTATGCGTTGCACCTTTTATTCCCAAATCCTACTATTTCTAGTTCGAACTATCTCAAAAAAATAGATAATTGTGAATACAAAAATCAAAATGTAGACCTTTTTTTATTGGAGCTCTAGCGGCCGAACGGGTTGTCCTATCGAAAAACGAAGACCACCACGTGCCACGGATTTTAGACGAACTAAAACTTTGGTCCTATGACATTTTGCCGCACCTCCCCCCCTTCACCCTTAGGTAGCGATAGATTTTTTAAATTTAAATTCTTTTCCCAGATTTTTCTTGGTTTTTAATGTTTTGTCGCTCTAATATAGAACTTAGAGGCCTAATATTTATCACACAGTATTCCTACATTACAATTAGTACCAAGCAACACTCCCACGCCCAGATTAAATATCTTAAACAACAAACAAAATCAATGTTTGAGCTTTTGTAGACTTTTTCGTGTTTTTCGGGTGTATTTTTTTTGCGCTCTGTCGAAGGTAAAATCCCTTATAAATCTTGTCATATTTGTTGCAGAAGGCTTGTAGTTACCCAAAGGCATACTATTTCAGGTTGTTAACGTTGGTCGTATTCCTCATCAGGTTCAAAAGACGCCTTATAAAGGCTCCATTATACATCAGTTAAGGGTATTATTTTTTCAAGTACTTAGGTAATGCATGGAGGCTTAAAATATAACATACTACGTCTCCATGCAAACTAGTATTCATCAACAGGCATATGACCAGATTTTATAGATTGAACCCTTATAAATAATCAAAGCCTTGGAATAGTTGTAGAATTCAGGTCTTAAATAGAATTTGGACCAATTTACATTAAACTGTGGCCAAACAGCGACCTGGGGCGAAGCCCTCCACAGGGGTCTGGGGGCGGAGCCCCCAGCGAGCGAAGCGAGTCTATAATATATACAGCCGCATGTGTAACTCACTGACTGACTGACTGACTGACTGAGGTATACGAATTCTAGACCACTTCTAGATGAGCTATAAACCTGAAATTTTGCATGCAGGTAGCTCATAGTTTGTAACCCCCAGTAAAATTGCCAAAACTGACTTTTTCTTATTTCAACCCCCCTTAAAAATATTTAAAACCCCCCAAAAAGGCTTATTTTAAAATTATAGTTTTTGAGCTCTAGCGCGCGAACGGATGGTCCTATCAAAAAACAGACAACACCACGTGCCACGGATTTTGCAAGATCTACAACTTTGGTCCTATGACATTTTGTCGTATCTCGTCTCCTTCACCCTTAGATAGCTCTAGATTTTTTCAAATTTTGAGAATTGGTGGCGGTTTTTTATTTCCTGTCACGTTAATATACTTGATGAAGGCCTAATATTGGGCACGCAGTATGTCTACATCACACTTAGTAAATAGCAGCAGAAATATGACCAATTTTTATTACTTAAACCTGTCGGAAAATAAAAAAACTCTTAAATTTCATTGATTTGACCGTTTTCTAAGTATAAGTAGTAAGGAAATGCCGGTTCCGGAACAATTGTTATTAATTAGAATGCACGTATCACCATTTATACTTTAACTAGGATCGTGATATATGTCTTGCGTTTGCGTTGCACCTTTTCTTCCCAAATCCTACTATTTTTAATTTGAACTATCTCAACAAGAAATTTGGGAATACAAAATCAAAATGTATTATTTTTTATTTGAGCTCTAGTGGCCAAACGGGTTGTCCTATCGATAAACGAAGACCTCCATGTGCCAAGGATTTTAGACGAACTACAACTTCAGTCCTATGACATTTTGCCGTATCTCACCCCCTTCACCCTTAGGTAGCGCTAGATTTTTTAAATGTAAACTTTTTTCTAAGATTTTTGTGGTTTTTAATGGTTTTTGCTCTAATATAGAACTTAGAGGCCTAATAATTATTACACAGTATTCCTACATTACAATTAGTACCAAGCAACACTCACACGCCCAGATAAAGTATCTTAAACACACCAAGAAATCAACGTTTTTGAGCTTTTGTAGACATTTTCGTGTTTTTAGGGTACATTTTTTATGTTGCACTCTGTTGAGGGTAAAATCCCTTATAAATCATGTCATATTTGCTGCAGAAGGATTGTAGAAACCCAAAGTCATAGTATTTCAGGTTGTTACCGGTGGTCTTATTCCTTATAAGGTTCAAAAGACGCCTTATAAAAGCTACATTATACATCAGTTAAGGGTATTCATTTTTTTCGAGCACTTAGGTAATACATTGAGGCTTCAAATTTATCATACTACGTCTCCATGACAAGTCGTATTCAGCAACAGGCATATGACCGGATTTTATAGGTTAAACCCTTAAAATAATCAAAGCCTTGGAATAGTTGTAGAATTTTGGTCTTAAATAGAATTTGGACCAATTTACATTAAACTGTGGCCAAACAGCGACCTGGGGGCAAAGCCCCCCACAGGGGTCTGGGGGCGGAGCCCCCAGCGAGCGAAGCGAGTCTAATATACTATACAGCCGCATGTGTAACTCACTCACTCACTCACTCACTCACTCAGGTATACGAATTCTAGACCACTTCTAGAGGAGCTAGAAACCTGAAATTTGGCATGCAGGTAGCTTTTACCTTGAAACCCCCAGGAAAATCTTTAAAACATACAATTTCATATTTGAAACTCCGTAAAAATAAATATAAATAATTTAGTTCTCGTTTTTTGAGGTTAACTGATGTCGGTAATTCAGTATGCAGTTCAATTGGTATGTTGTACTATGTTACCGACATGCATTATTATGTTAGTACCAAGCAATACTCCCACGCCCAGATTTAAGTATCTTAAACACCCAAAAAAATCAAAGTTTTTGAGCTCTTGTAGACTTTTTGTGTTTTTCGGGTACATTTTCTATGTTGCGCACTGTCGAGGGTAAAATCCCTTATAAATCATGTCATATTTGTTGCAGAAGGCTTTTAGTTACCCAAAGTCATAGTGTTTCAGGTTGTTAACGGTGGTCGTATCCCTTATAAGGTTCAAAATACGCCTTTTAAAGGCTACATTATACATCAGTTAAGGGTATAAATTAAGACAGGGACCAGGGACCTGGGGGCGAAGCCCCCCACAGGGGTCTGGGGGCGGAGCCCCCAGCGAGCGAAGCGAGTCTAATATATATACAGCCGCATGTGTAACTCACTGACTGACTGACTGACTGAGGTATACGAATTCTAGACCACTTCTAGAAGAGCTAAAAACCTGAAATTTGGCATGTATGTAGCTTGTACCTTGTAACCCCCAGGAAAATTCCAAAAAGTTACAATTTTTTATTTTAACCTCCTCAAAAAAATTCAAAATGGAGGAAATTTTGAACATGTCCAAAATAGTGACTTTTTATTTGAGCTGTAGCGTCCGAACGGTTGGTCCTATCGAGAAACGGAGACCACCACGTGCCACGGATTTTAGACGATCTACAACTTTGGTCCTGTGACTTTTTGTCGTATCTCGTCTCTTTCACCCTTAGGTAGCGCTAGATTTTTCAAATTTCGGCATATTTTCGAAATATTTTGGCCGTTTTTTATTTCCTATCACGTTAATATACTTGATGGAGGCCTAATATTGGGCACGCAGTATGTCTACATCACACTTAGTAAATGGCAGCAGAAATATGACCAGTTTTTATTAATTAAACCTGTCGAAAAATGAAAAAATCTAAATATCTTTAGATATGACAGTTATCTTAGTATAAGTAGTGATGTATTGGGGGTTCTGTCCCAATTTATATTATTAGATATTCACGTGACACCAATAATACTTGAGCTAGAGACGTGAGACTTGGCATGCATGTGCCTTCCACCTTTTCTTTCCAAATCCTACTATATTTAGTTTGAACTATCTCAATAAAATAAATAATTGTGAATACAAAAATCAAAATGTAGTATTTTTTTATTCAAGCTCTAGCGGCCGAACGGGTTGTCCTATCGAAAAACGAAGACCACCATGTACCACGGATTTCAGACGAACTACAACTTTAGTCCTATGGCATTTTGCCGTATCTCACCCCTTTCACCCTTAGATAGCGCTGGATTTTTTAAATTTAAATTTTTTTTCACAAATTTGTTTGTAGTTTTTAATGGTTTGTCGCTCTAATATAGAACTTAGAGGCCTAATACTTATCACACAGTATTCCTACATTACAATTAGTACCAAGCAATACTCCCACGCCCAGATTTAAGTATTTTAAACACCCAAAAAAATCAAAGCTTTGAGCTCTTGTAGACTTTTTGTGTTTTTCGGGTACATTTTCTATTTTGCGCACTGTCGAGGGTAAAATCCCTTATAAATCATGTCATATTTGTTGCAGAAGGCTTTTAGTTACCCAAAGTCATAGTGTTTCAGGTTGTTAACGGTGGTCGTATCCCTTATAAGGTTCAAAATACGCCTTTTAAAGGCTACATTATACATCAGTTAAGGGTATAAATTAAGACAGGGACCTGGGGGCGAAGCCCCCCACAGGGGTCTGGGGGCGGAGCCCCCAGCGAGCGAAGCGAGTTAAAATGTTATATATCGCTTATTTACGAATGAATATTGATGAAACTTGGTATGTGGCTTCACCTAGTTAAATTATATTTATATTTGCATAAACACTAATTATTTGCATGTGTTCCTTGATTCAGCAAACCTACCTACTCATCCCCAAAGTTATTCTTATGGAGAATAATTAAAGCTGTATACATAGCTTATTTGTGAAATTTGGAATGCGGCTTTTTGTGGTATTAAGACTATGTGGTATTAAGACTATGTGGTATTATGCTTGAAAATTCGCTGAGTACGCAGGTTTGCTGCGACGGGGGTATATGGTAATTTAATAAATCATTGTGGACCTTTCCCATCGTTGATTAGATGCCATTATATTTTGTCGTCGTCCTCTAATATTAATTGCGATTTGTTGCAAGGTTTCTTAAGTAGATAAACCTATTATTCATAGTACAGTTTCAAAGTTAGCTAGTTCTTCAAAAGAATTGTGACTGTGAATGTCACAATGGGTAATGTTATCCGAGTATTGTGTAATAAATTACACAACAATTTGCAAAAACACTTAATGAAGTTTTATGACTTTTTAAAAGGTTTGTTAAAAGAGAAAGTTTACATGAAATATGTACATTTGTCCCCTCCCAAAAACCAAAACCACATTATTGATCAATCACGGTTTATTTTTTCCTTTAATTTGCTAAAGCAGGGTTTATTACCAAATAAGGGCACGGAGACTTCTTTGGAATAAGTGTTTAGGAAAGTTGGGAAGCAAGTTCTTTTAAACAATAAATATCAACATATTTGTGGTGAATAAAACGCTTAAAATAAACGTATAATGAAAATTTTAAAACAGTCTGTATCTAAAAAGCAAATATAAGGGCCCTTTCCTTTGGCTTGGAAAATAGTTCTTCCCCTTCCCAATTTGCGTGGGTAAAATAAGGCTATGTTAGCCAGGTCCATCAGGCATAATCCATCCAAGTGACGTCACACGAGAACGAAAGAGTAATGGAAAGAAATAGAAAACACGTGAAGATTCACCTTTAGCCTCTTTCAAAAAATTTCCTCGCCTTAAAACGAAATTCTTTGACTGTATTTAACTGGATTGCCCAATTCTTTATTCTGAATTGATATTTCTTCTGTAAATGCTTCGAGGGACACAAAGATTAATCGAGGTACGTCCGACTGGATTTTCTTTTAAGAGGGGGCTCCATTCCACTGCTTCTACCTGCTTCTCCCATAAGACTAATGTTAACTTTCAAAGTCCGTTGGGTTATCCGAAATAGATTATTTATGGTTCATTTTAAAGATCAAAAATATATCTAGCAATTTCAGTAAGCAGAATTTCGTTATCATAAATAATTTGTGCATAGCAAATCGTAAATATTGAATATTTTGGAATTTTATTGATCAATTATTATTTGCGATATCAAAATTCTGCTTACTGAAATCGCTAGGTATATTTTTGATGTTTAAATTGAGCCATAAATCAACGATATCGAATAATCGTTGACGAGGGACGGGCTTTGAAAGTTAACATTGGCTTTATGGGCGAATCAGGTAGAAACGCGAAAGTTTCGTGACTGGAGCTTAACATCCTAAATTATATTAGGAGTAAAAATTTAATTTGTTTGTTGCAGTAAATCGTGTGGCTTCGAGTTTTGGATTTTGAACTTATTTGTGGTAGGGGGGAGGGGCTAAAACAATTTAAGAACCAGGTAAAGGTGAATTTGTATACAAGGTGTACATAAAGTCCCGCACGGATTTAGTATTTTCTGAACGATAACAGATAAATCAATAAGATTTGGTACATCAACACTACACTTAAAAATCTACTTTTTGAGGGAACTATCAATTTTCTGTCATATCATGGGGACGTCCCACGAGGAGTCAGAATGAAATCTTAAATAGGAGCATAGGTCAATATGCACATCACTTTAAAGGGCTTATCTAGCAGAGTTGAATGCCGCAAACCGCTCTAAAAAAGGTAAAAAATGGCGGCTGTTCAAAGGTTTATTAAAAAAATATAAGATCTTTCTAATTGTTACTGTTACAAGTTTTTCCCCGTTATCAATAGATTTGGACCAAATTTGTAACCCTTGAGGATAACTAACGTCATAATTCACTTCTGTATTGACAGGCATAATGTAGTATTTAGCTGCAGTATTCATTTTAGTTGCAGTTTTGCTTTAATGGGGTTGTGGCTACTAATAAAATGTAACCAAGTAAAACCATTGAACAGCAGCCAATTTTTACTGGATCAACCTTTTTTAGAGTGGTTTGCGGCATTCAACTCTGCTAGATAAGCCCTTTAAAGTGATGTGCATATTGACCTATGCTCCTATTTAAAATTTCCTTCTGACTCCTTGCGGGACGTCCCCATGATATGACAGAAAACTGATAGTTCCTTCAAAAAGGAGATTTTTTGGTGTAGTGTTGCTGTACAAATCTTATTGATTTATCTCTTATCATTCAAAAAATATTAAACCCGTGCGGGACTTAATGTACACCTTGTATACATAACCAGCAACAGGCATGTCGCTGCTCGTTAATGCATAATGAATTATTGTCACCCTCGCTCTCCGTTTCATTCCACCGTTTCTCTTCAGTTTCGCATAACTCCGTGTATTTACGTACTTCAAACAACTGTAACCACAAAAGCCGTGTTTTGAATTAGCTTTTACACCTTGCAGGGTTCATTTTGATTTTTGATACCTAAAAAGCAGGAAAAGTAGGAGGTTTTTAGGAAAAAATAGGAGAAGGGCTTTCGGCCTGAAAATTAGGAGAAATAGGAGCTTATTCGAGGAAAAAGGATATAACTAACTTAAGAGAGCGCTCTAGTCATGAAACATTTGGCATTTCTATCTGCTTCCCCCATGAGGTCAATATATTAGCTTTCAAAGCCCGTCCCTCCTCAACGGATTATCTGATATCGTTGGTGTATGGCTTATTGTAAAGAGCCAAAAATATCTAGCAATTATAGTGAGCAAGGTTTGGTATCACAAATAATAAACATAAAATAAAACATAAATCGAAGATTTCGGATAACCCATTGAGGAGGGACAGGCTTTGAGAGTTAACATTGGTACCGGTACTATGGGAAAAGCAGGTAGAAGCATACGACTGGAGATTTTAAGGCATATGATAAACAGTCGATAAATATAAACATATAGTGAAATATGCCTATGTAAGATATTTAAAAATAAAGGATCAACGAATCTTATGTTCACGTTCTTTATTCTATGATTACAGTACCGATAACTAGTGGCGTAGACATTAGTCAAGAGGGGGGAATATCTCATTAGGGAATGCAAAACAAAAAACTGTATTCGTGACTAGCGCGGATACCGGTATACAAATTGGAGACATCATTGACGCTAATGACGCTAGACACCATTGGAGTAACGCTAGACACAATCACATATGACTTTAAACGATAACATAACGTCTGAAATTGGTACTACATAAATAATACAAGTATTAAACCAAATTTACTTCGATGGTTTAGTTTACCTAATTTTAAGCAGTTGTTTTAACCTAAAACATTTGTAACTCGGGCTTAGTTGATAAAATTATTCGTAACAGTATTTACCGAAAGGCCAACACATCCGAGACATGAATCATTCATTGTTACAGAGAGTAATCATGTTACAAAGTAATCAGTATTTGTAACCAGTACTAAAATATTATTTGTATCAGTTGTAATCATTACTGGAAAGTAAAGTAACCGTTCAGCACATCACTGAACCGTCTCTAAACGTCAAGGTTAAGGTCAGGTGTACTAGTTGATGAGCTGGCCGCTGGGGGTGAGGGAGGATCGTCTGCTATGCCTACTATTTATTGTACGCAAGCAGCATTCTTAATATAAATAAGATATTTTATAGATATTACGCACATGTATAATGTTTTTTAGCGAATTTCCCCTATAGGGAAGAAGCTATTACCGTAGGTCTCATGGTAAGACTTAAGCCCGAGACCATGATAACTTTTTGTTTTGAGGTCCCCAGATGCCAAAAACACTATTCGTTCAAATTTATATATATGTATGTATATATATATATATATATATATGTGTGTGTGTCCGTTAACACGATAACTTGAGTAAATAACGTCCGATTTTGATGAAATTTGGCTCAAATGTGTAAAATGACATTCATGACTTTAAGTTCGAAAACCAGAAAAATCGGACCATGGGAAGGGGGGTTTATGGGGGTTTTAATTTTTCCAAAAATCAGTTTTTTCCATTTTCACCCTAAAATTTTAAAAAAAACTTAATTTTGGTTTTGACCATGTTATAGAGCTTAAAAAAACAAATAATTTAGTATTTTGAATTATTAACCTAGGTTAAGTGGTTGCGGAGAAAATCCAAAAAACCTGCTCATAAAATCTCCCATGTTAATCTTATGGGAAAAAGGTTTTTGGCTTTTCCTCAGTTTATTTTAATGTAAACTTCACATTTGCTTTTACCAACCTGTTCAGTTCCACAAAACAATCATTTTGGTGTTTAAATTGTGATTCTACGCCCAACCGTTGCAGAGATATTCGAAGTGCTAAACACAGTACGTTGTCCAATGTTATTCTTATGGAGAATAAATAAAATTTGATATCTCGATTATTTATTAATGTATGTTGATGAAATTTGGTATGTGGCTTCAAGTAGTACTGGTATATTGATATTTGCACAAAAAATTGATTTTTTGTTGATTATTCCCGTAGCAGCAAACCTGCGTACTCAGCCCCCATGTTATTCTTATGGAGAATAAGTAAAATGTACTGACTCCCTTAATTATGAACATAAATTAATATAACTTGGTATGTAGCTTCACTTGGTGAGTTATATTGATAATTATATAAAAACCCATTTTTCTGTTCCTTGTTGCAGCAAACCTGCTTTCTCAGCCCCCATGTTATTCTTATGGAGAATAACTAGAATGTCATATATCGCTTATTTATGATTGAATATCGATGAAACTTAGTATGTGGCTTCGCCTAGTTAAATTCTTTTTATATTTGCATAAAAACCAATTGTTTCTGTTCCTTGTTTCAGCAAACCTACATACTCATTACCAATATTATTCTTATGGAGAATAATTAAAATCGCTTATATGTGAATATATTTTTATGAAACTTGGTTTGCGGCTTTATGTGGAATTCAGACAAATATTATTCATTGGAAATTCGCTGAGTCCGCAGGTTTGCTGCAACGGGGGTATTTTTTTTTTTTTTAGCAATAGCAATTATTTTTAATGAAAAGATTTAAGCTTGATTTCAGGAGAATAGAAATTTTAATTTTTCCAAGTATCAAGGGGGGGCTATATCCCCCTGATCCCCCCCCGTATCTACGCCACTGCCGATAACAATTATTTCATATGAAGTCTCCAACCAAAAATGTCAGATAAGGTGCTCAGCTGAGGTGTAAATTCTGATAATTAATTGAGTACATAATTCTATTCAGTTAAGTGTTTTTCAGCTTTTACACCCAACTTCTAAATTCTGAATAAAGATTTACTTGTATAGCCAGGTAGTAAGTAGAGTATTCACATGTAAGAATTTTCAATTCCACCTCAATTCAAGTATGATGATTTGTTCACTGACAATTTGCTAAATTCATCTATTAAGCAAACTAATAACAGAGAAGACCTGAATAGACATAGTGACTACTTTTACTACTGATTTTTAAACATAATTCCTGAAGGCAAGGGGAATTACTAAGGATTGCATATACCTCACTTTTTAATATTTTTGAAAAAGAGATAAAGAGTACTATAAAACCTATTTATTTTCTAAGCAGTGTATGTTGTGATTCGAGTATATATAATATGTTGTAATCAGTAAATACAGTAATAAAGTTACTGAACCTAGATCAGTAGTAATGCCTTTTGTAATGACAAATTCAATTGATACCTTTGATGAAGTATCGCCTTTTACCGAATTTCCCCTATAGGGAAAAAGCTGTTACCGTAGTCGGCATGGTAAGACCTAGGCCCGGGACCATGATAACTTTTCGTTTTGAGGGTCCCCAGATGCCAAAAACACCATATATAGTTTTATATATATATAGTTTTGAACGAATGGTGTGTTATATATATATATATATATATATATATATACATATATATATGTGTGTGTCCGTGAGCACGATAACTCTCGGAAAAATAGTCAGATTTTGACGAAATTTGGTATATACGTGTAAAGCAGCATTTATGACCAAGTTCGAAAACCAGACGGATCGACCTATCCGAAGGGGTATTTTGGGGGGTTTCGTACCTCAAAAATGGGTTTTTTGAGTTGTTTACATATAATTTTTGAAAAAGTCAAATTTTAGTTTTGTTCATTGGAATCAGCTTAAAAAGACGCACAATTTGGGGTTTTGATCATTGCTCTACGTCAAATGGTTACAGAGATATTGAAAGTGCTAAACACAGTACGTTGTCCAATGTTATTCTTATGGAGAATACAACAAATTGTATATCTCGCTTATTTATCAACTTATCCTGATGAAACTTGGTATATTGCTTCATATCGTTGTGGTCTCTTGATATTTGCACTAAAAAAATTGTTGCCCGATAGTTCCCGTGGCAGCAAACTTGCGTACTCAGCTCCCATATTATTCTTATGGAAAATAAGAAACGTGTTATCTCCCTTAATTATGAACATAAATTAATAAAAATTGGTATGTGGCTTTACATTCTTGAGATTTTGATATTTGTATAAAACCCCATTTTTTGTGTTCCTTACTTCACAGGCATTCCAGCTTAAAGTAAGCCTAGGGTGTAAAAAATAAAAATAAAATAAAGTATAATTCAAGAGGTTAAAATTTAAGGCAAAAGGTTGTAGTTTAATAATATATATTACATTTTTAGAAAATTTTGATATTTAAGGAGTTTTTGGTCTTTATTTGTGAGTATCAACAGCCATCCTCAAGGCATGGGTTTTTCTGTAAACTTGGCAGCACTGCAATAAATATCAAACAGATGATGTAGTTATTGAAGTTGCTACAGAAGATACCTGGAAGACTACTCTAACCAATAATGTCATAATTTAAGGTAACGTATTATTTTTTTCTTTTGTAAATTGACTTTAAACATAGCTATACGGGATGTAACACCCGTTACACTTTTTTAACAGAAGTTAGTATTACAAAATGAACAAACACTTTTTAAAAATATTTTTACTGTAAAAGTGAGATTATGTGTTTCCTTAATGTACTGGTATTATTGTTTTAATTTTAGTTTTATAATTTAAGGAGTAATTTGCGTAACGGGTGTTACATACAATTTAATGAAACGGGTGTTACAATCCAACACAACCCACAAACACTCAGTTTTTAGTATATTTATACTCCCTTTAACTAGAATTTGAATACATAGCCCAATTGAGAGTTTTTTTAATTTTGCTAATAACACCTAACAAGTTAACAATGAAATGTTATCACTGCTATTATAGTACCGTTCTGAGAAGCAAGAGTAGTAAATAGATAAATAGTAACAAAACAATGACAGTCTGTAATTAGACATAATCTTTATAACAGCTGTTTATTTAATTGAATTTAATTTAATTTGGAAAAAACGCATGTGACATAAACCAAATAAAACTCTCCTCCATTTGAATAACATGGGGACTTAGAAGTCCCGTGGGGCAGAGCCCTAAGGCCTAAATCAAAAATCTAAAGCTAGATTTTACCCTCCTAACAAGAATCCATTTGATTGGCAGATGGCAGGGGACAAGATTTCCACATCTGCACACTTATATGCATGTTTTAGTATATAATATGTGGGGGTATCTTAAAACAAAAAACCTTATTGTTTATAATGTTTGTATGTAATACATTAATAATATATATGTACCCAGGATTGTCATACCGGTAGGCCGATTGCCGTTTATAAAAGTCCTCAGGGCTCTGTTCCATGGGACTTCCAAGTCCCCATGTTATTTATATGGAGGAGAGTTTTATTTGGTTTATGTCACATGTGTTTTTTCTTAATTCAATTAATTTAAATAAACAGCTGTTATAAGGATTATATATAACTACAGTCTGTCATTATTTTATTTAATATTTTTCTACACTCTATTTGATAACATGTATTCCAGAATCAGACTTTAAACATATTTATTAGGGATTGAATGTTAGGTCTATAAATTTTTTTATCATTAAAGGTTTAATTACCATATATTACTATTGCACCTCATAAATTCTTTTTTTTCAGCAATGACTCCAACAAAGAAAAATTATCGAATGGGACGCTATCGCGATAAAATTAAGAGTGATGTTGAAAAGTGGGAGCAGCATTTGCAAAAAGAAAGAGAGAGAGATAGATAAAATAAGAAGAGAAGATCTCAAACATAAATTAGAAGAGAACAATACACTAAAATAAGAGCAACGCGAAAGGATCCTAAGCAGAATAAAAGTAGGGAGAAAAAGAAGAAAGTACAATTTATCATCAGTGTCTGAGATATATCCTATTGGAAGTTATAAATGTATACAATCTTCCAGAAAAGCAGTTAATATGTAGATTAAAAAAGATTGTTCTCTCTAACAGTCCCTCTAAGAAAACTGCAGTTGATGTAGGCTTGAATTTGTTTGAACCAAAGCCACAAAAAAAGGGTCCAAGCGTACTTCTAGAGAATGAAATACAGGATATCATGAGGCATTTTATGATAGTGATCCAATTAGCAGGCAGGCTCCAGGTAAATTGGATTCAAGGATGATAAGTGTCCTAAAACAGGGAAAAGATCTAAATTACAAGTAAGACACGCTAATGACAGTAGGTGAGGCCTAAGAAGAGTTTAAGAAAAGTCACCCTAATATTACTTTAGGTAATCCACAGTCCTCTTCCTTAGGCGTCAGCATATTCTACCTGTGTCTAACGTGTTCACCGAGATCGTCATGTTCGAGTTCGTCACATCTACGAAAATCAATGAGCCGTACTAATTAGGGTCGGCCGTTTACCTGCCCCGCCGGGTATGTCATGCCTCCTCCGTCCGAACGGGAACAACTTATCCTAGTCACAGATCACAAGAGAACGGTCAAATACCGTTCTGAATCTTTACGCTCAGAGTTTACTGATGTTCGTTCTTCATGTAGCTGAAAATTACAACTAGCCTGTACATTTCGCCGAGCAATATTAAAAGTGTTAAATATATGTTCAATTAAACTTTTATCCATGATAGGATTTGGTTGTTTATATTTATTAAATTCTTAAATTGTAAGAATGTATTTAACATATTTTTAAGTAAGTAATTGCGAAAATATCATATCAAAACTACTACAACTTTGGTAAATTTAAACTGACAGCTGTACTATTGTATTTGTTTTATCCGCACGAATACCAAGCCCTTGCTAATGAACAAACATGCACATTTGCATTTTTTTAAACTCTATTTGAAATGTAAACAGCAATATTCTTTAAAAATTTTAACATTCCGCTTTATCAGTTGACAGTTGCTCTAATAATGAAGAGCCCACATGATTTAATAGTTGACGGAGTAAACATCCTCAAAATGTAAAATAAAATATAAAAAAAATGTAAAATAAAATAAAATTGGGCTTAAAAATACGAATAAGTTTCTTAAAATAATCTTGTTATCCTAGTATAATATAATGAATGCACCCCTTTCAGTGCGATATCCTTTTGTATGACACTTTTCAATATTGTAACATGAATCCTTTTGTACTAAGGCTGTTTTTCGGACTCACGAACAAACATCAATCGGCCTAATTCATCCTTTCAGAGCGATATGTAGTCGTATGACTTCAATTTTGTCATCAATTTTGTCACGAGCTAGTTTGTATAATTTTTAGCTATATGAAGAACCAACATCAGTAAACTTTGAGCGTAAAGATTCAGAACTGTATTTGACCGTTCTCTTGTGATCTGTGACTAGGATAAGTTGTTCCTGTTCGGGCGGAGGAGGCATGACATACCCGGCGGGGCAGGTAGACAGCCGACCCTAATTAGTACGGCTCATTGATTTTCATAGATGTGACGAACTCGGACATGACGATCTCGGTGGTGACCGTGTCTAAGATGCCACACAATGTGTGCATGTGCTAATACCACAGTAACTTAATGTAAATTTCCTTACTGAATGTAACCAAGGTTGATTTTACGTTCCCCAAGAATCATTTGATTTGTAGCGATTATTATAGTTTTTAGCGAATTTCCCCTATAGGGAAGAAGCTATTACCGTAGGTCTCATGGTAAGACTTAAGCCCGAGACCATGATAACTTTTCATTTTGAGGTCCCCAGATGCCAAAAACACCATTCGTTCAAATTTTAGCGAATTTCCCCTATAGGGAAGAAGCTATTACCGTAGGTCTCATGATAAGACTTAAGCCCGAGACCATGATAACTTTTCATTTTGAGGTCCCCAGATGCCAAAAACACCATTCGTTCAAATTTTTATATATGTATATATATATATGTATATATATATATGTATATATATATATATGTATATATATATATATATATATATGTGTGTGTGTGTGTGTCCGTAAGCACGATAGCTCTCGTAAAAAAGGTCCGATCTTAATGAAATTTGGTACAAATGTGTAAAGCATCATTTATTTGAACGAGTTCGAAAACCAGACGAATCGCACCATCCAAAGGGGGGTTTTTGGGGGGTTTTGTACCTCAAAAATGGGTTTTTTGGGGTTTCCACATGTAATTTTTATTTAAATCAAATTTTAATTTTTTCCATTTAATTCAGCATAAAAAAACAAACAATTTGGTATTTTTATCATGGCTCTACGTCAATTGGTTCCTGAGATATTTAAAGTGCTAAACACAGTACGTTGTATAACGTTATTCTTATGGAGAAAAAGAAAAAATGTATATCTCGCTTATTTATGAACATAAACTGACAAAATTTGGTATATGGCTTCATCTGGTTGGGGCTTATCGTTGTTTGCACAAAATACAAAATTTTCACGTATGGTTCCCGTAGCAGCAAACCTAGGTAATCGGTCCCCATGTTATTCTTATGGAGAATAATTAAAATGTTGTATATCGCTTACTTATAAATGTTTATGAATGAAACTTGGTATGTGACTTTACTTAGATGAGTTCTAATGATATTTGCATAAAAACCCATTATTTTGTGTTCCTTGTTGCAGCAAACCTGCGTACTCATCCCCAATGTTATTCTTATGGAGAATAATTAATATTTTTAATATCGCTTGTTTGTGAATATATTTCTTATGAATCCTGTTAAGTGTTACATCAATACGAACAATCGTGTTATTGTTATGTTACATATTCATTGGAAATTCGCTGAGTATGCAGGTTTGCTGCGACGGGGGTATTTATATTTATATATATATATATATATATATATATATATATATATGTGTGTGTGTGTGTCCGTAAGCACGATAACTCTCGTAAAAAAGGTCCGATCTTAATGAAATTTGGTACAAATGTGTAAAGTACCATTTATTTGAACGAGGTCGAAAACCAGATGAATCGCACCATCTGAAGGGGGGTTTTTGGGGGGTTTTGTACCCCAAAAATGTGTTTTTTGGGGTTTTCACATGTAATTTTAATTTAAATCAAATTTTAATTCATAGAATTCAGCTTAAAAAAACAAACAATTTGGTATTTTGATCATTGCTCTACGTCAATTGGTTACCGAGATATTGAAAGTGCTAAACACAGTACGTTGTCTAATGTTATTCTTATGGAGAAAAAGAAAAATTGTATATCTCGCTTATTTATGAACATAAACTGGCGAAATTTGGTATGTGGCTTGATCTGGTTATGGTTTATTGTTGTTTGCACAAAAAAACAATTTTTCGCCTATGGTTCCTGTAGCAGCCAACCTAGGTACTTGGTCCCCATGTTATTCTTATGGAAAATACTTAAAATGTTATATATCGCTTATTTATGAATGTATATGGATGAAACTTGGTATGTGACTTCACTAAGATGAATTCTATTGATATTTGCATAAAAGCCCATTATTTTGTGTGCCTTGTTGCAGCAAACCTGCGTATTCATCCCCAATGTTATTCTTATGGAGAATAATTAATAGTTTAAATATCGCTTGTTTGTGAGTACATTTCTTATGAATCCTGTTAAGTGTTTTAATGTGTTATGTTATATATTCATTGGAAATTCGCTGAGTATGCAGGTTTGCTGCGACGGGGGTATTTAATGATGGCACGAGCAACGGTCTAGCTTTTCCTCATAAATAAGTATTCTTTGACCAGAACTTTACCCACAAAAATTATTACAACACTAAGAATTATATTTTATTATTTTAACTTTACCTTATTAGCGAATTTCCCCTATAGGGAAGAAGTTATTACCGTAGTCGGCATGGTAAGACCTAGGCCCGGGACCATGGTAACTTTTCGTTTTGAGGTCCCCAGACCCCAAAAACACCATTCGTTCGAAACTGTATATATATATATATATTTATATATATATATATGTGTGTGTGTGTGTCCGTGGGTGCGATAACTCTCGTAAAAAAGTTCCTATTTTGATGAAATTTAGTACAAACGTGTAAAGCAGCATTTATGACTTTAAGTTCGAAAACCAGACGGATCGAGCTATCCGAAGGGGCATTATGGGGGGGTTTTGTACCCCAGAAATGGGTTTTTTTGAGTTTTTTACATACAATTTTTGAAAAAGTACAATTTTATTATTTTTTTTTCATTGGAATCAGCTTAAAAAGACGCACAATTTGATGTTTTAATCATTGCTCTACGTCACTTGGTTACTGAGATATTGAAAGTGCTAAACACAGTACGTTGTCCAATGTTATTCTTATGGAGGATAAGAAAATTGTATATCTCGCTTATTTATCAACTTATCCTGACGGAACATGGTATATTGCTTCATTTCATTGTGGTCTATTGATATTTGCATAAAAACCCATTTTTTTGCCGATAGTTCCCGTAGCAGCAAACCTGCATACTCAGACCCATGTTATTCTTATGGAGAATAATTAACGTGTTATCTCCTTTAATTATGAACATAAATTAATAGAACTTAGTATGTAGCTTTACCTAGTTGAATTATATTGATATTTTACAAAAGCCCATTTTTAGTGTTCCTTATTTCAGCAAACCTGCACACTCAGCCGCCATGTTATTCTTATGGAGAATAATTGAAATGTCATAAATCGTTTATTTATGAATGTATATTGACGAAACTTGGTATGTGGCTTTATGTGGTATTAATATAAATTAATATGCATTGGAAATTCACTGAATATGCAGGTTTGCTGCTACGAGGGTATTTTTACCTAATCATACATCACCAATGTCAATCCCATATATTAATACAAGCAATGTCTGCAAGTAAATAGGATCTCAGAATACCACAGAAAGATTTTACGTTAAACTCTGAAAATGGGTTTCTGGGCCCCAGCAGTTAATCAATAAAATATTTAACCCCAGAAAAAATCAAATTTTCACTGGAAAACTCATTTGAAAACTCATAACATTATTATTGGGCTACCAAAGTAACCTTCACTCGGTAAATAAGAACAAAAAGGTTATTTTAAAAGATTTATTTCATTAAACAAACTATATCCCATTGGTAAACTCAAATGTCACATCGCTAGGAATTGTCCACGTGGGAGTCACATTTCCACCATGCTAGTATAGGGGTCGTGGGGCTTCTTCGCTTCTTGACGCCTTGGCTATGACTGGTTTTCAAGAATCGATTTCACTATTCTTCTGATAGACTGCTGGATTTCGGCAGACGGTTGCCGCATCCATTTCATCCTCTTCCAGCACCTCTATGTTTTCACTCCATACAATTTGTTTCCATTTTTTAGTATTGGGTGACAGCCACCTTCCCTTTTCTGCTGGCTTGTTATTATTTCTTCTGCTAGAGCCTGCTGGATTTCGGCAGAGGGTTGCCGCATCCATTTCATCCTCTTCCAGCACCTCTATGTTTTCACTCCATGCAATTTGTTTCCATTTTTCAGTATTGGGTGACAGCCACCTTCCCTTCTCTGCTGGCTTGTTATTATTTCTTCTGCTAGAGCCTGCTGGATTTCGGCAGAGGGTTGCCGCATCCACTTCATCCTCTTCCAGCACCTCTATGTTTTCACTCCATACAATTTGTTTCCATTTTTTAGTATTGGGTGGCAGCCACCTCCCTTCTCTGCTGGGCTGTTATCACTTCTTTGTTTAGAGGCTGCTGGATTTCAGCAGAGGGTTGCCGCATTCACTTCGTCCTCTTCCAGCAGTTTAGTTTTCAACATGTTTTCCTCTTAATAATCAAAGGCATCCACCTCCACCTCCTCCGCTGACGCGTTGTCCGACCTGTCCAACGCAGTCACCCACGACTCACTGCTCCCCGCAGACTCCACCTCCTCCACTGCCTCTCCTCCTGATGGACGCCTCCTCCACCACCATGCTCCCACAATGGCAGCTCCTCCCAGCAGAACAGCAGCTCCGAGCAGAAACTTGTTATCACTGATAACACTCATGGCTAGTAGGAGAGATGAATTATATGTCTTTACTGAAGGTAATCAACAAATTCATCAAAATCGTTTCCTAGGATTTTAAAAAACATTTCAAAATTGTTACCATGACAATTGTTTCATTGTAGTAGATTTTTAAATATTTAATTTAAGGTATCTTCTCTATATAATAACCTCATCCTTTTTTGAAGTCGATTAACAATCGATGTTTGTTTGTTTATCCTTTATGCACTTCATATATTACTCATCCGACTGTGATTAAACTTTGCACGGTCATTCAGATTAACCCTGGGAAGGTTTCTAGCCATTAATAAAAGTTCTAAGAGTTTAGGGCTTCTCCCCACTTGACTTCAAAGTTACCATGTTATTCTTATGGAGGAAAGATTCGTTATGTTTACCCTAATATCACCTACTAATGAGGTATTATCAGAGAGCACAGAATAATATAGGGGCTACTGCTATATGAGCTGCATATTGGGCTGTGAAGCAGCTGGCCGCCATGACAGTTGGGTCCAGAAACGTAAAACCACCGGTGAGCGACTAAAAAGGTAGACCGAACGCGCACTAAATAAACTGTTTTAAAACCCTTAGGCATTTCCAAAAAAAATAGAAATTTTGTAAGACTGTAGAAGAATGTCGACAGCTGGTGATGAGACAATATTTAAAATTTACAGTTAACAATATCATATTAAATTACTAGATTTACTTTTCCAATCCCATTTAAATTTTAATTGGTGACATGAAAAAGTTAGTTGGCTACTACTTTTTAGCGAATTTCCCCTATAGGGAAGAAGCTATTACCGTAGGTCTCATAGTAAGACTTAAGCCCGAGACCATGATAACTTTTCATTTTGAGGTCCCCAGATGCCAAAAACACCATTCGTTCAAATTGTTATATATATATATATATATATGTCCGTAAGCACGATAACTCTCGTAAAAAAGGTCCGATCTTAATGAAATTTGGTACAAATGTGTAAAGTACCATTTATTTGAACAAGTTCGAAAACCAGATGAATCGCACCATCCGAAGGGGGTTTTTTGGGGGGTTTTGTACCCCAAAAATGTGTTTTTTGGGGTTTTCACATGTAATTTTAATTTAAATCAAATTTATACCATTGAATTCAGCTTAAAAAAACAAACAATTTGGTATTTTGATCATTGCTCTACGTCAATTGGTTACCGAGATATTGAAAGTGCTTAACACAGTACGTTGTCTAATGTTATTCTTATGGAGAAAAAGAAAAATTGTATATCTCGCTTATTTATGAACATAAACTGGCAAAATTTGGTATATGGCTTGATCTGGTTATGGTTTATTGTTGTTTGCACAAAAAAACAATTTTTCGCCTATGGTTCCTGTAGCAGCAAACCTAGGTACTTGGTCCCCATGTTATTCTTATGGAAAATACTTAAAATGTTATATATCGCTTATTTATGAATGTATATGGATGAAACTTGGTATGTGACTTCACTAAGATGAGTTCTATTGATATTTGCATAAAAACCCATTATTTTGCGTAACTTGTTGCAGCAAACCTGCGTACTCATCCCCAATGTTATTCTTATGGAGAATAATTAATATTTCAAATATCGCTTGTTTGTGAATACATTTCTTATGAATCCTGTTAAGTGTTGTGTTATATATTCATTGGAAATTCGCTGAGTATGCAGGTTTGCTGCGACGGGTGTATTATTTTAAGTTGTAAGCATTCTCTTTTAATTATTGATATGGATGGGTCTAAGAATGATCTTTAACGGGCCTAAGCCCAATTAATTCACAATAGGCCCTAAGATATTGTATAAAAAGTATTGAACTATAATCATGTAATGTATTAGGTATATATTAGTTAAATATAAGTGGCTTTTATAAAATATAAGTTTTTATTTGTAAGTATGATTAAAGAAACCTCAATTATACTTCTTGTTATTATTTTACACCTTATTACTGTATAATATATGCTAAAAATCTTAATTTTAGCAACTGCGTAACACCCGTTACATTTCAATGTAACACCCGTTACGCATGATTTTATTTTATGTTAAAAAAAATGTAATACCAATGACAATTTTAATTACAGTTCCATTGCACACATTTACTGGGGAATAACTCCTATTTTTGTCATAATTTTATAGTTTTAAAATTCACAGAGTTTTAAGAACATTTACACGAGGTTCAACTTCACTGTCCATTTTCAGTAACACCCGTTACGCTTCTTTTTTCTATATATTCGGCTAACTAACAAGGAACAAAAAATCTTTAGTATAAAATATAATGTTTATTGATTGGTTCTTATTAGAGTCAGTTTAATAATTCAGATTCAATCATTCTTTTTGTATGTAATTTACAATTAAAGTGTCCAAAGTGTAACACCCGTTACAATGGAATCCCTGTTCAGCAACCCTGCATACTCAGCCGCCATGTTATTCTTATGGAGAATAATTAAAATGTCATAAATCTTTTATTTATGAATGAAATATTGATTAAACGTGGTATGTGGCTTTATGTGGGATTAAGATACATACATATGCATTAGAAATTCGCTGAGTACGCAGGTTTGCTGCTACGGGGTTATTTATTTACAGTTTAATTTAATACACTATGGAGATTTTTGTGAATATAATTCCTCTGTTATTTCTGAACCAATTTTGACGATTGAGGTAGTATCAAATTAATGGCCTTGATTCGTGACTGTGCAAAGTGGTTTTCAATTTTCGATATCCCCAATCTTAAGGGCATAGGCTGCATTCAAATTTTGTGTTTTGCCTATACAAAATTTGGGGAGCACTAAATGTTAACTTTTATTTTACTAATTAAAATTATAGATTAACTTAACACATTACTACAAAAAACCTCTTTTTTATATCAAGCATTAAAAAACGCATTCCTGTTCACTTAATAAGGATTACTTTTTATAATTATGAATCTTTCCTTGACAATCACTAGGTTGATTGTACTTCGGAAGAAAGGCTCTTTCATAAAAATTGACTGATCGCAACACAGTATCCCAAACTCTGCGGGTACCTACGTATTATATGGCCTACCACCACACCAGTCAGTGTTCAACTTTTTGTTTCTATTTTATACTAAATGGTTACATTACATTTTATGTCACGCTATTAATACCTAAAAAGTGTTTTTGTGTAAAGGCATAACCTACTACATCCACTGTATTTTTGAAACTCATAATAGCGATGGATTTGAATTTATTTTTTTATTTATTTGGACTTCACCTATCGCTTCTAGTGTTAAACTCTAGAAGCGATAGGTAAAGTCCAAATAAATCAAAAAATAAACTACTGTACTACATCCAGACTTCAGGAATGTGGCAATAGTAGACCTTAAAATAAATTAAGTACCGAACTGTGATGGACAATGGGGTTGCTACACCCTTGATTATAATATCCTATATTTTTCTACTTTTCAAGCTAAAAAAAGTAGGAGAAGTGGGAGGTTTTTCCCAAAAGTAGGTTTCCTACTTTCCTACTTAAAAGTAGGAAAAGTAGGAATTGTAGGAGGAAAATTAACCCTGCCTCGGTCTCTTTATTTTTGTAAATTCTTGTTTACCATCGACACACGAAAAGGTATATTGATAAGATAGGGCAAGAGTTTTTCAGGGGTATGCAGAATTACTGTTCATGCACGACTACAAAAACCAGCGACGCTCGAGAAGGTATACTGATAAGATAGGGAGAAGGTGCGTTTCCATGGGTCACACTTGTTCTTTGTTGTTTGCCACTACAAGAATCAAGGTTTGACGTGTGTACAGAAATTGTATGGGTTCGTTCTGTGAAACATTTGGGAGGCATGCAACTGTGATATATTCGGGTGTGCAAAGAGTCCGGGTTCCAAAGTAGCGGTTCTTAGTTTTTAACAAATACAACTTTAAAAGTGAAACTAGAAAATAAGTATATTTTAGCGTTAAGTTTACGAAAAAGCACAGCGTTTATGCTTTTGAATGTGAGAGTAACGTATTTTTTCTTTTTGCATAAATAAATGCGTAATTATAATAATCGTGACATGGATAGTATGAGGAAGTATATGACAACAACAGGTTTGAGTTAGATAATAATAACAAGGTGTGTTAAAGTCGTGGCATATGGTTCACAGCATATATACACAGTAAATGCTATCCCCCAACAATGTTGCGTATCTCCCGTTAGCTTCTTAAATTAACAAAGAGATAATTTTGTGTTAAACTGTAAAATACGATTAATGAATCAAATATTAAAAATCTAACATAGGAACATTTTTATTAAACAGTGTAGCCTACCTACAGGTGTTTTAGGATAAGAGTTACGTTTTAGGTGTGTCCGTAACAACAATACCCCGACCTTTTGCACACCCAAATATATCACAGTTGCATGCCTCCCAAATGTTTCACAGAACGAACCCATACAATTTCTGTACACTCGTCAAACCTTGACCGATTAAACAGACAAAGATGAGTTGGGATTAAAGAACTGAATCATAATTTCGAAACAACATTGTTAAAAATGTAAATTAGTCACAGTTTAAACCGCGGAGCAGAATACCCATTGTGATATCCATTGTCTCTTATCAGCAGATAACAGCGGGTTATCAGGCGGAGATAGTAGTGATGCCCCGAATACAGCAGGCGCGTGCCTTATCACGCTATACCTGATGGAAACTGAGCGCCAATAAAATACTGACAAAAATGGCATGCATATTGTTAACAGCTTTAGGCTTCGGCCTACCCTAACGATACCTTTCACTCTACACCTTCATGGGGCAATCCTCATATCACATCTCGTTCAAGACCTTAACTTTCGTACTAAGGTTTATTGGATAGCTGAAATTCGTAATTTTGCGAACCCTACATGAGAATTTATTCAGCAATAATCAAATTGGGTCAAACAATAATTTAATAAATACTTCATTACCAAGTTATGAACGGTTTAAAACGGACTAAAAAGTATAAAATAATTTATCCTATCCCCATATACTTTGTCTTGCAAATTTGTGATTGTGAATATCTATTAGCTATACAAATACTTGTAAGATTTAAAACGGAAAACGTGGGGCGCAAGCAATAGATAACTGTCGGTAGGAAACCAACAGTACATCAGTTCGTCATTTACATCCATAATTCCTCATTGAGGTCAAAAATAGCTCATAATTCAGCGAGACGTTTAAACACATCCGATTACACGCACACTGCCCGTGCTCCGATTATAACTTCAATCTCGTGAATTCAGCCAAAATGGATGAAAATAACTCTTTTATGTTGTGTGGTATCTAAAATTGCAGTTGTAGGAAAAATTGAGTTTGTAATTCGATTGTAAAGTGTATTTATCGCTTTGGGAAAATGATAAAACATATTTCACGCTCTTAACAAATCAATACCTGTGATACGTATAAATATTGTGAATAAATCAGACATAAAAAAGGTTCACTGCAGTTGTTACACACCAATGCACGACAAATGATAAGGTCTGCGTTCTCAATACTACCAGGATTTCTAACCAAGTCACTCCACGACAAAACTCAATTAAATTTACGACTTGAGCACCACAATATCTGTCAGTAGCCGGCCCACATAAGGAACCAGCGCCACCGTTAGCCATAAAGAGTGGTTTTACAGTCATATTCCCCCACGGACCGCTGTGCAGTGCTACTCCACTACCATCCACGTCACGGCGGTGTTGCGTCGGAAGCCCTTTCCACATGGCTAACCCAGTTTCGGATCAATCTCCATAAAGATTTTACGACTACGTGATTGCGGTTATGATCATATCGTATAGTACTTTATCCCCTGAGGCCAACTTAACCCGAGCGCTGAGCTAGTTTCGCAACCTTTAGTGCGCTGATCTTCCAAATAATTCTTTAAGACTACCAACATGTTTTGTCTACAACCGCGCTTAAAGTGTTTCTTTACGATCTAAAAAATCGTCGTAAAACAGCAGTTTTCTGATTAGCGCGAGAAAATGGTTTTATCGTTCGCCGCGCCTAAATTTACCGCTCGCTGAAGTAATCAACCAGTGTGGACCAAGCTAACTGACCTCGATGTCGTGAATTCAACCAAAATGGTTGGAAGTAAACTTTTGTATGTTGTTCGGGTAACCAAAATTGCAGTTGTAACAAGGATTGTGTATGTGATTCGAGTGCAAAGTATCTTTACGATATTAATACATAAAACACTATTTTGATTGTCGTGACCATATTTTGTTCTATGGTTACTAACTAAACTTTAGCGCTATATTTACGACTTTGGCGTAGTTATAATGCTGCAGGCTATTGTTTATGACAACAAGGGAGTTAGTACTGAAATACATATTATTTGTTCGTAATCTAGCTTTAGGCTTTATAAACTAATACTTTATAAACTGAAAACAATTAAATACATATTTTATGCAGCACTTATCATACCTGTTATTTATGAAATTATTGCGAACATTTTTCGACACTTAAGTAAGTGATGGTGATTTCACCATCGCCAACGATGAATTTTAAACAAAGAATACGTGACCTACAACCTACAACCCCAAACATGAGAAATACAGGTATATGAAAATTGGAGAAAATTTTACCACGTAATTATTCCCATTTAGTTTGGATTAGCCAGGTGCTGGTTTGGATATTGCCTATTTAGAGAAAACTATTTCATCGCCAACCGAACCAATTGCTTTCATACGTTATGTAAATCATAATTTTAACTTGGATGAATAAGAAACAACAATTCCTAAACCATACCCTTGCTACCGAACATGTTCGACGGTTTTCCCCTGACGACATGTTGGATGTAATCATACATTGCCTACCTATTGATCGAGCGTGTTGGGTTCAGTTGTGTGTACAGTGTTCTTAAAGCCAATAAAAACAAATTATAAAAGCTAATAGATTACCACGTATTTTTTTACAAAGAGTCTAAAAGAGTAAAGGACTTTTCTAAATGACCAATAATCGTGTGCAAATACGTGACGTGCACAATACAAATGTTGCCAGGGATAAACAGCAGGTTTAACAGCCAGCCGCCTTGGCACAGATATCGTGTTGCACATTGCATAATAGCGAGAAAGTGCAAACACCGGTGACCTTGAGGCTATTATCACGGTGTCCGGCTAGTGATAGCAGCTGATAAGGCGAGTCCCCGCCCACCACGCACCGTGGAGACCTACATATTGTGGGCGTCTCACAGGATGGACGCTTATCTTCACCCAACTATAATAGCGGACAAATGTATTGACAGTTCGGCTTTAGCCAAGAACATGGCTGTACGCTGTCACTGTTGCCATTTTGCCATAGAAAAATATCACTAGAATGTTATTACGATCAGCCGGTGTGGAGTTTTGGCAATGTAGCAGGTCTAGTACTATTGGCTGACCTCGGTTGATAGCCCGGTAAACCACGCCCTCAACTGGCAATTTATTTGGACGCGATTATAGTTCCTGCTGGCACTAGCTTTTCCCGCTTTGCAACATATCAGCTGTCACACGGCTCCCACACCGTAGTAATTTAATACTCCTATTCTGCAGATAAAAGCTTTTCCCGCTTTGCATCAATACTATCAACTATCACAATACATCCACTGCCTTAGCTGCCGCAACTGATTCAATACCACTCGATACAATACATCAAAGTATTACGGGAGTGTCCGGTTTATCTTCCCTACTATGCTTGAGTGCTTCCCTTGACGGCTTTTAAATAGGTCAATGCCGCAGTTTGGAAGTCGACATTGGGTACAACAAAAATAAGCTGTCACCACAATATCGGTAGGACCTTTTGGTTATCCAGTGAGCAGCTTCCCATTCACCCTAAAGTCTCCTTGTATCTCTGGGTGCTGGTTTCTTAAAAGGTTTGTATCGTCTGGTCACGATACTAGCCACGATAGAAGTCACCACCGGTCTGCGGCTTTGCTCGGAGCCAAAAACAAGACATTGCATTTTTCTATCGCCGCTCTCACAATTCCTGTACTTGCTATGCCTATTTAATCTGTTGTGCATCTATTCTTTAACAAAACACGTCCTGCTCTGACTAGTTTGTGGTAAGTTGTAATATTCAGTCCAGTATTAGAGACAAATTGTGGAATCTCTGGTGAATAATCATTGTTGTTAAATCCCCGTTTGAGGATTAAATTGTAGGGCACACCATCGTAATTTACACTCTACTTTCAACATAGTGTTTGCAAATCAGATTACGAGCTGTTAAGTCTCGTCCGGTGATCCCACTTGAGTAAAATACACGCGAAACACCGCGCCGCTCGTATCCTGGTCACTACCGACCGCTCAGCCGCTTTACCGCTCACCGCTCATATCGTACCCCATGCCACCTTTTTGCCACTTCTACATATCTTACAAAACTTAAAATTTTGGTCAAAGTGGAACCAACCACTTTTCTTCAATGTACTTACGTTTTAAAGGAGTGACACAATCAACTGGACATACCTAGAAAAAAAAAACAGGTCAGTACATACTATTCCCGCATTGGCAAAATCTATAATACACTTTCATAACGAATGGTTACCCTCCGTTATAATGACTTTTATTTATAATTGTCAACCTAGAGGACATAATACTATTAAATAAACCAAACCGTTGATAGCGATAACGATAGGTTTTAATGAGCCATTTAATTTGAAATTTATCTTAAAAAGGCCCAACAAAACACCACAAGAAAAGAACACCCAAGCGAGAAATAAATAATTGATTGGGTGGCAGAAGCAATTGTAGTTGTTTATCCCGTCCTTTCTCCGAAGTAAATGTACTTGGCATGTTTTAAGATCCTAATAATTGTTTACTGGAACAAGGCTGCGCTTATTGAAAAACTACATTTATGTAAATTAGTGCTTTACTCATATAAGGGGGTCAAATACACATAAGCGACAACAACTGCTGCAGTATTCTTAATGTGTACATAAATAAATTTGGTATAAAGTATGTATTTAAATTATTCTAATTAAGAGGGAACGGACACTAAGCGTTTCTATCTATCTGCTTCGCCTATAAGGTAAATGTAACTTCCAAAGCCCGTCCTTCCTCAACGGGTAATCCGGTATCGTTGATGCATGGCTCGTTTTAAAGAGAGAAAAAATCTAGCGATTCCAGCGACCAAATGTTGATATACAAATAATAATTGTATAGTAAAATATCGAAATATTCAATATTTACGGTTTTGTTATGAATAAACTGATTGCGATATGAAAATTCTGCTCCCTGAAATCGCTAGGCATTTTGTTGTTACTGTATTTTAAATGAACTATTAATAAACCATTTAAGATAATCCACTGACCAACCGGTGACTGGAGCTCCCTCTTAAGAGGGGGCTCCAGACCTCTGCGTCTACCTGCTTCTCCCATAAGACCAATGTTAACTTTAAAAGTCCGTCCCTCCTCAACGGGTTGTCCGAAACTGATTATTCATGGTTCATTTAAAAGATCAAAAATATATCTAGCGATTTCAGTAAGCAGAATTTCGTTATCATAAATAGTTCGCGCATACAAAAATCGTAAATATTGAATATTTTGGAATTTTATTGATCGATTATTATTTACGATATCGAAATTATGCTTACTGAAATCGCTAGGTATATTTTTGCTCTTTAAAATGAGTCATAAATGAACTATATCGAATAATCCGTTGAGGAGGGGCGGGCTTTGAAAGTTAACATTGGCCTTACATGGGTGAAGCAGGTAGAAATGCGAAAAGTTTCGTGACTGGAGCGCCCTCTTAATTGCATGACTCAAGTACATTGGCCTAATGCTAATACAGCAAGACCGGCTACAAGTCAAGACAAGAATAGAAGCGGCGGCGAAGCAGTCATTCAATGATTGGTGGGCGAGGCTTCGGCTTAGAATAGTCAGCTGACTCGAGACTCGCTGAAACTAGTGTTGCCAATAACGAGCCATAGTAAAGATAAAAGTCCCTTCCTACTTTTCTTGTCGACTCAACTATTTACGCTACATAATTTTAAGACGATCTAAAGAGTGCCGCCTGATTTCAACGTATCGGGTTCTTAGGGGAGAAACAAATATATGTCGTAGTTATCAGTCATATAATTTTACTTATTGCCAAGCACATCAGAAAATTTCACCATGCCGAAAATTGTATTATGACGGTATACATAATATTCGCAAAAGTGGTGACTTAATATCTGCCGTAACTAACGATTTCATCATCTAATATTGATTGTAAGCAATGTCTGGAACTGGCAATGACAACCGAACCGTGTTTTATCGGCCGAAAACTAATCCAAACCTTGTAAATACCATCCAAATCTAAATTTGTCAATACGAAAACAACTTTGATTGTACTGGCCAAAAACTGTTATTGCTACTCATGTAAATGAATTTTACGAGTTAAAATAGACAATGGTATGGCGTATATATTAGTTGGGGGTGGGTTCATTGAATGCTGTTTTTTATAGTTAGGGGAGGGGGCCCCGCAGTCAGAATGTGGCCCTGGGCCCGACCTTGAGATGTGGTGGCCCTGACCCCAAGGTAGGGTTAAGATAATTAATCGGTCTCTCTAAATTACTTGTGATAAGAGAAAAATTGTTCATAAATTAAACTAGTATGAAATAAAACCCATTCCTTGCCCAAGTAATAGGCTTAATTATAGCTAAGGACTTGAAAGGCTCAGTCAGGGTTTAAGCTGCGGTCGCATTTGTCGCAAAATGCGACATGCACCACGAAAATGCGACAATATTTGGGCAGGCTGTCGCTTTTTTGTTACAAAGAAAGGTATTTTATAATTTTATTGCAGAAAATCTGGTTTTAACAATACAAATTGTAGGTATTAAAAGTCCGTGATCACGATCCACAACCAAAAAAGATTAGAAGAGTAGTTGAGATGTTGTAGAGGCTTAACGTTGCGTTGGTTGCACTACGTCACTTACCGATCGTCTCTGAGCGATTGGTAGAGGAGACGAGCCTACATTACGTAAACAGTTGCTGTCGATTTCAACTGCGTACCGTGTAAACGGAACGGGCGAGTTACTGATATGACAGTTGTAGTAACGAAGTGACTACGTACACGTCCAATGTAAGGGCAAATTCACTTCGCTACCGCTTAGGTTAGGTTAGGTTAGGTTACGTTACATTACGTTAGGTTAGGTTACGTTACATTAGGTTAGGTTACGTTACGTTAGATTAGGTTAGGAGGTTTTCTGGCTCTTAATTTGTTTGAAAAATCACAGGAAAATTAACGTACGGTGCATAATTTGGAACAGACGTGAGCAGTGACGGCTCACGTCGGACGTGTACGTAGCCTCTGCCTTGTAGTAACAGACCCCCCTCGTGAGTCAGTATGGCGCGCACTCCGTAGTAGCCGAGCGAATCGGCGAATGCGAGAATGTCGAGGGCTAGTTCGCCACCGAAAGGATGACGGCGCTCGCCTCGCCATCGCACCGATTCTTGTCGGTTTTTGTGACCGAGTCAAAGGAGACGAGTACTTAAGTCTCGACTCGCTGCAGAATGTGAACGGTTACACGAGCACGAGTCGCTCGAAGTCGCAACGACCGGGCGAAAGTATAGAGGTACCTTAGCGAAAACAGACAACTCGAAATCGGTGATGCGCAAATGCGATCGCGATATGCTTTGAGGTTATGTTTCAGAGTGTGTAATGTTTGGGTTGTGTGATTTTTAGTTGTTCTGGTGCCATATTAGGCCTATTCTACTAGAATATTTAGTATACAGTATTTCCATTATAGACTTTAATGGTTAAAATGGATAAGTTACCAAGAAAAGTAGACACTGCTGAATTATATATTATTTAAATGTTAACCCTTAAAAACAAATACAAGCAAAAAACAACTTAAGACCAAAATATAGTATAATGACATGCGATAAAAATGCGAAAAGGAAATTTGCTACAAGTATTTAAGAGCTTGTAGCATTTTTGCTCAGAGAATTTTTTTCCCAGCTGAATCCCTGGGCTCAGTTATTATGAGTTATATTAACTTTCCATATCCATAATTTAAAGTACCTATAAACTCTTAAACTCCTATAAAATTTTCGAACGATTCAGCTTCATAAAATCGCTACTCATTTTGTATTCCAACAACCACCATTTTCCTTTCAACTTAGAAAACATCTATCTACTATCGTAGTCAACATTCAATCGATAAAACAATTGGTTGGTAAAATTGTTCGATATCGACCAAACAACCTCTAAATTTTGTAGGTGAAAAAGTGCTCACCTCAGCTCCACGCTATGTTACACCGCTACTAGGACAGCCTAAAGCTATGAACGAAAGTGGGCTGTTTCTGTAATTCGGCGCGTATATCCGCCTCCCCCCTCTCATCGAAAAAAGTAGTGGGGGGCGCAAGCAACTGGTAGTAGCAAGTAGCCCATCTGTTATTACATTTATTTATTTAAAAGTCGACCAACTGTCCATGCGAGCAACTAACATGTCGATCAGTGGGTTTCAGGACTTTATTTAATTATTTATACTTATTTTCTAAAACCCTAGCAACTGTCCCTGCGAGCAACTAACATATTAATCAGTGGGTTTCAGTACTTTATTTAATTATTAATATTTATTTTTTTAAAATCGACCATCTGTCCCTACGACTAACTAACATGTCGATCAACAGGTAGGCACCCCTCTACTAGCTTGTAAACGTCTGTGTCAGCACACTGAATGCAGCTCCTCGAATAGCCTCTATGGCAAACTTTGAAAACACGATTGTTAAATAGTAATAATAAGAAGAAGAAGATAGGTTGGAATAACAAATAATTTGTGTTTAGTAAAAAAAACTGAACCAAAACTTTAACAAAAATTATTCAAACACATCTGTAAATAATTTATTTGCCTTCAAAACAATAGCTTTATTCGTGCTACGTATTGGTACTTGTTTCCGCAAACAACTCCCCCTCCCCCCTAAACAAGGGAACTCCTTTATTGTTTGAACGTGTACTCTGCTATTGCTATATGGAAACTTTTGGATCGATTATAATATGTTCATTAATAATGGGTTTACAGCAAAACTAATAAAGACCAATAGTTACTTTTTCCGAATAAGGTTAAATGTTCATCTAGTAAGTAATCTTTATAAATTATTTTTCAATGGAGTTTTTGTCGATACGTCCCCCTTAATACTTTATAGAAACCAATAATTTAGCCACAATTTAGATGATTGCTTTCACAGCTAAAAGCGAAAAATTGTCAATTTGAACAACACTAAAGATATTGATTAACTTTGTGTAATGAATGTTGGATTACAGTGAAATGCACATTTCCGCAAACAAATCTTTTTCATAAGCACGGCAAGCACAAAGTGACAAAAATGAGACTATACCAAGTTATCAATAGCCACAAGGTGCACGAACCTACGTGACAATGGCCGGTCCGCTGCCAAACCCTTCTTAGCTTAGCTCAAAATAGGAGCCGCGCTGTTCATAAGCAAGACAGGTGTATCTAATATATAGGCGTTAAAAATCATTCACAGCCCGACATTCTTGGAACTTCTATCACAGAGAGGCACATGACAAGGTAATTTCGAACAAATTATAAAAGTTCGTTTTCAGTGCTGAGTATTATTTAAAAGAATGATGGTATTTGAATCTTATTGAAAAGCATGAAAATTGCATTTTTTGTTCATGATTATTTGGTACACTTTCGCTAAATTTTGCAACGTTCATTCGAAATAACGGCCTGAAAAAATTATCTAAAATATGTACTGAGTAAAATGCATGGATATAAAGACATGTGTAGCAAATTCGTTGTTAAGTTAGCGTTGTATCTTAATGGTTTATGTGATTTTTATTAGAACCTTTAAGTTTTATTCAACACTAACAGCAAAGCCCGTTGTAAAAAAATACACCGGTCTCTAGAACAATGCATTTTAAACTTTCATATTGTTTTAATGAAAGTTTACTCCAGATTTAGTTTTACAAAGATACCCCTTACATTCGTCGTATATTTGCCAAAGATAGGTTGCAAATTTGGAGGTTGTATTGATTATACAAAAAAGCAAGGCAAAGAAAACTGAACTAAAACTTTAAAAAATGTTAAAGCCCACAGGACTTACTTTTTACAAAGTGATGATTTACCAAACTGCCACAATTTTGACTTAAAAATGTCACTTACAGAATTATATATAAAAACTTGCTTCGCTCGCTCGCTGATGGCTCCGCCCTCAGACCCCGCTTGGGGTCGCTCCAGTTGTAATAATAACTCAATGCCCCTTATATTTATATTATATTTTATTATATTTTATTATATATTATATTTTATTATATATTATATTTTATTATTATTTTATTATATTTGATTATATATTTTATTATTATATTTATTCTTATATTATATTTTTTTACATAGTATACTATTTTGATTAATTAAGGACAAATCCACTCTAGATGCTAAGTTTATTTAAAGGTTGCATCATTTGTTTATACTCTGCCATGTGAGAGTTACATTGACAGTTTACTGGATATATGTTTACAGCTGTTATTTTTTCTTTTGTTTTGATTTGAAATTCCGTAAGCCCAATGTTAAAATTTCCAATTTTAAAGATACAAATTAGACTATTTAAAATTGAAAATTGGAGTCTTGTCCAGGGGTTTAGAGGTAAACCTCCGCGTGCATGCTTAAATTTCACGTTTCTAGCTTGTCTGGAAGTGGTCTATATTTCCTATACGTGTATGAGTGAGTGAGTTACATTTCGGGCTGTATAGTTATTTAGATAAGTTTACTGCATAATTCTGTTTCTTTTCATTTTGTTTGAGAAAAAAATCAAAGCAACAATCTTAAATATAATTCTACATTTAGAGGGTATAAACTAAGTAAA
The DNA here is from genome assembly GCA_963675035.1 of Allygus modestus. NCBI lineage: Eukaryota > Metazoa > Arthropoda > Insecta > Hemiptera > Cicadellidae > Allygus > Allygus modestus. The sequence continues at coordinate 83,245,799 of OY776112.1, read as the reverse complement.
CAGATAACATGACGATTGCGTGAAAAGTAATATGATGCAACCAATGATACATGAACATATTCAAACAAATTACCTAAAATTTGATGATTGTACATCAAATTTTAGCATGAAAGTTATAAACTTATTTTATAAACTTCAAACTTGTTTCGTTAACGAGCTTGTGAACTGACAATAAACGCGTCCAAACGTAAAATTCGAGTCGCTGAACTTCATGAAGATAAAAGAAATTCTCGACTCGAAGAGTTTAACTAATTAGGCTACAGATTGGGACTGATTAATGAACTTGACCGTAGTTGAAAAAAACTGGAATCGGTCGGTAAAAACAGCTTAGCTTTGTTTTGATGCAAGAGGAAGGCCTGAATAACAAAACGCTGATAAATAACTGTCTTCAGATTTCCGGGTTTTGTTAGAAAGTTTGAAGAATTAAAACTGTTTATTTCTTATTTACGCGCGACGACGTGCATGAAGTACCCTACCTCGCTGTAAGTACCTAAGTACAACTGAACGATGTGCCTAAAAAATTAAATGATACTGTACTATAATATCAATTTATCCGCTTAGGATTGATAAGCACTCACTCAACCGGTACACCCGCACCCGGCACAAACCAAACCTTCCTCGAAACACTGTTTTTCTCCGGTAACCGGAAAAAGTGCTATTTGTACTGTAATATATTTCAACACAACATTTAACCTCTTTAAATTCTCAAAACATTTGGAATGGGTACATAAATAATTTATATCACAAGAGACTCTTTACAAGGCGATCTCTTTCCTCAACCCACCTACGAAATTTTTCAAAATTGTCCTTCAAAATGTAATAAAATAATATAAACCCCGTACTACCATAGATTTAGCGAGTATGCTTAATCTATGGTACTACTAACATTGGACCACCGCCTATCTTAACATTCACCCAGCATCGCAGATGTCGTCAGCAAGTAGACCGTTGTCTTAATCTTCATAGAATACCTTTCAATGTAGGTGATGTGGAACAGTGTTTCCAATCAGCGGTAAAAAATATCCCATAGAATTAGTGAAAAGTCCCATTTTATCCCTCGATCTGGTATGTAATATCCCTAATTCACCCCCGAGTTTCTAACGATATATTGTGTACATAATATTAGTATTAGGTTGTTAAAAATTCAAGTATCATTGCATTCGTTGGATTCAAATAAAAATAAAAATGTTATGTACAAACTGGTTTCTAGGAAGTAGGAAGTATTATTTACACAAATAACAACCATTAACATATTAATAAAACCAGCGAGTTTTTAGATATAATTCTAAAGTTAATTAAAAGTTGTTAAACCACCCCAACTCTAAAAGAGACGATTTCTAAAGAGTATAACTTGTATCAAAAGTTTAATTTGATGTCTCACAACCAACATAAATGTGTATGGACAAATTATAAATTCAAAAGTGTTTATCTTTGGAAAATATTAATAAGAACTAGTTGTCCTGTTGCTCGAATCCGAGCAAGTTTGTACCCAACGAAAGGTTACTTCAGTTGTGAACAAACATAACAAATATCTGATAGGCATTGTATTAAAACAGATGACAACAACGTACTTTCAATCACCACGCAGTTTAGACTTCCGCCGTCGGATAGAGCCACTGTTCCGAAAATTCAGCCCTTTACTGTATTTAAATTACGCCCTTTCTTAAAATTCTGAGACGTATTGGCAAATCTACGCAAACATACCTTTAATTTGACACCTCAAACGTTAAAATCCGTCCAGCCGTTATCAAGTTATGACTGTGAATTAAAAACCCCACGCGTGTTGATAATATATAGATTATAGTAAAGAACAACAATTGTACATAGCTGCTGAGGGTATGTACAAATGGTGTTCAAAAAATCCCTCAATCCCATTTATCCCTAGGGACGTTAGAAATACCCAAAATGGGATGAAAATACGCGACGTGGAAACTTTGTTTCAAAGTAAAAAATATTATAATATCACTAACCCCGAGCATGTCACATGAATTGCAGTGAACAGTTATCCACAACTACTCCAAGGGCTGTTTTCAACTTGCAATTTGTTAATGTACAACGGAGACCGTGCCCCATAGCCATAGCGCATCGCGTGACAGAACCACCCCCAAACACAACAGAAGCCAAATACGGACGTGCGACTTTTGCGACTTCCCGCACCTGTGGACTAGAGCCTCGCTAACTGACAAACTGGCCATTCTCTCGGAAACTGAATTATCAGAGGTAGCTTTGGCTTTCGTACAGGAATAAGCCTATGTTACGCGTTTGGGGTAGACACCTCGGTAATTGTTCAATAGGTATACAATCGACACCGTATCATGATTTTTCGCCTTCACTGCGATCATATACATGACACACATTTCGTTCAACATAGAATCTAACTCTGATTATTTCCCAACTGTGCCTCTGTGACTATCAATCAGGGTGTCGATTAAAATTTCTACATGAAATTCCCAGACTTTCCACGGTGTTCAGTTGTATACCACGTACTTTCAGATATTAAATGATTATACATATCTACCGGTATTTAAGTTAAAATGTTGAGTTAAAACCAACCATTTTTAAACAAACATACCATGAACTTCGAATGCTCTAGTTTCCAAAGATAAACAATAAAACCAAATTTGGAAGGTAACGAAGACAGCCACATTTTATTGAATTGTACTTTGGTTACTTTACCACGAAGACAGCCACATTTTATTGAATTGTACTTTGGTTACTTTACCTGATTACATCAATAAAGTCAGGTGAGTACATTATTAAATCACATTACCTTTTCAACGCTACACTTGACTCGGAACTCTGAATTCGAGTTCCAGACTTAAGAAGAACGGTTACTAAGGTAATCATTTCAACGCAAATCATAGTGAGATAACATGTTTTAACAGTGGACTCTAATCACGAAACATCTTGGCGTTTCTACAGTACCTGCTTCCCTCATAAGGCCAAACCAACTTTCAAAGCTCGTCACACCTCAACGGATGATCCGATATCGTTGAGTGATAGTTCGTTTGAAGATAAAAAGATACTTAGCAATTTCTGAAATACAAATTCCGATATTACAAATGATAATCGTTCAATAAAATTCAAAATATTCAGATTTTTATCAGGAGTGATATCGAAATTCTGCTCAACAAAATCGCTAGGTATTTTCTGCTCTATAATGAACAGTAAATCAACGATTTCGAAAAATCCGCTAGGGAAAGACGGACTATGAAAGTTGGCATTTCATGGGGAAAGCAGAAACAAACGTGAAATGTTTCGTAATTGGAGCCCACTGTTAAGAACATTTTATCTCAATATGATTTGCGCTGAAATGATTTCCTTAGTAAACGTACTTCGTAGAAGTCTGGATAAATGCCTTGGGAACAGCAGGTAGAAACGGGAATTGTTGCATGACTGGAGCCTCCTCTTAGATTTGTCTACGACCTGAATCAGTTAACCCGACTCTTAACTATACTCAAACTTTCCCCCAGTTTTCTTCTAACAACACGACCATGTTGCAAGCTACGAGGACACCCATCGCACTCGTGACACGGTTTCCTGAACCGTTCCGTGTTCCGAGTTCCGTGTCCAGTGAAACCGGATGCTGTCCCGCAGCATTTCGTCTTCACGCAGCACATTCTTACTACCGGAAATGTCATCTCGCGTAGCCGTTTATTAACCGGAATGCTCTCCCAACGAATTATGAGGCGTTTTCGTTTTCCATTTCTTCCTACTGAAGGTTGCTTGTACTGTATACTGTACTGTGCCGAATCCGGATTAGGCTGATATGAACGAGTGGGAGACTCAGAACACGACGTAAAACATCACTTTTCCTTATATTGGACTATGTATTTACGTCACCTTATTCCGCATCTTATTCATAAATCTATAGGAGAGGAAACATGAAGCAACAGTTGTTTTTAGTGAATTTCCTTTGGAAAGTGAACTATTAGCATGACCCGCACGGTGAAACTTAAGCCCGGGACCACCATAGAAGTTCCTAACGTGACCCCCTGAACACGTTTTGGGGGGTCGTTCAAAATTGTATATATATATATATATATATATATATATATTAGACATATATTATTATATTGAAAACAAAATTTCCAGAGTACCCTTTTTTAAACACTTTTATTACACAACGCGTTTCGGCTATAATGCCATTTTCAAAGTGTATAAAAAGTATAACCTTAAAATAAAATAGTAAAATTTAAAATGAATAAAGATATGTTAAAATATAGATAAAGTAAAAAATAAATAAAAAATATACAGACAAATAGGGTTATTAAGGTAGATAGCGTTCATTAAGCTATTATTTGTTTCTTAATTCTTCAATTTTTTCAAATATTGGATTTTGGATTTCATTCTTTATCACATTTAGAATATTATTAGGGTCATGTTTTTTGTTCTTATAAATTTGGTATTCTTCTAATATATCTTTTCTCCTTTTTGTGCAATATTTAGAATTTCCATATTTTCTGAGATATTTTTGTAACTATGCTGAGTTTCAAGAATATGTTCAGCAAATGCAGATTTCTGTGTTGTTTGGTTGTTTGATTTTACAGATTGTATGTGTACACGAAATCTGCATTTAAAGTTTCTTCCTGTTTGCCCTATATAAAATTTGGGGCATTCACTGCACTGGATTTTGTAAATGCCACTTTTGTCGTATACGTCAAAGTTTTGCTGATTCTTTATACTACTTATCTTTTGTATCAGTTTGAATGAGTTGTTTTTTGTTCTATAGCTTATTTTAAGGTTTGATCCGTCAAATGTTTTTCTTATAGCTTTATTCAAAACTTTATTATATGGTAGACATATATACTCTTCTTTTATTTTATTTTTGGGACTAAGATTAGTTTTAGTCTTCATGTTGTTTATCATTGTGTCGATCATTTTTGATTTATAACCATTTCTAACAGCTAAAGTTTTGATAAGTTTTTTCTCTTCGTTGTAATGCTCTTTCTCCATTGGTATGTTTAAAAGTCTATAAATCATTGATCTAAAACTTGCTGTTTTATGTTGCCAAGGGTGGTTTGATGTAGCAGGTATTATTAGGTCTGTTTGGGTTTCTTTCCGATAAATTTTAAACATGTGTTTTTCAAGTTGTCTATATATAGTTAAATCTAGAAAGTTAATATTATCTCTTCTCTTTTCCATTGTAAATTTAATACTGTGTGATATGGTGTTTAAGTATTGTAATAAACTATCACAAGTTGATCCATCGCCTTTTAAAAGACAGATGACATCATCTACATATCTGTACCAGTAAATTATGTTTTCTTTATATGGGTTACAATCATTTATGATTTTAGATTTTTCTAGTTCTTGCATAAATAAGTTAGCTAGTAGGCCTGAAAGAGGAGAGCCCATGGCTAACCCTTCATTTTGTTTGTAATATTTCATATTAAATTCAAAATAGTTCTGAGAAATTGTAGTTTTAGTTAATCTAATTGTTTCATCAACATTATTTTTACTTAGGTTGATATTTTTCGAGAGTAATTCTTTGAGGATTGTTAGTTTCATTAGTTGGGATGCTGGTATACATGTTAGAAACATCAAAAGAAACAAAAATACTGTTTTCAGGGATTATTATATTTTTGATTTTTTCAATCAATTCATATGTATTGGTAATATTACATTTTTCATCAAATTGTAATTGATTAGAAATTCTTTTATTTAGGAATTTGCATAGTTTGTAGGAAGGAGCACTAGTGAAATTGACAATTGGTCTGATAGGGATATTTTGTTTATGAATTTTAGGTTGACCTCTCAGTTTGGGTGCAGATGGATTTATTGATTTTAAACTGAGTTTTTCAACATTTGAAAGAGTTTTACAATTGGAAATTACCTTGTTCATATATTTATTAAATTCTTGAGTAGGGTCTTTTTTCAGTTTTTGAAATGAGTTCATTTGTAAAAACTCTTCTACTTTTCTGTTGTAATCATCATTATTAATTATGACAACCGTGTTTCCTTTGTCTGCTTTAGTAATCATCGCATTATTTTCTTGCAGTTTATTTGATATTGATCTGATAATGTTCAGTGTTTGATCTTATTATAATGTTTTTATTCTTCATTGCAATGTTGGTTTTATTGAGTTCATGGATAAAATTATATCCAATTGGATCTTGGATGTCTTTATCCTTTGTTCTGATTGCAGCATCAATTTCTAGAAGTTCATCTTTAATAGTTTTGTTTTTGTAATCAAGATTTATGTTGTATTTAATGGATTGTTCTAATGTTGTAGTTTGTAGTAATGTACATTACATAGTAGTAATGTTCGTGACTGGAGCCCACTTTTAACTAGTAACTATAAGAATTCATTGATGTAATAAAAATAATGAATTTATTTTCCTCATTACTGAACCTCATGGTACCTCATTTTCCCCCTAAAAATGGGAGGTTTTAATAAGTCAACTACAAAAATAACTATTAACAATAATAAAATAACAAATTAACAACTCTACTGTGGGGTAAAGTAAGTTTTGAACGCCAGGAAAGTGTAATTTATAGCCGAAGTTGTTCTCAGCAAAACGCCCATTTCTCTTGTTAAACTGTTTATATTCGACTGCTTTCTGGAGATAAAGTTTAACTTTGCAGCTTTAATGTAGAGGAAATCCTCCGGTATTTTCGCGACTTAAACCTAAGAGAAAAGTAGAGACTCCAGTTACCTGCGTCTCCCATAAGGCCAATGTTAACTTTTAAAACCCGTCCCTCCTCAATGGATCATCCGATATAGTTTATTAATAACTCATTGTGAATAACAAAAAAATAACTTTATCTAGCGACTTAATTGAGCAGAAGGTCGATATCACAAATAGTTTACCCACAAACAATTGATTTTTTTAAATTTTAGTGATCTAATATTATTTGTGATATCCGACATTTTACTTAATTAAATCGCTATGTGTATTTTGTTGTTCTTTTAAATGAGCCATTAATCAACACTATCGAATAATGCTTATTTAATCTTATAAATATAAATACCCCCGTCGCAGCAAACCTGCGTACTCAGCGAATTTCCAATGCATTGATATGTTTCTCACTAGTACATAAAGCCACTCACCAAGTTTGACAAAAATACATTCATAAATAAGTGATTTATTACATTTTATTTATTCCCCATAAGAATAACATTAGGACTGAGTACGCAGGTTTGCTGCAACGAGGAAGATAAAAAATGAGTTTTTATGCAATTATCAATATAACTGAACCATGTGAAGCTACTTACCATGTTTTATTAATTTATGTTCATAATTAAGGGAGATATAAAACTTTACTTATTCTCCATAAGAATAACATTAGGGATGAGTATGCAGGTTAGCTGCTACGGGGACAACCAACAAAACATTTATTTTTGGTGCAATTATCAATATACCAGTACAACATAAAGCCACATATCAAATTTCATAAATATACATTCATAAATAATCAAGATATCAAATTTTATTTATTCTCCATAAGGATAACATTGGACAACGTACTGTGTTTAGCACTTTGAATATCTCTGCAACAGTTTGACGTAGAATCACAATTTAAACACCAAAATGATTGTTTTGTGGAGCTGAAGTGATTGGTAAAAGAAAATGTGAAGTTTAAAGTAAAATTAACTGAGGAAAAGCCAAAAACCTTTTTCCCATAAGATTAACATGGGAGATTTTATGAGCATGTTTTTTGGATTTTTTCCGCAACCACTTAACCTAGGTTAATAATTCAAAATACCATATTATTTGTTTTTTAAAGCTCTATAACATGGTCAAAACCAAAATTAAGTGTTTTAAAAATTTTAGGGTAAAAAATGCAAAAAACTAATTTTTGGAAAATTTAAAACCCCCATAAACCCCCCTTCCCATGGTCCGATTTTTCTGGTTTTCGAACTTAAAGTCATGAATGTCATTTTACACATTTGAGCCAAATTTCATCGAAATCGGAAGTTTTTTACTCAAGTTATCGCATTCACGGACACATATATAGATATATATATATATATATATATATAGATATATATATACATATATATAAATTTGAACGAATAGTGTTTTGGACATCTGGGGACCTCAAATAGCTTCTTCCCTATAGGGGAAATTCGCTAAAACGTGAATGGACAAAACATCAAGTGGCCTCGAAACTGACATTGGTAAACCATTTACATTCCCTCGACGTCGCATCGGTCTGTACGGTGCCAAAAAAGATTGACAAATTACCAAATTTCAGGTAGGTAAATTGTTATTCGTTCTGAAATAGGAAAATTATAATTATAACTTGTGATTTAATCGAGGACCTTTTACGCCGAAAAAGCGTAAAATTATAGCTGACTACAACTCATGTTGGGCACTTAGCTGAACCGCTGGTCAACTTGGATTGTGAATCTGCCCCCCCCCCCACACGACTCTTCCAGCAACAGCTCAGTCGAATTGAAATATGCACATGCTCAGTTGTCTAGACTAAATTCTACGAGTAAGGTTAGTAAATGTAAATACCCCTGTCGCAGCAAACCTGCGTACTCAGCGAATTTCCAATGCATATATATATATATGGGTCTCACTACTACCTAGAGCCACTTACCAAGTTTCACAAAAATACATTCATTAATAAGTGATATATAGCATTTTATTAATTCTCCATAACAGTAACATTAAAATTGAGTACGCAGGTTTGCTGCAACGAGGAAGGTCAGAAATGTGTTTTTTGCAATTATCAATATAACTCAACCAGGTGAAGCTACATACCGAGTTTGATTAATTTAGGTTCATAACTAATGGAAATATAAAACTTTACTTATTCTCCGTATGAATAACATCGGGGCCGAGTATGCAGGTTTGCTGCTACTGGGAAAAATGAACAAAAACCTTTTTTGTGCAAATATCAATATACCACAACTAGTTGAAGCATTGAATATATACATGACTCATGTATATAGTCAAAGGTTGAAGCCACACACCAAGTTCCATCAATATAACATAAATAATCGAGATATAAGATTTATTTATTCTCCATAAGGATAACATTGGACAACATACTATGTTTAGCACTTTGAATATCTCTGCAACGGTTGGACGTAGAACAACAAGCACTTTGAATATCTCTGCAACGGTTGGACGTAGAACAACAATTAAACCACCAAAATGATTGTTTTGTAGAGCTAAACTTATTGGTAGAAAGTAATAAGGAGTTTTTAGTAAAATTATCTGAGGAAAATCTAAAAACCGTATTCCCATAAGATAAACATGGAACATTTTATGAACGCGTTTTTTACTTTCTCCCCCTATACATAGTATATGGAGAAAGTATTGTTTTCGCCAAAATTTTCGAATTTGAGTTGTTAGTGGAAATATTCGTTTCCCTGAACCCAAAAAAGTGGTTTTTACGTGGTGTGTGTGTGCGTGTGCGTGTGCGTGTGCGTGTGCGTGTGCGTGTGCGTGTGTGTGTGTGTGTGTGTGTGTGTGTGTGTGTGTGTGTGTGTGTGTCAGTGTGGATGTGTACAGAGCTAGAGCCCTAACCAATGGACCGATTATTATGAAATTTGGTATGTAGGTACTAATCCACGATATCTCCAGGCATTTTTTTTCATTTTTTGAATTTTTGATTTTTAAGGGTAATTATCCCCCAAAAACCGTCAAAAAACATGAAAAATCAAAATTTCTCAAAAACGGCTCTAACGATTTTGATTAAACTTTAGTTGTTTGTAGAACTTTAGTTCTCCAACAAAATGACACCACCCGCATTTCTGAAAAAATTCGGAATCAGAAATTACAAGACTTAAAACATCAAAAAATCAGTTTTTTGGATTTTTTATAGAAAAACATAAATATAAAAAAATATTAATATTTACCAATAAAAAGAGCTCAAAAAACTAAATAATTTAGTATTTTGAATTACTATTCTACGATTGCAGGTTGAGGATAAAATTGAAATTTTAATTTTGCGGTAAACACAGTACGTTGTCCAATGTTATTCTCATGGGGAATACAAAAATTACTATTTCTCTCTTATTTACTGATCAATTTCATTCAAACTTGATATGCTTGGCAAGTTAGCATTGACCAACAGAGGAAATTCAAAATATGTTGCCCCTTAATAACCCTGGGGGGAATAGGGGGCATTTCCCCTCTTAAAACCAAGGGTGTAGCAATGGATTCTGTAGGGCCTCCAAAGCAGGGATTTGGGTGGATGTTTTTAAAACAACTTGTTTACAAGATTTTTTGTACGTTCGACCGTGCTTTGTATTCTATATTTAGTAAATAAAAAGTAATTTATTCATTAAAGTTGGGCTAAAAGGGAGAAAGTATGTGTCAGTTTTCTGATACCGTTTATTTACTTTTCTCCACAACCACTTACCCTAGCTTAATGATTCAAAATACTAACTTGTTTATTTTTTAAGTTCTATAAAATGGCTAAACCAAAATCTAGTGATTTTAGCGAATTTCCCCTATAGGGAATAAGCTATTACCGTAGGTCTCATGGTAAGACTTAAGCCCGAGACCATGACAATTTTTTGTTTTGAGGTCCCCAGATGACAAAATCACTGTTCGTTCAAATTTATATATGTGTCTGTCTGTGTGTGTGTGTGTGTGTGTGTGTGTGCGTGTGCGTGTGCGTGTGCGTGTGCGTGTGCGTGTGCGTGTGTGTGTGTGTGTGTGTGTGTGTGTGTGTGTGTCCGTGAATGCAATAACTTGAGTAAAAAACGTCCGATTTCGATGAAATTTGGCTCAAATGTATAAAATGACATTCTTGACTTTTCGAAAACCAGAAAAATCGGACCATGGGAAAGGGGGTTTAGGGGGGTTTTAAATTGACCATAAATCAGTTTTTTGCATTTTTCACACTAAAATTTTGTAAAAGCTTAATTTTGGTTTTGACCATGTTGTAGAGCTTAAGAAAACAAATAATATAGTATTTTGAATTATTAACCTAGGTTAAGTGGTTGCGGAGAAAATCCAAAAAACCTACTCATAAAATCTTCCATGTTAATCTTATGGGAAAAAGGTTTTTGGCTTTTCCTAAGGTTATTTTAATGTAAACTACAAATTTGCTGTTACCAATCTGTTCAGTTCCACAAAACAATCATTTTGGTTTTTAAATTGTGATTCTACGCCCAACCGTTGCTGATATATTCAAAGTGCTAAGCACAGTACGTTGTCCAATGTTATCCTTATGGAGAATAAATAAAATTTGATATCTCGATTATTTATGAATGTATGTTGATGAAACTTGGTATGTGGCTTCACGTAGTACTGGTATATTGATATTTGCACAACAAATTGATTTTTTGTTGATTATTCCCGTAGCAGCAAACCTGCGTACTCAGCCCCCATGTTATTCTTATGGAGAATAAGTAAAATGTCATGACTCCCTTAATTATGAACATAAATTAATAAAACTTGGTATGTAGCTTCACTTGGTTGAGTTATATTGATAATTGCATAAAAACCCATTTTCCCTTGTTGCAGCAAACCTGCTTACTCAGCCCCATGTTATTTTTATGGAGAATAACTAAAATGTTATATATTGCTTATTTATGATTGAATATTGATGAAACTTGGTATGTGGCTTCGCCTAGTTAAATTATATTTATATTTGCATAAAAACCAATTGTTTGTGTTCCTTGTTTCACCAAACCTACGTACTCATTACCAATGTTATTCTTTTTGGAGAATAATTAAAATCGCTTATATGTGATTATATTTTTATGAAACTTGCGGCTTTATGTGGTATTAAGACAAATATTATGCACTGGAAATTCGCTGAGTACGCAGGTTTGCTGCAACGGGGGTATTTAAGTTTTCGGATAAAAAGTTCAAAAAAACTGGTTTTTGGAAGATTTTAAGCCCCCATAAAATCCCCTTCCCATAGACCGATCGATCTGGTTTTCGAACTTAAAGTGATTAATGTTACTCTCCACATTCGTGCCAAATTTCATCAAAACCGGGCGTTTCTTTCAAACGTTATCGCGGTATATATAAATTTGAACGAATAGTGTTTTTGGAATCTGGGGACCTCAAAACAAAAAGTTATCATGGTCTCGGGCTTAAGTCTTACCAAGCCACCTACGGTAATAGCTTCTTCCCTATAGGGGAAATTAGCTAATACTGCAGTGATACTTATAACCCTTCCAAATTGTGATTAAAATATAAAAGTGAACTGATTCAAGTGACTGTAGGTTGCTATCGGAAAGGCATACAATGTTGTGCAATCCAAAACCTACGCTAGATGATATAACGTTGCCGCTAATACCTTCAACTTTTAGGTTCCAGATTTCTCTGATTGTTGGCGCAGTTATTTCGTGAGTCGTTTCAGAATGATTGCATTTTTTTACTGACATGGGTGCGTTCTGTATAAGACTTAATTCTTCTCACATTGTACCACGGTGTTCGCTGTCACGTCATGCACAAGGTAAGCACGCCTCTGCTGTAGGGCCTGTCAGTTAGTGAACATATATGACTCGAGCTACTAAGTCGAAGTGATGACTCCGTGATCATAAAGCTTGCGTCATTTCCATGAGGATTACACCATTCTCGCTGTCTCGCCTTAAAAACCTCGCACCTGATTATGCTACCTCACGCCCACATGGACTGGCAACGAAACAAACCAAACAGCCACTACACAGTCATCATGCCCACGAAACATATGAGCGGACTGTTATCCTTCGTTAATTAAGAATCTTAACGATGGGTATGCCCCCTTCAAACAAATAAAATAAAGTTCACCCTGAGTTGGTTTTTGGACATGATGCAAAGGGATTTTAAAAGTTACAAACTTGTCGTAGCATTTGTAGATTTGTTTTCCATAAAAGCAATGTTTGATCTAAACTAAAAGTACGGTCAAACCGAAGCGAATGATTCATACATCAATTCAATTATAAATTAAAATTATAATTGTTATGACAATTTGAGAATAGGGCCTACTGCGATTATGAATGTTGAATAATTTTGTAAAAAAATAAGATTGTTATGAATTTGGAAGGAAAAATTACGTGTGGTCTCTAAGGAATGGTGCATGAATACGGAAGGGGGCAAAAATAGATGATAAAACAATACATAAAGGTATTAGGGCCTATAAAAGAACCTCGCGCATGCATTAAGCCGCGATTACGGTGATGGAAACTTTGTCGTAACCAACAAAGGATGCTAGCTAACATGTTAATAGTATTTCGTTTCGGGACTTGTTTTCTGTTAAGCCTATCTATATTTTACCACAAGGCAAATATCCGATTTTCCCCACATGACCATGCAACTTCTCAATTTGTTACATTCCCTTTGCAACTGTCAAATAATGCGCGGAGCTGGTTGTCGGAATAACGCATCTGCGCAAGCTCTTTCTCGACGATTCTACCACTCCATCTACATCTCTTCAAAACGCAACCAGCATGTAAATTCTTCCTAAGCAGCAAAAAGGACTCATAATACTTCCACCCCTCTAATTCGTATTTAACAACTCTCACTTAAGCCGAAATCGTATTTAATTATCGACTTTCTTCCAAACCCGTGCGGCTTTATCCGTACACACACGATTCAAAAAAGACAGCAATTATTAATTAAACCTCTGATGCCTTTCCATTCTTCTCGCCCACCATTAGAGACTCCGAAATGAGCAGAACAATTCACTGGGTGTATGCCAAGTACGGAGACCATTGCCTTAAATAGTCCGTTAATTAATGGCAGACTGCATTCCCTAGGCATGCGCCGCGCCGTGGGAGGCAGACCCGTTGTCATGATACACTGCACCTCCTCCTTCAAGAAGTTTTATGAAGACACGACAGTTTCTTTAGTACTTAAATTTTATTGAGTTACAAGGGTGTCTCCTAAACTATCTATAAAAACTATGGCTTACTTTAAGGTTGGGCTCCAGTCACACAATTTTGGCGTTTCTATCCTGTTTCCCCCATAAGGCTAATATTATCTTCAAAGCCAATCCTTCCCCTCAACGGATTATCCAATATTATTACAGTAATTTACTGGTAATCTTAAAGAACAAAAACATACCTAGCCATTTCATTCATTTCAGTGAGCAAAACGACAATCTTTATATATAATTCTGTAAGCGAAATTGTTAAGTCAAAATTGTGGGAGTTTGGCAAATCGCAGGATGATGGGAGCCAGCTCAAATTAAAGGTCTTGATCTCTACGACTCGGGAAAAATAGCAGTATTTCTAAAAAGTTAGCAGCAAACGAGAAATAACGTAAAACCTCCCCCATAAGAAAAGCATGGGCAGTGTCTACTTTGTTTACGAACTGTGTTTCTACTTGGAGCAAGGTAGAAGGGCTATCGGCCCCTTCAAGCCACTAGTAAAAATATGATCTTTGAATGAAATTGTAATTTATTTTATTTCGGATTATCCTCTGAGAAGGTACAGACTTTAAAAGTTAACCTTAGCCTATGAGGGAACCAAGCAGACTCAGAGGACTCGATCCCCCTCTAAATTCGGAGCACTTGATGAAAGAACCAGCATTTTCTATAGAACCTCTTCAAAACCCCATGACATCATATTTTTAACAAAGTTCCTCGAATATTCCTTAATTTGTTTAGAAATGTGATACTCATTGACTATTTCAGGATTTCAAGTCAGCAGTCATAAAGACACTTTCAGCTTCTATACACTGACATCAACAGTCTGAAAATTCAACAATTGTCGGCCGTTGATCGATACTGTAAATCTTTCTGTGCGAAAATAGTTAAGAATTCTACGACATTATGTACTCCGCACTCCGACGTCTATGTGCGATGAATTATATTAAATGCCTTTTACTTTCTCCCCCTTATACGTAGTATATGGAGAAAGTATTGTTTTCGTCAGAATTTTCGAATTTGAGTTGTTAGTGGAAATATTCGTTTTGGTGCTCCCTGAACCCAAAAAAGTGGTTTTTACGTGATGTCTGTCTGTGTGTGTGTGTGTGTGTGTGTGTGTCTGTGTGGATGTGTACAGAGCTAGAGCCCTAACCTATGGACCGATTTTGATGAAATTTGGTATGTAGGTACTAATCCACGATATCTCCAGGCGTTTTTTTCATTTTTTTGAATTTTTGATTTTTAAGGGTAATTATCCCCCAAAAACCGCCAAAAAACATGAAAAATCCAAATTTCTCAAAAACGGCTCTAACGATTTTGATTAAACTTAAGTCGTTTGTAGAACTTTAGCTCTCCAACAAAATGACACCACCCGCATTTCTGTAAAAATTCGGGTTCAGAAATTACAGGACTTAAAAACATCCAAAATTAAGTTTTTTGGATTTTTCATAAAAAAACATAAATATTAAAAAATATTACTATTCACCATTAAAAAGAGCTCTAAAAACTAAATAATTTAGTAATTTGAATTACTATTCTACGATTGCTAGTTTCGGAGAAAATTGAAATTTTCATTTAGCGGTAAACGCAGTACGTTGTCCAATGTTATTCCTATGGGGAATACAAAAATTACTATTTCTATCTTATTTACTGATCAATTTCATTCAAACTTGATATGCTTGTAAATTTAGCATTGACCAACAGAGTTAATTCAAAATATGTTGCCCCTTAATAACCCTGGGGGGGAATAGGGGGCATTTCCCCTCTTAAAACCACGAGTGTAGCAATGGATTCTGTAGTGCCTCCAAAGCAGGGATTTGGGTGGATGTTTTTTAAAACAACTTGTTTACAAGATTTTCTGTAGATTCGACCATGTTTTGTATTCTATATTTAGTAAATAAAAAGTAATTTATTCATTAAAGTTGGGCTAAAAGGGAGAAAGTATGTGTCAGTTTCCTGATACCGTTTATTTTCAGTAAGCAAGCGCAAAAGTTATTAGGGTTGAAATGAAATATGACTTGGTCATACCAGAAATAAAAAGAATGTGATACTTTGTCAAGGCATGCACATGAACAAACGCAAGTCATAAAGGGATTAAAACTTATTATATTTTTCAAGTTATTACGTTTTGTAATTTAAATAAATAAATATGTTGTAAATTTCCATGTTTGTCCTCATCGAACAATATGTTTGTTGAAAGAAAACAGACATAGACTCTTTTTTGCGAATAGTCACTACAGTACACTTGAAATAACTCTGTCGCGGGAGTCACTGAACAAACTAAAAGAGCAAACACTAGATTGTTTGTCAGAACTCCATTTTTTGTTGTAAAATAAATTTGTGAAAACTTATAATATTGTTTGATCTGTTTTCTTTTCAATAAACATGTTTGGGAAACATATTTTCTATTGTAGTTTATGTAGTCATTGGCTTTAGCTTGTATTTAGAACGTTATAAAAACTGTAATTTCTCCTTGTTTGTCGTACAAGACCTTTTAATCCATCCCTTTCTTATTGCTCTTATGTGACCAAACGTCCGCGATTCTTCTTCAGAAATTTCGCTGGCAAAGTTTTTAAACCTCAGAGGGATTATTCAATGGTGATTGGCGATACAGATTTAAAGAAAATACAGTGCAAGTAATGTCAACGAACCCTATTTATCAAGCAAATATTGACTAGTTAGCAATTTTTGACCAGTCCCTCTGACGCCACTTGTCTCTAGGGAGGGGAAGTGAGAATGATGCAATATCTGTCGGAACCGCGACAGTGTCAGTGACAGTTAACAGTCATTGCTGCAGAGAAGGCGCAAGTCATGTCCAAAGGTGCGATCACACTGGGGAACTTTCACAACGAAACTGTTATGCAACAATGCTAAAATACATGAAAACGACTCACGAAATCAATTATCAAACTCCCAAATGGCAAGCCGCAACTCCAAAGTTGCATGCGCTAGTGGAAATGACACATTTTTAAATTTAAAATTGCTGCAACTCATACTTGGTTCCATTCATAACCATTTATAAAATACTATGTAAAATATTTCGGAAGGTCTAGTGCAACATAGAGGCGAAATCGACAACCAAAGTTGCTTTAAATGCTGCTGACTTTTTTTATTGCGCAACACGAGTTTCATAACTAGCAAAATCTACAGCTGAAGCTGCTTTGAATGTTGATTACTTTTGATACTGCGCAACACGAGTTTCATGACCTACAGTTGTAGCTGCTTTGAATGTTGCTGACTTTGAATTATTGCGCAACACGAGACACATGACTATCAACGACGAAATGCCCCAGTGTGATCTTACCTTAACAGTAAATCCACACCTCAAACACGGTTCTAATAGCAATAATTTGTGCGATAAATCGCGAAAGTTTGATCCTACAGCCATTCCGGATTGCGAGAGTGACGAGGTGGTTGCTTGCACTATCTCAAATCAAACATTATGCTTATTTTGACGACAATGCAGTGAGGCATAACTTGCGCAATTTATCACGCAATTTCTTGCCAGTTCAAAAGTATCTCGAGAATCCACAATTTACACTCCACAACATCTTATAATTTACTACTCTGTTTACCACGGAACTGCAAGACGTAAAACAGTGTTTACTACGGAACTGTAGGCGACCTTCGCTATCAGTAGGCCTACAATACCGTTCTGTCCTGTGTAAAAAACATTGTGCTGACAAACATCAATGGAAGGCTAGTTTATGAATATATACTACACGTTGCAAAAACAAAGTTTCCACTGTGACTAGCTCCGATAGTACAGTATTTGTTATCTTCCACTGCATAAGTGCAGCGTTTTACAATTGCAATTGTTAAAATTTATGAGATAAAAATTGTTTGAACACTTATATTTAAAAAATCAGAAACAACACCCTGCAGTAATATTTAAAGTCGAGCTACACCAAAACTCTTTTAATAAATGGTAAAAATTATAACATAAAATGCTTAAAAATCAAAATTAAAAATTGTTAATGACCTCCTTAATTTTAAAGTCTCAAAATGCCTATCTTAATAGTTATAATTGCTATAAGTGATACAAACGATATAGTATAATTATAAAGTAGACCTATAACCAAATTTATTATTATTTTCTATATCTAACCACGGCAGATGAAAATCAAATAATGATATGGTCAAATAAATTTACATTATCGAAAACCATGTTTCGGCACAGAAAACTAATGTTTTTTCCGTTGGTTTTGGTAAACATTTAACTTGTCAAACAAAAATTAGGAAAACAAATATTAGTTACATTTAATGAAATGTCCACATTACTTATGTTTACAAAAGGCATATTCAGTCGTGAATCATTCTTTAAGAAACTCATCTACTGAGTAATATGCCCGATCGATAAGGTGACATTTTAGGGAAGTTCGGAAATGCTTTACTGAGTCCGTTTCAAATTTGATCGTAGGGGATTGACAAGTTTAATGGCTGAGTAATACGTCACTCCCTCATACAAAGTGAGTCGATGGAGCGGATACTGCATATGGTATTTTCAAAAATTGTTTATTGTTTAATTAGTTTTAATTCAAAGTAAGGTTAAACTTCATCCGTCCAGGTTGTTTCGCGTGAATAATTTTGTCAATATCATTGGGCTGCAGTTGATAATTAAAGCAGGTTAACTGCTCACCTCTTGTAAACACAGTTAGGAATTAAATCATAACTAATAAGTATTAATTAAATAAGCATACTGTATACTAAAACCAATATTAATGTTTATATCGAACAACGTACATTAAGCCTTCATTAATTTATTAATAAATAGGCTAATTCTATTTATCAATCCTGACTTCCATATAACAAAGCCACTATTTAAGATATGTTGGCTTTTAACATAAATTAATTTCATATTCACCGAACTACCCGAAAGTAAAATCTTTTAGGAGTCCAAAACGACAAAAAAATCTTGACATTAAGGAAAGAGACAAGCCGCCAAGCTTCCACCTGATCCCTTGGGTTATAAAGATTTTCATCAATCCTCGTCTTCCCACTGAAGCCGAGAGAAAAACTCAGCATTCGCTTAAGTTACCGCAAAAAATAAGACTGATTACAACAAGACCTTCCTTTAATGGGTATTGGGTAATTGGGCAATAAATCCTGAATTGCTTTCATTGTTTCAAAAGTTTAAATACCTTTTCGGAATAGCATATTAAATTAACTTAAACCCCATTAGACTACATGGTGGACCCATTGGATTGTTTGTTGTAGATTAACCTAATGAATATGTAAATATAAAAATCATCATTGCTGGCAGAAATAAAACTATAGCAAATTTCTTAATGAGAAAGATTATTTTAAAAGACTAATCCCAGGAACATTGCAATAGACTATATAGCTAATCGTCTTGGGTTTCCAAGTCCACTTATAAATATATGTTGTTACAATACAAATCTTGGTAAATAAAGGTCATATTTTGAGGATATACGGAACACAAATTATTGTGAATTATTATTAATTAATTATTACACTAGTTTGTGACAGCCATATTATCTACATATTTAAAAAATTTTGCTTTTTGTTCACTCACTTCCTGAAGTTAATACTTAACCGATTTTGATGATTCTTTTTATATTTAAAAGATAATTTAAGGTTCTTCACTGTCGAGCCAGAATTCCGATTTAGGCCCCAGGGCTCTGCCCCACGGGACTTCCAGGTTCCCATGTTATTCATATGGAGGAGAGTTTTACTTGGATTAAGTCACATGTGTTTTTTAGCGATTTCCCCTATAAGAAGCTATTACCGCAGGTGGCATGGTAATAATTAAGCACGAGACCATAACTTTTTGTTTTGAGGTCCCCAGATGCCAAGAGGCATAGATATAAATTCGTTCAAATTTATATCTATCTATCTATCTATCTATCTAGATATATAAAATGAATGAATGTACAGTATTTTAATGAAACTTGGTAAGTGGCTCTAGGTAGTAGTGATACCCATTTATATGCATTGGAAATTCGCTGAGTACGCAGGTTTGCTGCGACAGGGGTATTTTGTATCAGCAATTTTTTTGCGGGGGAGCAGCTCGTAGGTATTTAAATTTAGAGAATGTTCTATAAAAGGCATCTACAATTAGATATTCTTTCAGTGGATGGTGATTTTTTTCTCAAATTAATTAATTCCACTGATAATATTTTTAATGACTTCCCCTGCTGTGAATTTCAAACAAAGAAGTTACTCCTTCAAAGGAAGGTAGTTTTAGCGAATTTCCTCTATAGGGAAGAAGCTATTACCGTAGGTCTCATGGTAAGACTTAAGCTCAAGACCATGATAACTTTTCGTTTTGAGGCCCCCAGATGCCAAAAACACCATTCGTTCAAATTCATAGTATATACATATACAGGTAAATATATAGGTATATATATAAGTGTCCGTAGGCACGATAACTATCGTAAAAATTGTCCGATCTTGATGAAATTTGGTGCAAACGTGTAAGGCAGGATCTATTTTCATGAGTTCGAGAACCAGACAGGTCGCTCTGTTTCAAAGGGGGTTTTGGGGGGGGGGGGGTTTGTAGCCCAAAAATTGGTTTTAGCGGATTTCCCCTATAGGGAAGAAGCTATTACCGTAGGTCTCATGGTAAGACTTAAGCCCGAGACCATGATAACTTTTCATTTTGAGGTCCCCAGATGCCAAAAACACCATTCGTTCAAATTTTTATATATGTATATATATATATTTATATATATATATATATATATATATGTGTCCGTAAGCACGATAACTCACGTAAAAAAGGTCCGATCTTAATGAAATTTGGTACAAATGTGTAAAGTAACATTTTTTTGAACGAGTTCGAAAACCAGACGAATCGCACCATCCGAAGGGGGGTTTTGTACCCCAAAAATGTGTTTTTCGGGGTTTCCACATGTAATTTTTATTTAAATCAAATTTTAATCCATACCATTGAATTCAGCTTAAAAAAAACAAACAATTTGGTAATTTGATCATTGCTCTACGTCAATTGGTTCCTGAGATATCGAAAGTGCTAAACGCAGTACGTTGTCTAATGTTATTCTTATGGAGAAAAAGAAAAAATGTACATCTCGCTTATTTATGAACATAAACTGGCGAAATTTGGTATATGGCTTAATCTGGTTGTGGTTTATTGTTGTTTGCACAAACAAATTTTTCGCCTATGGTTCCTGTAGCAGCAAACCTAGGTAATCGGTCCCCATGTTATTCTTATGGAAAATACTTAAAATGTTATATCACTTATTTATGAATGTATATGGATGAAACTTGGTATGTGACTTCACTAACATGAGTTCTATTGATATTTGCATAAAAACCCATTATTTTGTGTGCCTTTTTGCAGCAAACCTGCGTACTCATCCACAATGTTATTCTTATGGAGAATAATTAATATTTTAAATACTGCTTGTTTGTGAATACATTTCTTATGAATCCTGTGAAGTGGTTTAATGAGTTATGTTATACATTCATTGGAAATTCGCTGAGTATGCAGGTTTGCTGCAACGGGGGTATTTTGAACTTTTTACATGTAATTCTTTTTAAACCCAAACTTTTGTTTAGACCATTAAATTTAGCTTAAAAAACAAACAATTTGGTATTTTGATCATCGATCTACGTCAATTGGTTACCGAGATATTAAAAGTGCTGAACAAAGTACGTTGTCCAATGTTAATCTTATGGAGAATAAGTAAAATTTTATATCTTGCTTATTAATGAAAAAATATTAATGAAACTCGGTATGTGGCTTCATCTGGTTGTGGTCTATTCTTATTTGCACAAAAAACAATTTTACCGATACTTCCTGTAGCAGCAAACCTGTGTTCTCAGCCCCCATGTTATTCTTACAGAGAATAAGTCAAATCTTATGTCTCCCTTAATTATGACATAAATTAATAAAATTTAGTATATAGTTTCACCTCTTGTTGAGTTATACTGATACTTGCATTAAAAGCCATTTGTTAATATGCTTATTTGTTAATATATTTTTATGAAACTTCGTAAGCGGCTATTATTTTTGTCTTATGTAGTATTAAGACAAAAATGTGCATCGGAAATTCGCTGAGTACGCAGGTTTGCTGCGACGGGGGTATTTTATATATATTTTGTATCACATTTAGCCCATGAATTTCCTTCCCAAATTCACATTATTTTCACATTATTCACATTCACATTATTCACATTGTACTCACATTATTTTGGAAAGGCCTTCGAGATTAATTTACTAATTTGTTTAGTACTGTTACTGTATAGTATTGTACTATTGCTATCAGTTTCAATAGGCCTAAATAAATGCATGGCTAGGAGAGCAGGTCAAACTATTGAAAAGGTAATGTTTTTTTATATGATTATTTTATATAGGAAACCTATTTGATAGAATAGAGCTCTCTATAAAAATTTCAGGAAGTTGTTCCTGAGGTCTAAACAAATTTAAAATAGCATATTAACATATAGCATATTTCGCTCTGTTTTTCTTTTGTGTGTCTGCCAGTATGCATTTTTCAATAAATATATCATAACTTAAAAACCACTTGATTTATTTACTTGAAACATGGCACATGTGTTGTTTTTGTTTAGGGCTAATCTTTAATTCCGTAAGCGAATCGGTCCCCACAAAATATCTCGAGCTAGGAAGAAGTTATGATGATTCATTTTAAAGCTTGAGGGCCAAATACGGTGGGAAAAATATCAGAAATGTCAACAATTTTGTGGGCTACACCCCACTTGACTTCAAAGGTCCAATGATTTTCTTATGGAAATATCACTACAGTGTTTTTATTAATAAGCAAAATGAACTAATGATCAGCTATGATTATCCTCTTACCACCACATGTTTGGGGCTATAGCCCCTGTAAGCCACTAGAGTAAGTAGCACCAAAGTAGTCCGATGGAAGTTAATACATTGTTGTCAAATCGCGCTGGTCTAATAAAACATATGGTAGAGTGTATGTGTCATCTGTTTTTAAATCCATTACTATTGTTGAAATAAATACTAGTGAATACTAGGAATATCTGGCTTTATTCAAGAAAATAACACATAGTAGTTTTGTATTTAAAGAGCAGACTATCAAAAACAAAATATATATTAAAAAATTTAAATAAACTACTAACATGTGATATAACTAAACGTGGAATAACATCCATTGAATAGTTGGAAATATCATATCATTCTTCCCGCCTCAGAGAATAAACTTCATAGTCCTTTCAAAATGAGGGTAATTTCTTGTTCCTTTGAGGGCGCTGCGATGTCAGTGGGGTTGAGACTGCAGGATATCGGACTGCAGGCCGAGTAGCCAACTCTATGTTTTCAAGAGATTCCGGACCTTGTGTTATCGGATGCTCAACTTCTTGTATTTGTGGTGTTTGAGGAACCTCATTTAATTGTCAGCAACGGTGAAAACATTATTGAAGAGAGTAGTTCCCCATGGCGAGCACAAATAGTTGTGGATAAGTAATGAAAATCATAAGAAATGCATGTGTATTGATTATTCACAAACGATTAACACGTATACTCTTCTCGATGCATACCCTCTTCCTCGGACTGAAGACATTGTTAACAAAGTCGCTCAGTATTCTGTGTTCAGCACCACTGATCTAAGTAGTGCATATCACCAAATACCAATAAGTAGAAATGACAAGCTCTTTACTGCTTTTGAAGCAAATGGAAAGCTGTATCAGTTTTGCCGCATCCCTTTCGGTGTTACTAACGGGGTTCCATGCTTCCAAAGATTCTTTGATGATCTAATAACAACAGAGAAACTTAAAGGGACTTTCGCCTATTTAGACGATATCACAATTTGTGGTCAAAACCAGGCTGATCAAGATAAGAATCTCCACACGTTTTTACAGTGCATTGAAAAGTATAACTTAACTATTAATCAATCCAAAAGTAAGTTTTCAACTCCTTCCATAAGTGTTCTAGATTATACTACCTCTGATCACATCATTCGACCTGATCCAGAAAGGCTAAAACCTCTAATTGAGTTTCCAATCCCAAAGAACACTGCAGCTTTGCGCAGGGCACTGGGGATGTTTGCACACTATTCAAGGTGGATCCCCAACTTTTCAGAAAAAATAAGACCTCTTGTCAACAGTAAATATTTCCCTCTTGACAAAACCGCTACTTCGGCTTTTTAGAACATCAAAAAGCTAATTGCTAACCCTGCAATGCATTCCATTGATGAAACTAAACATGTGGAATAACACCCATTGAATAGTTGGAAATATAATTTCAGTACACAACATCAAAAAAACAAACATACGTAATCATTGTTTGTGAAATTCGTATGGCAACAGTGTTGGATGATAGGGGGTTAAGGGGGGAATCATATGGGCAATCAACCATCGGACCATTTTCATGCGGTCTACTCTAGTTTGAAGTTGAATTTGACACTTTCATTTGTTTACCGTTTAAATTTTTAGGGCTTAATATCTTAAAAGCAGCAAATATAAAAAATGTAGATACAAAAAATATGCAAATGTTTTGCCAAAAAGGTGGTAAGTATACAAATTTGTTTGATGACTCAAGGAATAAGCTGAGTAATTGTATTTTTGCTGTAATTAAAGCACATTCATTTATTGTAATTTCCATCCAATTATTTTCCTTAATTGCAATTGCTCAGCTGTAAATTGAGAGATCATTAAAATCGATGACTTTTTCAAGAAAGGGGTTTGCTCATTGTCTCTCCCAAAATACAAACGTTTCCCAGGTTTTTATAGAATAATTTTTGACTAAGTAACAGGCTGAAGGGAATTATACTTTCGGTGGTTCGTTGAAGGCTGGGAAATGATTTAGCTTTTTTAGAATTACATCACTATCAAAAACTTCACATTCATAATTTAGATCTAGTTCATATGCCATCAATATATTTTATCAGAAATGGGTTTTCGCTTGGCACCCCTCAGGAAATTTAAGATCTAAGAATTACTGTGATAATGGAAAACACAATCCCGGAGGGTCTTTCCATAAATTGACTTAGGCTCTGACGTCAGATGCAATAGTACTCCTGCAATAGTAATGTTCTCTCTTAGGACTTCAATGGCAATGACTTTAAAGAGAACTTTTGTTTACATACCTACTGGATTTACAACAAATATTATCGATTAGCACTCAAATATTACATATCCTATTTTGGCTTTTATTTTAATCCACTGATATATAATTTCCTAAAACTGATTCTTTCCTCCAGAAAAAATAGTAAGCCTTATTGAAACTGACAGGCTTGACTCATGTTTGAAACAGTTTTACTTTCGTACTTTGTGGATAGGTAAAAGAAAGAAGTATAGAATAGACACTAGGACGAGGAAATGTAATAAAAACAAAACCAGATCACTAAAATCTTAATCTCAGTCAGATTTTAGGTATGTCTTAAGTTATTTCTAATACAGACTGAAAAACGCATGGTTCTTGTCCTAAAGTTCCATGTACTGTGATATGTTAATAATTTTTAAACAGTTTGTATATATTATATATTTGCCCTCAACCCTGAGCCCCAACTTGCATATTTTACATCATTAGATAGTCCTTCGAGTGTTAGAAGGCTATAGAGGGACACAAAAGTAGTTTAAACTCCCTTTTTTTTTAGTGCACATTACGACATGTTATTGTGTACATGTAAGTAAGTGTGTGTATGTGTTATTGTATAAATATTTATGTGAATTTTTTACTGTGTAGATTTCATTATGAATATGTCTTTATTTTCATGTCACTGAGTATAGGTTTTTGGATAAGTTACTGCGTACATGATTCTTCACACGAAACACGTAATCACACCACACACACACATGTTATCGTGTAGCGTTGCTGCGTACACGTTATTGCGTACATGAGAGACAGAAGGGGGCGGTGAAGGACGGTTGAAGGTGGAGGAGGCTGGGCAGTATCACACAGTAACTGGTTCAATAGGATAAAGACATCGGTCAGTGCTGTTAATAGGCTGGAGTGGGAGTGACAGTGGTCGCAGAAACATGCTCCTACAATCATGTGACGGATAACGCCCGACTGACACTGGCTCACATGATAGCCTGCATGTTCAATCCTACTGCTTCCTATTCAAAGCATGTTAGTTATCTCTCCATTAGGTACAATGCTGATTTCCAGGGATAAATTTATTATGTACAAACATTCCAGCAAAGAAAACTAACCAATTAGCCCAGCGCAGAAAAGATAAACATTCTTTATTCACACAATCATAGAGTGGTGTTGGCATCAGAAAAAACATTAAATACCCTCGTCGCAGCAAACCTGCATATTCAGCGAATTTCCAATGCATAATATATGTCTTAATACCACATAGAGCCGCATACCAAGTTTCATAAAAATATATTCACATATAAGCAATTTTAATTATTCTCCATAAGAATAACATTGATAATGAGTATGTAGGTTTGCTGAAATAAGGAACACAAACAATTGGTTTTTATGCAAATATAAATAGAATTTAACTAGGTGAAGTTTCATCTAGTCCACATACCAAGTTTCATCAATATTCAATCATAAATAAGCGCTATATAACATTTTAATGATTCTCCATAAGAATAACATGGGGCTGAGTAAGCAGGTTTACTGCAACAAGGAACAAATAAAATGGGTTTTTATGCATTTATCAATATAACTCAACCAAGTCAAGCTACATACCAAGTTTTATTAATTTATGTTCATAATTAAGGGAGTTAATACATTTGACTTATTCTCCATAAGAATAACATGGGGGCTGAGTACGCAGGTTTGCTGCTAATGAAAAATTAACAAAAACTCAGTTTTTTGTGCAAATATCAATATACCAGTACTACGTGAAGCCACATACCAAGTTTCTTCAACATACATTCATAAATAATCGATATATCAAATTTTATTTATTCTCCATAAGGATAACATTGGACAACGTACTGTGTTTAGCACTTTGAATATCTCTGCAACGGTTGGGCGTAGAATCAAAATTTAAACACCAAAATGATTGTTTTGTGGAACTGGACAGATTGGTAAAAGCAAATGTGAAGTTTACATTGAAATGAACTGAGGAAAAACCAAAAACCTTTTTCCCATAAGATTAACATAGGAGACTTTATGAGTAGGTTTTTTTGATTTTCTCCGCAACCACTCAACCTAGGTTAATAATTCAAAAAAATATATTATTTGTTTTTTAATGGTCAAAACTAAAATTAAGTTTTTTAAAAATTTTAAAAGTTTTTTTCGAAATCGGACGTTTTTTACTCAAGTTATTGCATTCACGGACACACACACACACATATATATAAATTTGAACGAATAGTGTTTTTGGCATCTGGGGACCTCAAAACAAAAAGTTATCATGGTCTGGGGCTTAAGTCTTACCATGAGACCTACGGTAATAGCTTCTTCCCTATAGGGAAAATTCGCTAAAAAATTAATAAACAAATCAAAACTACAAATACAAAGAACAAAGAGCATATGGTGTTGTGTAAAGACTGTGTGATGGCTTCTCCACTCCAAAAATGTCATTTCAGTGTAGAATAGGTGGTCCTCAAAGACATCAAGTCCTTTCAGGAAGTGCCTTTTAAAGCATTCTCTAATGTCTTGTTTAAGATAGTCGGGCATTTTACTGAAGTAGAATGTTTCTGTGTAGGATGGCTTATTTTCAGAGACACTAAGGTGATATAAAGGAAGTGAAAATTTAGGCCTTTCTAGTGTTGTGATGGTGGTAGTCTCCAAGTTTTGGTTTGTTTGATGACACTACCATGAGAATGACATCTTACTATCTATACTAAACTGCATCATTGACCATTAAAACTGAGTACACTGACACTGATACCGGTAGTAACCGGTAAGATTGGACCTAGGCCTACCCGTATGTTTTCTAGAAAGGTGGACTCCTAACTAACCAATCTGCCACAGCATTATCACATAATAACCGCTAGTGATTGAGGGGAATTGAACCCAGTACCTTGCAAAACAAAGTCACACGCCACCAGGCTATTCCCGTACAGGGCATTAAACAAAGCATGCACAGTGGTGAATTGTAGAAATGGATTTGAGGTTATTCGAGCTTGACTTTAGCTCATTAGAATTTAGGATTTAGGTATAGGAGAGGTATGCTTCTAACAACAGTATGTGACTAATGAGAGGTCTTAATCTAAAATTCACACGTCAGTTACGTGAGTTACACTTCTATTACTGTTACGATGATTGTAATTATAGTTATATATTTTGTTTTTACAATTTACTTTGGACTTTGGAGTTATCAAATACTTTGTTTATGTTTAAGATGTAATGCCAACAATTTATGGTAAGGTACACTGTTAATATTGTATTTAGCTTTATTATTACAATATATTATTATTCAAAAATAGGTATATGCAGTTAATTGTAAGGATGGAGATGACTGTTGGCGTAAATAATTCTCTTTAGGCAAAATCAAAGTAATGTTTCTTTGTCTGCTCCTTATGGTTCCTAAAGTATTCTTTCGATTGTGATGAAACCTTGCATGGTAATTCAGATTGACCATAGGAAAGTTTCTTAGTCTTAAACCTTAGGGCTCCACCCTACTAAACTTTGAGATTATTAGTGTCCAACATTATGGAGTAGGAGGGCTAATGATATTTCTGTATTTGGGTTCCCCTGGTAACAATATTTTACAAGGGGAAAAAATGGGAATCAATAAAGACCATGCAAACGAAGTCCCAGGTATCAGCTAGTAAATAATCAAATAACAGAGCAAAGAAATCCCACAAACATCTCTATGCACAGTTTTACTCCAATCGATTCCAGCAACATTTTTGTTTCGTATTTATATAGCCTGATTAAACAAATGTCTTAACATTATATGTAAAACCCTAACGTTATAACCTACCAAGACATTCTTCAATTTCAACAATCAAAATTAGGCTATGTTATTAAAGAGATAAATTACGATATATTATCATGTTTCAAGCACATTTTACTTAGGAAAACCTAAAGTGCATGCATTATATTCCAATGGTAAAGGAATCGATTTCAAAATACAGTGTGACTATCAGCAAAAAGTGTAAATGATTGCATAAAAGCTGGGAGCAAAGGTTCAACGGTTGCTCAGTAGTCATTTGATATCGGTTTAAAAACAAAGATATGCCTGTGTCTACACTTAAATATACACCAGTTTTAAAGCTCATTTAATGCATAGCTTGACTCTCTTAGAAAGACAAAATCAAACACAATTGAATCCCTCAAACACTAGGCTATGCTATAGCCCAAACAAAATATTTCTGTTTTGCACACACTTCCACCTGCTAATAAGTTAATTGAGTTTAAGAAGTAGGCTAATGGAATTAATCAGGCAATTACTGTACATACTCGGTGTTTTTATTAAATGTTTCAGACATTTAACATAAAAGGACTAAATTAGCTAATAAAGTTTACCATAAGTTGCTTAGTTTAAACAAACTGAGGGCTAGTGTTATGCTTAAAATTATTAATTATTAGGTCATGAAGTGCAGGTGAGTCTTCCCGCAGTTACTATCCTGTCTCAGGTTACCGGTACTTTAGGAATTTAATTGTGATCTAAAGAGGGTGGTTCTTTAATTTTAAAACCTAAAATAAAATTATTAACAGTTAGAATTGCTCATGCACAGCCTGTGTATTGAAATACCTGGTTTGAGTTAGGCTAAAAGAGCTGCCCATTAAATTATCATTTAAGTTATAATACGGTTTTGAATTGTTTACTTATTTTTCATATTTAACGGTGAAGGCAATCTTCAAAATGATGGCTCAATTATTTTTTATGGGAGTATTAAGGGAGATATGTCCTGAAAACTACTTAGACCTGCTGATGTTGGACAGAGCATATAGAATTCAGTTCCGGTTCTACTAAAAACTGTTGCTATGCAACTGATCATGAGAGGTTTAACACACTCTGAGTGGGAGAGTGGGTAACTATAGTAGCCTGTATACTTATAGTGATGTTCTTGTCAATAAACCACTTGCAAATTGATTTACTGCATAAAGGAAAAACTCCATCGGCCCTAAATGAATGTTATTTTAAAACCATATGTTTTCCATTTAAATAGGTAACTTCGGTATATCATATCATTAAAATATAAAATTGAGTGGTTGGAGTATCCGGCTGTATCACTCCTCAAATCTGCTTAACCTTAAGTCCCACTGTTGTATTTCTGTAGCCTATATAGGCCTACTAAAAATTTACCAGACATGTTAATCACCATTTTTTAATGTGATGTAACTTATCTGTTGAGTTGCACAATCTCATTTTGAACCTTGTTGATTAAATTGTAAAAATAACTTGACTAGACTTAAAAACCACCTCTTCAAACTAATAATACACCCAATAACGTTTTTGAGTTTGGCAACAGTTAAAACCCTATAACCACAGTAACCAATCATGGTAAAAATACATTAGCCTATAACCTATGGATAAGGCCTATGTGCATTTGGTTTTAAAATTATAATTTATTTTTTTAATTTACTCGCATGAACAAGAATATTACCTCCATTTTTATCGGCAAAGCCCTCATGTGGGTACCAGAAAATTAAAAACACGTTGACCTAACTTATATACTGTATTTTTTCATGATTTTTTGTGCCAAGCTAGTAAATTTGAATTTAAAAATATATGTTTTTAAACCACCGATGTGTAGGTAAAAGCCTACTGGTTAACTTAAACTGCAGTAGTTGTAGCTGATTACCTAAAGCACGTCTTGATTTATTAACTGAATCGTTAGTTATACAATGTTCTTGAGGAATCATGAAAAGAAAGTCAAATATTATTTAAGTTACCTAGCCTAAATTAAGATCAACTTGTGAACTGAATGTCTTATGGAGGTTTGGACTGGCTGTCCCTAACTATTATTTGGCCTAAATGAATAATGTTATTTGAATTTCATTATTGGAGTTTAAGTTATTTTTGACACAAGGGTAGAGCTTCATAAGCGGCCACCAACTAATCAGATGCGATATATTGATCTTAAACATTCGATATATCGAATCGGAACACTCGATATTTTGAATTGTATTTTATTGTTCAATATAATATATCTAAAATGATTCACTCAATATTTATATTAATATAGACCCTAATCTAAAATCAACTAATTGTCAATCATTAATAATAATATGCGATACCAGTTACAAATATATTTTAATGAAACATTTAACAAACAACAAACAAACGAAAACTACGATTTGAAAATAAACAACAAATAATATAGAAATATATAACTAAGCTAAAACTTAAGTTATCTTTGCCACGATAAACTTTGTGGGCTCCTTTCACAAATTAAATTAACAGAACACTGACAAAGATAACTAAGTTTTAGCTTGGTTATACATTTCTTTACTATTTGTTGTATTTTTAAATTTTAGTTTTCATTTGTTTGTTACTTGTTAAATGTTTCACTAAAATATATTTGTAACTGACATTATCGCTCTTAACCACAATTTTCAGAGACTGTTTCAACATATGCCATGATGACTCGAATGTTTAGGTATTTTTGTTAATTAGGTTAGAGATTTATTTAAAATGTAATTCGATATATTGAATGTTTAGGATCGATATATCACATCCGATTAGTTGGTGGCCACTTATGAAACTGTACCCTGACACAATTCAATGTGATACTCACATACATTAAGTTTATATCCTAGTTTAGTTATTTTATACTGTACCAATACCAGGTATCGGATCAAAGGCAGTACCAGAACGCCTATGTCACATACAAACTAGTAACTACATAGGCCCTACTTTAGTAAGTTACTTGAAAACTGTTGTTTAATCACATTGAATTAAAAACATAGAAGATTAAAATAACAAACAAAAAAACTAACATATTTCTTACCTGTAGTGCCAAAAAGCTGATTGACCAAATCCCAGTAGAAGCCTTCCTGCATAGATTTATCATGTCCATGTTGCTGACACAAACTTGGCCAGAGCTGAGACCTAATTGTACTATTAGTGGGCCAGCAATTATCTCTCAAAATCTGTTTTACCTCCCGTTTCTTTCCTGACTGTAGTAGGCCTTGTATTTCATTAAATGTTTTAAGAGGTGGCTTTTTACCAACAGGGCTATCTGGGAGGTTAGGGATACTACTTGTGTCAACATGAGGTGGGAATACCTCATAGATGTCAGACTCTTCTTCCAGCACTGATAGCATTTTGCAGGCGATTATTTTTTTCGTGTGGTGAACATTTTATAGCCTTAACCAAAGTACAACAGTCTTAATCTACGTCTGATCTTGAAGCATAAGTTGCATCTTGTTAGAATCACGGCTGAAATAAGTCCAACAACACCAAACTAGAAGCTCAAAATATGTAATAGAATAAAGTGATTATAATTTGGAATAAGAGTTTTCAGAGAACTTATTTTTGTCGGTCATAATAGAGGTATTAGGCTAAATCACAAGGCTTTGATGAAGATTATTTTTGTTTATATGAAACCGCTTATACCTGGCAAACTCCTGATCAATACACACTTGAAGCCTGATTAACAAATTTAAATTGCAAAATGAATTAGTAGATACAACAAATTTCAACCACTTTTATATCCCGAAACACACACAACACTTCAACCCGATTACGACTGCACAATCAAGACGACAAACTGTTCGTTACTACTCAGTGAGGCCAACATAGCCGTAAAAGATGATCGTACAATTCGGTCGCGTACGACATTGAAAAAAGACTTCTCTCTTGGTATCTATCGGGCTATTATTGGCCCACCATTTCAGAGCAGTTGGCCAGCCTGGGAATATTTTGCGCATGGCTAAGAACATTTTGGTGAGCACTTTTTCGCCTACGTTGAAATGAGATAAGGTTATCGTTTCGATATTGAAATATTTAACCAACCGATTGCTTGTTTGTGTTAATGAACTTTCGATTACGATTGTTGTGGTGGAAAAGCATATATATGGTGATTTCATTCAAAGTCAAGTATAATTAAAATCAAAAGTTGTGGATACAATGTAAAATTGGATCTACAAATGGATTTGCGTGAACAAAACAACTAACAACTAGGTTACAGTTCACGACAAAAATTATAGGAACCTAACTCCGCAGAGCGCTGTATAAGTGGCTGTTCGACTGTTCGTTGTGCAACATAATTACAAATAAAGGGATTAGTTAGTATAAATAAACAAAAGTAAAATTAAATAGAAATGCCAGACCTAAAAAAGTAATAAACAAAAGTAAGATTTAACTCCGAAAAAATTAAAGTCAACTTTTAGATTAGTGTAAATAACTTTTGGCTTAGTATAAATAAACTAAAGTAAAATTAAATAGAAATGCCAGACCTAAAAAAGGAATCAACAAAAGTAAGATTTAACTCCGAACAAATTAAAGTCAACTTTAAACAAATTTCAGATTCCAAAACATCAAATGTGAAATTTGAACACGGAACCGCATGATCGTGGGTGAACCATCTGATCTGACGTCGTATCCACTGAACTACCGAAGCCTATCGATTCGCCAGAAAGTTACAATTCATCAGGAAAAGTGAGCAACGATTATAAATTAGTTCGATAAAGCAAACAAACAATCGGTTGATGAAATTGTTCGATATCGTAACAAATGATAACCTCATCTCAGCGTAGGCGAAAAAGTGTTAACCACATATTTTTTGCAGAATGTGTTCATGGAGTAAGATAGAATATTACCTTGATCAATATCTTTATATATAATTCTGTAAATGAAATTTTTAAGTCAAAATTGTGGGAACTCGGAAAGTTGCAGATGATGAGAGATGACTCAAATTAAAGGTCTTGATCCTAGGGACTCGGGAAAAATAGCAGTATTTCTAAAAAGTTACCAGGAAACGATAAATAACGAAAACCATTCCCACAATAAAATCATGGGGATATAAAAATGTCTGCTTTGTTTAAATGAAAACATATGTGACTAAGTGTTTCCTTTGTTTACGAACTGACATGTATTCTACGTATATTTTTTTTATTTTCCTCGGTATATAAAGAGAGAAAACATGTTAAGGCAGAGTATTGGACCAATGATTGGACCAACGGGGCTATGGCCCTTCAAGTCACTAGTTATGTAATTAATTTCATTAAAGTACAATGTATACTTAAGCTAAACCAGTGGGTTTATATAAATCCAATGGCTAAACTATCCCATAATATTTTATTTTAGTTTTATCCCCCAAATTCAGAGGAGAAAATAGCACCAACACTAACTGCCATGCTGCTTCACCATGGCCCCTCTGTAGAGTTAGAAGGTTTCAAGATTAAAGATTAAAGATTCTTTATTGTCATAAAACACAAAAACAGTGCATGGTCAAGCATCAAGCAAGGGCGAATCCAGGATTTTATTTGGAAGGGGGTGAGCTGAACCAGGGGGAAAGGTTTATAAAGATGTAACAAGATAGAAACTAAATTCAAATTCATTAGGATAAAAAAATAACAAGAGAAAACATAAAAAAGTGAGTTTTAATATTGCTTAATGGAAAACTTATTATAATATAATTAATTGTATATAGTTATTGGCTTTGAAGGCATCAAAAACTACAAGAGAACCAGCTTCCTGGGCACGCTCACGATTACATCCAGTACTTGTTCTAGTGAAACACTGACATTGCCGTAATGAACGGAAAAGAGTGCAAGATCAGTTAGTCTTAAATAAAAATGTACTAATAATTCAAATAAACTTGTCCTGTTGCTCGAACCCGAGCAAGTTTTTACCCATCGAAATTTTACATCAGCGGTAAGCAAACATAACAAATATCTAATTAAAACGGATGAAAACACATGCTTTTAATGAACACGTAGTTTAGACTTCCGCAGTCGGTTAGTACCACTGTTCCGAAAATTCAGCCCTTTACTGTATTTAAGTGGTTTCATTTCTTAAAATTCTAAGACTTATTGGCAAATCTACGTAGGCAAATTTAATGCAATTAATTTGACACCTCAAACGTTAAAATCCGTCTAGCCGTTATGAAGTTATGACTGTGAAGAAAAAACCCCTAGCGTATTAATATATAGGACGATTAATTATTTAGTAATTCATTGTGTATACCGATCATATCACCAATCATATATCATATAGACTAACTACAGTACTTGTTCAGACAATACATATATTCTTGTAACGTAAAAAACATAATAGTGTATGGTCCTACAGACTGATATTATTAAACTAAAGAATAATAATATGTAGTTAAGAGTAGGGCCTATATACTTTATTGTATTGGCTACAAAATACCTATAAGGTGACCAAAATTTCATGTACATTTATGATTGTGAAATCCTCTTAAAAGGCAACTAGGTTACAATTTATGTCCATCCCATTTTTTATTTGCAACCAGCGCCGGATTTAGGAGCTGTGGGCCCCTAGGCGCAGCAGGTGGTGCGGACCCTGACCACCCAGGTCAGCAAGCTGGCGGGTGACATGGCGTTTAGGCCCACTAGATGTGGTTCACCATGCTCTTCTAGGCTATGCTTCTGAATGGACTAATGTTCAGATGGTTCATGTTCAGATTTAAGGACCGTGACCTCTGACGACCACTCCCTGATGCTTTAAAAATATTGCACTTTTGTTTGCTTGGGGTGATACAGGTACAATTAAATAGCACAGGTCAAACTAAGCTGGACTTAATAATTATAAGGAATCAAATAAAATAAAATCAAAATCTTTATTTTTCCGTTCACAATACAGTTACAAAATAACGTTTGCAAGGACATCGGCAAAAATATCACAGAAATAACAAAATTAACTTACAGAATGACAATTTACATTAACGTTGCAAAAAGACAAATATACGCTGGTGACGAAAAACAAAGACATGAAAGATCTTAAAAAATATAAAATTCACTGTCGACGGATAACATTATTAAAGAAGGTTTTGGAATTTAAAATACATGTTCAAAATATTCATCCAAAGAGTATAAACATTTTCTTATCAACAAACCTTTTATTCTATCAACAAACTTTTTATTCTATCAGCAAATCTTCTTAATTCTAAGCTATTGATTGAGAGAGGTAACTTTATTGTATAGTTTAACTGCAGTGAATTTAAAACTTTTTTGAGGTTTTGCATACGTACACAATTCAGTCTTAATTTTATTACAGTTTCTTGTATTATACTTGTGGGCATTTGAATTTAAGCTAAAGTTACATAAATTTGTCTTGATAAAGATAAGACATTGGTAAATATAAATACAAGGTAACGACTTTACATTAAGCCTAATAAACAACTCTCTACAATGAGTTCTAACATGAACCTTACAAACAAGCCTAATTGCCTTTTTCTGTGCAATGAATAAAGATTTGGCAAAACCCGAATTACCACACAAGATTGTACCCAGTGGCGGATCCAACCAGGGGGTGCGGGGGGCCCGCCCCCCCTTGGACTCAGAAAGTGTGTAATTAATGGGTTGACTATATGGGTTAATGCATTGACTATATAACTGTACTAGACTGAAAACCTTATGGGCCTGTCTGATAACAAAAGAGGCGGGATTCTCCATGTAGTTCTGACAGCACTGGATAGGAATCACCACCATCGCATGCAATGGTGGACGTAACTCTACAGGCTACGGTCACCAATGCAGGTAGTGCACTGGGCTGAATCGGTCCTTCTCTGCCACAAATGCGGAGAGGCGGGCCATAAACACAATACTTGCAGCAAAGCATAGCAAAATAAACCAGGTATTATACCTGGTTTATTAGTGAATTTCCTTTGGAAAGTGAACTATTAGCATGACCCGCACGGTGAAACTTAAGCCCGGGACCACCATAGAAGTTCCTAACGTGACCCCCTGAACACGTTTTAGGGGGTCGTTCAAAATTATATATATATATATATATATGTGTGTGTGTGTGTGTGTGTGTGTGTGTGTGTGTGTGTGTGTGTGTGTGTGTGTGTGTGTGTGTGTGTGTTTGTACTCTAGCGGTCGCAATTTTGGTCCGATTTACTTCAAATTTAGCCCGAAAAAAAATTAGTCCGATTTAGCTCGAGATTAGAATAACTATGGTTCGGCATTTGAACAAACTTAGATAATTTCAACCTAACCTGATCACATTAATGATGTTTGAAGTAAACAAAACAATAACAATGCAACAATACAACTCAACAACCACATGTTTTTTAATCCGTTGATTGTAATCAGCTGCATAGGCGTAATTCAGGGGTGGCATGGGGGGCTGTTGCCCCCCCCAATAATTCGAAGAACATATTATTTTAATATATTAACAGTTACAATAATCACGATCACGACTATGCTTGCCCCTCCAATGAAACTACTGAAATTACGCTTATGATCAGCTGATCAGCTGATTGGGGCTATTTACAACAAATGGATTTTTTGCTGCCTCTTAACACACATTTCAATGTATCTCGGTTATGTTTTGTTCGATTCTCATGTTTTTGGTGTTGACAGATTGGAAATAAAATTTTCTAAAAAAAATTGGTCTTAGTACATTTTTGTATTTTTACCGTTTCCCTGCCATTTTAAATTAAAATTTTAAAATGGCCGCCATTTTGAAATTTTAAATTGGACCAAGTTGATTTTTTTTTCTACAGTAGGTCTATTTTATTTAAACATACTTACCGAGTTTTATAAAGATCGGTTGAAAAATTTTTAAGATAACAATTATTTTGTAAAAAATCCAAAGTGCCGGATATCTGGCAAACTAAGCGTTTTTGGAAAAAAATATTCTTGATTTACTCTTTATTTTCACCCATACAACGTTTTCCCAGAGTTTGGCACTTTACTTATGGGGCACTCTGTATATATGTTTTCTAACACAGCAAGTTTCTTGTAAATTTAGGCATTTATTGTCAGGTTTAGTAAGTATAGTTTACCAGTTATTAGTATATCAAGGAGTCCTTCAAATTCCATGTACTTGTGGTAAATAGGCCTATATTAGTTAGGTAGCAAAAACAGTTTTATATGTTTCCACATTTGTTGGACTATTATAGGGCCTATAGGTCTACCAGCTCCAAGCAGGTTGGTTTTGGTGCTTCATTAATCAATATATATTATAAATGTAAGTGTGGTTTGTGGGTATGTTCCGGATAAACTCCAAAACCAACCACAGCATCCCCGTGAAAGTTATATGGTAGGGTAGCCCTACATTCCCCATCTATGAAGAAGGTTTTATTTTTTAACTGCAAGGGTTGGGCTTGGAGAAAAATGAATAGCACCCGAGATCGCGCGCAACTCTCTTTGTCTAACAAACGGAAGTCTCAATTAGTTATCTTTTTCTGCAACGGGAAATTGAAATTTTTAGTGATTTGAGGTTGCAAGAGAGGGTCAATCACAAAAATATTTTAAAATAAATCGTCAGAATGTTCTAGAATCTAAATATAGGATAATTTCAAGAAATTACATCCTAAACATCTGTTCTCTAAAGATCCATTTCAGAAAATTTGTTCTCAAAAATTTTATTCTAGCGAAAGACCCTCAAAATTCAATCTTAGAAAGTTCCATTCTAGAAAGTTACATTCTCAACATTTTCATTCTAGAAAATTCCAATCCAGAAAGTTTCTTTCTAGAATGTTCTATTTAAAAAAAATTTTATTCTAAAAAGGTCTATTCTAGAAAGTTCTATTCTAAAAAGTTATATTCTCAAAATTTTCATTCTAGAAAGTTCCATTTCAGAAAGTTCCTTTCTAGAATGTTCCATATTGAAAACTTTTGTTCTAGAAAGTTCTATTCACAACATTCTTATTCCAGAAAGTTCCTTTCTAGAATGTTCTATATTGAAAATTTTTGTTCTAGAAAGTTCCATTCTAGAAATGAAATTTTAATTTCACTATTGTTCCCACTATGGATACTAACCCCCGTGTCAACGTCAACCGAGTGACGGTTGACAGTTGTCAAATGAATAAAATTAGAATTTTGTCTGTACATTGCTTGGAATTATGAAATTGATGCATATTTTCACGTTTTACACCCTAGGGAAACCAAAACAAATCTTATCTCAATTTATGTCTGTCTGTCTATCTGCCGGTGACGCTCAAGGACGGGTTTTTGTTCGCTTTTCACTGGAAAACAGGTGCACTGACATTAATGAAACTTTGTTTCTTTATTCTACATATGCGTGAGAAGGTTTTAGGGCACTATAAACTGGCATACGCCTTTTAAATAAATAATGGCGGCCGCTCAAAAACGTGATTTTGTGCGGTTTTGGTCATGTTTTGTTCGCTTTTCACAGGAAAACGGGTACACCAATTTTTATGCAACTTTTTTCTATTTTCTATATGTGCGTTACAAGGTTTTAGGGTAATTGGATTGTTTTAAATTACCTTAGGACACTGCCCCATAGGGTTTTAAAGATCCTATGCTATTCTTATGGACAAAGCATTTATTTATATTGAACCAGATGATGGCATAGTTATTCTATAAATAGTTGTTGTAGTTCTTTTTAAAACGTTGAGTGGAGATTGGTAATAAATAACATAAGTGGATATATGATCTAAATCTATATTTGTCAGACTCATGCACTCACTGACATAGTAATCACTTTATCTAAGAAACGACAATGTCTATTGAAGATAAAATTTTGGATGGTGGTTCCCCTTATGCTGCAGATTCACAATAAGAATATGTTTTAAAAAATCCTATAGGATTCTTCGCTAATTTACTTTTATGGCAATTTTATGAGTATTAGTATTTACTGAACCTTTGTAGGTTACATTTCGGTAGGAACATAACTAACACATCAGAACAAAACGCAAGCCTATTCCTGTTACGAAAATATTTAAGGGCTTTGCCCCCCGGAATTTTAAAATACAATAGTTTAACAATCTTGCACATACTCTTGGACTGATGGATCTGAAATTCGGTAGGAATGTAGCTGATAGCTCAGTGCAGACATTTACCTACTCCAGACACAAATATACTCAAGGACTCTGGCCCAATGGCCTTTAATACAAACGTGTTAGTCATAACACACCAACTACTCAACCAGTAGAGCTGAAATTTGATGCCTTAAAGGAAATAAGAAACAACATCATGGGGAGTCACGGTGTTGTTCTCTGGAGATTTCACATAGACCCTTTGTCGTAAGTGAGACATGAGTGGACGAGTCTACACCTCTCTAAAATTATATTTTATGTAGCCGACCACTGAGCGTCTGAACTTAACAGTAAATATGAACATGTATTTTTGAGAAGATTAAGGGGTTGAGCAGTTTTCTTATGCGCTTTTAAAAGTTGAGATTGGGACATTGAAAAACAAATTAAGTCTCAGAAACATCTATCCTTCACTCGGCACTATCGATGAATCACAGAATTTATTGATTGACAGTTTGTTACACCGAGGTTCATAAACAGTTTAATCTGGAAAGTGGCCTGGCTCTGTGATTGTGCCATCCTCACGTCCACCAATGAACAAGCAACGTAGATCAACACAAATGTAGGTCTATTCCAAAGGGAGGAACGAATATATACAATATTTAATACCGTTCATTTAACCATGACCACTGTTAGAACAGTTTGTATATATTGATTTACATTTATTTAAATAAAATCAAGTAGTCATATGTTTTTAAAACATATGATTTTTCCAAGTTTAAATTGTTTATTTACAATTATAATGAAAACAGGACCTGGCAAGAATGGTAATTTTAAAAGTGGTTTGTCAATGTTTTTAAAGTTTAATGTTTCGTTACATTACTATTAATTTATTGGAATGTAAAGATTAAAGTATCAAAGTATTTAAAATGTTAAATTAAACAGGGTTAATATTTTGTTGTACTTGAGTTCTTTTATTTCTAAAATCAAATCCAAAGTGTTACGTGTACCGATTTGGAGTCGCAAAAACCACACCGTTCACTACCTGACAGAGTTCCTCGACTTGGCAACAGTACCCGAACTATCTGCCATAGTGTATTTCGTTAACTTTAATTTAATTCTACTTTAAAAGTGTAAAATGTAATTTTAATATTGTAAAATGATGTGGGTTTTTAATTTTTTTAGTTAATCTACCATTTATATACAACCCGTACAAAGGACGGGTACACAGCTAGTGTTTCATAAAATATGAGTGTTCCTGTTAGCATTGGCTGGATCCTGTTACTTTAGATTTAGCTTGCATTTCTGAGTTTAAAGTTACTTCACATATTTGTCGTTCACAGAAAATCTGCGGTGGTTCGGCTATCTTTATAAGTAATAAATTGTTGTAAAAGCCGTTGGAAGCCATAACAAAGTTGGCTGTTGAGGAGATTTTGAAATCTCTGCTTGCTATGTTGAGAAGTACCAAACCGCTTTCATCTGTTTTTACAGAAACCCTTCATATGGTAAAGTGGCAATTGCCTAAATTCTTAATACTTTATTAAATTTATTATTATCAATGAAAATGAATGTTTTTATCATGGGTGATTTTAATATTGGTGTTAACTCTTCAGATGTTAACACTGTTGAATTATATGTAGCCTAATTAAAATTTTTGGTTTGGATATATTGTTAAAGGATTATGTCACGAGACTTGCTGGTATAATTAATGGTATTTTTAATGCAGGCACTTGTATTGATAATGTTGTAAAAACTTTTCATCCATCAAAATATTATGCTGATATTTGATACTCATTTTTCTGATCATTACGCTGTTATCTTTCATATCAGTTTGGATTTAAACCTAGACTTAAGTATCAATGCTAGTTCTGTTTTAGTGAATTTCCCCAATAGGAAAGAAGCTATTGTCGTAGTCGGCATGGTAAGACTTAGGCTCGGGACCATGATAACTTTTCGTGTTGAGGTCCCCAGACCCAAAAAACACTATTCGTTCGAGACTCTGTGTGTGTGTGTGTGTGTGTGTGTGTGTGTGTGTGTGTGTGTGTGTGTGTGTGTGTGTGTGTCTGTGAGCACGATAACTCTCGTAAAAATTATCCGATATTGATAAAATTTGGTATAAACGTGTAAAGCAACATTTATGACTTAATATTGGAAAACCAGCCAAATGGCTCTATCCGAAGGGGTATTTTGGGGGAGTTTGTACCCCAAAAATGGGTTTTTGAATTTTTACATATAATTTGTGAAAAAATCAAATTTTAGTTTTTACCATTGGATTCAGCTTTAAAAAACACACAATTTGGTATTTTGATAATTTCTCTACGTCGATTGGTTTCCAAGATATTGAAAGTGCTAAACACAGTACGTTGTATATTGTTAGTCTTATGGAGGAAAAGAAAAGAAAAATATTTAGCTTATTTATGAACGTATACTGACGAAACTTGGTATATGGCTTGTGTTCTATTGATATTTGCTCAAAAAAAAATTTTTTTGCCAATGGCTCCCGTAACAGCAAACCTACGTACTTTGTCCCATGTTATTCTTACGAATCATAATTAAACGCTATGTCTCCTTTAATTATGAACAAAAATTAATAAAAACTGGTATATGACTTCACCTAGTTGAGTTATATTGATAATAGCATAAAACCTCAATTTTTGTGTTCGTTGATGCAGCAAACCTGCGAACTCAGCCCCAATGTTATTCTTTTGGAAAATAATTAAAATTGTATATATATCGCTTATTTGTGAATATATTTTTATGAAACTTGGTGTGGCTTTATGTAGTATTAAGACATTTATTTATCCATCGGAAATTCGCTTAGTATGCAGGTTTGCTGCGACGGGGTATTTAGTTTTCGTGATGTCAATGAACAAAATGTTTCAATTTTCTTTCAATGCTTAAGGAATATTAATTGCCTGGGTATTTACAGTTTGAAGGGATCAGAAGATCAGTTTGATGGTTGTTTGACTTGTTTATGCAGGTAGTTAATTTTTCATGTCACTTTAAGAATAAAAGTGTGAAGGTAAAATCATCATCAAATCAGGTTAACAAATGGTATACTGTAGGACTAAAAAAACTCAAAGAACAGTGTGGCAATTTTTATTTTTTAACTAAAACGCCTCCTCTGTAAATGCACGAGTGATGTATAAAGAATTGAAGTACCAATATCGTATGGGTATTAAGAAAGCAAAATTAGACTATCACAACATTCTTGTTTCTAGTGCAGTCAATAAGCCCAAAAAATTTGTAGGATTATTAAGGATAATTTTTCATGTTCTTCAAGTA
The DNA here is from genome assembly GCA_963675035.1 of Allygus modestus. NCBI lineage: Eukaryota > Metazoa > Arthropoda > Insecta > Hemiptera > Cicadellidae > Allygus > Allygus modestus. Next base: position 83,203,052 of record OY776112.1, on the reverse strand, counting down.
GAGATCTAACCACATTTAATTTAAGTGCTGTTTGGAAGTAAAAGAAAATACATTAGTCATAAGTACAACATTTTTTGATTTGTCAAAGGCATTTGACACTGTGTGTCACAATGCTTTGGTACTAAAATCCTAGGTCCCTAGGTTTTTCTGTAGCTGCTGTTAAGTTCATTTCCTTATATCTTTACAATAGAACCCAAACGGTATTTTTCAAGAATTACTTCTCCAATGATGATCATATCAACTTTGGTGTACCACAAGGATCCATTTTGGGTTCACTGTTTTTATTATTTATATGAATGACTTGCCTAATAATATCTATATCTATAAAAGAGGAAGTATGTATATATGTATGTAGCCTATGGACTCCGAAACCGCTCGACAGATTGTAATGAAACTTTCAGGCATTATTAAGCATTATTCAAGGATGGTTTGTGTGAAGTTTAGTGCAAATCTATCCAAAGGGCTCCGACCCAGAGGGCATACAAGGGTGCAGTGTCAGGTTTTAGAAATTTAGTGTTTACAAAATTAACAGCTGTAATTAATTAACAGCTCTAGTTTAAAAAATTCAAAGTTTTGTGCGCGTCGGGTAACTGCTAGTTGAAAATAATTCCTTGCATTATTTTCTTCATGCCGATGATATTTGTCTAAATCTAACACCTGAACCTGTCAATAATATTTTATATTTATTCAGAACAGATTTGTTAACTGACTGGTGCAATGCTAATAGTTTATCTTTAAATTTAAAAAAAAAAAACTCAAAAGTTGAATATTAGTTACAAATACAGGCTTAGTAGCAAATGTTCCTGTCACGTTTTTAGGAATTATGATTCAAGGTAATTTGAACTGGCAAGCAAACATAAATTACATCTCCCCAAAGGTATCTAAAGTAGTAAACTTATATGATTAGAAAACTACAATCTACTGTATGTGAAAATATCTTATTATCATCGGTGCATTTTGGTTATGTTCACTCTCATTTAACCTATGGTACAACCAGGGGCGGATCTAGGAATTTGTTGAGGGGGGGCGCACTTGAGATTTTTTTTTCTCACTAAACGATAACGTCCCGCAGCAACAGGAGGCAGTTGTTAGTGCTCACTAAATTCAGTTCAATCATGGTGCTAACAAATAAAACACCACATTGTAACACTTATTTCGCCATGAAATGTATAATATTGATGTATTCCACTGATACAATAAACAGTAGGTACATAAATATACACATTTTATACAACTAATATCTACAAAACAAACATTTTATACCGATTTATTTACTTACACGCTTTACTAAAGGCTAAACCAACGCGCACAAAATGGCCAAGGTAGAACGCAAAGGTTTCAGAAAAGAAAAAGGTTGAGGAAGACTGCAGGGTTGGTGATGCGGTGTGTGCCTCTAGGGCAACCAAAGGCAATAGTCCGGTGCTGTGGTGCGTTACCCTAGGAATACTCGTCCCAAGCCCCTAGGCCGGTGCTGTAGTGGGTGCGCCTAGGGCAGCCAAGGGCAATAGGCCGGTGCTGTGGTGCGTTACCTAAGGGATACTCAGCCCAAGCCCCTAGGCCGGTGCTGCAGTGTGTTCCCCTAGGGCGGCCAAAGAAAATAGGCTGGTGCTGCGGTTTGTTCCCCTAGGGCAGCCAAAGGCAATAGGCTGGTGCTGTGGTGCGTTGCCTAAGGGATACTCGGTCCTAGCCCCTAGGCCGGTGCTGCGGTGAGTGCTCCTAGGGTAGCCAAGGGCAATAGGCCGGTGCTGTGGTGCGTTACATAAGGGATACTCGGCCCAAGCCCCTAGGCCGGTGCTGTGGTGTGTTCCCCTAGGGCGGCCAAAGGCAATAGGCCGGTGCTGCGGTGAGTTCCCCTAAGGCGGCCAAAGGCAATAGAATTTAAGTTGGTGCTAGATAACAAGAGGGTGGTGTCGTCGGCAAAAAGAAGGGTGCCACTATCGTCGTCTAAGTCGTTGATCATAACCAATAAACAGAGGCCCAAGAGTGGATCTCTGTTAGACTCCGTGCTCCACTGGCCTGCAGGCGGACTGTTTCAGCTGCTTGGGCTATTTATTCGCTGTTTTTTTCCTTGGAAACGAAGAAGAAAGAAGAAGACTGACAGTTGATTGTGAACAAGTGAAATTTGTGAATTACTAAGCCTTGACATAAATTATGGTGTTTTTAACTTTTAAGTTTACCTCAAATTAAATTATACAGTGCAATAATCAATATTATAAGTGCAGTTACTTAAGATTTGTCTTTTCCTTTATATTTTCGTGTTTAAGTGATCACCTTCACCACTTCGCTAGTCAGTTAGGGGATTCTTGTGTCCACTTGAACATGTTCCTATCATTCCTGATATACTAAGAAAACTGTCATATTACAACCATAGAAAAATCTGCAGTCATTCCATGTGTAAGAGGTGAGTGAGGTCACATTTTTTTCTTAACTATGGTTAGCTAATATTTATTTATTGGTTTAACCTCCAATGAATCCTGAAAGGCCAACTGCTTTTAGGATATGTGTTTAGGCTTACCAACTTGCCCATTGTTTGATCTTGACCCCAATGATTGAGTTTTTTTAAAGATAAAATTATTCTCGTGTATTTTTATGGGTTCATGTGGAGCAAAATGGCTAATGACTAGGCCTAGGCCTAGAATACATCTTTTTAGCCAATTTCCCTAATAGGGAAGAAGCTATTACCGTGGCATGGTAAGATTTAAGCCCGAGGACATGATAACTTTTTTGTTTTGAGATCCCCAGATGCCAAAAACACTATTCGTTCAAATTTATATATACCGCGATAACTTTTGAAAGAAACTCCCAATTTTGATGAAATTTGGCACAAATGTGTAGAGTAACATTTATGACTTTTAAGTTATAAAACCAGATCTATGGGACGGGGGTTTTAATTTTTCCCCCTAAAATTTTAAAAACCCTAATATTGGTTATATTCATTTTATAGAGCTTAAACAAAAACAAATAATTTGGTTTTTAATCATAAACCAAGGTTAAGTGGTTTTAGAGAAAAGTAAAAAAACACGTCCATAAAGTTTCTTATGTTAATCTTATGGGAAAAGGTTTTTGGATTTTCCTCAGATAATTTTACTAAAAACTTCATATTTATTTATACCAAACAGTTTAGCTCTACAAAACAATCTACTAAACACAGTACGTTGTCCAATGTTATCCTTATGGAGAATAAATAAAATTTGATATCTCGATTATTACAAAAAACTCGAATGTATGTTTTTTTCTCGAATGTATGTTGAAAAAATTTGGTATGTGGCTTCACGTAGTACTGGTATATTGATATTTGCACAAAAAATTTTTTTTGTTGATTATTCCTGTAGCAGCAAACCTGCGTACTCAGCCCCCATGTTATTCTTATGGATAATAAGTAAAATGTAATGACTCCCTTAATTATGAACATAAATGAATAAATCTTGGTTGAACCTTCACTTGGTTGAGTTATATTGATAATTATATACAAACCCATTTTTTGTTCCTTGTTGCAGCAAATCTGCTTTCTCAGCCCCCATGTTTCTCTTATGGAGAATAACTAGAATGTTATAAAGCGCTTATTTATGATTGAATATTGATGGAAATTGGTATGTGGCTTCTCCTAGTTAAATTCTATTTATATTTGCATAAAAACCAATTGTTTGTGTTCCTTGTTTCAGCAAACCTACGTTCTCATTACCAATGTTATTCTTATGGAGAATAATTAAAATCGCCTATAGTAAATATATTTTTATGAAACTTGGTATGCGGCTTTATGTGGTATTAAGACATTTATTATGCATTGGAAATTCGCTGAGTACGCAGGTTTGCTGCGACGGGGGTATTAACATTTTAGGGTCAAATTTGCAAAAAACTGATTTTTGGAAAATTGTAAACCCCGTAAGACCCCCTTCCCATAGTGTGATCGATCTGGTTTTCAAATTTAAAGTCATAAATGGTACTCTCCACATTTGTGCCACATTTCATCAAAATCGGGTGTTTCTTTCAAAAGTTATCGCGGTAACGGACACATATATCTATACATATGCATATATATAAATTTGAACGAATAGTGTTTTTGGCATCTGTTTTTGGTATGGGTAGACTTTCATAAGTGGGGCCAAAAACAACCGATTGAAAAAATCGAAATTTGTAATATATAATCGATATATTGATATTAATAATCGATTTTGAATAATAATTTTAAAATATATGATATTTTAACAAAAATTGTAAATATTTATACAAATGACGTTCAATTTTCGTAAGCTTTCTAATTTAGCTTTAAAGGATGATTTCCAATGTTTTTCATATTTGCAAGAAGTAGAATTGATGCCTAAAACTCCCGATTGTGACATATGCGGAAGACAAATGAAAATTTATGTCAAAGGACCCACAAGTGTACAATTTGAATGTCGATGCCGAACAAAAAATGACGAGCATTGCAGAAGAATTAATGCGCTTGAAAAAACATTCTTTGCTAATTCCAAATTCGGTCTAAGAAATATCATATCAATTATGTACTATTTCTCAAGAAATGTCACCAATTATGAGATTCTTATGATCGAATGTAGTGATGAAAAATGTGACGCTTCCAGTAGATATAGTTTTTTTCTTTGAACCATGTTCTTATATTCTTATTTTTTTAAATAAAGTTATTTGTTTTGTTTCTGTTTACAATTGAATGTTATTTAATATCGTATCGTATCGATATATATACCGGTATAAAATATCGATATTACAATTTTCGATTTTTTCATTCGGTTGTTTTTGGCCCCACTTATGAAAGTCTACCCCTGGGGACCTCAAAACGAAAAGTTATCATGGTCTTGGGCTTAAATCTTACCATGCCACCTACAGTAACTTAATAGCTTCTTCCCTATAGGGGAAATTCGCTAAAAGATCTAGATCTAGATGAAAATTTTTTTTTCGGACAAGTAAAAAAAAGATTTTGTTTGGAAATTTCAAAAACAGCCTCGGTAAAATTTTGTATACAGATTTTTTATGGAAAATTCATTATATACATTTTGTAAACAATCTAATTCCCTACATAGAAATATAGGCCTAACTTATAACATGTTGTGTAAAGAATTTTTTTGTAAGTTTTAGGGGCTTAATATAATAATAAACGGAAACCCGAATTATGTGTAAACTGTACAGTGTTAAGTTGGTTTGTGTTGTAAATAAGTCATGTAATATATGTATAGGCCCCTATACAAATAATGATATAGGCTACACATATTTGTAAAGCTAATAAAGTAAGGAATCCAAAAAAGTCATAAAGTTGATAGTAAAAAATGTTTATGACTTATTAAATGTACCGGTAAATAAAAGAATGTTTTGCTATTTTTGCATATTTGGACAAAAAAAGATTTCCCAGTATTTAGTACTATATATAACTTTTTTGCCAATTGTTTTACCCCCAAATCAATATAAACATGTTGTAGCAGGGTTTAAGCTGCGGTCGCATTTGTCGCAAAATGCGACATGCACCACGAAAATGCGACAATATTTGGGCAGGCTGTCGCTTTTTTGCTACAAAGAAAAGTATAAGAAATTGTTTTAAATTTTATTGCAGAAAATCTGGTTTTAACAATACAAATTGCATTAAAAGTCCATGATCACGATCCACAACCAAAAAGATTAGAAGAGTAGTTGGGATGTTGTAGAGGCTTAACGTTGCGTTGGTTGCACTAAGTCACTTTACCGATCGCCTCTGAGCGAGTGGTAGAGGAGACGAGCCTACATTACGTAAACAGTGTCTGTCGATTTCAACTGCGTACCTTGTAAACAGAACGGGCGAGTTACTGATATGACAGTTGTAGTGACAGTAGCTAACCCCCTAGCAGACGTCATGCGCTGTGACTCAAGTTTGGCGCACACTCCGTAGTAGCCGAGTCTAGCCGAGCGAATCGGCGAATGCGAGAATGTCGAGGGCTAGTTCGCCACCGAAGGGATGATTGCGCTCGCCTCGCAATCACACCGATTCTTGTCGGTTTTTGTGACCGAGTCAAAGGAGACGAGCGGCAGGTCCTCCATACTTAGTGCCGCTCGCGATAAAAATGCGAAAAGGAAAATATTTTTGCTACAAGTCTCTAAGAGCTTGTAGCATTTTTGCTCAAAGAATTTTTATCCCAGCTGAATCCCTGTGTTGTAGTACATACATTCAATTCCCTACATAGAAATGTATACTTAACATGTTATACATAGAATACATAGAAATATACATATAAATTTATAACTCACCACTAGGCCTACCAGATAAATAATCCAATTAGGCTACGACGCCTATGACACATCTTCAGGAAAGTCGTTCACCTCAATATCAATCTATATCACCCCCTCTAAATCGTCATCAATGTCACTACCTAATACTTTCTTCAAGAGTACCCCAAATGTCACTACAATCCATTTTTCTGTAAATTCGGCTAAATAAATAACTAAAAAACACTTACACAAGTGACAGTGGTCAAACAATAACAGCGCGCCATGTTGGACTGGACATTACATATTTCAGATGTCATGTCATATTGTCAACAAAAACACAAAATATCGAGACAAACATAGGAAGAAAGCCTGAAATCTGCTGTTTACAGTGATACCAAATACAATATAGTTTGGAGCGAGCCAAACAAACTGACTGAGACTTCGTAAACAGCTGCGCAGTTGCCGATTAGGCAAAAATGTGACGTAATGAAACAATTCCTTGGTGTTGAAGCCAGGGCAATCAGTGCTGCCAACAGCAAAACTAAATTACTCTACATTTATTCCTCTTAAAAATAACATATTATTTGACTCGTAACTATAACATACACTGCATATAAATGTGATTTTCTGATCCGACCAATTCGGTCGGATTGGCCATTCCACAAACAGGCCAGAAACACCTGTTTTCATAAAATCATATAACCTGTCCAATCAATATTTCATCCTAAAAATCAATACCAACATAAAACGCTACTCTTTAGCTGTACTTTGGTACCAACCGCATCTTCCTGCGAGAAAAATTACCCGAGCTGGGTAATTTAAAAAATATTGTGTTTTGCCATTTTCAGAGCGTCGGCTGCAGCAATTGCATTGCGCCAAAAATTCATTCGATTTCTAATCGTCATAACATTTTTATACAGCTGCTACACGGTTCATTTATGTAATAAAATGAAAGTTCAGAATGTGATATTTCGAATGATATATATATTGATCACTTTTCAGTTTATTATTATTGGTTTTTTAACGTTACACAATTTTCAGTCATATCCGACCAATTTGATCGGTGGCCATTCTAGGCGACATAAAAATCCGACCAAATTGGTCGGATAGCCACGGCTAGAGTTGATGAATGTATTTTTGTGAAACTTGGTAAGTGGCTTTATCTAGTAGTGAGACACATGTATGCTTTGGAAATTCGCTGAGTATGCAGGTTTGCTGCGATGGGGGTATTTTTATTTAGGCCTAGTCAGCAAGCATCATTATTAGGTCAGGAAAATTGAAAACTGCTTTGTCACTGAGGGCCCTTGTAACGTCGTGTGGAATAACTTAAGCTTAAAGGCTACTGCTACTTATATTTAGCCACATTAGACTTGATACACTCCCTGTCAATTGAATGATAACTTAGGCCTAATGTGAATAGCCTGTTGGTTTGCTTGAGATGTCCAGCCCACCAACATCTTTGAGTTAAGGAGGAAATGCCAAAAATCACCAGGTTATAGCCTAGGTGGGGGGATTAACACGTTGACTGCTGAGAATAAATTGTCGATAGTTTAGGAGGAATTTGAAATAACTTTTTTCCCAAATTATTATACCTTTTAAAACTAATAATAACTTAGGCCTATGATGTTATAACAAAATTCAAATGGGAATTTTGTTGGAGGTCATAATATTGAGCCTAAATACCGGCAATTAGCAGAGTTGAAAGGTTTTCATGAAAGGAATCGATAATTTAAGGTATAAACCCCTGTAAGACAAAATTTTGTTAAACTAGATGTTTCAAAACATTTTGGCTGCAGTTTAGTTTACGTCCCACATTCATTCTATTGAAATTTTCAATCAAAAATATTGATATATCGATTAGATTATTTCATTCGATTGTTCAAGAAAATCTATCATCAATTATGTTGTTATTCTTTATTGTTTTTGTTTACATTAATGGTTTTTTTGGTAAAAGTTAAGTAGCTTATTGCAACATGAATCAGATTTTAGAATACCGGCAGGTACGTGTTGAACATTGAACTCATGCAACTGAAAAAAACCTTCTTTACAAGGTAATTTAAATTCATTAACACACACAAATGCATATTTACTGTACCGGGTGTCCACAAAAGATTAGTATAATTTCAAACATAAGCTAGACTGTTACTTCTAAACATATGATGTTCCAGCTGTTTTGTTTATATCTTCTACATGGAAAAGTTTAGTTTTATTACTCATTGTCGTCGGGTTTGTTGATGTGAATCGATATAATCTGCATTCAAATATGTTGACTGGTCAAGAGAAAGCAAGGTGTGTAATGTGGTTTGCAGAGACTAAATCTTTGACTCAGGTGTGTCATAATTTTCGCAGATAATACAACAGACAACCTCCATCTCGCAGCAACATTCTTCAATAGGTAAATAAGTTTATAATCAGTGGTAGGGTTAAGAAAGGCAAAAGCACATGACGTCCACGCGTATTACAGGAAAGAGTTGATCAAGTTGAAGTTTCATTTGAAATGAGTCCATCTCAATCTATCCGTGTCGCTAGTAGAGAACTGAAAATACCAAAATCAACTGTTCATAAGATTTTACGGAAAAGACTAGGTTATTATAAGTTGTAGCTTGTGCATCAACAAACCCAATGACAAACCACACCGCTTGGTATTTGCAACATTGCAGATATGTTAGATTGCATAGACGATGAGCCTACATTTTTATCACGTATCTGCTTCAGTGATGAAGTGACTTTTCATACCTGTGGTAAAGTAAATAAACTTAATTGTAGAATATGAGGCATACAGAACCCTCATCAAGTATTGGAATACAAACGAGATTCACCGTAAATCAATTTTTGTTGTGGAATCATGTGCAACAGAGCAGTCGGACCATTTTATTCATTAAAAACAACATCAATGGGGCAATCTACAAAGACATGATGGAACTATTTGCCATTCCTCAAATTCAAGACATTCCAGGTATCATTTTTGAGCAGGATGGTGCACCACCCCACTGGCGCTTGGATGTCCGTCAATGTTTAGATAGACATTTCCCACAACGTTGGATTGGACGCGGCGGGCCAATACAATGGCCTCCTCGTTCTCCCGATGTCACCCTGTGTGATTTCTTCTTATGGGGGTATATAAAGGACATTGTCTACCGGACAAGGGTATACTCAGTAATTGAACTACGAGAGAGAATTACGGCAGCCTTTCTTCAGGTTTCCTACGAAATGATGGAGAACACATGGATGGAACTTGAACATCGCCTTGATGTCCTCCTTGCCACCAGTGGAGGCCATGTGGAAATCTATTAGCTAGTCAGGAGAAAACTTTATCGTTAGTACTTCGTGTATGTATAACAATAATAAGTAAATCTTCAAAAATGTATGTGTTATTACCAACTAAAGTTGTAATAATCCTTTCCCTGTACTAAAATACTGTAAAAATGGATACAAATTCTCAACAACCTACTTCTGAAGTAACATTTAAGTAACTTAAATTTAACAAATTACAGGGGGGCACACCTGTACCCCACACGCCTATTCGTAATATAAGAAACTGTGCGCCTGCTGGAGGTTTAAATCAGTAAGTTATATTTCCTTATTGTATGTTTTTCGGTCTTTGTATTTTATATTTTCTGTAATAACTCTTAGTAAACTATTTTTATCAGCGAATACCTTAAATGCCACTCATTTAAGTTAATGGGAAAAGCAAATTTAAACGAGTTCGCACGCAGCACGCTGACGTGAGGGAAGTGAATTTCCACATAAAAACTTTTAAAACTCAAAATCAGTGTAAAAACATACATTTGTCCAATTTTTATTGAAATCTGAAAACATTGATTTTTTTGGCTGTTCTGATACTCCTGGTTTCATTTACTTGCAAAGCTGGGAATACAATTTTGCACATTATAAGGTTAGTAGAAGGTCCAGATAGGCTTGAAAGTAGGCGTGAGGTTGCTGGGGGTAATAAAAGGACTCTAACAAAGGAATAACACGCTTTTCTAGTGTAAAACCACCATAAGACAACGTACTGTGTTTAGCCGATACACATCTTCTTTAATAACTCGGTAAATATTTATGCTAGAATGACGGGAGAGGGCTTAAAACTTTCGCCTCTCTAATTCCCATCTTTTTACATGTATTAATTTTACATCTGGGGCTTTTCTGACCCTTTTTGGGCCCAAAAACTCGAAATTTGAAAGATTAATCCCCAAAAAATGGGTTTAGAGTTTTCCGATTGTTTTATCCAACGAACTTGCCCAACAGATTATAGAAAGGAACGTCCCTACCAAATTTGATGTAAATCGGACAAAAAATGTGACCGCTAGAGTGCATACACATATATATATATATATATATATATGTCTATATATATATATATATATATATATATAAATATATATATATATATATAAAATTTTGAACGACCCCCCAAAACGTGTTCAGGGGGTCACGTTAGGAACTTCTATGGTGGTCCCGGGCTTAAGTTTCACCGTGCGGGTCATGCTAATAGTTCACTTTCCAAAGGAAATTCACTAAAAATGCGCAGACCTATATATAAGGTGGACAATTCCAATCTTCACTGGTGACTAATAGTTGGAAGGCAGGAATGCTAGGATACTACAAGTCTAGTGTAGACTTGTAATAAAAAGCTAAAGTTTTTAAGCAAGTAATGACGTAACTTGCTCAAATTACTGTCACCATTTTTTGGGGAAGGGCCCTCTAACCGACTCCGGAAGTGCGAAGGGTTGGACAGGCCTATAATAATAAGATAAGAAAAAGATACCAATGTAAACAACTCCTCATTCAAAGTCAAAATGTTGAATAAAGAAACTTTCATAATGAGTAGGCTGCAGTATTTTCATTGGTAATATTGTAATGTATCGATGTTAACCTGACCTAATATAAAACCATAGCATGTAACAAATTGATTCACAGTCAAATAGTAGAATAGGACAACGAGCTATGAATTTTCTAGGTTGGAATAACAATGAATTTTACTCAGCAGAAAATTTTCATAGCCAAGTGATGGATAATTAACTTGCAAATAAAGACATAAATTCATAATTCCAAATCATACTTGAGACACAATCAACTTTTACAATTAGGCTTATAGTTCTCTGTTTTAGCTCTATAGTGATTTTTTATATATAGTTTTACCTGGATGGATAAAAACTGGAATAGATCGCAGATCCTCAACCATCGTGAAATTTGTTTATCTTTAGTAATTGATAACAAATGTCTGCAATTTTTAAACTAATAAACTCACTTCCACCATAACTAACAATGAATTTCTAACAAAAGAACTTGGATACTGCAGCTTGGTTCTCGTCATTCTCCAGTCTGTGATTCAGCTGCTACTACTAGGTTCATATTATGTTATTTGATTTCCTTATGTACCTAATAATTTATTGATTTCAGGAACCGACTGCCATTAAGTCAGGAAAAGACTGTATTGAAGATCTTGTTACAAATCTCATACCTACAATATTGAGCTGAAACCTTATATCATCAAAATGGCAGCAAACACAAAAAGACTGTGGAAAGTCCGTAAGTAGCATTTTGCAAATTTTATTTCAAAATTGCAGATTACGTTTGTTAAATGCTCTAGAACCAGTAAACCCTAATTGAAATTGATTTTAGATAGCTTCTTGCTCACCACATTAACAAGGCAAGATCCTTAATTAAATGATTTTTTATTTAGCTGTCCCAGTTTATTATCTGAAACATTGTACAAGCTAGTCAACCTGAAAAGCTGGAAAAATAGCATCCAAGTTCAAAATTGATTCAAACCAATATCCAACAACCTAATCTGACAACTCTCTTTCACAAAATCAGCTTTAGCTTATTACAGACTGGCCTCATGTCAAAAGTAGAGGGTCTACGGTCTAGGTAATGAGTAACTTTTCTCAAGGCGAAACATCCAACAAATAATTATTGAAATGCCAATTCATATATTCAATCAAATTCATTATTTTTATTTACAAAAAATGCTGCACAACACATAAAGACAATATAGTGTCAAGGAGGTGTATTTTATACCATTAATTAAAACTATGAAGCTAACCAAGATTTAGAAACAAATATTAAGTATAATATGCACAAAAGTTTTTAACATCAGGTCACACACTATAAATAACAATAATATGTATCGACAGGTTATATATTTTATTATAGAATAACTGACCGACTTATAAGGTAAGCCTTTAGTGCTTTCTTAAATGTTGGTTTTATTAATTATCTTTTTAGCGAATTTCCCCTAAAGGGAAGAAGCTATTACCGTAGGTCTCATGGTAAGACTTAAGCCCGAGACCATGATAACTTTTCATTTTGAGGTCCCCAGATGCCAAAAACACCAATCGTTAAAATTTGTATACATGTATATATATGTGTGTGTGTGTGTGTCCGTAAGCACGATAACTCTCGTAAAAAAGGTTCAATCTTAATGAAATTTGGTAAAAATGTGTAAAGTACCATTTATTTGAACGAGTTCGAAAGCCAGATGAATCACACCATCCAAAGGGGAGTTTGTGGGGGGTTTTCTACCCCAAAAATGTGTTTTTTTGGGGTTTTCACATGTAATTTTTATTTAAATCAAATTTTAATTTGTACCATTGAATTTAACTTAAAAAAACAAACAATTTGGTATTTTGATCATTGCTCTAGGTCAATTGGTTACCAAGATATTGAAAGTGCTAAACACAGTACGTTGTCTAATGTTTTTCTTATGGAGGAAAAGAAAAATTGTATATCTCGCTTATTTATGAACATAAACTGACAAAATTTGGTATATGGCTTCATATGGTTGTGATTTCTGTTGTTTGCAAAAAAAAAAACAATTTTTCGCCTATGGTTCCTGTAGCAGCAAACCTAGGTACTCGGCACCCGTGTTATTCTTATGGAGAGTAATTAAAATATTAGTTCCCTTATTTATGAGTGTATATGAATGAAACTTGGTATGTGACTTCATTTAGATGAGTTCTATTGATATTTTCATAAAAACCCATTTTTTTTGTTCCTTGTGGCAGCAAACCTGCGTACTCATCCCCAATGTTATTCTTATAGAGAATAATTCATATTTTAAATAACGCTTATTTGTGAACATATTTCTTATGAATCCTGGTAAGTGGTTTAATGTCTTACCAAGACATATATATTCATTGGAAATTCGCTGAGTATGCAGGTTTGCTGCGACGGGGGTATTATTTTTTCAGGAATAAATTTGATAAGTTTTGAGCCCATGTATGAAGTTTTTTCTTAAAAAATATTAGATTTTGTTTTTAAGTTCAGAGTAGGGATTCAAGATCCAAGATACATTGCATGGGCATCGTCAACATATAATAATCAGTGTCCTGCTCAAACACAAAATGAGAGAATTGTAGGCCTACAGATGTTTCACTGAATCTTTCCACTTTAAATTTAGGCCCTAAAATTATTCATATAGCTTGTTGAAGCTTGAAAATGTTGTACAAATTAACTTTTTTGTTGGTTGACCCATACACAGCTATCTCAAAATCAAATGTGATTGAATCGAGGAGAAATAAAAGTGTTTTATAAGTCAATTCTGATCAGGCCTGATATGCCTATAATATGGAAAAAACACGTACTGTCAAGATTACGTTTGTGTAATGTTTGATCGAAAGTCGTGTGTTTCAGAGGAGTTCACGGCACACAGTGCCAATGTGAACTGTCTGGCCTTGGGTCACAAGTCTGGGCGGGTCCTGGTCACGGGCGGAGACGACAAGAAAGTCAACCTGTGGGCCATCGGCAAGAACAACTGCATCATGGTGAGTTTACAACGTCCGGTGAATACAGCCTAACAGTTTAATACTGCTGTTAAAATCAGAAACTTTTGTTAAAAAGTTGCAGGATAGTTTTCGCCACCAGGCCATTTAATAAATTGGTGGAATTGTTCAGTGGCTGGATGCCTTTTCGTAGGCAAATAGAAACACCAAGTAATCCTTAATGGTTTTGCTGTGTTTCTGTTGTACTTTTGGAACATTAAGTAATTTTTAGCGAATTTCCCCTATAGGGAAGAAGCTATTACCGTAGGTGGCATGGAAAGACCTAGGCCCGGGATCATGATAACTTTTTGTTTTGAGGCCCTTAGATGCCAAAAATACCATTCGTGAGTTTGAAAACCAGACAGATCACACCATTATAAGGGGTGTTGGGGGGGGTTTGTTAAAAAAATAGGTTTTTTGAACTTTTTATATATAATTATTTTTAAAATCAAACTTGAGTTAACACTATTGGATTCAGCTTAAAAAAAAATGGTATTTTGGTCATCCCTGTATGTCAATTGGTTACCGAGATATTGAAAGTGCTAAACACAGTATGTTGTCCAATGTTAAATCTTATGGAGAATAAGTACAATTTTACATCTCGCTTATTGTGAACATATATTAATGAAACTTGGTATGTGGCTGCATATGGTTGGGGTTTACTGATATTTGCATACAAAACCCATTTTTGTGGTCCCCATGGCAGCAAACCTGCGTACTCAGCAGCTATAATGTTATTCTTATGGAGAATAAGAAACATGTGATATCTTGCTTGGTTATGAACATAAATTGGTAAAACTTGGTATGTTGCTTCATCTAGTGATGATGCATTGGTATTTGTATAAAACCCAGATTGTTGTGGTCCTTGATTCAGCAAACATGCGTACTCAGTCCTAATGTTTTTCTTATGGAGAATAAACCAAATGTCATATCTCGCTTATTTATGAATATGCTTTGATAAAAGTTAATAAGTGGCTTCATGACTTAAAGAAGTATCCATTTAAAATTCTCTGAGTATGCAGGTTTGCTGCATCGGGGGTATTTATGGTTTGCTAACACAGTAGTGGGTAAACAGGAAAGAGGGGCCGTATTCGGCGCTTTTTCCCCATGTTATTCTTATGGGGAGCCGTTTTTGCGCCGACGCCAGCTCCCGCCCTACACAAGTTTCCTTGTTAGCCTATACTAACGTCCAACCCTTGCCTATATTAAATATATTTTCCCAATCCCCATCCCTCCTCTATATTTTTTAAAATTAATTTTCAAATTCAGGCTAAAAAACTATCTTTGGTGTTTATGGTCCGATTTGTCTGCAATTTGGATATGTTATTGTCGTAGGCAAGTGTTTTAATAAATTACACTTACATTTCCCAAATTCACTATTACAGTCAAATTAAAAAATATTTTTGAAAAATACTGCCAATTGCCACCTTCTTTATTAACTGTCTGATTTGTCTTCAATTTGGATATGTTATTGTTCTAGGCAAGTGGTTTAATAAATTCCACTTACATATCCCAAATTCACTATTACGGTCAAATAAAAAAATATTTTTGAAAAATACTGCCAATTGCCAACTTCTTTATTTACTGTCCGATTTGTTTAAAATTTGGATATGTTATTGACCTAGGCAAGTGCTTTAATAAATTCCACTTACATATCCCAAATTCACCATTACGGTCAAATTAAAAAATATTTTTGAAAAATACTGCCAATTGCCAACTTCTTTATTTACTGTCCGATTTCTTTAAAATTTGGATATGTTATTGTCCTAGGCAAGTGTTTTAATAAATTCCACTTACATTTCCCAAATTCACTATTACGGTCAAATTAAAAAATATTTTTGAAAAATACTGCCAATTGCCAACTTCTTTATTTACTGTCCGATTTGTTTAAAACTTGGATATGTTATTGTCGTAGGCAAGTGTTTTAATAAATTACACTTACATTTCCCAAATTCACTATTACAGTCAAATTAAAAATTATTTTTGAAAAATACTGCCAATTGCCAACTTCTTTATTTACTGTCCGATTTGTTTAAAATTTGGATATGTTATTGTTGTAGGCTAGTGTATATGCACCATCCACATTTTACAAATATTGCGGTTAAATTTTAAAAAAATTTGGAAAAATACTGCCAATTGGCAACTTCTTTATTTATGGTCTGATTTGTTTAAAATTTATATATGTCATTATTCTAGGCTAGTGTATATGTACCATCCACATTTGACAAATTAACTATAATGGTCAAATTAAAAAAATATTTTGAAAAATATACTAACAATTTCAAACTTCTTTATTTACTGTCTGATTTATTTTCGGATATGTTATAGCTCTTATATAGGTAACAAGACCACACCACCACACGTTCCATTACCCCCTACAATACAGTATTTTGTCTTTTTGTTTGTTTATTTTGCTGTAATCCCAAAACTGACTTTGTTGTTTATTGTCCGATTTGCCTACACTTTGGATATTGTCCTAAGCATTTATTGTCTGATTTATTTTTGGATATGTTATAGCCCCCAACTATTATATCTAAAATTACAATATTATTTCCACCTATAATACAGTTGATGTGTTGTTTGTTTTGTCGTAACCAAACTTTGGATATGACTGCAATATATTACTGGCCATTGCATAAGTAAATACCCCATTTCCAAATTCACTATTACGGTTGGATTAAAAAAAATAAATACAAGCTTATTATATACATCTAGCTGATAAGTAATATATATCTACAAAATATTTATGGTCAGAACCGCCTAAATTTTGGATATGTTTTAAGCCAATGCGATAACAAAAATAAATTTTTAAACCCCAAAACAACTAAACACAAAACACTAATCTTTCTTTGTGCTTGTTTGGAGTAGTCTTTATTTTATCCAACTTAATTTTAATTTTGTAGTTAAAATCAAACTTCCCACATTCTAGCTCCCTTTCCAGCCAGTGGTTGGAGACATAAAGGTTACGAATATTTTCAAACTGTACAATATATCTTTTTCTACCCCTATGTTGGACTTGTTTAATAGCGCACCATATTCCAAATCCTCCAGTCTACTACATTCTTTAAATTTAACATTGCCTTTAATATCTTGCATCTCTATGTCTTCTTGTCCAACATCCCACTCATTGTTACGGAAACTTAGGTTTTCTATTTTTGGAAAGGAATTGCCATAAAATGTTGCGGTTCCGTTAGTGTTAAAGCTTGCAAGTGGCTCGTTGGTAGGTAGATAAATAATGTCCAAATCACCACTGTATGGCAACACGCTATAACCTTGCCTATTCTTATTTATCTCTATAAATACAGTTTTACAAACACCTTTAACATAGTATACACCCCTCCGTCCTTTTCTGCCAACACTCCCACAAACTTGTTGTTTACTACAAACGCATACACTATATAAATAATGCTCTAGATCCTCGTCGCAGGAAGTAATCTTTTAATTTATCCTCTCTTTCCCTTCTTTCTTTAGCCAACTGTGCTTTGTATTCCTCTGCAACAGTATTTTCCACATATTCCAATGTCTTCTAATTCCAATTTCCTCTTTTTGGAACAACTCTCTAAGAAAGGCTTGGAAAGTGGCTCTATTTCTTTAATGTATGGGTACAGTTTATTGGTCCGGCTTCTTAAAACGTAGGGAGTAAGGTTAGGACTTTAAGCCTAATTCTTCTAAATTGATGTGTTTAGGTGGAGAAAGGTGTATTTGATTTTGTAAAACATGTACCCCCAGATTTGATGTAACACGTATGCTTTACACCTATGGCATCCTCCTCTATTACCTCTACATAGTTGGTAAACAGTTAAAGCTAAATGCAGATAGAGCATACTTTATTAACTTTTCCCTTTGTGTACTATCTTTTGGCAGTTTTAGTTGTACTCCAGTTATCTTCCCCCAATATGCATCGTTAAACACTAAACAACAACTGTTTTGTAATTGGCAACTTTCACCCACATCTTATGCAGAGGTACAGCATGGAGCATTTTGAAAGTACCTTTTGTTGTCTTCTATTAGACTTAAACAATCTCTTAAAGGTTCAAACCCTTTACCAAAACCTCTACAATAGATTGTTGCCTCTAACCTTGTTATTCCATTCTCTCTAGCTAGTTTAGACGAGAACGTGTCTTTTAGTCTCGCACAGTTTACAAAGTTTATTATATGGTTTCCTATACTTTTAATTACTCCAGGGCTTGTAATCTGGCATATAAATTTATTATATATTTTTACCCTGCTATTAAACCATGTTAAACAGTCTTTACTAACATTATCTACAATAACATTATATCCATTCGCCCCTTGGTAGCAAAAGTTTTCTGTAAGATATTGGCACATTTCCTCTTTATTAAATATTCCAGCCAAATCTAGTGTTATATCGAAATCCATAAGATAGTACATTTCTTTTTCCAGATCTTGCAGTATCTTTGGAAGATCTTCCAACAAATCCTTAATTTTAACATTTGCAAGCTCTATTTTATAGGGAATTGCTATAGGATCATCATACTTTTGTTTAATTTGGTCAATATCTTTCTTTATTATTTGTAACACACCCTCGCTTTGGGAGAATGGTAGTTTGGCCACAACACCATGTCGAGCTAAAGAGAACTTTTTAAATATTCCTCGTAAGTAGCCATTAAACGAGCCACATATTTCCTTCTTAACTTTAAATTTATTCCGAACGTCCCCATCACAATCTGTAACATTGGTTATCTTAACTAACATTATGTTATCACAAAACGCATCCGTTATAGATGTTAAGTTATTTAATTTTGTTTCGCCCTCGCAATAGTTTATATTACCTATGTCTGTAAGAAGGTTATTATTACGTAGATTTTCTAATAAAAACCATACCGAATCTTTCGTTAGTAGGTTTAATACAATTCCCCAATAAATGGCTAACAGAGTACATTTCTTTTATACAAAAAGTAGCGGAAACATGTAAACAGGACAGATTACACTATAGGCATATAGAGGTTGTAAATATATTGTATATAAACATAGGTGAGCGGTAAGTGTAACATGTAAGTGGACACCCACATGCAAATATGGAATACCCACAAATTCGACTAAATAAGTTTATAGTCTCAATATAATTAACATATTAACATTAGTACCCAAATTGTCGAAATTCTATAATTCTATTCTTAGTCCTTGTATTAGGTTTTGTACTATTAAACCCTACATCCTGTGCAGTAGAGTAATATATGTATTTAATACAGATACGCACATTCTACAAGACCTATGCATCTGTTGTATAAGCAGCAGAATAGACGTCTCATTGTGTTGTTGTAAAATAAAACATAAATGTAAATTGTGCTGGATACAACCGCCAGACATTAGACAGGAAATGTGTTGGAAGTGTATTGCCAAACAGTAAGACAAACACCACATAGTGCAGCACGTAATCAATCCATTACCATTTAGCCAGTATTGGTACAACATCCGATATATTAGCGAAACCCACAATCAAACTTGGAAAACAAACAGCAAAAATTAATATTATAGTAACAGAAATAGTAAGAGTATAAGGACATACTAATATTTAAAGTTTATAAAACAACACAAATGCAGAGACACAACAAATAACACACCCTAACGCACTAAAACACAGGCACAGATACTGGTTTACAACCATTTTACACAACTTTACACGTTCTGTCAACTGACACAAAAATAGTTTGTAAATTGTGTAAGAAATACATGTAATATAAACAAATTTAACACAATCATAACATTGTCCACAATGTTGTGATTGTGTTAAATTTGTTTATATTACATGTATTTCTTACACAATTTACAAACTATTTTTGTGTCAGTTGACAGAACGTGTAAAGTTGTGTAAAATGGTTGTAAACCAGTATCTGTGCCTTTGTTTTAGTGCGTTAGGGTGTGTTATTTGTTGCGTCTCTGCATTTGTGTTGTTTTATAAACTTTAAATATTAGTATGTCCTTATACTCTTACTATTTCTGTTACTATAATATTAATTTTTGCTGTTTGTTTTCCAAGTTTGATTGTGGGTTTCGCTAATATATCGGATGTTGTACCAATACTGGCTAAATGGTAATGGATTGATTACGTGCTGCACTATGTGGTGTTTGTCTTACTGTTTGGCAATACACTTCCAACACATTTCCTGTCTAATGTCTGGCGGTTGTATCCAGCACAATTTACATTTATGTTTTATTTTACAACAACACAATGAGACGTCTATTCTGCTGCTTATACAACAGATGCATAGGTCTTGTAGAATGTGCGTATCTGTATTAAATACATATATTACTCTACTGCACAGGATGTAGGGTTTAATAGTACAAAACCTAATACAAGGACTAAGAATAGAATTATAGAATTTCGACAATTTGGGTACTAATGTTAATATGTTAATTATATTGAGACTATAAACTTATTTAGTCGAATTTGTGGGTATTCCATATTTGCATGTGGGTGTCCACTTACATGTTACACTTACCGCTCACCTATGTTTATATACAATATATTTACAACCTCTATATGCCTATAGTGTAATCTGTCCTGTTTACATGTTTCCGCTACTTTTTGTATAAAAGAAATGTACTCTGTTAGCCATTTATTGGGGAATTGTATTAAACCTACTAACGAAAGATTCGGTATGGTTTTTATTAGAAAATCTACGTAATAATAACCTTCTTACAGACATAGGTAATATAAACTATTGCGAGGGCGAAACAAAATTAAATAACTTAACATCTATAACGGATGCGTTTTGTGATAACATAATGTTAGTTAAGATAACCAATGTTACAGATTGTGATGGGGACGTTCGGAATAAATTTAAAGTTAAGAAGGAAATATGTGGCTCGTTTAATGGCTACTTACGAGGAATATTTAAAAAGTTCTCTTTAGCTCGACATGGTGTTGTGGCCAAACTACCATTCTCCCAAAGCGAGGGTGTGTTACAAATAATAAAGAAAGATATTGACCAAATTAAACAAAAGTATGATGATCCTATAGCAATTCCCTATAAAATAGAGCTTGCAAATGTTAAAATTAAGGATTTGTTGGAAGATCTTCCAAAGATACTGCAAGATCTGGAAAAAGAAATGTACTATCTTATGGATTTCGATATAACACTAGATTTGGCTGGAATATTTAATAAAGAGGAAATGTGCCAATATCTTACAGAAAACTTTTGCTACCAAGGGGCGAATGGATATAATGTTATTGTAGATAATGTTAGTAAAGACTGTTTAACATGGTTTAATAGCAGGGTAAAAATATATAATAAATTTATATGCCAGATTACAAGCCCTGGAGTAATTAAAAGTATAGGAAACCATATAATAAACTTTGTAAACTGTGCGAGACTAAAAGACACGTTCTCGTCTAAACTAGCTAGAGAGAATGGAATAACAAGGTTAGAGGCAACAATCTATTGTAGAGGTTTTGGTAAAGGGTTTGAACCTTTAAGAGATTGTTTAAGTCTAATAGAAGACAACAAAAGGTACTTTCAAAATGCTCCATGCTGTACCTCTGCATAAGATGTGGGTGAAAGTTGCCAATTACAAAACAGTTGTTGTTTAGTGTTTAACGATGCATATTGGGGGAAGATAACTGGAGTACAACTAAAACTGCCAAAAGATAGTACACAAAGGGAAAAGTTAATAAAGTATGCTCTATCTGCATTTAGCTTTAACTGTTTACCAACTATGTAGAGGTAATAGAGGAGGATGCCATAGGTGTAAAGCATAAGTGTTACATCAAATCTGGGGGTACATGTTTTACAAAATCAAATACACCTTTCTCCACCTAAACACATCAATTTAGAAGAATTAGGCTTAAAGTCCTAACCTTACTCCCTACGTTTTAAGAAGCCGGACCAATAAACTGTACCCATACATTAAAGAAATAGAGCCACTTTCCAAGCCTTTCTTAGAGAGTTGTTCCAAAAAGAGGAAATTGGAATTAGAAGACATTGGAATATGTGGAAAATACTGTTGCAGAGGAATACAAAGCACAGTTGGCTAAAGAAAGAAGGGAAAGAGAGGATAAATTAAAAGATTACTTCCTGCGACGAGGATCTAGAGCATTATTTATATAGTGTATGCGTTTGTAGTAAACAACAAGTTTGTGGGAGTGTTGGCAGAAAAGGACGGAGGGGTGTATACTATGTTAAAGGTGTTTGTAAAACTGTATTTATAGAGATAAATAAGAATAGGCAAGGTTATAGCGTGTTGCCATACAGTGGTGATTTGGACATTATTTATCTACCTACCAACGAGCCACTTGCAAGCTTTAACACTAACGGAACCGCAACATTTTATGGCAATTCCTTTCCAAAAATAGAAAACCTAAGTTTCCGTAACAATGAGTGGGATGTTGGACAAGAAGACATAGAGATGCAAGATATTAAAGGCAATGTTAAATTTAAAGAATGTAGTAGACTGGAGGATTTGGAATATGGTGCGCTATTAAACAAGTCCAACATAGGGGTAGAAAAAGATATATTGTACAGTTTGAAAATATTCGTAACCTTTATGTCTCCAACCACTGGCTGGAAAGGGAGCTAGAATGTGGGAAGTTTGATTTTAACTACAAAATTAAAATTAAGTTGGATAAAATAAAGACTACTCCAAACAAGCACAAAGAAAGATTAGTGTTTTGTGTTTAGTTGTTTTGGGGTTTAAAAATTTATTTTTGTTATCGCATTGGCTTAAAACATATCCAAAATTTAGGCGGTTCTGACTATAAATATTTTGTAGATATATATTACTTATCAGCTAGATGTATATAATAAGCTTGTATTTATTTTTTTTAATCCAACCGTAATAGTGAATTTGGAAATGGGGTATTTACTTATGCAATGGCCAGTAATATATTGCAGTCATATCCAAAGTTTGGTTACGACAAAACAAACAACACATCAACTGTATTATAGGTGGAAATAATATTGTAATTTTAGATATAATAGTTGGGGGCTATAACATATCCAAAAATAAATCAGACAATAAATGCTTAGGACAATATCCAAAGTGTAGGCAAATCGGACAATAAACAACAAAGTCAGTTTTGGGATTACAGCAAAATAAACAAACAAAAAGACAAAATACTGTATTGTAGGGGGTAATGGAACGTGTGGTGGTGTGGTCTTGTTACCTATATAAGAGCTATAACATATCCGAAAATAAATCAGACAGTAAATAAAGAAGTTTGAAATTGTTAGTATATTTTTCAAAATATTTTTTTAATTTGACCATTATAGTTAATTTGTCAAATGTGGATGGTACATATACACTAGCCTAGAATAATGACATATATAAATTTTAAACAAATCAGACCATAAATAAAGAAGTTGCCAATTGGCAGTATTTTTCCAAATTTTTTTAAAATTTAACCGCAATATTTGTAAAATGTGGATGGTGCATATACACTAGCCTACAACAATAACATATCCAAATTTTAAACAAATCGGACAGTAAATAAAGAAGTTGGCAATTGGCAGTATTTTTCAAAAATAATTTTTAATTTGACTGTAATAGTGAATTTGGGAA
The DNA here is from genome assembly GCA_963675035.1 of Allygus modestus. Classification (NCBI taxonomy): domain Eukaryota; kingdom Metazoa; phylum Arthropoda; class Insecta; order Hemiptera; family Cicadellidae; genus Allygus; species Allygus modestus. The sequence goes on along the minus strand of OY776112.1, from coordinate 83,179,575 downwards.
ATGTAAGTGTAATTTATTAAAACACTTGCCTACGACAATAACATATCCAAGTTTTAAACAAATCGGACAGTAAATAAAGAAGTTGGCAATTGGCAGTATTTTTCAAAAATATTTTTTAATTTGACCGTAATAGTGAATTTGGGAAATGTAAGTGGAATTTATTAAAACACTTGCCTAGGACAATAACATATCCAAATTTTAAAGAAATCGGACAGTAAATAAAGAAGTTGGCAATTGGCAGTATTTTTCAAAAATATTTTTTAATTTGACCGTAATGGTGAATTTGGGATATGTAAGTGGAATTTATTAAAGCACTTGCCTAGGTCAATAACATATCCAAATTTTAAACAAATCGGACAGTAAATAAAGAAGTTGGCAATTGGCAGTATTTTTCAAAAATATTTTTTTATTTGACCGTAATAGTGAATTTGGGATATGTAAGTGGAATTTATTAAACCACTTGCCTAGAACAATAACATATCCAAATTGAAGACAAATCAGACAGTTAATAAAGAAGGTGGCAATTGGCAGTATTTTTCAAAAATATTTTTTAATTTGACTGTAATAGTGAATTTGGGAAATGTAAGTGTAATTTATTAAAACACTTGCCTACGACAATAACATATCCAAATTGCAGACAAATCGGACCATAAACACCAAAGATAGTTTTTTAGCCTGAATTTGAAAATTAATTTTAAAAAATATAGAGGAGGGATGGGGATTGGGAAAATATATTTAATATAGGCAAGGGTTGGACGTTAGTATAGGCTAACAAGGAAACTTGTGTAGGGCGGGAGCTGGCGTCGGCGCAAAAACGGCTCCCCATAAGAATAACATGGGGAAAAAGCGCCGAATACGGCCCCTCTTTCCTGTTTACCCACTACTTAACACAAACCCATAAAAATTACAGCTTGTTTTAGCAAATGACAAATTAGATACTTTTGCGCTTTTATGGTAATTGTACCAAAACTCGTGTTGTGAGTAATAAAGATATGGATTGTGTGATTCTTGAACAAGGAAACAATATGAAGACAGTGTATTGTGAGCCAAAGCAACTGGGGAAAATGAAGTTTTAGTCCTTTGCTAGACCTAAGAATAATACAAAATTGGTGAATGGATTATTAATAACAGAAGGCTGATTCTTTGGTTTAAACTTGAGCCTGTAGTTTGTTCTATTGATTTTTAAATATGTTGAAAGACTAAACATTTAAAACTATGAACAAACTTTCTTCCGGTGGACCCACACTCACACACAGTAAGGGTGGATAAAATGTTGGGAAACACCTGTTCAGATATGCAACTCACAAAGAATTCACCCATCGCAACAGCTTGGCCCCGTGCCGTCCACTGTTTGCTTCCCCTTCACAGACATGTGAACTTTCCATGAGTTGCACATAAAAACCGCCAACTGTGGCGGGATTCGAACCCTCGATCCAAGTGTTATACCCTGGCTGGGAGGATAGTGACTTAGATCGCACAGCCACAGATCAGATTGGCAGCTGTAGCGGACTGAGTGGTATATAGCCTTGGCGCTGAGCAAGTTAGTTCAGTTTGTGTCTACCAGGTTACACCTCATGTCAGATGCAGACCGTAGATAGAGCTCATAACTGTACAATTACTTATGCAGCAATTAACAATGTTTTTTGGTAGTAGACTCAAATGCCCATTTACCTGTCCATAACACTCAAAGGGTTAATTACAGTAGACTCCCTCTAGTCCGGATACCTCAGGTCTGGACTCTCGGCCGGATTACAAAGTGGCTGAACCAGCCGGTGTAAATTGTAAATTATGTAAAATACTGATTTTGAATAACATACCAGCTAGGTAAAAACAAATGTGAAGTTTTCAGTAAAAGTAACGGAGGAGAAGCTAAAACCTTTTTCCCATAAGATTAACATGGGAAAATACGTTTTTTGAATTTTCTCCGCAACCACTTAACCTAGGTTAATGATTCAAAATACTGTATTATTTTTTTAGATTCTATAAAATGACTCTATTAAACAAAAATTTAGTGTTTTAAAAATTGTGAGGTGATAAATGCAAAAAACTTATTTTTGTAAAATTTAAAACCTCCATAAACCCCCGTTCCCATGGTCTGATTTTTCTGGTTTTCGAACTTAAAAGTCATGAATGTCATTTATAGGGGTGGGAGAGTAGTGTTTTTTTAAATCGAGTTGAATCAAGTAGTTCGTTAACCCTAGGACTGCCCTGGGCCGGACATACGGCCCTTGCATGCGTGCGCTAGCTGCCCTGGGCTGATTTAAACTAAACTGCTCGGTGCCCTGGCAATTTTGGCCATTTTGCAGAGGTTTTTTTAACAATTTGCAGTGCCTAAACTACGTTTGACTTCTGTTGAGTCTTATGCATACTCGTTTTGTTCAGAAAGAGAAGGAGATTTTGAATAAAATAAAGTAAAACGAATCTCTGTTAGTAGTTTTTTTGCAAAATGATGAAAAACCAAAATTTTATTTAAATTTTTGAAATCATTTTCAAAAGTAGAGTCCTAGCATTTTTACACTAATTTTTTTACAGACATTAAAATATATACCAAATGTAGGCAATTTATTTCCCTACGTGGAAATGTGATTGATTTGTTTGAAAATTTTGTTCACCCGAATTATGGAAATAAATACGGAAACCGGGAAAAATCTACAAACTTGCGCTGTAAATTTGAAAAATAAGAATAAAATCACAAGTAAAAAATTTATATACTAAAACTGTTGTATTACTAAATGTAACAATACAGAAATAATGCACTATTGTACAAAGTAATAACTGTTTTTATGATTTTATGACTTGAAAAAATGTAAGTTTCGCCGAAAGCCAAAATTAGTTATTCGAAGCTAGATATAATTTTTATACTTTACTATAATATGATAAATGGTACATGTATTTATAGGAAATATATTTCTGAAAGAGAAAATATATAAAGAAATAATGGTTCTATAATTATTTGTGGCGCGAGACGCACGTATGGATTTTTCAACCTAAATTTGCAGCCTAGCCGTATTACCATTTACTAACACACTATACAACAATACACTTGTTTACAACGAATACACTAAGATTCAATGATAAAATACGGACTTACAAATCCTACTCGCAATAAATTCGCACATTGCCTATGGATAGCAGAAAGAAATGGAATCACAGAATATGTATCCTTCCGGGGTCTATTCACGAGTCACCTGACGTTCCATACAGTACGTCAGCGGTACCCTATTTCTTGGCTTCAAAGAGGTATGACTTAGGTCACGCTAAATCAGTTATCGAGCTATTTATTTTTGATTTAGAATGGGTCAGATTTCCGGCCCATGGGGCAAATGAACAGCTCACATAACAGCTGATTTCAAAAATTATTTCTCAGACTTCCTGAAGTTGTATGACAAAGTTCTTATTACGAAAAGAAAGAACCACTCATGCTGTTTTCAATGCTACCAACCGCTTCCTGTTTAGGCCAAAATACAGACATTGCGATTTTTTTAAGAACACTTGTTTTACAAGATTTTGCCGCTCGTGAGTCAAACATGTTTCGCATGCTAAATTTCGTTCAAATTATAATAGCAGTTATATTGACCTGTTACTGCTACGAGGTTCGTTGTATGAAAATTAAAGTTTAGAATCTCCTCTTTAAAATGGTATAAATATTATTATGTTTCTGGTTCATTTTCAATGTGTTATAAGCAGTTAAAAAAATTACCCGCCAGCGCACACATGCAAGGGCCCGATATCCGGCCCAGGGCACCGAGCAATTTAGCCAAAATCAGCCCAGGGCAGTCCTAGGGTTAAAAATTAAAAAACTCTTTTTTTTTTACTGAAAACAATGTTTTATACATATTAAACTTTAATTATAAACATAACATTTTTTTAAAATAATGTTAGGCCTATTATTTATTTTATTTTAACCTTTATTTTACCATGAATGACTAATGATGTAATAAAGAAAAAAATATATATTCTGTTTTCAACAACCATAACAAACAAAAGACAAGTATTACAAATATTTATCCATACAAAGATTATGGGTTATTTTATCAACACCAGAACATTTTAACAAGAAAGTGATTTTTTGCCTCCGACCCAAACACTCCCTGTGCCCCTCTCTTACTTATCATAACTCACAGGTATCCATAAATAACCCACCTGTCATTGTCTCCTTTCATTCTAGCTAAAAATAGATTTTATGCTTATTTTTCTTGATTTCAGTCACTTAGTTTGTTAAACATTGGTTAGCAGCCTAACCGTGGGTAAACGGCGGGAGTAACGATGCAATTTTTCAACTATTTGGGGTATACGGCGGGAAAATTTGAGTCGAGTAGTCTCTAATACTCGCTCTGCCTTAGAGTATTAGAAAATACCCGACAGGTACTCGAAAACTCAAGTACTCGCCCACCCCTAGTCACTTTACACATTTGAGCCAAATTTCATCGAAATCAGACTCTTTTACTCAAGTTATCCCATTTACAGATACATATATATAGATATATATATAAATATATATAAATTTGAACGAATAGTGTTTTTGGCATCTGGGGACCTCAAAACAAAAAGTTATCATGGTCTCGGGCTTAAGTCTTACCATGAGTCCTACGGTAATAACTTCTTCCCTATAGCAGAAATTTGCTAAAAAAGAAAATAAATTTGCCCGTCAGCTGAAGTGAGATGTTTTGTTTATATTTTGGCTTGAAAATAAACAAGCAAATTGACTAATGTCGATATCTGCCGTGGGAAACCCTCGGGAAAGACTTAAAAAAGACTTCCCACTGCTGTGGGAAAGACTTAAAATCCCATAACAAAATATATTTTAGAAGAGATGAAGATGACTAATTGTGACCGTGTTTGTGCAACCTCTGCAAGGTTAATTCATTTTTACTTTAAGAAGAATTGTCTGTGTGGAAATATCTACTTATACTTATAAAATTAGATTTCCTTAAGAGATATTGATTGCATTGGAAACTGCCTGTAAGGAACACACCACAAACTCAAGGCTTATCAAATTAAGTTTACCTTAGAGATATTGTTTGTGTGGGCGAGAAAACTGCTTTTTGTAGCACTCTAGAGGTTGTATGACTAATGGAACAGGTTCTGGCATTAACATATCAAATATTGAAGTATGAAGAGGTCAGCTGGTTAAGTGTCCCTTGCTCAATTGGATATGTTGTCTCTAATATCTTACATTTACAAAAAAATCATTACGTTCAGAGGAGAACAGTATTTATATTATTTTCTTTTAAAATAACTTAACATGACAGTGAAATATGCATCAACTATTTGGTGTGCAGATAATTTTAATTTTTTATTTTATTTGAATTTTTAGCAAATTTTCCTTATAGGGAAAAAGCTATTTTAAGTTTTAGTTTTAAAACCAACTTTTCTAATTTCAAGATAATACATTTTAAAGGATGATGCCACTGGTCTTAATTCAAAGAAAGTTTTACCAGATCATAAATACTTTTGTTGTCAGTCCTAAACTAATATACAGTAGAACTCCAATTATCCGAATTAATTGGGGATCGGGCCGATTCGGATATGCAGAAATTCGGATAATCAGATATACCTCTGGAATTAAGCAAAAAACATCACCATACATAAGAATTTTATTGAAAAAGTCATAAATGTAATGAACAGAAAGTGAGCGAACTGTATCAAGAATATACGTCACACAAATTAAATTACAGGAGTTAAATTGAATACAGTATATACAGTTGCTCTTTTCAATGCATACTGTACGTATTTCACTGTTCAATGTTGGTTATTTCACTTGAACATCTCGAGCAAAGTGAGTTTATCACTTAGCGAAAGGACAACACGTTTACTTTTTGTACTCATTTCGAAAGCGAAAGGACAACACGTTTACGTTTTGTACTCATTTCGAACGATAATCTCGGTGAAAGAACAGTAGCGAATGATGATGAGCAGGGCGGGAAGGGGGTATGACTCATTGTTCCCGGCGAAAATATCGTCCGGCAGGTAACAGCGCGGGCTTTTATTTTAGCGCTCACGGCGCATTATCGCTACACACGCTCGTGCTGTTATTTTCTTGGTTTTTATGTTTCTATTTTTTCACTCAAAATCGATTTGGATAATTGGATATTCGGATAATTGGGGTTCGGATAATTGGATTTCTACTGTATTGTAGTTTTATAATACCCCCATTGCAGCAAACCTGCATACTCAGTGAATTTAAAACACTAAGTCATACCAACTTTAATCAAATCATATTAAGAAATAAGCGAGATATGACATTTGATTTATTCCCCATAAGAAAAACATTAGGACTGAGTATGCAGGTTTGCTGCATCAAGGCCCACAAAATCAGATTTTTATGCAAATACCAATGGATCACTTCCAGATGAAGCAACATACCAATTTTTATCATTTATGTTCATAAACAAGCAAGATATCACATGTTTATTATTCTCCATAAGAATAACATTATAGCTGCTGAGTACGCAGGTTTGCTGCCATGGGGATCACAAAAAATTAGTTTTGTATGCAAATAGCATTATAAGCCAACCATATAAAGCCACATATCAAGTTTCATTAATATATGTTCATTAATAAGCGAAATATTAAATTTGACAATAAGATAATTATTAAGATTTGATAATAAGATGAAGCACTCTCAATATCTCGGTAACCATTTGACGTAGAGCGATGATCAAAATACCAAATTGTGAATTTAATGGTGTGAACCAAAATTTGGGTTTAAAAACAATTATATGTAAAAAGTTCAAAAACCCATTTTTGGGGAACCAAACCCCCCCCCAAAACCCCCCTTAAAGTAGAGCAACCTGTCTGGTTCTCGAACTCATGAAAATAGTTGCTGCCTTACACATTTATACCAAAATTCATCAAGATTGGACCATTTTTACGAAAGTTATCGTGCCTACGGACACAATATATATATATATATATATATATATACATATATGTGAATTTGAACGAATGGTGATTTTGGCATCTGGGGGCCTCAAAACAAAAAGTTATCATGGTCCCGGGCCTAGGCCTTACCATGCCACCTACGGTAATAGCTTCTTTCCTATAGGGGAAATTCGCCAAAAATATAGCTGTATACAATTTTTACCACTAAACAGTGAAGTATTATATCAGTTGTTTGAATATTAGGACGTAGGCAAGAAAGAGGGAGGGGGGCACTTCCACGCTTATAAGATTTTGCGAGATATATTGTAGGAAGATACTGAAAAGAAGCACTACACTGCTACAACATCTTCTCGGACCGGATAAATATAAACAAATTTCATATTGAATTCATGAGGGAACTTTGAATCCCATTTTGTTGATTGGTTTTAGTGAGTGTTTGATAGCTAATAAGACCAAAATCGAATATAAAGTAAGGATTTCAATCTAGTAGTGTGGATAGACTGGAAAGATAATTGGGAAATTATATTTCTTAAATGTGTGTAAGGATAAGCTATATTGGAGTCTTCAGATTTACTCATACTGAATTTGTTACTCAAATTCTATTGAAAAACATGTCACGAATAATTTTTCATCTTTTGAATTAACTGAAGTAATTCAACTTGTTTATTAAAAATTTAAATTTAAATTTTATTATCGGTAGTTATATAACGGGTGGATTTAATTTGTTAAATTAACTGATTAATCACTTTAAAAATTACTGGTTAAGCTTTTAACTCTGATTCCTGTTGACTGTAATTTTTATCTTTATTTTTGTTGTTGTGTACAATGTTTTGCGGAACGCAAATTAATATTACTGGACATTGCTAGCTGACTCCACGGAAGGCCAGTTGATGATCATGGAGAAGGCCTATGTGCAGCAATTATCAGCTTTCAATTCACCGGACTAGTGGAAGGTTTTTCATGGTCGTTTAGCACTGGTTTGCCAGTAATTACAGCTGAGCCATGACTGCATTACCGGTAATTCTCCAGCAATTACCCGTTGGGAAGAGTTCACTTAGTGGGATAACGTGTAGTTCACTTGTATCACGGTATATTGTAACGGTTTGAACTAATTGATGGATACATTGTTTCATAAACAAATTTTTGGTGGATGTATTATTGTAGTAAAAGGTTAATCTGTATAAAATGCTAGATGTTTACAAATTATTGACTCAAATTTTATCAGATCGTTCTCAAAACCTGATAAAAACCAGCAGTATTACACAAATGATGAACATTGACAACAATGTAAAAATATCTGATGGAATTTTAAAAAATCTATATGAATTTGTTTTTATTAAACTTACTAAGGTCACATTTTTTATAAACATGCTAGATATCTTAAAACTCATTAATTCAACAAAATAATGGAATCGTTTATTTCAGAAACCACCTAAGTGCGCTTTTTTCAACTTTCGGAAAACTAAAAAAAAAACTGTTTTGCAGCTTAAGTATTGGTATAGTCTCCTTTAAATATTTTTTTACCAAATCAAAAACATGCTGTTGGGATGATCTATTTAAAAAAAATTTTCCCTTTCAGTTTTTGAGTAATAAATTTTTGAAAAAATTGTACTTCTAAAAAATTGTAGATCTACATACTTCTTGTAGGTTGTTTCTGCAATAAATGAGTTTATCCAAAGTGTTTTTTTTTTAATTATTGAAATTAGTAAAACCATTAATTTTTATTTACCTGTTTTGGTATCAAAGGTATGAAACCGACATACTTAAGTATACAAAAGAGTGGTTTACTAGGCCTAAAGCGAAAAATACAAGTAGACTACACGCTACAGTGTGTCTATATACAAAGATCTGTCCTTATTCACTTTTTTCAGCTTCTGGCAACTCCTTGTCAGTTGTTGTAGGCCATTGGAGTATAGTGTCATAGAAGGCTTCATATCCAAAGTGGCTTTACGTATTCTCCATAAGAATAACATTAGGGATGAGTATGCAGGTTTGCTGCTAAGAGGATAGTAAACAAAAATCAATTTTTGGTGCAAATATCAATATACCAGTACTAGGTGAAGCCACATACCAAGTTTCATCAATATAAGATAATAAATAATCGAGATATCATATTTGAAATATTCTCCATAAGGATAACATTGGACAACGTACTGTGTTTAGCACTTTGAATATCTCGGCAACGGTTGGACGTAAAATCCCAATTTAAACACCAAAATGATTGTTTTGTAGAGCTAAACTGATTGGTAAAAGCAAAGGTGAAGTTTACAGTAAAATTAATTAAGGAAAAGCTAAAAACCATTTTCCCATAAGATGAACATGGGAGATTTTATGAACACGTTTTTTGGATTTTCTCTGCAACCACTTGACCTAGGTTCATGATTCAAAATACTATATTATTTGTTTTTTAAGCTCTATAAAATGGTTAAAACCAAAATTTTGTGTTTTAAAAATTTTAGGGTGAAAAGTGCAAAAAACTGATTTTTGGAAAATTTTGAAACCCCATAAACCCCCTTTCCCATTGTCCGATTTTTCTGGTTTTCGAACTTAAAGTCATGAATGTCACTTTACACATTTGAGCCAAATTTCATCGAAATCAGACTTTTTTACTCAAGTTATCGTATTCACGGACACATATATATACAGTAGAACCCCAGTTAACCGAAATAAAGGGGGGAGAGCCGTTTCGGATAACCAATTTTTCAGTTAAACCGTCATATGCCAAAAATAGCCTAACAAGGTAGGTAGGAAAAATGAATTTACAAACAATGTCTATATACTGTAATACAGTGATTTATTTCAGCTCAACAAAATGTTATAATGGGTTAGAAAATACTATAAACTGAACAACTGAAGTTACTACAGCATTGTACATTACTTATTACAGAAATCAGTGATTTTTGTTTGCTTTTTCGTAAGTCCTTCGCATCGTTTTCGAGCGGCGATGTCCCGCCATCTTTTAATTAGAAGGACGTCAGTAGGCGTTGACTCGCTGCATTGTTCCATAAATTTTAGGGCAACCTAAAATAATACCAAAATTGATTGTAATTTAACTTGTTTAAAAACGAATCTATACTGTATTCAAATTTCTGTGTTTCGGCCATACAGTAATGTTTGACTTACCTCTAATGCATTAAATCCGTCGTCAGGTGTCACTTTGCCGATTACGTCATCCATGTCGTCTGCTTTGTTTTCTGTTGCGTCGTCAGCTGGCTGCAACACTGCCTCCACAATATCTTGGTCGGAAAGTTCATCAGAATCATCGGCGGCGACCCATTCGTCCACGTCACTTGCATTCATGTCTTCACATCCAGGAATCCTATGAACCATCTCTGTCAAATTTTCAAAACTTTCATTTTCTTCTTCGTCTAGTCCGTCATAAATCTTCCTCCAGCACCTTTGAAGTGTTTCCTCTTTAATGTTAGCCCAAGCCTCCGCACACCAATAAATCACGTGTTTCATGTCAACTGCCTTCAGCGCGTCATTAATCAGTTTATTTTGTGTTTCACAATCTTCTAGGATAGTTCTCAACAACAGTCCTCGATAGTGCCGTTTGAATGTTTCGATCACAACTTGATCAAGAGGCTGAATAAGGCAAGTGACATTCGGGGGAAGAAAGCAAACAACAATATCGCCTTTTTTTAACTCATCGGGATGCGAGGGCGCATTATCAATCAATAAAATAGCTTTTTTCGGCAAACCTTTTCCAGCTAAATATTTTTCAACTTGCGGCACAAACTGTTTTAAAAACCATTCTTCGAATAATTCACTGGACATCCAGGCACTTTTTTGCGCTCTATAAAACACTGGCAAGGCGTTTGGCGCAATATCCTTCAGAGCTCGAGGTTTCATTGACTTGCCGATGCACATTGGTGGCAGCCTATGAGTGCCAGAGGCATTTGAAGCTAAGAGAAGTGTTATTCATTCCTTTTTCATTTTATGACCGGGGGCAGACGTTTCAGTTGCTGAAGCTAAAGATTTTTTAGGCAACATCTTAAAATTAACGCCCGTTTCATCGGCATTGTAAATCTGGCCCTTACTGTAGCCTTGAGTGTAGTCTGCAAACATTGTTTTGAAAACATCTACCGCGTCTGGATCAGCAGATAACTTTTCACCGCACAAGTTCAGTTGACGGATCCCATACCTCTTTTTAAAGCGATCTAACCAACCTGAGCTGGCACAAAAACTTTTCCCTTCGTCACCTAACAACTCTGCTAACATTTTAGCCTTTTCTTGTAGTAAGGGACCTGTTAGTGGCATGCCTTTTTCCCTTTGTTGCGTGAACCACATGAATAAGGCCTCGTTAACTTTCTCAAAATCTGACGTCTTCAAAGTTTTTCTGTTACCTTTTTTTACGACTTGCTCTAAAAACTTAGGTTTAGATTTTACCCATTCCGAGACAGTAGACACGCCAACTCCGTAATTAGCCGCAACATTCTTTAGCAAACAACCTTCTTCAACTTGTTTGATAGCAGCTAATTTATCCGCAAAAGAAATAACCACACGCTTTCGCTTCGATGCCATCACGCGAACACACACACACACCTTTACGGTACACTAATGTACATAAAAACACACTTGCTAATCACAAACGGTACACTACTGCACACGTTAACACAAAACAACAAAGTCCAGTAGTTCTCTGTCTACTGTGACAGTGACTGATGGCGCGGGGAATGGGGAAATTGCCAGGTCGGTGACCGGAAGGGGCGAGTGCGGACGGGGTGGGGGAGGTGAATCATCTCAAGGACACGTCAAACGTCCCTCGCATCGCTGCGCATCACCGATAAGTCACGTAGGCTCTCTTTCTGGAGAAAGGGGCTCGGCGCAGCGCCTCGCTGTTTACATATTACGTACTTATAATTATTTACAGAACCGTTTCGGTTAACCCGGGTTCCGGTTAACCCGATTTCAGTTAACCAGGGTTCTACTGTATATATATATATATATATATATATATATATATATATATATTCAAATTTAAGTTCACAAATTAGGGCTACTTTTATTATAAAAATTAAATAAAAACAATAACCAGAGTACCCTCTTTTTTGAAACATTTTGTATTACTGAGACGTGTTTCGACACTTAGGTCATGTTCACAGTGTACAAGTAAAATAACCTAAAAATTATTAGCTAAAATAAATAATTAAATCTTAACATATGAAAATAAACAGATGTAGAAACTTTTCATTCAAGCTTATTGGGTTAAGTTGGTTCTATTTTATATCCGTTGTCTATTGTTTCTAATTTCTCTTATTTTTTCATATATAGGATTTAGTTGTTGTATTTTCATTTTATTAAGGATGTCTTTATCGGCTTTAGAGTTCATATAAATGTGGAGCTCTTCTTTTGTGTTCATTTTTTCTCCTTTCTTTTCATATTCGAGAACATCCATGCATTCTTCTAATTTGCCGTATTGATGGTCAGAATCAAGAATGTGTTCGGCAAACATCGATCTTTGAGTCGTATGGTTATTTGATTTAATTGCTTGAAGGTGCTCTTTAAAGTCAAACTATAAAATGAGTTACAAAACTAGAAATAACTCTTTTAAACTTATCCAGAAATTCTCTAATAATCGCCAAAACCAACAAGAAAATAAATATAATAAAACTGGAATTTACAAGATTAAATGCAAGGATTGTCCAAAATATTATATAGGGCAAACAGGAAGAAGCTTTTCATGCCGCTTTAAAGAGCACCTTAAACACGAATGGTGTTTTTGGCATCTGCCAAAACGAAAAGTTACCATGGTCTGGGCTTAAGTCTTACCATGCCACCTATGGTAATAGCTTCTTCCCTATAGGAGAAATTCGCTAACAACAACAACAGGAGTCACAAAACAGATGATGTAATCATGGCTGGCAACCGTTGCGAGTGAAATTTACCGCAGAAAGAACCTAAGCGACGGCGCTTGGGTTCTTTCTGAAACAAACGGATTATTTTCAAGGCTGCCAAATAGCATTGCTGATATGGAACGTAGGTTATTTCTGCACTAAACGATGTATTTACCTTTTAATTGTACAGTACCACCAAAACCCCATATTTCGAAATTTTGTCGCTTAGGTGGTTTCTGAAATAAACCTATCATGATAGGCTACAAAAAAAACTATATTGTAACGATTGTGGATATTGGAATAACATGAATTAAGTTGTAGAAACCATTCTCCTGTAGTGGAAACAGTTAAAGATGTTACGAGCTTGGATGTTCAGCAGTGGGTTTCATTTACCTTAAACGTTAAGTAACCCACACAAGAAAAAAACATTCTCTTCCTTTTTTGATTGTTTCTTTTTTTGGGCCATTATTATACACAACAACAAAAATAACAAAACAATGAAAAATCTACCTGCCCATTGCAGTCAGTTATCACATTGTACCCTTCCTGAGCATTATAGTCATTGAAAGTGTCTTTAGGATTGACTGTAGCTCTCAAGTGATACCTATCGGAAACTTTTGTGGGGCAACATTGTCAAATCTACAAGCAACACGAAGCGACATGAGTAATAAATTATGTTAAATACTTCAATCTACTATATTATTCATCAATTTGTTTTTTATGTGAATAATTGTTAAATGTTAACGAAATAATTATAGATTTGTTTAAATTACTAAATAGCAGCAAAAAATGGCTGCACATGATGTTTTAGGACTAGGCACATGGTGCCTAACGTTGTAGATAACTCCGGCCTTAGGTGCTGCGCCGCTACGTTTTTACTGCCCACAATGGGTTGAATCGAGGTGTCTTCCATATCTGGAATTCCTGGAGTTTTTCCTGGAATAGGGAATTTTTAATCTGGAAAAATCAGGGAATAGTCAGGGAATTTCGATAAAAAAGTTGAAAAAGGCAGGGAATTTTTTAAGTGGTGCCAAAATGTTGAGGTTTTTAGAGCGTTCTGAATATGCTGCCCTGTTTAAAACCGAGTTTTTAATAATAGACAATATTGTAATATTAAAACATAATTTTGATAATATTGAGGTAGAATTACATGCAAATTAAAAATTTATTTGAAAACTCAGTTAACATTTATTTTTGATTTTCCTTAATCACTTGTTTAATTAAATACCTGGAATTTATTTTGAAAGCAACTGTAAATCCTGGAAAGTCAGGGAATTTTACGCAGAGGGTTTAGTAGGCTCCCTGGTATAGCGTTTTAATTGCCATTAAAACACTATGTAATTTAATAAAATATTTGTGACATGTAAAAAGGAAATAATTTATATAACATAAAAAAAGTGTTGTGAATAATTGCTGGAGCTACTTGGTTTTGCAAGTCTGGGCAAACTTGCGATTTTCATGTCCGGGGATGTCGGAAAGAAAGATGTGTGTGTGTGTGTGTGTGTGTGTGTGTGTGTGTGTGTGTGTGTGTGTGTGTGTGTGTGTGCGTGAGCTCGATAACTCTCGTAAGAATAATCCAATTTTGACGAAATGTGGTATAAACGTGTAAAGCAGGATTTATGACTTTAAGTTCGAAAACCAGACAGATCGACCTCTCCGAAGGGGTATTTTGGGGGGGGTTTGTACCCCAAAATTTTTTTTAGTTTTTTACACATAATTTTTGAAAAAGTAAAATTTTATTATTTTTTTCCATTGAAATCTGCTTTAAAATACGCACAATTTGGTGTTTTGATCATTGCTCTACATCAAATGGTTACAGAGATATTGAAAGTGCTAAACACAGTACATTGTCCAATTTTATTCTTATGGAGAATAAGAAAAATTGTATATCTCGCTTATTTATCAACTTATACTGATGAAACTTGGTATATTGCTTCATATCGCTGTGGTATATTGATATTTGCACTAAAAAAAATTTATTAGCCGATAGTTCCCGTAGCAGCAAACCTACGTACTCAGCCCCCATGTTATTCTTATAGAGAACTAGCTGATGTACCCGTTCTTCGCACAGGGGTTTTCTTTACACGTTCTATAGTCAATGCAATTTGCATTTTAGTTAGCTTGAAACAGCTGTTTTTGTTCTGCTCTTTAAGCTGTCAAATGGAAGTGTCCTCAGCTGTTCGCATTACAGTTTCTGAATGTTTACTTTCTTCTGAAATGTAAACATTGAAACTTAGGACGTTCTCAGGGCGTAGCCCGAGGGGATTTTAAGGAAGTGAATATGCCTATGTGTTGCATGGATTCAAGATCTACCTTTGTGTAAAGTTTCAGCCCAGTTGGTTCAGTAGTTTTTGCGTTTACCCGGAACATCAGACAGACAGAAACCACCACTTTATAATATTACTAGCTGACGTACCCATTCTTCGCACAGGGGTTTTCTTTCCCCGTTCTTTAGTCAATGCGATTTGCATTTTAGTTAGCTTGAAACAGCTGTTCTTGCTTCTGCTCTTTAAGCTGTCAAATCTAAAATATATACAGCCGCATGTGTAACTCACTGACTGACTGACTGACTGACTGACTGAGGTATACGAATTCTAACCCACTTATAGATATGCTAGGGTCTTGAAATTTGGCATGCACGTAGCTTAATGTTTGAAAACTCTAGGAAAATTAACAAAATTTCCAATTTTATATTACATTTCCTATAACAATTGAAATAAATAATTTAGTTCCCGTTTTTGAGGTTAACTGATGTCGGTAATGCAGTATGAAGATCAATTGGTATGTTGTAGTGGTTGTATTACGAATTTAAATATTTTTGTTATTAAAATTATTTATTTTTAAAATGTTTCATGTATTTTGTACATAGGCCAGGCGTACAAATGTATTTCTTATACATCACAAAGATGATCTAAATTAAGTATTCAAAATTAATTTGTTAAATTGTTCTCTTAATGAAAGCTTCTCATGAACACCACACTGTGAAATGGATTCTAGACGATCTACAACGAGGTTTTATCATCGCAGATAATATTTACAAATTACTTTAATGAATTTGAAGTATTTACTCTCAAATAAACGCTAAAACCAAATAATTAGCACATTAAGTAGATTTGTTGGTCTTTTGGTTGGATTTTGTTTCACATGGTTTGTGGGAAAAGCCACATTAATTAGGTTAAATATGTTACGGTAGTCTAATCCATTTAAAAATACTAGTTGTCAAACGGTACAGTCAACAGCATAGGGAAAAACGAGAAAAAGCGGTATGTGGAGAAGGGGTCTGCAGTATTATGTGATTCAGCAGTTCTCCTGTATAAGAATTTAAATGCCTGAAAAAACAAAAATAAACATGACATGTTATTATTTTTTGCTTAGTATTATTGTATTTTAGGGCCACTTAAAGGATCAAAAGGATTGTTATTTAGGAAACAAAACAACAGATCCTTTATAGCTATTTTTGTATGGCATGTTTATGTTGTGATGATTTAAATATTTACAAAATAGAAAACTTCACATTTAAAATATATTTATTTGTTGTACGGATGTAAATTATTTCTTTATAATGAAATGATACATTGAGGCTTGTATTTCGCCACATACTATTTATATCTTAGTTCATCGCATTAAAAATAAAATTGTGATTGAATTATTCTTGTAATAAAAGCTTTTCGTGAACGCCACTGTATTCTAGACGATATACAACGGGGTTTCCCCCTACAAAATCAGAAATCACATCTTGATGGCTTGTGTATGAAAATCAGTTTCATAAAGTTTTTACTTAAAAAAAAAACGCTAGAAGCCTTGTAATCAGAACACTATGTGGGTTATTTTAGGTATTAATCAACATTGTTTAGTTTCACAAACATAACATTTTATGGTTGCAATAGTTTTTGAAGGTAGTTTAAGCCATTTAAAAATACAAGTTGTTACATAAGGGTAAAACTTAAATATTTTCTTTTGGATATTAATTTATTCTACACACTTAATTTTGTCTGATGGCCTATTAATTGTCACACGATATTTCCCTTCCAGGGCCTCTTTTCCTAACCAAACCTAGAGTTTTATAATTTAGCATCTAATTTCTGAATACTATGACCTTTACAAAACTATAGTCAAATTAACAATTTCAATTGTTTCAGTACCTCAAAAAAATTGGTTAAACACTGTTTCATGTTTGTAAGCTATGATCCTGTAAAAAAATCTTTGCAATGCTACAAGTCTTCTGACACAAATATAGTATAAGAAGGGTTTTTACACTCGGTTAAGCACAAAGTGCATAACATACAAGAAAAAAAGCATTTAACAAATCTATCAAAGTTAAAATATTTCTATTTGTTGGCTATTTTAACCATCAAAATTGGGTGTCTCACTATACAGATAAATACTCAGTATGATGCTAGATTTTTTTAAATTTTACTATTTGTAGTTTTAACTGCATTAAAAAAATGGCGAATAATAATCAATTAGAATAGAATAGAATAGAATATTTTTATTTTCTCATGATACATAACGAAAATACATAGTTTTTACTTTATTTTAAATTATGTAGCATTTAAAAAAGCATTTAACAAATCTATCAAAGTTAAAATATTTCTATTTGTTGGCTATTTTAACCATCAAAATTGGGTGTCTCACTATACAGATAAATACTCAGTATGATGCTAGATTTTTAAAATGTTACTATTTGTAGTTTTAACTGCATTAAAAAAATAAAATCGCGAATAATAATCAATTCAAAATATAGTACCTTTTTAGTTGAGCTTAAATTATGTAGCATTTAAAAAAGCATTTAACAAATCTATCAAAGTTAAAATATTTCTATTTGTTGGCTATTTTAACCATCAAAATTGGGTGTCTCACTATACAGATAAATACTCAGTATGATGCTAGATTTTTAAAATGTTACTATTTGTAGTTTTAACTGCATTAAAAAAATAAAATCGCGAATAATAATCAATTCAAAATATAGTACCTTTTTAGTTGAGCTCTAGCAGCCAAACGGATGGTCCCATTTAAAAAGAAGAGCTTTACGTGGCACGGATTTGAGATGATCTACAACTTTATCCTATGACTTTTTGCCGTTTCTTGACCTATTCACCCTTCACGCTAGATTTTTCAAATTTTAGCAATTTTTCAAGATTTATTCGTTGTTTTCAATTGTTTGTCTTTCTAATTTATAACATAGAGGCCTAATATTTGACACACAGTATTCCTACATTACAATAATTATCTAGCAGGAGTCATACTCCCAAATTCTTTCACTTAAACCTCCCAAAAAATACAACGTCTTTAAGCTCCTGTCGATTTATTGGTTTTATTTTTATTTTTGTTGTATATTTTACATGTTGCGCTCCACCGAGGGCAAACCCCCTTGTAAATTATGCCCTATTTGCTGCAGAAAGCTTCTAGTTACTAAGAAACATAGCAATTTAGACTGTTATTGGTGCTTTTATTCCTTATAAGGTTCAAAAGATGTCTTATAACAGTTTACAGACAAAGTTTAAAGACGACAATCAGGGTAGGGTTTTAACTTTTTACAAGCACTTACAATATTATACGTGGAGGGCTTCAGATTTAACATACAATACGTCTTCAAAAGAAAGTATAATCCAGCAACAGCCGTATGACCAGTTTTAACCCCCCTCAAAATAATTTAAATCTTGGAAAAGATTATTCAATTTTAGGTTACGGTATTTTCAGAGATTCTGTGGTTTTCCCCGTCACTTTAATGTACTTGATATATGCCTAATGTTTGGCACTCAATAAGTTTACACCACATTTGGTATGTAGCAGAAATCATATTACCAGTTTTCATAATTCATCCCAAACCATAAGCCATCAGTTTCATAAGCCATCAGAAAACTAAAAACCTAAACATCTGCTAAATTATCTTATTTATACTAGACAATTTTTCATTTTAACCCCCCTAAAAAAAATATTTAATTTCCCCCCAAAAAAGGCTTATTTTAAAATTCCATTTTTTTAGCTCTAGCGGTTAAACGGATTGTCCTATCCAAAAACAGACAACACTATGTGCTACGGATTTTGCAAGATCTACAACTTTAGTCCTGTGACTTTTTGCCGTATCTCGTCTCCTTCACCCTTATATAGCTCTAGATTTTTTCAAATTTTGGGATTTTGTGGCAATTTTTTATTTCCAATCACGTAATATACTTGATGGAGGCCTCACATGTAGTAAATAGCAGCCGAAATATGACCAGTTTTTATTAATTAAACCTTTCGGAAAAACAAAAACTCTTAAAATCTACAGATTTGACCGTTTTCTAAGTATAAGTAGTAAGGAAATGCCGATTCTGGAACATTTGTTATTAATTAGAATAAACGCATCACCATGTATACTTTAACTAGGATCGTGAGATATGGAATGTGTGTGCGTTGCACCTTTTATTCCCAAATCCTACTATTTTTAGTTTGAACTATCTCAAAAAATAGATAATTGTGAGTACAAAAATCAAAATGTAGACTTTTTATTGGAGCTCTAGCGGCCGAACGGGTTGTCCTATCGAAAAACGAAGACCACCACGTGCCACGGATTTTAGACGAACTAAAACTTTAGTCCTATAACATTTTGCCGTACCTCACCCCCTTCACCCTTAGGTAGCACTAGATTTTTTAAATTTAAATTTTTTCCAAGATTTTTTCGTGGTTTTTAATGTTTTGTCGCTCTAATATAGAACTTACAGGAATAATATTTATCACACAGTATTCCTACATTACAATTAGTACCAAGCAACACTCCCACGCCCAGATTAAATATCTTAAACACCAAACAAAATCAATGTCTGAGCTTTTGTAGATTTTTCCGTGTTTTTCGGGTGTTTTTATGTTGCGCTCTGTTGAAGGTAAAATACCTTCATATTTCAATCAGATAAAATCATGTCATATTTGTTGCAGAAGGCTTGTAGTTACCCAAAGGCATACTATTTCAGGTTGTTTACAGTGGTCGTATTCCTTATCAGGTTCAAAAGACGCCTTATAAAGGTTCCATTATACATCAGTTAAGGGTATTATTTTTTTCAAGTACTTAGGTAATGCATGGAGGCTTAAAATCTGACATACTACGTCTCAATGCAAACTAGTATTCATCAACAGGCATATGACGAGATTGTATAGATTGAACGCTTAAAAATAATCAAAGCCTTGGAATAGTTGTAGAATTCAGGTCTTAAATAGAATTTGGACCAATTTACATTAAACTGTGGCCAAACAGCGACCTGGGGGCGAAGCCCCCCACAGGGGTCTGGGGGCGGAGCCCCCAGCGAGCGAAGCGAGTCTAATATTTTTCAATGTTTCAATTTTTTTGGGCCATTATTATACACAACAACAAAAATAACAAAACAATGAAAAATCTACCTGCCCATTGCAGTCAGTTATCACATTGTACCCTTCCTGAGCATTATAGTCATTGAAAGTGTCTTTAGGATTGACTGTAGCTCTCAAGTGATACCTATCGGAAACTTTTGTGGGGCAACATTGTCAAATCTACAAGCAACACGAAGCGACATGAGTAATAAATTATGTTAAATACTTCAATCTACTATATTATTCATCAATTTGTTTTTTATGTGAATAATTGTTAAATGTTAACGAAATAATTATAGATTTGTTTAAATTACTAAATAGCAGCAAAAAATGGCTGCACATGATGTTTTAGGACTAGGCACATGGTGCCTAACGTTGTAGATAACTCCGGCCTTAGGTGCTGCGCCGCTACGTTTTTACTGCCCACAATGGGTTGAATCGAGGTGTCTTCCATATCTGGAATTCCTGGAGTTTTTCCTGGAATAGGGAATTTTTAATCTGGAAAAATCAGGGAATAGTCAGGGAATTTCGATAAAAAATTTGAAAAAGGCAGGGAATTTTTTAAGTGGTGCCAAAATGTTGAGGTTTTTAGAGCGTTCTGAATATGCTGCCCTGTTTAAAACCGAGTTTTTAATTTTTTTAATTCTAGACCACTTCTAGAAGAGCTAGAAACCTGAAATTTGGCATGTATGTAGCTTGTACCTTGTAACCCCCAGGAAAATTCCAAAAAGTTACAATTTTTTATTTTAACCTCCTCAAAAAAATTCAAAATGGAGGAAATTTTGAACATGTCCAAAATAGTGACTTTTTATTTGAGCTGTAGCGGCCGAACGGTTGGTCCTATCGAGAAACGGAGACCACCACGTGCCACGGATTTTAGACGATCTACAACTTTGGTCCTATGACTTTTTGTCGTATCTCGTCTCCTTCACCCTTAGGTAGCGCTAGATTTTTCAAATTTCGGCATATTTTCGAAATATTTTGGCCGTTTTTTATTTCCTATCACGTTAATATACTTGATGGAGGCCTAATATTGGGCACGCAGTATGTCTACATCACACTTAGTAAATAGCAGCAGAAATATGACCAGTTTTTATTAATTAAACCTGTCGAAACATGAAAAAATCTAAATATCTTTAGATATGACCGTTTTCTTAGTATAAGTAGTGGTGTATTGGGGGTTCTGTCCCAATTTATATTATTGTATATACACGTGACACCAATAATACTTGAGCTAGAGACATGAGATTTGGCATGCATATGCCTTCCACCTTTTATTTCCAAATCCTACTATTTTTAGTTTGAACTATCTCAATAAAATAAATAATTGTGAATACAAAAATCAAAATGTAGTATTTTTTTATTTAAGCTCTAGCGGCCGAACGGGTTATCCTATCGAAAAACGAAGACCACTATGTGCCATGGATTTCAGACGAACTACAACTTTAGTCCTATGACATTTTGCCGTATCTCACCCCTTTCACCCTTAGATAGCGCTAGATTTTTTAAATTTAAACTTTTTCACAAATTTGTTTGTGGTTTTTAATGGTTTGTCGCTCTAATATAGAACTTAGAGGCCTAATACTTATCACACAGTATTCCTACATTACAATTAGTACTAAGAAATACTCCCACGCTCAGATTAAGTATCTTAAAGACCCAAAAAAATCAAAGTTTTTGAGCTCTTGTAGACTTTTCGTGTTTTTCGGGTACATTTTTTATGTTGCGCACTGTCGAGGGTAAAATCCCTTATAAATCATGTCATATTTGTTGCAGAAGGCTTTTAGTTAAACAAAGTCATAGTATTTCAGGTTGTTAACGGTGGTCGTATCCCTTATAAGGTTCAAAATACGCCTTTTAAAGGCTACATTATACATCAGTTAAGGGTATAATTCACGACAGGGACCTGGGGGCGAAGCCCCCCACAGGGGTCTGGGGGCGGAGCCCCCAGCGAGCGAAGCGAGTGGAAGTATCTACAGCTGTTCGCATTACAGTTTCTGAATGTTTATTCTGAAATTTAAACATTGAAACTTGGGACGTTCACGGGCCGTAGCTCGAGGGAATTTTAAGGAAGTGAATTAGGCCTATGTGTTGCATGGGTTCAAGATCTACCTATGTGTAAAGTTTCAGCCCAGTCGCTTCAGTAGTTTTTGCATTACCCGGAACATCAGACAGACAGACAGAAACCACTTCTTCTTTATAATATTATAGATAGATAGGTAAGTAACGTGTTATCTGCCTTAATTATGAACATAAATTAATAAAGTTTGGTATGTGACTTTACCTACTTGAGTTATATTGATATTTGTATAAAACACAATTTTTTGTGTTCCTTACTTCAGCAAACCTGCATACTCAGCCGCCATGTTATTCTTATGGAGAATAATTAAAATGTCATAAATTGTTTATTTATGAATGTTTATTGATAAAAACTTGGTATGTGGCTTTATGTGGTATTAAGATACATATATCTGCATTGGACATTCGCTCAGTACGCAGGTTTTCTGCTACGTGGGTATTCAAATTTAGAGTCTTTATTCAAATCATTGCTACATTTTTAATTTTGTTGTTTTTCAAAAATGGGGATCAGTCTGTAAAACAATTATTTATTTTTCAGGGTTTGAAGCGTTTATATTATTGGGTTGAAGATAGACTAAGACCAGGCTGATAAAGTACAGAAAGAGTATTTATATTTTTCAAGTTCAGTAAATATCAAAAGGAATCGAAAGTTTATATTAAAATATTGAAGAAAGATAAGCAAAACCTAGTTTTATTTTATTTTGAATTTTAATCATTTGATTTGGAAGTTAAAAGATTTTATTTTACAACAAAGACTTTTAATTTGTTTATTTAAATAAGTACAAGAAGATTTGATTTAGTTCTTTTATTTAAAAGACCACTCTTAACGTCAAGAAAATATTATAGCCTGCTAGACAGCGCTATTGAGAGGGTAAAAGCTGTTCCCTCTACCGACTGTTCCGTTTTGCAGAGTCTGAGCGGCCACACGTCGTCCGTGGAGACAGTCAAGTTCAACCACACGGAGGAGCTGGTGGCCGCGGGCTCAGGCGGCGGAGTGCTCAAGATCTGGGACCTGGAGCAGGCCAGGATTGTGCGCACGCTGACGGGCCACCGCGGCGGGCTGAGGGCCATCGACTTCCACCCCTACGGAGATATCCTCACCTCCTCCTCACTGGACACTACCGTCAAGGTAGGGTCAAGAATATGTTAGATTGTATGTGTTAATAAAGGTTAAATACCTGCAATCTGCTTAGTGACCCTAGTTTATCCCTTTGCGTGGATGACGTGAATCAACAAAAGGTTATTTTGTCATCTGCAGCACAAAACTACGGGTCAACCGCACAAAAACTTGAAATTTTCTTAACACAGAGGAATGATCACGTGACAGTTCAAAGTACAAATCACAGAAACACAAACAAGGGACAGATAAATATAAAAGTAGGATTACTTTTATGAAACCAAACAAGAGGAGAAGTACACATATTGTGTGCCAAGTCTCAGCAAACAGTTCATGAGTCGAGACTTGGCACGAAACATTGTGGGAGACAAATCTCTTAATTTCCTATTGTCTTCGACACTTCATCCTGCTTTGTGTTATCTGTAAAATAACTAACCGTCCAGAATCATTCGGTCTGTTGTACAGATGTGGGACACCCGCCGCAAGGGCTGCATCTTCACGTACAAAGGCCACTCGCAGAGCGTCAACAGCGTCAAGTTCAGCCCAGATGGACTTTGGATTGCCTCCGGTGGGGAGGAAGGGCTAATCAAGGTAACGTATGCTTTGGATTTATGTTAAATCATCTTGTCTCGATAAAAAGTAGATTTTAGACATGTCAGACACAGACCTATTTCGGTAAAGACGATTGTTGGAACTGTGACTTGTTATGTTTTTTATTGTATTTACAGAACCCTGATATTATCAGCATTTTGTAATCAAAGAAGATAGAACATTTACTCTTTCTAATTGAAATATGAGACATTCTGACTCTCGTTTTATTTTTTCTGTGTTTGATTATTTCAGTTGCATTGGGAAATTTAATACTAATTCTTTCTATAGATAAGTTTGTTATTATTTGGTTGACCAGAAGAATCTCTATGCCTAGTAAACACTTTTAAATAAATATATTTTGATCTGATAAAATCATCACGTCTTTCAAGTAAACTTTAAAACCTTGAAGGCTGACGGTGTGAAGTTCTAAGGGATTTTCTAATATCATCTGAGTTTAGATATATGCGGCAATTACAACAAACATATTGATTTGCTAAAATACAGGATTTTGTCACAGTAACACCTTTAAATGTTACCTTTTGACCCTTTAAATTTATTTTTTATTACATGCAAATTTGAAATTAGCGTTTTAAAATATGGATAAGCTAGATTTTAAAGACTGTAGGCTATTTGATGGTTTACTTTGCTCTAGTAAACAAATGAACTCAAAATACTTCTCACTATTTACAGTATAATTAATATTAAGTTTATAATGTGACATTGTCCCAGGACTACCTTAAAACTGGTCTATACCAGTTTTGAGGCTGACGTTGGGTACAGCAAATGAAGTTGTCATTACATATGGTAAGTCTTTTGGCTGTCCATTATGACAAACTTCCCTTTCACCTTTGGTCCCTCCATTTGCAGCGGCTAGGGACAGAATCTCCTGGTTTGGTCCCCAACCTGTCAGCCTGAGAATGGATGGTCCCTGGCTGTTGTACATGGATACCATGTCAGTTGAGTTGACCAGTTGGAGGGCAGAATGCGGGTCCCCTGTTTGAGAGCCTCATCCCAGCTGTCACAGGGGCACGGGAGTTGGCCCTCTGAAGGGTCGATTTGGCTGCCGTCCCATCCCACCCTTTCCTTTCCTGCTATATCCTATCTTTCCGGTAACCTGCGCAATATTCCCGCTTGTGGAAGATGTGACTAGCAGCTATGCTGGGGTTTCCTAATCCGCAACTGTGATGATGATAATGTGACATTCAAAGTGCATCGACCTGAATTCTAGTGACGATTAAGGAAACTTCTAGGCCCTATTAAAAATAATATATTACTTATTTAAAAATATATTTAAAATCTGTAACTGACCGTGTTGCCCCAGTATTGTAATATCCCAGTAAAGTGTGTGTATGTTGCTCTGTGGCCTAGCTGTGGGATATCCGAGCCGGTCGAGTGCTGCACGAGTTCCCGGACCACTCCGGCCCCGTGACCGCCGTAGAGTTCCACCCGCACGAGTTCCTGCTCACCTCCGCCTCGTGTGACAAGACCGTCAACTTCTACGACCTGGAGAACTTCTCGCTGGTCTCTACTTGCGATCGCGACTCAATGTCTATTAGGTAAAGCTTTGTTGTGTGAAAGAATTGCAAAAGAAAATATAACTGATTAGCTGACAAGATGGGTTGCAGCATATTCAGTTCATTTAACAAAATGTATCACACATAACCTATTACTTAAATACCCCCGTTGCAGCAAACCTGCGTACTAAGCGAATTTCAAATGGTACTTCATTACATCATGAAGCCACTTAGATGCTTTCATCAAAGCATGTCCACAAGTAAGCGAAATATGACATTTTATTTAATCTCCATAAGAAAAACATTAGGACTGAGTATGCAGGTTTGCTGCATTTAGGACCAAAAATATCGGGGTTTTATGCAAATACCAATGGATCACCACCAGATGAAGCAACATGTCAAGTTTTACCAATTTATGTTCATAAACAAGCAAGATATCACATGTTTCTTATCTAAATTTATAAAATTCTCTGTAAGAATAACATTATAGCTACTGAGTACCCAGGTTTGTTGCCATGGGGACTACAAAAATGGGTTTTGTATGCAAATATCATTAAACCCCAACCATATGAAGCCACATACCAAGTTTCATTACTATATGTTCATTAATAAGTAAGATATAAAATTGTACTTATTCTCCATCAAGATTAACATTGGACAGCGTACTGTGTGTAGCTCTTTCAATATCTCGGTAACTAATTGACGTAGAGCAATGAATAAAATACCAAATTGTTTGTTTTTTTAAGCCGAATTCATAGTGCAAACTAAAGTTTGGCTTTAAAAATAATTAAATGTTAAAAGTTCAAAAAACCCATTTTTTGGGTACAAAACCCCCCCAAAATACCCCTTTGGATGGTCCGATCCTTCGAACTCGTTAAAATAAATGTTACTTTGCACATTTCTTCCATAAATATGTAATATATATACATATATACAAATTGGAACGAATGGTGTTTTTGGCATCTGCCAAAACGAAAAGTTACCATGGTCTGGGCTTAAGTCTTACCATGCCACCTATGGTAATAGCTTCTTCCCTATAGGGAAAAATCGCTGAAATATAAAAATATTTGCCGGTATGTATAATGTTGTGTGGTGTGACAGATCTGTTTTATAACCTTAGAGATTACAAATATAATCCTGTTGATATTGTTCAGTAATTCGCTGGTTGTTTTTGCAAAAACTGGATGAAAGGTATTTTGTCAATGAATATTAGCATTGGGTTTATATCTACTAGAGGAGACACCTTATGGGAGTCAGATTGAGTAAAAGCAGTGCTGTGATCTAGCGTCATATTAAGATAACTAACGTGATCAGCGGTGTCGTTAGGCCGAGTAACTCATCCGCCGTACCCGACCTGTGTAAACAAAATATCACTTTGATGACCATCGCAAAAAAAGGTTTATTTAAATATTTTAAAATCTCTACGAAAACATTCCCAACAAATATGATTAACAAAATCGCAACGATCCCTGGCGGCGTAAGTAGGCAACTACGTCGACAAATCTCTCACATTAATTTTCATTGTGTGTCCCCTCTAGTAGATATAAACCCAATGATACAGTAGAACCTCGATAACACGACTCTCAAGGGGATCTCTAAAATAGTCTTCTTATCGAGGTGCACTTGTAATTGAGGGTCGTGCTATCAAGGTGGTTTTCACAACAAGACGTGTTATCGAGGTCACAGACTTTTTGCTATACCAAGCAAATTTGTTATGAAACATTTCTTATAAGTTGTGTTTTAAGTAGAAAATTACTGTATAAATCAGTCGTACATAAAAAACACACGTACAAGTAAAACAAAATTCTTTATTATTGTCTTATAAAAATGCAATTACAGTAATTAAAACAAGTATTAAAATTGATTGAAGAATAATAGGCCTAGTAAAGTTTATAATTAGGCTGCAATATTCATTTTACAAAATTCATGTTACCGTAAATTGTTCATTGTAGGCCTACTACTGTGATAAGTTTTCTTACTCAATATAATACTATGCAGAACTTACGGCAGTAAGAAAAAAAAATCAACTGACTCAGTTCACTAAAGTATTGAGTTAATAAGCTCAAAATACAGTACCTTAACTTATTGTGAAATACTGATATCACCCGTGATAGACAAGGAAAGGCCGGAATGGGAAGGGGGTGGGGAAGGGGTTTTCCTGTTGAGACCTGAGCCCAAGACGTTGTTATTTACTTCAAAACATCCGTTCTAACCGTGGGAACTATGCGTGAGAAAGGTTTAGTCGTGCTATAAAGGTTCCGTAACGCAAAACGGCGCGCTATTGAGGTTAGAGTCGTGTAATAAAGGTTCACTTACCCAAAGAAGCGTGTTATTGAGGTGGGTGTCAGCTATAGAGGTTCAGTTATTTTAAAAGACACGCTATAGAGGTTTATTTATTAGTAATATTAAATTACAAAAAGACGTGCTATTGAGGTATTTATTTGAAAATGAGTCGTGTTACAGAGGTATTTATAACATTGAGCGTTATGGGAGATTCACGGGGATTAGAAAATCAGACTCATTATCGAGGTTTTTGTCTTATCGAGGGTCGTCGTAGCGAGGTTCTACTGTATTAGGAAAGAATCCTAATACCCATAAAACCCTATAACCCATAAAAATATAATTTTAAAACAATGCAAGTTATTTAAAATGTTCTAAACTAAGTATTATTATAATATTTTTTTGATAATATTTTGAGAGGATAAATTGTGGCGGGTCCAGTATTTTATCCCACACAATTGTCGGACACTAAGTTTGAAGGATAGATTTTAATTCCTTCATGCTCTATACCGTATTGCATAGCTCCAGTTTAAGTCTAATATATACCGTTCAAAATGCTGTATAATTACCAGAAGATTTGTACTGCATCAGTGTTCACCATTTAAAAACTACTAAGCACCATTCTTCTTGAGTTTTGATAGCATTTGAGGTGAACGTGATAAAGTTGATTCAGATGGTGCCAAGTAAGAAGAAGTACAAAGGGTTGTAAAGGTGTGTCCGAGGTGAACGCTCCCCTTGTTTCTTGTGCCGAGTAAGCCGAGAGAAGTTACAAGACTGCTTTACTAGATCTGTGGAGAGTTTGTCCCACAGGTGTGTCAGCTTCAACACCAACGGGGACTGTCTGTACGGCGGCGGGCTGGACGTGCTCAAGGTGATGGCCTGGGAGCCGGGCCGCACACTGGAGATTGTGGCCATCAACTGGGGCCGGGTCCAGGACATCACCACAGGCTACAGCGACAACCGACTGGTCAGTCACCGTCTGTAATACCGATGTGTTTGTCCCACAGGTGTGTCAGCTTCAACACCAACGGGGACTGTCTGTACGGCGGCGGGCTGGACGTGCTCAGGGTGATGGCCTGGGAGCCGGGCCGCACACTGGAGATTGTGGCCATCAACTGGGGCCGGGTCCAGGACATCACCACAGGCTACAGCGACAACCGACTGGTCAGTCACCGTCTGTAATACCGATGTGTTTGTCCCACAGGTGTGTCAGCTTCAACACCAACGGGGACTGTCTGTACGGCGGCGGGCTGGACGTGCTGAAGGTGATGGCCTGGGAGCCGGGCCGCACACTGGAGATTGTGGCCATCAACTGGGGCCGGGTCCAGGACATCACCACAGGCTACAGCGACAACCGACTGGTCAGTCACCGTCTGTAATACCGATGTGTTTGTCCCACAGGTGTGTCAGCTTCAACACCAACGGCGACTGTCTGTACGGCGGCGGGCTGGACGTGCTCAAGGTGATGGCCTGGGAGCCGGGCCGCACACTGGAGATTGTGGCCATCAACTGGGGCCGGGTCCAGGACATCACCACAGGCTACAGCGACAACCGACTGGTCAGTCACCTCACACTTGCATACATGCTCAACGTGTTCGTTAGTGAGATATTGTACGTAAATATCTAGACAACTGCATGAAATTGGAAACACTTCAAAATATTATGATGTACATTAGATTCTGGTTTTCAAATTATTAAGGTTTACTAGCATTTTTCCAGCAAAATATTGTTGTACTGATTCATTTGTACACCTAACTGTAAAACAGTTATGCGAACCCAATAATATCCCTTGGATATTGATTGTATTCTTAAGTAATCTTAAGATTAAATAACACGTTTCTGTAATATTAACATTGAAAGTTTAAAGGTCAATGGTGGAGCCGTATGTCACCATCATCTTGGACTTGGACTATAGCCAGTAACGAGTACCAAGATTATAAATATGATTGTATTTAAATGCCTGACAACATATCTGGTATGAATACATAACAGAGGAAAAAAACTAAAAAAGCCATGAACTTCTCTCATTTAATACGACAAGCTGTGGTCAAGTGTAGGTTCGATCCCAGCTCATTGCTATGATATTTTTTCATGAGCAGTCCCCACTGGCTTGCCCATGTGACCATGTTACGGTACCTCGCTGTCTGTAGATCGCTGCACAAGGCTATTGGCCTATAGCTACGTGCACTTGAGAACTCTTACACCTTGTATTATTTGTATAGAAAATGATAGTGACCACAACCAGAAGAAAAATTTGAAATATAGATGTTAAACTTAACCCAGATCCACTGTACTTTAAATTTATCGGAAAGACTTAAAATCCCATCACAAAATATATTTTAGAAGAGATGATGAAAAAAACGTCTAATTGTGACCGTGTTTGCTAATTCATTTATACTTTAAGAAAAATTGTCTGTATGGAAATATCTAATACTTATAGAATTAAGTAGATATTTATGGTTTTCCTTAGAGATATTGTTCGCATTGGAAACTGCCTATAGAGAAGTTTCTCAAGGCTTATCTAACTAAGTTTACCTTAGAGATATTGTTTGTGTGGGTGAGAAAACTGCTTTTTGTAGCACTCTAGAGGTTGTATGACTAATGGAACAGGTTCTGGCATTAACATATCAAATATTGAAGTATGAAGAGGTCAGCTGGTTAAGTGACCCTTGCTCAATAGGATAGGTTGCCTCTAATGTCTTACATTTACAAAAAAATCCTTACTTTCATAGTAGAACAGATTTATATTATTTTCTTTTAAAATAACTTAGCATAACAGTGACATATGCATAAACTGTTTTGTGTGCAGATAAATTTAAATTTTCATTTTCATTTTTAGCGAATTCCCCCTATAGGGAAGAAGCTATATTTTAAGTTTTAGTTTTAAAACCAAACTTTCTAAATTCAGGATTATAATTTGAAGTCATGATGCCATTGGTCTTAATTCAATGAATGATCTTCCAAATCATAAATACTTCTTTTGTCAGTCCTAAACAGTAGTTTTTATATTGTAGTTTTATAAAAATATAGCTGTATACCATTTTTACCACTAAACAGTAAAGTATTATATTAGTTGTTTGAATATTAAAACGTAGGCAAGAAAAGGGGGGGCACTTCCACGCTTATAAGATTTTGCGAGAGATATTCTAGGAAGATACTGAAAAGAAGCACTACACTGCTCAGTTGAGAAATCTTACTTTGTTAAATGTTGTAACTCTTGCACCTTTACTTTCATTTTAGCGAATTTCCCCTATAGGGAAGAAGCTATTACCGTAGTCGGCATAGTAAGACATAGACCCGGGACCATGATAACTTTTTATTTTGAGGCCCCCAGATGCCAAAAACACCATTCGTTCAAATTCATATATATGTATATATGTGTGAGTCCATAGGCACGATAACTATCGTAAAAATGGTCCAATCTTGATGAAATTTGGTATAAATGTGTAAGGTAGCATCTATTTTCATGAGTTCGAGAACCAGACAGGTCTCTATTTTAAGGGAGGTTTTGGGGGGATTTTGTACCCAAAAAATGGATTTTTGGACTTTTTACATATGATTCTTTTTAACCCAAATTTTGGTTTGCACCATTAAATTCAGCTTAGAAAAACAAACAATTTAGTATTTTGCTCATCGCTCTACGTTTATTAGTTACCGAGATATTGAAAGTGCTAAACTCAGGACGTTGTCCAATGTTAACCTTATGGAGGATAAGAACAACTTTATATCTCGCTTATTTTATTTTATTTATTCAGTCACAAATTACACCATATACAAAGGTAATACCTTAATGGTAGGTAACTAAGTCAGTTAATTAAATCTAATGACAATTACATTACATAAATGTTATCCATGGTGGACAAGAACATAACAAGTAATACAATGCTGAGCTGTTTATGACATTTTCTATGAAGGAAACTCATTGACACTGTAAAACATGTTTTCAATTAAATACTTAATAAGCTTTTTCTTAAAAGCATGAACACTTTGAATGTTTCTTATTTGAGAAGGCAGCTTATTGTAAAGACGAATACCCTGGTATGATGGTGTCCTCTCAAAAGCAGCTGACTTGTGGAGTGGATATAAAAGTTGTCTGTTTCTTGTTAGGAATTATGATTTGAGCTTATTGAAGCAAACTTATGTTGATTATTTTTTACAAACAGAGCAGTGTGTATAGGATGTAAATACAGGGTAGTAGCAAGATGTTCAGTTGTTTGAAAAGAGGTTTGCTGGGAGTGGACTGGTTTTTATGCATCATTGTGCATACTATACTCTTCTGAACTTTAAATACTGTACCACTGGACTGTGAGTTGCCCCAGAAGATTACATCATATGTTAGGTGGGAAAAATTATATGCATAATATACCATTTTGAGAGTTGCTATGTCTACAGTACTGGATAGGGTGCGGATAACGAAATGGCCTTTGCTTAACGTTTTTACCAGTTGAGAGGTGTGAAGGTTCCATTTTAATGTAGAGTCTAGCTGTAATCCGAGAAATTTACCATTCTGAGATGTATTGATAATATTGTGAATATAGGAGTCATCCGATTGTTTAGTACTCGAATAATTGGAATGAAAATGTATGACAAAAGTTTTGTTATTATTATGAAGAAGACCATTACAGTTAAACCAAGAGCTCATTAAATCAAAGTCAGTTTTGAGTCTTTTTGCAAGTTCATAATGAGTCTCATGTTTGATAATGCATGAGGTGTCATCAGCATATATTAGGAGATTAAAATGACTTACTGATGATGGGAGATCATTTGCAAAGACAAGAAACAGAAAAGTGCCTAAGATTGAACCCTGAGGGACTCCCATCAGTGACCAGGGTATAGGGAGCTAGAGCACCATTATAAAACTTAACAGACTGCCTGTGGTTGAATAAGTATGATTCAACCCACTGAAGTGCTGCTGAATCTCTAATGCCATAATATTGAAACTTGTCAATGAGCAAATTGTGATTACCACAATCGAAGGCCTTTGACAGGTTACAGAATACCCCAACAGCAAACTGTGACCTGTCAATGGCCTCCACAACTTCAGACACAAATTCAAGTATAGCTTCGGTAGTATCTTTGTTTTTCATGAAACCAAATTGACCATTATAAAACATATCATTATATTCAAAATGAACTGCAAGGCGCCTTAGAGCAATCTTTTCAACAAGTTTTGAAAAAGAGGGCAAAATTGATATGGGACGGTAATTTTCTCCCTGTGCTGGATCACTACTTTTGAAAATAGTATTGATTATATTATATATCAGAAGATCAGGAAATGTGCCTTGTTGAATGGACATGTTTAGTAGGAAAGAGAGTGGCTGCAATAAGCCACCAGAACATTATTTTATAAGGAAAAAAGGGATATCATCCCAACCAGCTGATTTTGATGATTTAATTTCTTTGAAAATTTCTTTAAGTTCTTCAAGTGATGTGTTTTTAAATGATGATAGCTTGAGGGGGGTGTTGATATTGCTTAAAAAAGACTTAACTTGGTGTGTGTCAACGCTTACCTGTAAACGCTGACAGGTACTTGAGAAGAAATCATTAAAAAAATTTGAAATACTTTGAGGGTCAGTGATTATTGTAATGTTATCATTGACAGAGGTGATTGTATTGTGAGTGACTTTTTGTCCTGATTCTGATTTTACCACATGCCAAGCAGCTCTGACTTTGTTTTTTGATCCTTTTATAAAATTATTGTTATACATTTTTTTAGCCGTTAGAACACGTTTGAAAACCATCTTGTACTTAGAAACATATGCTAAAAAACATGGATCTTTTTTTGCTTGCTCAAGTTATGCAAATATCTCTTAGTTTGACTAGAAATATTTATTCCTTGTGTGACCAAACCTTTACTTTGATTTGGGAATGATTTGGGAATTCATCTTAGTCTTACATTTTTTTACAGGGAAACAATTGTTAAAATGAAATAAATAAGTGTCTAAAAATACTTTGTATAAACTATTTACATCCAATTCTTTGTTGTACACAGGTTTCCAATTTTCAGCATTTATCTGATTCTTAAAACACAAAATATTTTCAGTAGAATAAACTCTTTTTTTAATATATTGATTACTGTTTTTTTTACATTTTCCTTATCTCTTGGACTAAGTTTGAAACATAACATCTGTGCCTCATGATCTGATAAATCTCTACTTATTAATGAACATATTAATGAAACTTGGTGTGTGGCTTTATATGGTTAGGTTTACATTACATAAAAACACCATCTTTTGTGGTCCCCATGGCAGCAAACCTGCGTACTCAGCTGCTATAATGTTATTCTTTGGAGAATAAGAAATTTTTGATATTTTGCTTGTTTATGAACATAAATTGGTAAAACTTGGTATGTTGCTTCATCTAGTGGTGATCCATTGGTATTTGCATAAAAACCCGATTTTGTGGTCTTTGATGCAGCAAACTTGCATACTCAGTCATGTTTTTCTTATGGAGAATTAATAAAAAGTTATATCTCGCTTATTTGTGAATATTCTTTTATAAAAGTTGGTAAGTGGCTTCATGAGATAGTGAAGTACCATTTGAAATTCACTGAGTATGCAGGTTTGCTGCAACGGGGTATTTATTCCTTACAACTACCTTTCTTAACATAGTTCACACATTCAGGAAAGTAAGGTAATTTGAAAATGTCAGGGAAAAGATGGAAAAATGCCAAAAGTCAGGGAAAATGCTTACTATTTTATATAAGTCAGGGAAAAATGTTGATTTAATCAAAAACGCAGATTACTAATGTGCGAAAATCAAAACTTACCAGAAAAAAACTGTGGATTCATGAGTCAGGGAAAATTAACTTTCTTGGTTAGAGAAAGTCAGGAAAATGTAACTCTTTTGGTCAAGGAAATCATTAACCAAATGAAAGTGTGAACCATGCTTAAGCAAAGTACAAATTTGACAGATAATGTTTGGAGTATCCAGAATTTAGGACTCTAATCCTTAATTTTTGAATCACTGTAAAACTTCATTAGCCATCACCTAAAGAAGAAACCAGAAATGCTAAATTTTGTCCCATTTACCTACTCTGACGGATAATTTTCACCGCCTCTAAACATGCCCTTCTACTATCTGTACATTGACAGAACTGTTCTGAAGTCGTAGTAGTTTGCATTTCCGCTGAACCAATAATCTGTATCAGTGTCCCTATCTCACAGTTGAATTACCTTAGTAACCTAGCTAATGTTAGTGTTTTATTTAACTAATAGTTGAACTCTTTGGCTCTGCTTGACACAAAACAAACCCTTAGGAGTATAATATCCCTGATTTGGACCGACCAACTAAAACCAGTTATCTTAAAGTCATGGACCTGTCGAACATTATCACCCGATATATTTATTCCCTGGAGAGCCAGCTTTTGACTTGCTAAATATTAACCCAATGATACGAATAATTGAATAATAATAGCAACTCCTAATCCAGCTCTCTTTTTTTCATTTCTTGAATGTAGATTTTATATAAGGGTTCCACATTATGAAAAGGTAAACGGGTGAAATGTTTAGGAAGAAGTTAAAAAAATTATGGGTTTAGAACTGTAGGCATAATTATAAAAAAAATACAATCACAACACCTTTTCCGAAACCCCATCCCTTGGCCCGCTAGTTACCCAATGACAGCACAATGTAGAGAAAGTGTCCACAGACCTTCAGACTTCAGAAGAAGAGAGTGAGTCTGCTTCCCTCCCCTCACCCATCCCTTGGCCCGCTAGTTACCCAATGACAGCACAATGTAGAGAAAGAGTCCACAGACCTTCAGAGCTTCAGAAGAAGAGAGTGAGTCTGCTTCCCTCCCCTCACCCATCCCTTGGCCCGCTAGTTACCCAATGACAGCACAATGTAGAGAAAGTGTCCACAGACCTTCAGAGCTTCAGAAGAAGAGAGTGAGTCTGCTTCCCTCCCCTCACCCATCCCTTGGCCCGCTAGTTACCCAATGACAGCACAATGTAGAGAAAGTGTCCACAGACCTTCAGAGCTTCAGAAGAAGAGAGTGAGTCTGCTTCCCTCCCCTCACCCATCCCTTGGCCCGCTAGTTACCCAATGACAGCACAATGTAGAGAAAGTGTCCACAGACCTTCAGAGCTTCAGAAGAAGAGAGTGAGTCTGCTTCCCTCCCCTCACCCATCCCTTGGCCCGCTAGTTACCCAATGACAGCACAATGTAGAGAAAGTGTCCACAGACCTTCAGAGCTTCAGAAAAAGAGAGTGAGTCTGCTTCCCTCCCCTCACCCATCCCTTGGCCCGCTAGTTACCCAATGACAGCACAATGTAGAGAAAGTGTCCACAGACCTTCAGAGCTTCAGAAAAAGAGAGTGAGTCTGCTTCCCTCCCCTCGACATTTTCGTCTGCCCCCTCTCTCCTGCGCTTGTGTGCATTATTGTATGTTGCCATTCTGGCGGTTCAAGAATCAAGAAACTTTATTCTCTTTACAATACAGTACTGTACATTGAATCAGTTGTTGCTTACCTTATCTTTGCCAGCGAACGTGTGGGCATCGCAGAGTGCAGTTTGAACATGAACAGTAATGTTGTTAAACCTGTTTAGGTGGGAGCATCATTCATGCTGAGCAACGTTTCCTTGTGGATGGTAGACCTGTCGCGAGTGGCGCCCCTGGGTGAGACGCCCACAGCTGCGCCTTCGTCCCCGTTCAGTCATGGGCAGAGTATACGGAAAAGCTTCACCAAGAAACCCTCCCCAGAGAAAACTCCGTGAGTATCCTCTAATTTGGATTTATATCGTGTTTAGGCTTAGTAATGTTAGTTTTATGATATTTTAAAAGTTGATGTTATTGCTTCAGGTGTTATTATTCTACCCTTGTTATCTCCATTCACCTATCTCGACAAGCCCTTCTTTTTGCGGCCACCAGGCACTACACAATAATTTGACAAAACCATCTTGCCTCTTAGTAGTTTGCAGTTTTCTCAACAGGTAGCACCTTATGGATAAAATTGCATTACTGTCATTATAGATCGTTAAAAAATCCATGCATTACACTCTCACATGCAACACCTCTGTTTTGACAAAAACAATCGGAAACCTCAGTTTTTTGTCTGCAGAGCTGTATTATTGTATTTTTACAAATTGGCTGTTATCAAACTTTTTCTGAATAGAAAATTTGATCTTATGTAATTGGTAATCAATTTGACGAATCAGAATCGTCCTTATTTTCAGTCATTAAGATTACAAGAATTTTGATACATTTACAGATGATTTCAAATTTAATTTGCAAACGACAGGTTATTTCTGGAAGGTACCTTGAAGAAAAATGACATTGCACCTGTATTCTGAACATACTCTATACATTTTGTGTAACTGAAGATATGATTTATGATTTAGGTGGTTTAGACAAAGTCTGCAGTTATGCAAAAATAATTGGATTTTCTTGTCCCTGCAGTGCTTAGAAGAGGAGGAAGACTAATGGGTTGATGTTTTTTTTTTTTAAGTTAACTGTGTATTGTAATTCAATAAAGTAGCAATACATATTTTTGTTACGTTTCTTTTTAAATACATTTAGCAAAAATTTGACGTAACGGAAAATTAATCCTACAATTTTGTTTAGGATAAATGTAAAAACAATCGAGGAGGTGGACAAGTTGGAAACAGACCCTGAAGATGAAAACCTTGCTGAGATACCGGACATCCACGACTACCGATCTGTGTTCCAACCACGGACCAGTCGTGAGTAGCTTGAAATAATTAGGGACTAGTCAACTGGAATCCTTACGTTACTTGTGTTAATTTCATGTTTGTCTTTTCTTAATTGTAGCATAGTCAGTCAAATTGGCATTTTGTAATGTGAGCGTAGCAGATAGTTTTAACAAAGCTTATTTGTCTATCAAGAAATCATTAAAAACAAATTGTGTAATACATAGTAACTTATCAGCTTTTAAAATCTGCTTTGTCGTTCAGGTTTAATCTATGTTCCGGTTGTAATATATCTAGCTAGCAAAATATACAGGATAGACTCTTTTGTTCACTATTGCAACCACAGTTTCCCATTAAATATTAAAATTATAAAACTTGGAAAACCTAATTTTGTATACCATTTTGTGTAATATGGTACTTCTACAACACATTAGTACTTTACTTAATGTTGTCTCTACTCCTAATGAACAGTATGGTAGGTTTTGTCGTCTCAGTTGAAAATAAAACATTGTTTTAAGAAAACACTGATATCATTGCTCAGGTGACACGAAGCAAACAACACATGAAATCATTGTAAACAAGCAAGGGATAACAACCATCAATGATAGCCTCATTGTATACATATAATCTGAGTCGGTGGCTTATGATGTTCTCCTAAATATAGACTGGTAAATTAGCTTTTGTCCAATAATTTGTTTTGATAAATTTTTTTCTGGCACAATTTTAAAACATGTGTAATTTTTTTACGAGTTACAGTTCTTAAGTTTGATATTTGATTGTTTTACTGGTTCTACACAAATATGAAGCACAATTTATACAGAAATGCGGTTAACAGAGTTATGTTAGCTTTATTTGTATATACAATTTTCCCATTGGTGGTTATAGACTATCTTTTGTCCCATAACTCATAGCATGTGATAAACAAACCTCTCTCCATTAATTTTATATCAGAAGGTTACTGCTACTAACTAGTGGATAAATGTTGACTGATTTAATTAAACAAATTTGGTGAGTGATAAGCAATACCATTTGATATGTGTTTGCAAAACAGAATAAAATGAATAACAGTGATTTCTTTCCCCGATAATGTTGTTAATTTGTTGGAAGTGCCAATTTATAGACCTTACAAAGAAAATAACTTTGTTGACAACCTTTAATTTGACCATGTCAATAAAAGAGTGTTCTGCATAAAGTAGAGGATACAACCCTATCTAACTGTGACAGTAATCTGGATGAGTCAGTGTTCCAAATAAGGGGGGGGGGTGTTTTCGTAGTGTAAGGGTAGTTTTTTATTGTTCCTAATTTTGTTTTGTTAACTGTGCTTCTTACTCTTCACTTCACCTGTGTAACCTTTATTCATTTTTATCACTTACGATCTGTTGTTTGGATATATCTGTGTTGCTATTGCGATGGCAGTGCTCAAATGAACTTGTCGTAAACTGTTGTATATTTGTAAGGTTATCAGATTTTCAATTTCATAATCTTTGTTGTTGAATAGTTTGAAGAAATTATTGCGGTCATTTTCCATTACTTATTAGTAAAACAAAGTTCCACAAAGTTTCAGGATCTGGAACCTGATCCTGTCTTTAGGTGTGATGAATACCTAGAACATAAGAAAATTAGTGGCACAATCCAGGCAATGCTGGAAAAAATCACTGCAAAGCTAAACTGAAAACTGTAAATGCAGTCAAAAAATGAAACTAAAAGAAACACAAAAATCAAATGCACAAACGAGACAACACTACTGCACAAGAGTACAGAGCAGCAAGGTATTCTTTCTGCCTAAAGACAGGATCAGATTCCAGATCCCAAACCATCGTGGAGTGTCAGGGTGTCTACCAGTCGGGAAAAGTCGGGAAAAAATCGGGATTTTGAATCTTTGTCTGGAAAAACGTACAAACTCTAAAAATAAAATACAGCGGAGTTCATTACTGCCTAAAACTCAACAAGGACTCATACGATCAAAATAATTATTTTCCTTCAATCCGTCGAGAGTTTCTTCCTAAGCGTCAAAGTTTCACAGAAAAGAAGAACGAGTCAGAAGGGAGGGTAGGTTTTTGTTTTCTTGGTTGTGAGTGCGTTGCTATGGAAACGCTGTCGCGCCTGCTACTGCACTGCTCGCTCCGACTGTTTGTTTGTATCTAAATTTAGACCAGAGTTGGTCTGACCCAGTTCTAGTCTGACCGCGCATGCTCGTTGTCGCGTACTGTGTTGGAGGTTATGCTACTCCAGACACAACTAGTTTTATTTTCGATGAAATTTACTTTATTTATCAGAATAAATACTATACAAACAATTTAGTAAGTACAACATAATGTGAGAGTCTGTCATCTTGCTAATGAGCCGTGGTCGTGTGCTAGGGAGCGATGACCTTGACACTGATCTGGGCCACCTGCACTGGGTAGAGACGAACGGAAGTTGATGTCTAAAAATATAAACCGATCAAAACAATCATCCTTCCAGCATTGTTCACCCTCATGCGTTTTTCCCTCAGTGCTGAATTAATTAGCATACTGCTCAGTGTAGTTCGGTGTCCCCATGTATTGGTATTCGGAAATTCAAACGAGTTAAACTTTGACCTATCAGCCATCGCTAGTATTAACTAGTATTACCTAGGAAAAGTCAGAAGAAAGGGGGAGTTTTATTTGAAATTTTGTTAGACAACCTGAATGTGGTTTTATGAGTCGTTTATGAAAAAAATGTCCTCAATAATTTCTTTCTTTCTGAGTTTTATAACAACAACAAAAATGGTTTTGTTGTTATTAGTAATTTTAATCAGAGAATTTCTCTGACCAGTGTGACTGGTTGAAATCGATCACCTTGTACCATCTTTTTACGACTGTTGTGAGACACATTTGATTCTATATTGTGTACATTAAACTTGAAGATCTGGTAAACTTTATCATGTGTTTCAAGAGGGGGAGCTGTTAATGAAGGAGTTTGCATATTTCTTAGAACTAACTTAATACTCTAAAGGATAGCTCGTCATGAAATAACTCTGCAATGCAAAATAACTGGAATTACAAATAATATGAGACTTTTATTTTTTTGCAAAACTTTTAAGTGATGAACAATTGATGGTTTTTCTGTGTATACAAAAATATGGTTTTTATTGGGTATAAATTACTTGTGTAATTCATGTAATTTGGGACGTTTAACTCTTCAAAACGAATCCCCTCTTGAACACAAGTTGTACAGATAGTGTGAACTGGGATGAGGTGAGGTGGGCAGCTAATGTGAGACTTCCACTCCACTTATCTCTCCAGCTCAGACGTAGGCACTTGTACTTGCACTGACTGTACTTGGACAGACTCGTAGAGGGGGAGTGTGGTGGGGAACAATTACAGAGCCACCCTTGCTGCCCTCCTAGGCCAGAGAAAATAGGTCTTAAAAATGGAAAAAATTGCAAATGTATATATTTTGTTTTTCTGGAAAATGTGTTCTAAGGTCTTCTGATTCAAATATCGAGTTTTCTACTCCGGGTCAGGTAAGTTTCAGCGAATTTCTCCCATAAGGAAGAAGCTATTATCGTAGATCTCATGGTAAGACCATGATAATTCTTTGTGTTTAGGTCCCCAGATGCCAAAAACACTATTCGTTCAAATTTATATATGTATGTAAATATATATATATATATATATATATATATATATATATATATATCCATCTATATATGTGTCCGTGAATGTGATAACTTGAGTAAAAAAAGTACGATTTAGATTAAATTTGGCTCAAATTGTGTAAAGTGACATTCATGACTTAAGTTTGAAAACCACAAAAATCAAACCATGAGAAGGGGGATTTATGGGGTTTAAAATTTTCCAAAATGTCAGTGTTTTGCATTTTTACCCTACAAATTTGCGGCCAATACTACGCGTTTTGGCCGGTCGCAATTGTTAGCGATCGTAATTTTTAGCCGATTTTACACGATGCGATTGCCTTTTGCGGCCGTTACTACGAGTTTTGGATGGTCGCAATTGTTAGAGATCGTCATTTTTGGCCGATTTTACGTGATTCAATCGCCTTTTCCGGCCATTACTACGAGTTTTGGATGGTCGCAATCGTTAGCGGCCGTCCGGAAATCGGCAGGAAATACTCGCTCAAACTTTCGAGTATTTTTCAAAACTTTGAGTCGAGGTCGAGTATTTAAATACTCAGCCGAAAACTCAAAGTTTCGAGTACTCGCACACCCCTACTATAAACTGATATAACGCCGTTAGGCCACTGGTCGTGGTGGCTGAGTTGACTAACTCGTGTAAACACCTTGACCAGGTGTTGACACAAAGTTCGTGGGTTCGATTCCCGCACACAACCAAAACTGACCAGTCGTGCAACTCTCAATGAGTTAACCGGTCTGTGGCAACGTTGGTGGGAGGACCCAAGTAAAATAATCGGTGGCAGGCTTGCTTGGAAGTGGACAGGATCGGTTAATTCTTTGTGAGTTGTACATGGTCAACACTGATTTTGCTACTTTTTACTTATGTCTACTGTGTGTGTGCCAATGTGACTCTTTAAACTGAAAGAAAACAATATTTTAATTAAAACACGTCATTAATCCATTTAAAAACACCAATTTTCTATTCCAATT
Source organism: Allygus modestus (assembly GCA_963675035.1). Taxonomy (NCBI): domain Eukaryota; kingdom Metazoa; phylum Arthropoda; class Insecta; order Hemiptera; family Cicadellidae; genus Allygus; species Allygus modestus. Next base: position 83,137,712 of record OY776112.1, on the reverse strand, counting down.
CATAGGTTAAAAAAATTACAAGTAAGGAATGAGACCAGCTCGTAAGTCTACGCCAATAGGTTTAGACAATAAACTGAAATTATATAGATATGTTATTTTTGTATTTTCTCTTGAACCAGTTATTGTAGAGTGATAATTCAATAAAGCTAAATGTGTAGTTGTCCAAGCTAGTTTTAATGACAAAACAATATAAGAATAAAATTTAAAAATCAGTACTTTGGATAATAATTTGTAAATTTTCTATAGGCTATTTCTGAGCAAACTTAACAACTTTTTCCTAGTATTTACAACAAGGTCATCACAATTAACACACATTGTCTAAATTTAGTCGACATTTTTTAATAACTGTAGTAGTTTATTAGCAATTACGAGATGATAACTTACATTTATATTTAAAATGAAGGGACAATCCAATATGGCGGTGAAAGCTTACTTCACTCGAAGTAGAAAAGTTGGAATTTGAATGAGGGAATCTCTTCATTTTCCAGCAAAAATATTTCTGCTCACGATTTTTCATTTTTACTCAACTGTTCCTAATTTCTCTGGCCTACAACCCGTACCTTGTCCTAGTCAACCCCACCTATATATGTGCTGTGTTGTTCCGCTTATTGTGCCCACTCGATGTCTGTTCGCAGTAAACCGTAGTCCACCGCCTAGTATCGTTCCTCCTCCTGTTAGTGACGAAGGTAGGTGTGTTGATGTTACGTATATGTTGTTTGAAAGTAAAATAGTTTAATATAGTGCTGGCATCATTGTGATTAACATTAGCTAGCTCTAAAAACATTTCAATGGTTGTTTGTTGATCATACTTTCTATTTCACTTTAAGGATGTATAAATAATTTTTGTCGATAGGTTAGCTTCAAAAATGTTAGTTTCATACTTTCAGAGCACAAAAACACCACACAGTCTGAGAAATGATTATTTTAAGGTCACAGGTATCTTCGCATACAAATATTTATCTCTTTACTCTAGCCACGCAACTCTTTTAAGACAATGTGGGGCAACTGTGGAAGAAAATACAGTATACAATCCCAAAGTAATTGGGACCAGGAGTAGTTAGGATAATCAGTTTGTTTTTTAAGCCTTTCAGTGCTTAGCATTTTTTTTTTTTTGTTGTAACAAGCATCTCGAATAGGCTGGAATTTGAAATATTTCAAATGATTGGCCGTATTAACCAGTAAAAGCATTTAAATTTAAAGATTCAAAGAGGCACATAGAACAAGTTACCTACACAATTTTTGGAAAAACCTTTCACTAAATATTGTTGCCTAACTCTTCTCTGAAGAAACACACACTACTGAAAATAATTAATCCGTAGCACTAAAATATGTTAAATATGTCAATTTAGACAAAAGTTAAAATAAAATAAATCATTAATGGAATTTGTTGTTTAGCTGCATGTTTTTCAGTTTTTTTTCTGGTTTTTGCAATTTGAAGTCGCAGGAGGTTTTTTAATTTTATCTCCAAATTTTTTCCCCAAGATCTCATTGGCCTTCCCATTGACTCACTTAGTTTTACTGTAAAACAAAACACATTTTTGCCTTGCAGATCTGTCGCTGCCACTCATGACGCCTAGTGCGCCCCCGCCCTCACTGATGGAATCGTCAGCTATGCCCCCTCCCAAGCCCCGCTCTCCCCCACCTCCTCCCCAGTCCCCCCGCCGTCGAGCCCCCTCCCCCTCCTTCTCTTCTCTCCGCCCACGGGAGCCGCTACGGAGACTGAGCTCTTGTAAAGACCCAGAGATCGGGACTTCACCTGACACTGATTACCCAGTCAGGTAATATCTGTTACTTATGTTTATTACCTGTGGAATCTAAAATAAAGGGTTGCTTGGGTTAAAAGGAAAACTGTTGATTTCATTTTTGAAATTGTTGCGGAAATTTTCATCTTCGATTGGAGGCAAAATTGGGCTCAACACATGTGGGATTTTCAACTGAATCTTAATTTACCAAAGTAATTTTTCAGAAATAAGTTAAAAGTTTCGTTCAACTTCGATCCTAGACAACATCACAACCTTGTACATTGATCTTTACCTTCATATTTCAGTAGTACCAGACTGGTAAGAAAGATCTTTGGTTCCCTCCAAGGGTTGACAATTGACTTGTTATCTAGGCTCTCAGCCCCTAAAGAAACAAGAAAATACAGATAGAATCATCTATGATGAAGCAATAAGGGCAGTACAGGTGAGTCTGAGATCTGCTAACCACCATACTCCCCCAAGAGTGGCCAAGTACAGTTTGGCAGTCACAACAAGCAGAGAAAGCCATAAAACCACAGAGGGCTGACTACTGACTGTATTAAAGGCAGTTGCGTTAGTTCGGTCACCATTTTCTTTGAACAATAGAGGCGCTAGGTCATTTAGAGGGTGTGCATTCTGGTACACTATATCACTCCCCAACCCACCACTGTCATCTCTCCTAGTGATGTGACTACTCCCCACTCCACCCACTGTCTTCCCTCTCAGCAACCCGACTAGTGGTGCTGCCACAGGATTGAACCCTTCTTCTATTTCAGTCAGTCTTTGGTAGTGTTTTATATTTTTCTGTGCCACAAGCGTCCAGTGTCATTCTTGACTGTACTTGATCGTATCTGTGAAGGGAACTGTAGTGGGAGAGAAATCTCAAACTCAACTTCATCCTAGTTGAAAATTTCTGTACCAAGGGTAACTGGTCAGTGGGAAGTCAAAGGGACTTGCCAGTACTGTGACAACATTTTGTACTCGTTGTTCTCTCTCCACTGTCACAGACCAGATTGAAAACCTTTGTGAATAATAAAACTCACTTTTAGCACTCCAAGTGACCTAGGATTGTTTCTAGGCTGAACACGAGCCTGCAGCACAGTCCCAGCGACCCTTCGTTGGCCAGTGTGAGGACGCCGGGCCACTCCAGGACCAACTCCATGAGCTCGACGCGGACGGTGCAGCAACACTCCCAGCGGAACATCTCCACCACGAACAACTCCAACAAGACTGACATCATCAGTGAGTGTCTTTGGTGGGGAGGAAAAGCAGATGTAGCGGGAAAAATTAGTTTTATTGCAAATTAGGGAAAATTCTGGGAATTTTTTCATAAATGTTTGAAAAATAATGAAGATAAAAAATTAAACGAGTTCACTCGCAGCACGCTGATATGAGGGAAATGAATTTCCTCATAACAAACTTTTAAAACTTAAAATCAGTGTATAAAACATACATTTATTCCAATTTTTATTGAAATCCGAAAACATTTATTTGTTGGCTTTGCTGATGCTCCTGGTTTTATTTACCTGCGCATTAAAAGGTTAGGAGAAGGTCCAGTCAGGCTTGAAAGTAGGCGTGAGTTTGCTGGGGATGATAAAAGTACACCAACAAATGAATAACAGGCTTTTCTAATGTAAAACCCCCAGAAGACAACGTACTGTGTTTGGTCGTTCCCCATTTTCTTTAATAACTTGGTAAATATTTCTGCTAGAATGACGAGAGAGGGTTTGAAAGTTTCGCCTCACAATTCCCATCTTTTTACATGCATTAATTTTACATCCGGGGCTTTTCTGACCCTTTTTGGGCCCAAAAACTCAAAATTTGAAAGATTAATCCCCAAAAAGGGTTTAGAGTTTTCCGATTGTTTTGCCCAACAAACTTGTCCAACTGATTATAGAAAGGAACGTCCCTACCAAATTTGAAGTAAATCGGACAAAGAGTGTGACCGCTAGAGTGCAAACACACACACACACACACACATATATATATATATATATATACAATTTTGAACGACCCTCCAAAACGTGTTCAGGGGGTGACGTTAGTAACTTCTATGGTGGTCCCGGGCTTAAGTTTTACCGTGCGGATCATGCTAATAGTTCACTTTCTATAGGAAATTCGCTAAAAAGAGCCTAACTATACTAACATGCTAAGGTTGAATTTTGATTAGCTAAGGCCATATAAATTGTAGTTAGCGTATTAGTTATATATAATTGTATACAACATATATTCAGTACTATTCAGTACTGTTCAGTACCAGAGGACGGAGCTTTGCACGGAGAAGGCTGGTTAGTTAGTTTAATAGGCCTATAGATTATTTGTTTCACTACAGGGCCCTATCATGTCGAGCAGATATACTTCACACATTTCCAGCTTTTCTGCATGTTTTACGACACTCCAGTTTTTATTATTGCTCAATGTTCCTTTAACCCATTGGCTTACCTGAAATTTGCCACCTGACAAGCCGTTCAGTTTCCTAAGAAAAATTACATAAATGTAGACTTTTACTAAAACTGTCACTATAGCAACAATTATTGCTCAATTTACTTAATTTTTGCACTAACCTTTAGAGAAATAAATTATCTACAAGAAGAAGATACTTTTGACAGCATTTATGTATGGTAAATATCATATATATATATATATATATATAATTTATAAAAAACATAAATTTTAAAAGGAGTTACATGTAAATAACAAAAAAAAAAATGTTTCAGCCCAACAACTATTATGTACTTGTGGGTTATTTATTTTTTACGTGAAAATAAAAAATGTTAGTGATACATTTATATTTGACTTAGTTATAACATATTTTCCAAAATCATATTTTTCCTAAATTTGACTAAGTTTCCCCAAGGATGGGCATATGCATAAAAAATACATTCAAACAAAATATGAAAACAAGTTAAAACAACAAATAAACAAAAAAGAAAAAATTTTAAAATAAAAATTATTTTTTTTATTTTTAATAAAAAGTGCTATCCCGAGTATACTCGGGGTTGCACGTCCGGGCTACTTTCGGCGGCCACGAGTATACTCGGGGTTGTGAGCCAATGGGTTAACCCTTTGAGTGCCAGAGTTTTTCGGTCGTCATATCCCTAGAGTGCCAGAGTTTTTAACAGAGTATATCCAAAAAGTGCCAGGCACAAAATCAACATTTTTGCAAGGGTTTGCAAAAAAATTAATAACTTTTTTATTTGGTAAGATATTATTATGAAACTTTTTTTGTTTTGTAAGTTTAAAGTTTAGCTATAATATTATGCACATATATAATATTTAAAAATAAAAAATAAAAAATTTGAATACATATATGCATGTGGGAAATTTATTTTTATTTTTTTTTATTTGTTTCAGGTAAATAAACATTGTTCAAATATAAGATTTTCACCAAATAACTACTAGATTTATAGAGGACATGTTTCCCAAAATATTTCCTGAAAGTCTCATCAAATTTGGGCTGTAGGCGGACGAGTTATTTCCATAAATGTAAAAAAATATAAAAACGGTAAATTAGTACACAAGACAGTAGCCTAACTTTATTCAAGGGTTTAAGTTTTATTACAATATTATTTCATAAAGCAAACTAACTAGGCCTCGTATATTTATGGAGTATATGTTTACCTGAACATATCCTGGAAATGTCCTGGAAGAAATAATAAAAAGTAATGACGTAAGAAAAATTTTCTATAACAACGATACACAAAATCAACATTTTGCAAGGGTTTTGTACATAAAATCAATAACTTTTTTATTTGGTAAGATATTATTATGAAACTTTTTTTGTTTTGTAAGTTTAAAGTTTAGCTATAATATTATGCACATATATAATATCTAAAAAATAAAAATTAAAAAATTTGAATAGGTACATATACATGCGGGAAATTTTTTATATTTTTTTCAGATAAATAAATATTGTTCAAATATAAGATTTTCACCAAATAACTACTAGATTTATAGAGCTAGAAACTATCCTGGAAATCACCTGAAAGAAATAATAAAAAGTAATGACGTAAGAAAAATTTTCCATAACAACGATATATCGTTGCAATGTATTTTTCGGTAAGACCACCGACGACGATATATCGTTGTAAAGTATTTTTCGGATGTTCCATGCACAACGTTATATCGTTGCGTGGCACTCAAAGGGTTAAGCTTTACAGTAGTATTTTTTATACCGTATAAAGGGTGTTTCGGGATAAGTGTAAACAACTTTACCAGGAGATTCCTTACATCAAAACAAGAAAAAAATCTTATATGAACATGGGTCCGTAAACCAGTCGTTATCGAGTTACAGCCAAAAATCGATTTTTTCAATTTCAAGTGTAGTTATTGCACCTTTTGGCCTCTAGATTGAAAAATTCCAAAGATAATTTGATTAAATTTCCACAGTTAGATAGATTATGAAATTCCAAAGAGATATTATTGATGTTTTATACTGTAAAGTTGAGTAACGCTGAGAAAAAATAGTTGAAAAATTAAATTCTTCCAAAAAATTCAAGGCTTCAAAAATATTTTTTGTTTTTGACTGGCTAATAATATCATAACCGTTAAAGTATTTGGGCTGCAACTTTGTAAAAAGTTGTAGAATTTAATGGAGAACAAAATAATAACAATTTATGTATGCATTCGATCATGATTATTTATGTAAAAACCCAAAATCTGTAGGATAACAAAATTTAGAAAGGAAAACCTCAATTATCCAGCCAGTCAAGCAAATGCATAAAACCAAAGAAAATCTTTCAGCACGAGTTTTTTTTATAAAATCTTCAAAAATTTTTAATTTTTTAAATTTAAAATATCCTAAATACTTAAAAATTCCACCACAGGACCCCACTGAGGCCATTTTTCGAAATAGCAGCCTTTTCCTACACAGGATAAGCTGTGAAAAGAAACACTCCTCCACATTTTATTAATACATTTATCGATTTATCAACTTGGGGCTATTACAAATAACTTGTGGGTGGTAATACTTTATTTTTATTGATTACTAAATTGCAGCCGCCATCTTGGATGCACAATTATTTTATAAAATAGGCTACTTCCATCATAAAGGTAGTGTTGTGAACCAGCATTGAAAACTAAATCTTTACGATGAATACAATGCCGTAATCCATTTTTTAATATTAAGCTGATCTCAAAATAAAGAAAATTCATCTTATTTTTTATAAATGTAGAATAGAGGCCACTAATTATAATGTAAAAAAGGTAATACTAAATTTTACATACAAATTTATTTAACAAAATTTAAATCATTCTAAAATTTAGGGGTGTGCGAGTAGTGATTTTTGTAATCGAGTCGAGTCGAGTAGTGCCAATTATTTTTGAGTTTCGAGTATTTTGAGCGAGTATTTGCCATCAGTTGGTAGTTTAAAATAGTGTAATGGGATCTGGATACCACCCTAGATTTGATAATCTAAACATGGTTTCTAACTAATACATGAGTATCAATACAAAGTTTTGGCCAGTACAATCTAACTAGATTACTTATTGATAAACAAAACACGGTTTGACATTCGTTTCCGGCCGATGAAACAGGGCCCAGTTGTCATTTGGCCAATTTCACCTGGTTTCACATTGCTTATAATCAATATTAAATGAAGAAATCGTTAATTACGACCGAAATTACGCGGTCCGATCGTCATTTACGGCCGATTTTACGCAATGCGATCGCATTTTGCGGCCGTTACTACGCGTTTTGGCCGGTCGCATTCGTTAGCGATCGTCCGGAAATCGGCGGGAAATACTCGCTCGAACTTTCGAGTAGTTTTCAAAACTTCGAGTCGAGTTCGAGTATTAAAGTACTTGGCCGAAAACTCGAAGTTTCGAGTACTCGCACACCCCTACTAAAATTACAAATCACAATGTTTTGTGGAAATACACGTACAAATTAAAGATCTAGAGTTAAATAATACTGTTATTTACAAAACCACGTGGGTACCATGGGTGCACCTTACAACAAGTTTTCAAAGTGACCACCATCTCTCTGCCTGCACAATCTTGCTGGTGAAATCAATGAGTATGTTGCGGCTCGGACGACTGCTGGGTTGTTCTTAATGGACTCAGCTACATTATAGTCAATAGTCAATAGTCAAATATCTTTATTCATTCAGAAGTACAGTGTACAACATTTGAACAGTGTCAATATATTACAAGTGATACCATTGGAATGATGTAAAAAATTCCAATGGTAGAACTTTAGATTTGGTATTGTCTGACATTGACGGCCTGTGGGTCTGCGAGGATGTTTTCCCTTTAGTTGGAGTTGATAATCATCATCCTCCTTTAAATATAACATTTAAGTTTGCCAATAACATGCATTTTAATTCCATTACTAGCAGTTGTTTTCGTGATTATAAAAATGCAGATTTCCTTTGTTTGTATAACTGTTTTAAAAATTTGTCTTGGTTGCAGCTTTACGAAATAAGTAATGTGGATGAGGCTGTGGATTATTTTTATAATCGGATTAATGATGTAATTAGTGTATCTGTTCCGATTGCAAAAAAGAACAATAATTCCAAGTTTCCTCCTTGGTTTAACAGGGATTTAATTTCATTAATTAAAGGGAAAGAAAGATCATTGCGCAAATTTAACAAATATAGAATGCCTCAATTTTTAATTGAGTACAAGGAATTGCGTAGACGTATTAAAAGTGAAATAAAAATAGCATATCGGAACTATATTAATAATGTTTAAAATAAGATTAATGTTAATCCTAAGTTGTTTTGGAGGGAGATAAATAAAATAAAAAATATTGATGGTTTACCAGCTGTAATGTATGTGGACGGTGATGTGGTGGAGGGGGGAGAGCAGATATCGGAGGCGTTCACCAATTATTTTAGTTCTGTTTACGAGCCGTGTCCGTTAAATAGTGTAGATAAGTTGTATGATCAGGCGCTCCGCTCGCCGGTGTTGCCGGGTGTCCCTGTAATGGCGCTTGAGGCTGTTACATATTCTGAAGTTTTTTCTGCTCTTCGTAAGTTGAAACCGAAAAGATCTGTTGGTCCGGATGGTATTCCTCCGTACATATTCAAGGCATGTGCAGAATATTTAGTTGCCCCGTTGCTCTATATTTTCAATCTCTCTATCCGCAATTCATACTTTCCTACTGCTTGGAAAAGGGCGAAGGTTGTCCCGATATTCAAGAAAGGTCAAAGATCTGATATAAAAAACTACAGACCTGTTGCGATTTTGAGTTCACCTGTTAAGGTTTTTGAGACAATTTTACACTCCAGGTTATTTCAGCATGTTAAGTGTTTTATCAGTCCTCAGCAGCATGGTTTCTTTCCGGGGAGATCAATTACTTCTAATCTGTTGAATTTTTCTGAGTACTGCATATCTGCTTTGGATTCAGGTGCTCAAGTTGATGTTATTTATACAGACTTCGAAAAGGCTTTCGATAAAGTGAATCATTTGACATTGCTTTCTAAGCTAAATTACTTTGGTCTTTCCAATCCTCTTATTAAGTTTTTTTCTTCTTATCTATTTAATAGATTTCAATATGTTTCATGTAATGAATGTTTGTCATCTGATTTCTGTTCATTATCTGGGGTTCCTCAAGGCTCAAATCTTGGTCCTCTTCTTTTCACTATCTTCATTAATGACATTTCAGATTGTATACTTAACTGTAACTTCCTTCTTTATGCAGACGACCTAAAGATATTTCGGCTCGTTAATAATATTTCTGATTGCCTAAAAATACAAGAAGATATTGACCGGCTATTATCCTGGAGTGATCGTCATTTAAAGTTTCATGTCAATAAGTGTTTTGTTATGTCTTTTACAAGAAAATCTGAAGCAAGTAGATTGATTTTCACTTACTCAATGAAAGGCAATGCAATTTCTGTTAAGTCTTCAATTCAAGATCTCGGTATTACTTTCGACTCCAAGTTTTATTTTACAAACCATATTACTTCAATTTGTAAATCAGCATTTTCTGTAATGGGTTTTATTCGCAGGTCAAGCAATTTTCTTAAAAACATCGGTGTCCTTAAGCTTCTTTATTGTTCTTTGGTGAGATCTAGGTTGGAATTTGGTTCTGTGGTGTGGAATCCTCATCAACATTACCTAACTGTCGCAATTGAGGGTGTACAGAGGAGGTTTCTAAGGTTTTTGTACTATAGAAGGTTTGGTCACTACACGACGGACGTTCCTTATTCAGAGCTTTTATTGCTGTTTGAACTTGACTCCCTAGATAAGCGGCGGCGAGTATCAGCGTTGGTATGCCTGCACGGGCTGGCGAGCGGTGCAATAGACAGCGGGGCTCTCTTGTCCAAACTACGATTTAATGTGCCTAGGCACAATTCTCGTTGTCGTTTCCTGCTCTCCCCCCACTACTCTCGCACAAACCTTGGGGCTTACTCCCCACTCAATGTTATGTCTCGCAATTTTAATTCCATTGCTCAAAATGTGAATATTGATTTATTTGATTGCTCTAGTAAAAGGTTTCGTAAGAACATATCTAGTGTATTACCAGATTAAATATTGCTGCATCCTAACTATTTTTATTTTTATGGAACTGTTTTTTGTATTTTTTTTGTTGTTGTTGCACGTTATGTATTGTATTTTGTAATGAATAACTATTTATTTGTATTTATGAATTTTTGCTATTTTTTTTAAGTAGGTTTAGTACGTGATCTCGCATGTGTGTTGCATTGTTGTGTGCATGAAGAAAGTGGAAAAGGACCGGCATGAACTCTCTCATATATTCTTTTTAATTATCGAATGCTACTTTGTAATTGGGCGCATGCCTGTTTTGTAGTATTTTGTTTTCAATAAATAAATACGTTCAAGCCTTTCTAAACATAGATATATATCTTTTACTCTTAGCATGGAAGAGTGAGGTGGAAAAATTCATCCAGTGTGTAAATGGCTGCATCTATCAAATACTCCTTCAGTTGTTTTTTAAATTTTGTGTGATTTTTTTCATTCATTATCCTTTGCAATAATTCTTCTCTTGTTCTAGGCTTTGTTGTGTAGACTTGTGATTTCATCCATCCCCATAAAAAATAGTCCATGGGTGTAAGGTCAGGAGACCTTGCGGGCCAATGTACTGGACCGTTGTTAGCTATTACCTTTTGCCCAAATTTCTGACGCAGTAGTTCTACAACTTCTCTTGAAGAGTGAGGCGGTGCGCCGTCGTGTTGAAACCAGAGATTTACTCTGGTTCCAAGAGGGACTTCCTCTAGGAGTCTTTGTAACTCATTGAGCAGGAATGCATGATAAGTGACGCTGTTTAGATTCCCCTCGATGATAAAATGTCCAATCAGCTTATCATTAACAAGGCCACACCACACATTTACAGAAAACCTTTGTTGAAAATGATTTTCTATTACTTTGTGGGGATTTTCTGTAGCCCAGTTGTGTAGGTTTTTTAAGTTATTTATTCCATTTCTCGTGAACTGGACTTCATCAGTAAACAAAATCCACTTAACAACCCTCCGGTTAGCCACTGCCCAATTGCAAAATGCCAGCCTATCGTTGTCCCCAGGGTGAAGGGCTTGCCCCTTTTGAAAGTGATAGGGGTGCAATTTTCCTTCTTCAGAACTCTCCAAACCTTTGTTGAAGACACTAAGTGTTGGTTCGATAGTCTCCTAACACTCGTACCTGGACTTTGCTGCACTGCTTCAATAATATTTTCTTCAGTGTGCACATCAACTTCATTGAATCCCTCTCGCTTTCTCCTACTAACAGATCCTGTCTCTTTAAGTCGGTTGTGCAGGTCGGTAAAAACTCTCGGGTTTGGAATACTTCTGTTTGGATATCTTCTCCCGTTCTCAACTGAAGCTGCCTTTGCATTTCCATTGCAATACCCATAGACAAAATGCATGTCAGTATACTCACTGTTTGAATACATTTTCACTTTGGAGTTAAAACCACCAGCATTTACTGAGAGGAAACTTGTTTTAAAGGACAGGAAACCACATTATTACTCAACAATGCAATTAAACAGATGTGGCTTACGGAAACAGTGCTGCCAACTCACCAATGAAAACAACAACATACAAAACGGAACGATGATAAAATTATTGAATGAGATTAAACCAAAATAAACCCAATTCTGTTGTATTCTTCCGATAACTACTAAATTAATTTATGTCTTAAGAAGATTGCAGTATTTGTTCTTAAACAAAAAAGAAACTTATAATAACATGTTGGTAATTTTTTTTAAACTGTTAGATGACAACGTTTACTTGTGTAGCCGTCCTTTGTAGGAAAAGTCCGTTAACAAAAATTGTTTCAGTGGGATCCTGTGGTGGAATTTTTAAGGATTTAGGATCTTTTAAATTTAAAAATTTTTGAAGATTTTATTAAAAAAAAACTCGTGCTGAAAGATTTTCTTTGGTTTTATGCATTTGCTTGACTGGCTGGATAATTGAGGTTTTCCTTTCTAAATTTTGTTATCCTACAGATTTTGGGTTTTTAAATAAATAATCATGATCGAATGCATTCATAAATTGTTATTATTTTGTTCTCCATTAAATTCTACAACTTTTTATAAAGTTGCAGCCCAAATACTTCAACGGTTATGATATTATTAGCCAGTCAAAAACAAAAAATATTTTTGAGGCCTTGAATTTTTTGGAAGAATTGAATTTTTCAACTATTTTTTCTCAGCGTTACTCAACTTTACAGTATAAAACATCAATAATATCTCTTTGGAATTTCATAATCTATCTAACTGTGGAAATTTAATCAAATTATCTTTAGAATTTTTCAATCTAGAGGCCAAAAGGTGCAATAACTACACTTGAAATTGAAAAAATCAATTTTTGGCTGTAACTCGACAACGACTGGTTTACGGACCCATGTTCATATAAGATTTTTTTCTTGTTTTGATGTAAGGAATCTCCTGGTAATGTTATTTACACTTATCCCGAAACACCCTGTATACACATTTAATTCATTTTACATATGCCCACTCTATATGCGATCTTTTCATTCAATGGAATGGAAATGGATTTAGACAGAAAACATCATGTACACATTCAGATCTTGATTATTACTTTGACAGTTCACTGGTTAATTATGAACAGCTGTTATAATTTTTTCTTTTTTTTAACTCGATTAGCCCAATGTTAATTTGATTAGTTTTCAAATTTGTTTATTTACATAATTTGATTTTTCCTGGGAATGAGACTTGTCTAGAACTTATTCTTAACCCATAAATTAGTTAATTCTAACCTTTTGAACCTTTAGTTTTTCTAACTTTGAAGGAAATCGTTGGAGCCGTTTTTGAGATGAGTTGCAAGCAAGCGAACAATCAAACCTCACTCATATAGTTTATAAGATAACTGACACACGTGTTGATGACTGTGTTGACAGACAGCCAGAACAGAGTGAACAACAACGTGGTGCCTGGCACTCCGCGGCCAGTGGAGGTCGAGGAGGACAAGGATCTGGACTTCATCCCCATGTCCTTGGACAAGCCGAGCGGCCTCAACATGGAAGAGTTCCTCCCGGTAAGCTGCTGTGGTAATCTCGATACACACACTTTATAATGCTTATAATCAAACTAGGCTTATCGGCGTTGGAGTCTTCGCCCCCCAAACCCCCTTTTGTAGTTTGCTTCGCTCACTTGCATTCCTCAGTTAATATAAGTTTAAATCAAACTCAATTATTGTAGTTTGTTAACCAAAGAAAAACTACAACAATGACCTTTAAATAAATCAGCTTTTAAAAGCATGTGGTATTAGCCAAAGGTAGTGTGTTTTCATAAAATATCCAACATTTTGTATAGGCTACATTTAAATGGGCCAAAACACTCAAAATTACTCCTTCTCAGATGAGTGGTTAAACGGATGATCGGATCTTAAATCTGACGAAAAATCTTTAGTTTGGTATTAAATTTTCTACAGCTGTTACATTTAAAATTGTTTGCCATCTCGTACCTTTTTTACAAAATGCGTTCAAAGTGGAAAAATTTTAATTTAACTTTTGGCAGTTTTTCTGAACTTTTAATTCAAGTATGGGGTCGAGAGGCTCCGATTACGGTACGGAAAGTGCCTCATAATTTATGTAGTGAATCAGTGAGTCAGTGAACCAGTCTAGTTTTATATAAGTAAATAAGAAATCTTTTGCCGAATCATATTTGAATGTCAAATCGTGACAAAACTTGTATCTTCAATAGCGATATGTTTCCTAAAAATGTAGAGAAATTCATCCAATATTGGAAAATATTTTAGAGTTTTGCTTCATTAGCCTTACACTTTTTGTTTTTTCCATCAGAGATGACGATTTTGTTTAATCAAATGATTATTTAAAAATATGTATATTAGTCTTAAGAGTTCTTGCAGTTAACTACAGAATCTAGGACTCATAATTTTTTCCCGCAGAAAGTAACAGGCAGTTTAACACCATCAAGTCTACATGTTAATAATGGGGTTGGTTTTTTTCCTGAATGTATTAGGGTAGTACGGAGGAAATATTTTATACCATAGTATATTTGTGATAGGTGTACCCCTAAAATTTAAATTAAGTGGAAATATGATTTTTATTATCCATGAAAAGTAGAGATACCACACGATTTGCCAGACAATTAATTAGATTCATAAATAAAAACTGGACAAGTGCAAGTTGTGAGTCAAGTAGAATTTTACCAAATTATTCTTGAGTTAAAGAATTTTCGAACAAGTATTTGCCATTGGCAATGATCATTGTGGTAGGTGAACGATGGCCAATGTTACGCAGTACGATTGTCTTTTATGGCTGATATCACATGGTTTTTTTATGGTGATGATGCTTGTGGTCTGGTCGTCTTTCACAATCGATTGCTTTGTGATCATCATTGGCGGCCAATTTAGTGCTGTGCGATAGTCATTTACTGCAGAGTTTAAGTGATGTGATCTTCACTTAAGGACTATATCACATATTACTGTCATCATTTACAGCCAAAATTATGCAGTGCAATCGCTGTTTATGGCTAATGTTACAAAATGCACTCGTCATGTACAGTCAATGCTACACAATCTGGGCGTTGGATGGAATAAACCGGAACCGAGATCCTAAACCGACACATCCCTACTTAGAACAAATTGTCTAACCCTCAATAAACCTCTGTCCATTTCCAAGCTCACAACTGATTGGTTGTTTGATGTCAACAGCAGCGACTGCAGCAGACATTCCCGGAGATGTCGGAAGCTGAAGTTCTCTCATCTATCATGCGAGGCCACGACTACATCGTGAGCATCCTCAAGACGAGAGAGAGACAGCTGCAGATAGTCTACTCCATGTGGCACAACAAGGATCTCAAGGTTAATATTATCTTGTGATTTTATGCTTTGTGAAGGTAGTTAACCAAGCCTTATTGATTTCATAAATTTGAATCCAATGTTAAGGCAGCCTGCATAAAAAACCCCAACCAACAGTATTTGGCAACTACCTACCTTCCCGTAAACCAATTTTTGTTTTTTAATTTTTGACTGTTCAATTTTTAGACGTAAATTTTATTGGCGTGTTGTACATTACACACAGATAAATGTTTTAGCATTTTGTAATTTTTTTTATTATAGATTTTTTACTTTGGCAAGTTTTATCATTTGTGACAGGCAGGGCTTTTTTATAAATAACACCAAAGTGCTTTTACTTTTTATTCTTTTAGCGAATTTCCCCGATAGGGAAGAAGCTATTACCGTAGTCGGCATGGTAAGACCTAGGCCCAGGACCATGATATTTTTGTTTTGAAGTCCCCAGACCCCATAAACGCCTTTCGTTCGAAACTGTATATGCGTCCATGGGTGCGATAACGCTCGTAAAAATGGTTCGGTTTTGATAAAATTTTGTACAAACGTGTAAAGCAACATTTATGACTTTAAGTTTGAAAACCAGCCAGGTCGCTCCATCCAAAGAGGTATTTTGGGGGTTTTTGTACCCCAAAAATGGGTTTTTTGAAGTTTTTTAAAAGTCAAATTTTAGTTTTCATTATTGGATTTAGCTTTGAAAAACACACTTTGGTGTTTTGATAATTTCTCTACGTCAATTGGTTACAGAGATATTGGAAGTGCTAAACACAGTATGTTGTCCAATGTTATTCTTACGGAGAATAAGAAACATTTTATACCTCACTTATTTATGAACGTATACGAACGAAACTTGGTATATGGCTTCATCTGGTTGTGGTCTATTGTTATTTTCACAAATAAAGCTACTTTTACCGATGATTCCCGTAGCAGCAAAAAACCTGCGTACTCATCCCCCATGCTATTCTTATGGAGAATAAGTAAAATGTAATGTCTCCCTTATATATGAACATAAATTAATAAAACTTGGTATGTGGCTTCACCTTGATGTTTGATAAAAAATATTGATATTCGCATAAAAACACATTTTTTGTATTCCTTGTTGCAGTAAACCTGCTTACTCAGCCCCCATGTAATTCTTATAGAGAATAATTAAAATATTATATGTTGCTTATTTATAAAAGAATATTGATGAAACTTGGTATGTGTGTTCATTTAGTTGAATTCTATTTATATTTGCATAAAAACCAATTTGTTGTGTTCCTTGTTTCAGCAAACATCGTACTCATTCCCAATATTATTCTTATAGAGAATGGTTTTTTGTGAATTTATTTTTATGAAACTTGGTATGCGGCTTTATGTGGTATTAAGACATATCTTATGCATTGGAAATTTGCTGAGTACAAAGGTTTGCTGCGACAGGGGTATTGTTAATCTTGTAAGAGAAAATAATTTTGAAACTCAGCTTCAATCAAGTTTTTACACCAAAATTTAAAAAAAACTGTTCAAGTTTGATTAAATCTCCTTAAGAATAACATTAGGCTGATTACACAGGTTTGCTGCAGCATGGACCCCCAGAAAGTGAGTTTTTTAGGCAAAAATCAATCACAACTAAATAAATCCATGTCTCCAAGTTTCAAGTATTTGTTATGTACAGTGTTGTTTTTTCCAGACGGCTGTGGACCACGCCCTGACCCTGAGAGACCTCTCGGTCATTGTGGACCTGCTAGGAGTCATCACTCTCAGGCCGTATGATTTTTATCCAATTACAATAATAATAATAATTTAAAGTACTCTTAAGTGCTCACTTAACCCTCTAGGTGCCGCCCGCCCGAATTCGGGCGGGCTTTTTTTACGTACTAGTGCCACCCGCCCGAATTCGGGCGGGTTTGCAAGTACTCAGTTTCACTGGATATAATCACGCGAGAACGAATGTTACCCGCACAAATTTTATATCAGAATACTCGGTGTTTGATGGGCTACATGTTACAAAAACGAAACAGCCGTTTGGCCTTGATTTCTATTGGTCTGCGTCGTATTTCATCAGCCGTTGTTCGTCTGCGGTTACTATGGCGTCGTGTTTGTGTGATCTGTGTTGTGTTTAGTGTTTATACCTAAACAATGGGTGATGATCTGCATTCAAGTGAGATTAGGGAGTTGTTATTTGATTCAAATAACGATGGTGAAAGTGATATCGACGATGACAACTTAGGTGATGACATTGACATACCGCAAATTTCTTATTCAGATGATGATTCAGATTCACTGTTAGACTTTTCAAGCGGTAGTGGAGAATTGTATAATCCTGATTTCAATGACTTAGACACCTCTGAAAGGGAGGAAATTGATGAGGCCACTGATGTAAATATAACTGTAAGTCTACCTAGGCCTAGTTGTATTCCTGATTCTAATGTAACAGCTCAGAAATCTAATCCTAAAAAAAAGAAAAAACCGAACCTACTTTGGATTCGAGTGTACCCACCGGAACCAGAAAAGGAAATTGAAACCAGTTTCACTAGGAGAAATACTGGTCCTCAAAACCTCCCTCCCAGAAATAGTAAACCTATTTCCTATTTTTATTTGTTCTTCACACAAGCAATCTGGAACATTATTTGCCGCTGTACAAATGCGTTTGCGCAAAAAAAGCTAGATCAACAGGGAGCGAATCTAACACCTAATGCTAGGCTTAGTAGGTGGGCTGACTGTTCAATTTCAGAGATAAAGAGATGGTTTGGGTTGTTCATAAATATGGGATTGTTGAGGCAGAAAAATGTGAAGAGTTTCTGGGACACTCATGAGAGTCAAAACATTCCGTTTTATAGCAAGATGATGTCAAAAAACCGATTTCTCCTCATATTGTCAAATCTCCAGCTGACCACTTGTAATACATATCCAAGAGGCCATCCAAACTATGACCCCTGGTACAAAGTGAGGTTCTTTTTAGACTTCCTAAATGGGGCTTTCAAAAAGTACTTCGTTCCTGGACAAAACGTATGCCTGGACGAAAGTCTAATTGGTATGAAGAACCGTTGTGCATTCATACAATATTTGCCAAAAAAGAAGCACAAACAATTTGGAATCAAAAAATTTGAAACTGCTGATTCTGTTACAAACTATGTACTACATATTGAGATGTATAGTGGGGCAGATTTCCTAGTTGATAAGCCAGGCCCTTTTGTTCAAAAGGTTGTGCTAGAAGTAATGGAAAAAAGTGGTTTACTCGATAAAGGGCATCATTTATTTACTGACCAATTCTACACCAAAGTCCCTCTTGCTCTCAAGCTGCTAGAAAGGAAAACATTTATAACTGGCACAATTTGGAAAAAATCACAATACTTAGCTGACACAGTAAAGGCAACTGATTTAGGAGTACAAGAAAGTATTTACTTTAGACACAAAGATGTTCTACTCGTAAAATACAAGCAGAAGGCTAATAGGAAGCCTGTGTTTGTTTTAACTACAGCTTGCCATGCTGAAGACAAACAAATAAAAAGCAAGAAAGGCTTGGAATCCAAGAAACCAATAGTCATTGATAAGTACAACCAGTTCATGGGAGGGGTAGACGTAAGCGATAAATCGGTCTACCACCTCTCATGTACGCGGCAAACAACCAAGTACTGGAAAAGAATCTTTTATAATTTTTTGGACATATCACTTTTCAATGCATTTGTTCTCTATGCTCTAAATACAGACAAACCCTTGAGTAGAAGGAATTTTATGATTGACATTATTGAAGATCTTGCACACAGCAGTGACATTGGACCAGTCGCTGGCCCTTCTGGCGACACTTCCCACAAGATCCAAATAATCCCAAATAAATCAAATAGAGTCTGTGCAGTATGTGCAAGAAAAGCTACTTATTGGTGTCCAGGATGTAACACTGGTGTACACAAGGAGTGTTTTCATAAACTAGACCATTACTGGAGGCCTTCTCAAGCTCAGAAGAAAAATAAGGTCGCCCATTCCCAGTAAAGACAGTGTTTTTTCCCGTGTACATAGTTCAGTTTTTCTTTGTTATAAATACGTTTGTAAATAAAAAGTCTGCATATATATACATTTTCTTTTTACTTATAAAATTTGGCACAAAATGTATATTCTGAAATTGTTATATTTCGTAAACTAAAACTGTTATTGGGAGTGAATAATGACAACAATGATTTTTTTTTATATACTTACGGATTTGGACCCATGCTGGAAATCCTGGAACTGAGGTAAGGACAACGAATACATGTTTTCTGTGTAGGCAATTTAATCTACTTTATAAATATATATAGTTTTGTACAGATATATTTAAAACTAAATGTTTTACGAAAATTTTTATGAAACTCTGCAAAAACTCTAAAAATCGCCTGGCACTGACGATATTTTTAATGGGCACCTAGAGGGTTAATGACGGTGTCAGATACTTAAAGAGTAAACCAAAGATAAATCTACATTTTTTCTGCCTACATTTTGAGTTCAATCCCTAGTAATGGTAGTTTTTAATTTTAATTTTTTGTTACCTATGTTTTTGGAGGGAGGGAAGGGCTAAGGGAAAGTTAATTGGTTTTGTATGATGGGATGGGGTTTAAGGGTAGGAAAACAACATTTATATGTCTTGTAATTTTAATTTATGAACGGTACCTTGAATTGTTACTAGGTTCTACATAGTTTACAGTGTCTCATTTTGGGCGTTTTCACACTAGACGACACGACAACTACACGGTGCCTACACTGACGCGACAAATCGTTAAGGCATTTCACACTTACGGTCACGGCACAACACGACTGTTAGTCGGTAGAGAACTCACCTAATGTTTGCAGTGGTACATGATGGCTGATTACAACAGGAGGCTGTAATATTATATTTACCATTTCTACGATATAAGAGGCGCAGTCGATATAGTTTGGATTGACCCACTAATAAAAGTTCACTATTTGGATGGCTTTTATTTAGTTGATAAGTTAGTTTCAAACCAAAATTAATATTTCATATGAGTTATGAATAATTTTGTTTGTATGAGTAAAGAAACCTTGTACTATGCTTGTAAACTTAACTTTTGTAAACTTGAGCACTAAAATCACAACTATATAAAAGCGACGACACATCAACGGCACCGGCGGGAGCGATGCTGCCGACGAGAAGTCGGTGCCGGCAATGGCACAGCATTCTCATGTCAGTGTGTGTGTAAACTGTTCCATTGGATAGGATTAATCTTAACCCCCACGGCACCGTGTCGTTGTCATGCCGCCCAGTGTGAAAACGCACATTGGTGTTAAAATATGGTCAAAATATGGATGCAGTGTGAAGGAAAGTAAGGCTAAGTCCAAGATTTAAGTTCCCCTCCATGCATCCAGTTGAATGGTCAGGACAGAGGCTTAACACTTTCAGGATGTCTACCTGTCCTCAAGGTTCTCCTTTTATTTTGGTTCTTAAAAATGCCACAATTTTTTTGCGGCAGGAAATGTACTGCTGCAAATTTCGAAGCTACTATGTTGTTTAAATTTTACTAGTTTTAATTACTTGGTTTAAATGGTCTATTTTCACCACACTACGCTGTAATCAACTGTTTTCAGAACGTCATTTGAATACCGAAAATAGAGTTTTTCCGCCCAAGGGCTGAAAATTTTCAGCCCGAGGGCCGAAAGTCAGCTGATCTATTTAGCCAGTGTTGCCAACTTGATTTCAAGCGTACACAACGTTACCTGGTTAATATGTGCATACTATTTTGTGTTCTTTGGTTGAAACACTGGAGAAAATAACAACAAAATTCAAAACATTGTACTATCGATGTTTTGTTTATTGGTTAATTGTTTTTAGTCCGAGATTGCATGAGGCCGCTTGTGTTTTATGACCGATCACATTTAACCCGTTAATAATTGTAGAATAGTAAAAAATAGCGTTCGCACCTCTGCCAAAAGGGTTTTGCATAGCCCTTGAACGATTTATGACCTCAACTTCTTCTTGGTCCATAAAACACGATCTCGGGGCCAGCAAAACCCCACTTTCGGCCCTTGGTGCGAAATATACTATTACAACCACTTACTAACTGGATAACTGTAAATACCATAAATATATTTTATTTATAATAATTCAACATCTGCCTATCTGTGGAGTGCGAGAAATCCCACTGGGTCCTCCAGAAGTCCTCTTTTTTGTTGCCTTTAACTTGGTAGACACCCTGCTTGACTCCCATGTTTGTTCATAACAACCCAGATCTTTGTCCATTCCAACTCATTCTTGCAGTCTTTTGTTCAGTTTAAAATTTAAGAATCCCGCAGCATAAAACCAGCTTCTACAACAAACAAATTCCATATAGTGACATACAGCTCCTCAACGCACTATCGAGCACATTAAAATCTGGAGGAAATGTCAGCAAATTAAAAAAATCCCTAATGCTTCAGGGAGCTTGGAATTTCTAAGTGACACCACTAATTGGTTTAAGAAATGTAACTGAGTTTTGTAATGTTATAGTTGGATATAAGAAATGTTGTCCTTTGTTTAGTGAACAAGAGTGGAGTATTTTTAGCGAATTTCCCCTATAGGGAAGAAGCTATTACTGTAGTCGGCATAGTAAGACCTAGGCCCGGGACCATGATAACTTTTCGTTTTGAGGTCCTCAGACCCCAAAAACACCATTCGTTTGAAACTGTATATATATATATATATATATATATATATATATATGTGTGTGTGTGTGTGTGTCCGTGGGTGTGATAACTCTCGTAAAAAAAGTCCGATTTTGATGAAATTTTTTACAAACGTGTTAAGCAGCATTTATGACTTTAAGTTCGAAAATCAGACAGATTGACCTATCTGAAGGGGTATTTTGGGGGGGTTTTGTACCCCAAAAATGGGTTTTTAGAGTTTATTACATACAAGTTTTGAAAAAGTAAATTTTTTTCCATTGGAATCAGCCTAAAAAGACGCACAATTTGGTGTTTTAATCATTGCTCTACGTCAATTGGTTACTGAGATATTGAAAGTGCTAAACACAGTACGTTGTCCAATGTTATTCTTATGGAGGATAAGAAAAATTGTATGTCTTGCTTATTTATCAACTTATCCTGACAAAACTTGGTATATTGCTTCATTTCATTGTGGTCTATTGATATTTGCACAAAAACCCATTTTTTGGTCGATAGTTCCCATAGCAGAAAACCTGCATACTCAGCCCCATGTTATTCTTATGGAGAACAAAGTAACGTGTTATCTCCTTTAATTATGAACATAAATTAATAGAACTTGGTATGTTGCTTTACCTAGTTGAGTTGTATTGATATTTGTATAAAAGCCCATTTTTAGTGTTCCTTATTTCAGCAAACCTGCATACTCAGCCGCCATGTTATTCTTATGGAGAATAATTAAAATCTCATAAATCGATTATTTATGAATGTATATTGATAAAACTTGGTATGTGGCTTTATGTGGTATTAAGATAAATTAATATGCATTGTAAATTCGCTGAGTATGCAGGTTTGCTGCTACGGGGGTATTATTTATAGCAGTAAGATCTGTAATATATTTTACAATATTATTCAACTTTACGGGGGTATTATTTATAGCAGTAAGATCTGTAATATATTTTACAATATTATTCAACTTTGTGTTATTTTACAATCAAGCATTTCTGAGCATTCTGTTACGGTGTCTCAGCCCCAGCGCAGAGAGGAAGTGTAGTCCCGAGTCCCCTTCACTCCCTTCGCGCTTTATCCTGGTGGCATTACCTGCACGACTAAGTCCAAGGCCTACATCACCGTTTCATTGGTGGTATTATTTGTTTCAGGGGAATATGGAATTTAGACCTCTGTGTGGCACTGCTACCGGCCATCGGGGAACTGTTACAAAGCAAGTTTGAAATGTAAGTACACTCAGGTTAAGTCCTCGGCTTTTTCGGAGCAAAAAAATACCTAGTGATTTCAGTGACCAGAATTTTGAAATCACAAATAATAACCGTTTTGTAAAATTTCTAAATACTCAATATTTTTTATTTTTTCGTATGGGCTAATTATTTCTATTATAAAATTCCTGCCCAATGAAATCTTTTAACCCCGGCCTCATAGCACACACTGTGACCAATGAAGTGTCCCTGGATACTGTCTTCCAGTTTTACGCTAAACTCACTGTTTCATCACACACCACCATCACTACTGCATTGTGAAAACGTAATAATATTGACGATACACCTGTAGTAGACAGAAAACCTGATGGGCCCTTCTGTTAACAAAAGAGACGGGATTCTCCACTTAGTTCTGACAGCACTGGAGAAATCGCCACCATCGCACGCAATGGCGGACGTAACTCTGGCTCATATCGCTTGGCGCGCTCTGCTCTGCTCTGCCTTGGCGGGTTTTTAAAATATTATTTTGATAATAAAACAACTACCTCGCTTTCCTCGCAACTCGGAAGTTATAATGATTTAACACAGGCTGTAATAACAAAGGTTGTGGGAAATAAAAATAATATTGTAATAACTGTTAAAAACGTGTAATAAAATTGGTGTCGACGTCATAACCATCTTTCATCAGTGTCAATCAAGCAAGCTCTGTCTGTTCGTCTGCCTATGCGATTCCAAGTAGTTTGCGTAATGTCTACTAGGAGGAAGCACATTCGATAGCCCCTGTTGCCGACCGCACTCAATAGATTGTGCTGTTTCTTGGTTAACCGATTTTGGCATTGTGTTTACTGTCTACTGCAGGTGTATAGTCAATGGTAATACAGACCAGCTGATAGTTTGGCACCTGCTATGTTGTTGTGACCTTTGGGGTCATCAATTTTTACTTGCTCATTCTATTATCATCTCAAGTATAGTAACTATTAATTTGTATAAATTTAAGAAAAAAATTTTTGTTGTTAGTTTCAAAACGAGTTTGCACGCAGCACGCTGACGTGAGGGAAGTGAATTTCCACATACAAAACTTTTAAAACTCAAACCCAGTGTAAAATCATACATTTATTCCAATTTTATTGAAATCTGAAAACATTGATTTTTTGGCTGTTCTGATGCTCCTGGTTCAATTTACCTGCAATGTTAGGAATACAATCTTGCGCATTATAAGGTTAGGAGAAGGTCCAGTCAGGCTTAAAAGTAGGTACGAGGTTGCTGAGGATGAAATAAATACACCAAATAATGAATAACATGCTTTTCTATTATAAAAACACCATAAGACAACGTACTGTGTTCAGCCGATATATATTTTCTTTAATAACTCGGTAAATATTTATGCTAGAATGACGAGAGAGGGCTTAAAACATTCGCTTCACTAATTCCCATCTTAATTCATGCATTAATTGTACGTCCGGGGCTTTTCTGACCCGTTTTGGGCCAAAAAACTCAAAATTTGAAAGAATAATCCCCAAAAAAGGGGATTAGAGTTTTCCGATTGTTTTGCCCAACGAACTTGTCCAACTGGTTATAGAAAGGAATGTCCCTACCGAATTTGAAGTAAATCGGACAAAAAATGTGACCGCTAGAGTGCATACACACACATATATATATATATATATATATATATATATATGTGTGTATGCACTCTAGCGGTCACATTTTTTGTCCGATTTACTTCAAATTCGGTAGGGACGTTCCTTTCTATAACCAGTTGGACAAGTATATATATATATATATATATATATATATATATATAATTTTGAACGATACCCGAAAACGTGTTCAGGGGGTCATGTTAGGAACTTCTATGGTGGTCCTGGGCTTAAGTTTCACCGTGCGGGTCATGCTAATAGTTCACTTTCTTTAGGAAATTCACTAATAATGTATGTTGGTAAAATAAATGTTTAAATAATTTTGTTCTTAATATTATTCAATTATTTTAAACAGGATAAAAAATCTATGTCTCACAACACTACAAAATGTATTTAGAATACACTTATACAGTTACATACAAGATGGTAAATATATAAAAGCAGTTCTATGATTGGGCCTGATGATGACCGGTGTGTCTGGTTGAAATCTATCGCATTGTACCATCTTTTTTATATTTACCGTCTTGTATGTAAGTACAGTATAAGTGTAAATATATTTTGTAGTGTTGAGAGGCGGCGATTATTTATCGTGTTTAATTGTAACAACACATGCTACTTGATAAATTATAATTATTTTCAGCAAAATCTTGTTGAATATTTATTTATGTCAGGTTTTGACCACAGTTGACATGCTGCCCAAATGTTTTGCCCACAAAAAATCAAGGTTTTACTGTATTTAATTTATAAATTAGTGTAATACAGAATGTCTGGTTTATCCGGACTATTTTGGCACGGTACTGATCCGGATAAACCAGCACAATGAAAAGAACGACACTTCACTCTTGGTCAACCAATGAATGCCTACTTTTAGTAAAACGCAATTCGCCCAACAGGAATGTACTACTGGATTGTCAGATAATTTTTGCAGGCGCTACTTGCAAATAACACTGTACAATGTAAATAAGGAGAATGTCAACATTTTTGCACATTTTAATTGCAATGGAAAACATTATGAATGTATAGCTGGCGATTTAATGTGGATTGATATTCTAAAATAGACCAACTCCTATTGAAATCTTGTTTTTTTTTTGCACTAAAGACTTTGAAATCTAACAATTGAGAAGTATAAAACTTATTAGTGTAGGTTATAGGACTACACTATTCCAACACTGAGATAGGGCTTCGGTCACCGGCTTCTACCAGCTGCTCCCATAAGGCCAATGTTAACTTTCAAAGCCCATCCCTCCTCAACGGATTGTTTGAAATTGTTCATACAAGGTTAATTTTAAAGAACAAAAAAAACCTAGCAAATTTCATTGAGCAAAATGTTGAATCACAAATAGTTCACCCATAAAAATCTTAAATACCGTAACGGTATTGAATGTGTTGGAATTTTATTGAATGACTAGTGGCTTGAGGGGCCATCACCCTTAACCTTGCTCCAATATTTTGGCTTGTCTGATTTTGTTACTCTTTACAGGCTGAGAAAGTCAGTTTGTAAACGAATTACACACTTAATCACATGTTTTAATGTAAACAAAGCAGATGTTTTTCAATCACTTGCTTTTCTTATGGGGGATGTTTTATATTATTTCTCGTTTGCTATAGTCTGATTGTTAAGGGAGTGCGGCTGGAGCTCGGCTCTACCTGCGAGGGACCCGACTCACGCACGCACACTCACCACCGTCCTAATTGCCTGAAAGCCCCGATCCCCTTCACTACCTAGAAATATAACACCTGTTGTATGATACCTCAATCGCAATACATTTCAAGTTAGATATACAATAAAAAGCTTTATGTCACTAAATTTTTTGTTTAATTCCATGAAAAATGAGTCCAAACACGAAATGATTATGACAAGAAATAGTTTACTGAATGGGGATGGTAAAAAGTCAGATTGGTCAGAAACAGTTTATTAATACAATAAATCAAATCAAATCATCAAACCAAATCAGTGATACTAAAGAGATATGGTATGTTTAATTTACAATATGTACAAGTTTATGTATTTACAACATGTGCAACTAAAAATAAAAACCGTACACGTCCAAAGTACCATATTCTTCATACTGAACGGGTATACAAGGGTTTCTCACAACTATTATGCAACACTTTACCTTATGATTAAGCAGGTGAAAACTAGGAAATAATACAATGTAACATTTAACATAATTTGATGTTTTAAATAGTGGTAATGAAATAGTTAAGTTAACCACTAAGGTACGCATCTGTATTAAATTTTACAGCTGATGTCACAAGCACATGTTAAATGTATCCGTTGTTAATTTCCACCTACTAAACATATGGTACAGATCGTCAAAATGGTTCTGAGACACACTATACAAATTTCTTCTGTAAGTATGAAAAATTCGTAACTTCTAGTATGAATATGTTCGTAACTTCTAGATTTGTTAAGCAAAATATATATTGTTTGGTATCATTTTACTTATAATTTTGAGCTGAAGTCAAAAGCATTAATAGATTTTATAACGAGGGTAATTACAAAAATTGATAGTCAAATTTCTGTGAACCAGTGATGACTCAGGCGGCAGGTCAGTGGTCCGTCCTAATCCCCTGCGTCTGTGTGTGTGAGGCCTGCGTGTGTGTGAGTGGGGCCGAACCTTCTGCCAGCTGCACTCCCTTAACAATCAGAGTATAGTAAACTTTTCGAAATATTGCTATTCTTCCCGAGTCCCTGGGATCAAGAACTTTAATTTGAGCCCTCTCCCATCATCTTGCGATTTGCCAAACTCCCACAATTATGGCTTAAAAATTTCGCTTACAGAATTATACATAAAGAATATTAATTGTGATATTGACATTTTGCTCATTGAAATCGCTAGGTATTTTTTTTTTTTCTCGTTGAAATGAGCCATACCTCAGCGATATCGGAGAATCCATTGCAGAGAGATGGGCATTGAAAGTTAAAATTGGCCTCATGAGGGAAGCAGGTAGGAACGCCGAAAGTTCCGTGACTGGAGCCACCTCTTCAAATATAACTGTAAACTTACCTTTGCTATTTCTGTTATGCCTGCTATGGCAGCGCCTGCTATTTCTTGATACTGTAAAGGGTTTATGTCAGTAAGGAAGTTATCGCTGAGATTTTGCAGGCGCTGAATATACAGAAGTACATTTTGGGTACTTTTTAGTGCTTAAAAAGATTTTGTTGTCTCTGTCAACTGCTCTGGATAACACTGTAAATGGATGATTCAAGTCCGGATAAGCCATATTGTAGATATTTGAAATAATCTTGTTAGCAAATTTCCCCTATAGGGAAGAAGCTATTACCGTAGCTTCATGGTAAGACTTAAGCCCGAGACCATGATAAATTTTCGTTTTGAGGTCCCCAGATGCCAAAAACACTATTCGTTCAAATTTATATATATGTATATATATATGTATATATATATATATATATATGTGTGTGTGTGTCCGTTACCGCGATAACTTTTGAAAGAAACACCCGATTTTGATGAAATTTAGCAAAAATGTGGAGAGTAGCATTTATGACTTTAAGTTCGAAAACCAGATCGATCGCACTATGGGAAGGGAGTTTTATGGGGGTTTACAATTTTACAAAAATCGGTTTTTTGCAAATTTGACCCCAAAATCTTAAAAACACTCAATTTTGGTTATAGCCACTTTATTGAGCTTAAAAAAACAAATAATATAGTATCCTGAATCATTAACCTAGGTTAAGTGGTTGCGGAGAAAATCCAAAAAAACGTGTCCCATGTTAATCTTATGGGAAAAAGGTTTTTAGATTTTTCTCAGATAGTTTTACTAAAATCTTCACATTTCTGTTTATTAATGTGTTTAGCTCAACAAAACAAACATTTTGGTGTTTTAATCGTTGTTCTACGTCCAACCGTTGCAGAGATATTCAAAGTGCTAAACACAGTACGTTGTCCAAAGTTATCCTTATGGAGAATAAATAAAATTCTATATCTCGATTATTTATGAATGTATATTGATGAAACTTGGTATGTGGCTTCAACTAGTTGTGGTATATTGATATTAGCACAAAAAACAAGTTTTTTGTTGATGGTCCCCATAGCAGCAAACCTGCATACTCGGCCCCCATGTTATTTATATGTATTTATATGGAGGATAAGTAAAGTTGTATATCTCCCTTAATTATGAACCTACATTAAGAGAACTTGGTATGTAGCTTCACCTGGTTCAGTTGTATTGATAATTGCAAAAAAAAAACACATTACTTATCATCCTCGTTGCAGCAAACTTGCGTCCTCAACCCTAGTGTTATTCTTATAGAGAATTAATAAAATGCTATATATCACTTATTTATGGATGTATTTTTGTGAAACTTGGTAATTAGCTCTATGTAGTAGTGAGTCACATATATATGCATTGGAAATTCGCTGAGTACGCAGGTTTGCTGCGATGGGGGTATTTTGACTGTGGAGTTTGTGTCATTTATCACTGCCAGTTTAACTAATCTGTATGTTACATTTTATGTTCAAGTATCTGGCTGATCGGTCAGAAGTTGTTTCAGATGTTTGTTGCCACTGCATTTTTGATCCCTCTTTCTATGTTAACATTGCATAGTCCAATATATCTGTAGTTTCCGGTGGCCTGCTCTAAGTTCCGCTTGCGGAAAACGAGCCTAGTGTAAGGTAACCAGCTCTGTAAAAGCCTAAAGCGGGACATTGTTCAATTAACTGGAAATACCATGGTGTGTGGGGGTACAGAATACCTCCCCCCCAAGCGCGGATCCAGGGGGGGTAATGGGGGAAATTTCCCTCCCCTCCAAGGCAAAAGGTTGGAGTTGCATGCGCACCCCGGCACCAGTGCTACGTCTGCCCGGCAGCGTCATCACGACTTGTCGTCTGATTTATGCGTCCGTCAGTTAGACGCCTGATACGCCTGATATGCCTGTAATACTACTTACAGGGTGTCCACAGACCGGAAATTCCAGGAATATCTGATAATTATACGGGAATTTTGGCAAAAATTTGTTAAGTTAGTTTAAAACGACTTTTTCAGCCGTTCTCATTAATGCGGTTCAGTTTTCGTTTCCAGCCAATAAAACACGTTTTGGTTGTCATTTTCAGCCAATAAGAAACGTTGCCGATCGTCAGTTTTTGGTCATTTAATGCAACTAAATTCCTGTTTTTTCCCATCCGACGCGGAAAAATAGGCGTTCATTGGCGACAGAACGGGGTCGAATCGCTGATTGTATTCGTAAAAATACGTTCCGGTTGTCGTTCGGGCCTATAAATCAGTATCTGACATTATTTTTCGCTGGGAAAATGTGGTGAGATTGCCAATTTTTATGATAATTCACGGTTAGATTGTGCCAATTTTTATGATAATTCACGGTTAGATTGTGATTTTTGGCTTATATTGAGGCTTGGTCGTAATTTTTGGTCAATGAACATGTTGCGGCCGTCGGTTACGGACTTTTAAAATGTGGGGAACGATTTTTTTTGGCAAATGGAATGCCGACAAAATACAGCCAAATCTCTGATTTTGCCCGATGAAATTTGTTTCGGATGTCGTTTTTGGTACATTTGTCCCAGTCGGTAAATTTGTCTAAAAACACAGTTTGACCATTTTAAGGCTAAAAATCCGGCCCGAATGACGTTTTAGACGGCAAAATGAGAATATATTGCTATTTTAGGCCGATATGTAGGCCTATCTCGGCCATCTCGGGTGTCTTTTAAAATCGTTTAAAATTGCCGCATCCCGGGCGATAAAATTTGTTTCGATCTTAGTTTTGGTAAAATCTTCGTTTTCGACGAAAACATACTTTGATACTACCGCTGGCGTGTTGGCCTTTAAATTGCGATTTGGGTATATAAACTATTACGTTTTTTTTCGCCGATAAACTCAGTGACCTCTATGTAATCCGGAGTCACCACTCTTGGTTAAAAAAGCGTGCCGTTATGAAAGCCAGATTTTCTCCGTTATGTTGCCAGTAAATCTGGTGGGACAGTGTCAAAATCTCCCATTTGACTCAATGTAAAAACTGTGATATTTAAAGTCTTTAAGTAATAATATCTTACCGCATTTTAAGTGAAACTTGATGTTAAACTTAACTTTATAGGCTTGAGACATATTTTATAGATGGAATTTGATTGTTTATTTCTGAGCAAAGTTATTATTTCAGATAAAATAAAACACCCTTGTAATGTGGCTTTGGAAATAGTGTTGCAAACAAGGTTGAATGGCGGCGTCCCAACACCAACACGACACCACAACAGAGAACGAAATACAATATACGACGCCACGCTTATTGAAGGTTATTTGACAGAGAGTAGTGACTTTTGTTTATATTTTAAGTCATTGGATAAACTACATTCACTTGTCGTTTTTGGTCTAAAAGTTGCGGCGACAATGAGAAGCGGTCAAATTGCCATTTTTAATCTGAAAAAAAAAACAGGTCAAATTGCTGATTATGGTCCATGAATTCAATACATTCGTCTTTTTAGGCTGATAGCACATTTTGGTCAAAAAAAGTGTTCGGCTATTTTTTATGGCCGATAAAATTATTGATACAGAATTTTTTTCCGGGGGAGGACTTATACCCCCCAATCCCCCGGCATTTCCCCCCCATGTGACTCCCTGGATCCACCCCTGCCCCCCCTACAAAAATGGGGGTCTGGAGGCGCCCTCCCTGGAAGGTTTTAGAATATTAGATATTGGGAACGAAATTGTGAGTTTTGTGCAGTTTTTGGTTTAATATTACAGTTGCATGAGTGAAAAACCAGGACATCCATAAGCCCAATGTTACAATAAACACAAGTCTTATGGACGGCCTGGTTTTTCACTCGTGCAACGTACTGTACTTAGTATTGTATAACAACAGGTTTTGTAATCATATTCATCAAATCATTATACAATCCGAACCATCATCACTATGATATGTAAAACTTAACTAATAAAAAAAATACCGACCAAAATTACTGATAATTGTCAGAGGAGTGAATAGCTTTCATTAACTTGAATCTTATATTAAAACTGAAATCACCTTAAATTCACGTTAGTTTTTAGCACAGACAAAGGATTCTATATTCTATAATTTTTTTTCTCTGTGATTTAAGCAACAACCTGTATTTATTTGTTTCTAGTTCTATTTAGTATGCAGGGGTGGGCTGATGATATGAAAAGGGCGGTGGAATAGGTCCTGAGGGTGCCAATATTCTGGGAGAAATGTTGGTCGTTGGGGGGGGGGGGAGTACACTGCAGTTCCAGGGGGCAGCATGATACACGCTACTGCTATTACAACTTTGTTCATGGTGATTCTCTCTTCACTGGTTATTATTAGCTTGAATTTTAACCCTATACATTGACAGTTCAAACACTAAATTAATTTACATCTGTCTGACACTAGAAGTAGATTGTAAAAAAACATGGTCTATAGAACATGAAACAACTAAAATAAAGAGGATGATGTCCTTGCATTGATATATAGATCACAAAATCTAAATTATTAAAAGAATTTCCATATTTTTGTTCAGCGATTTTCGGCCCATAAAACTATTACTCTCTTTACATATTTGGTATCAGTCGAAAACTCTTGACTACCAAATATGTCTTTTGTGAACATTCACCTCCAGAGCTTCTCCCCACAGACCTTCGAAGGTCCAGTGCTAATCTTGTGGAATTATATTTTATTTAGGTAGTCAGCTGATCATAATGTAAACTTTTCAATACATGGCTCTACGTCTGCTAGACCCCCGTGCGGAGGACGGGACATCAGCTAGTAGCTGTTCTCAGCTGCTAATCATCAGCTAGTTACTGACCGACTAAACACACTTTTTATAGGACAATCTAATACCCCCGTCGCAGCAAACCTGCGTACTCAGCGAATTTCCAATGCATATATATGTGTCTCACTACTACATAGAGCCACTTGCCAAGTTTCACAAAAATACATTCATAAATAAGTGATATATAGCATTTTATTTATTCTCTATAAAAATAACATTACGGCTGAGTACGCAGGTTTGCTGCAACGAAGAAGATAAAAAATGTATTTTTGCAATTATCAATATAACTCAACCAGGTGAAGCTACATACCAAGTTTTATAAATTTAGGTTCATAACTAAGGGAGATATACAAATTTATTTATTTTCCGTATGAATAACAGGGGGGCCGAGTATGCAGGTTTGCTGCTACGGGGAAAATCAACTCCCCACAGGAATCGTGGGGACGCGGGACCTCGCTAAAGCAGAAGTGTCCCGCCGAAATCGGGACGTCTTGTCACCTTAGCCTAGTAGCTCTGCTGGATTTCTTGAACTGACAATTAGTTGAAATCAAATTATTAATTTACTCTTTATATGGTTGTACACATGGTTAATATGGTTGCCTGTCTATTTCAGGTGTTTTTTCCCTTCCGAAATCCAAATCCCTCCTTTAAAATAAATATCCATCCACTCCTTCCAACATCCTGCACTGGGTTATTGCCTTGAATTAAAACATGTGAGTAATTTTGGTTAAGTTTGTAATTGATTACTATTTGGAATTTAATAAGTTTTGTTTGGAAGACATCATGCACACAGATCAAACCTTTCTCGCGGTATCAGTTGTTTGTCCTGACTCACTCCTACATGTATGAAAATCCAGAAATATATTTTAAATTCTGTTCCAAGCTTGGCCTCATAGGCCTTGGATAATTTATTTTAGATATTTTGATAACACATTTATAGCTGAACTCTAAAAAGATTGAAGATTATTTTGTCTATCTAAAATTAAAATATTTAAATCTTTCCAGTTTTTGTGTGGGTTGCTTCAAGTGCAAACCAAAGAATCTACCAGAATTTTAAATCAATATGAAGGACTTCAAGAAGATGATACTAAACAGGGAGTTTAAACCGGCTGCTATAAAGCTTAAGTTTGTAACCTCGTATGAGCAAACTTGATTTACCTTAGGTGTAGGCCTACGATACTTGATTATTTATATAATACATTTTTTCAATAAAAAGAAAGTAACTGCATATGTATATGTAATGAACAGAAAAGGTTAAATAACTGAATACATTTTCCTCATATATGTATGAAGACAATACACATAGCAGATTTGTTTGTCATGGAGAAAAACAATGGGAAAACAACAAATTAACCAAATAGAAAAGCAAACCAAGGTTAATTCAGCATTACATTTCTATAAAGAGAAAGACAAATGACCACTATAAGTAATTGAAGCATTTCAATTCAATTGTGAGGGCAGAAGCCAGAAACATAGGCATAATTTGGGGGTGGCAAGGGGGCAGTTACCCCCCCCCCCCCCCCAATAATTTGAAGTAAATAATATTGTAATTTATGAAAAGTCTCAGTTGGGCTTTGTCAGTAACAAGGCTACACAAGGCATCTCACCCATTCTACAAATCCAGCTGCTCGAATTTGAGTAACAAATTTTTCCATTTTGGGAAGATCCAGCTCATGTCGGGCCTACCGTATTTTAGTTTACATTGAGATGCCATTCCAGAAGTTTTCTTGAAACAGCTGATCTTGCTTCTGTACTGTTTGTTAGTGTCAACAGCTGATGTTAAATGTTCAATTACATTTGTTTCTATTCTTCCATAAGTATAACATTGGAACGTTGAAAGCCTAATGGGCAGAGCCCTGAAATTGGGCGTCTTCCAAACCCTTAAAAGGCACTCTAGAGACACCAAGCGCTTTCAAATAATACATCAACCATTATGTTAAACCTAATTGTTTCGCCAGTAGCAAGTTTACAAAAATCGCCTTATTTTTCTATAAAGATGATGACTAGGAAATAAGACTTGTGGTTTACTAAAAGTACTATTTCAAACAAACAATACAACACATTATTTTCAGTATCCAAATCCAAACCTCCTTCTTTGTATGTGCAACCATGCATGCTTGCTATCAACTACACAAATTTTAAAATGGTAAATTAATATTCACTCATTGATATCAGATTATAAGAATTAATAGGTTTTGTCTATATCAAAATTAGAGTCATGGAGTAAGAAATTTAGTATATAAAAGTTTTTTTAAATTACAAATATATGGTAGATGTAATTATCAGTATCCATTACAATTATTTTTGCTATTTCTGTACCTGATTTTTTCTTACTTTTGATTAAAATATCATTTTAATAATTTTTACTACAAAAATATCCATGCCAAAACCAGTAAAGCGGTATTAGCTATAAAAAGATGCCAAGAGAACAAAAAACAAACTTTTTTTAGTTATTTTGGCTTTTCTGCCAATATTTTTTCAGGTTATTATAGTGCAAAGGGATAAAGAAAAGTACTGTATTGTAGAACGAACAATGAATTATACTGCATAGTAGTAGTTAGGTGCTATTTTCAACGCAATTATTTGCAAAAAGTATAGGGCTCGTCCGGGATTTGAACCCGGGACCTCTCGCACCCTAA
The DNA here is from genome assembly GCA_963675035.1 of Allygus modestus. Lineage (NCBI taxonomy): Eukaryota > Metazoa > Arthropoda > Insecta > Hemiptera > Cicadellidae > Allygus > Allygus modestus. The sequence continues at coordinate 83,102,903 of OY776112.1, read as the reverse complement.
GCGAGAATCATACCCCTAGACCAACGAGCCGTGATAGAGTTGCGCATCACAAATGATTCTAGAATCATCACCCTGAAGTGCAGCTAATTTTCAAGGAACGAAGCCGTCCGATTTTTTAAAAACGATGTACTGTATACATTAAAACTTGCTAAAGTGAGACTTAAATATTTATTACCTATTTCATCTTTAACAGAATTTATGGAAAACAGTTAAAAAGTGAGGTGCCCTAAGCTTGGGAGGTACGATAGGAGATATTTAATGTACTTAGCCTACTTTGCAGAACTTTTTATAAGATCTTTTATCGATGTAAATCTATTTCCATAAAATTTCAGTGTTCATAAATAACCTTATTATGATAGCTCTAGGCAAAAAATAGCGGACGGTTTTATAGTGAATTAAATCCTTACAGATATTTACAGTACACAACCAATTCGAGTCAGCCCATTTTAATATGAAAAGATAATCGAAATCTTAGACTAATCTATCTAATAAACAATTTTTATTTTATTCATCTATCTTTATTTTTCAGAAAAATATCGTATATAAATTATGGAAATAGTTATTTGAATAACAACGATATAAAATTGGACTTCCAATCATTATTGCGAGAGTATTACTAGGCTGAGGAAAAACACCAATAATTATTCAAGATCGCAAGGCGTTCACTATATTATCGAAATTCTTGGCCGATTTACCCGGTCCGTTATTTGAGGCAGATATGCGTGGTCTAGATGTGTTAATAATACTCGTTGTTTTCAGCCGATTGTACGCGGCCCGATCGTCGTTTATGACGTATACATAGTGTTGTCATTTACGGCCGATATTACACGGTCAAGCCGTCATTTGCAGCCAAAGTTAATTGTCGAATCCGTCATTTATGCGTCTCATCTGTTGTCTTTTACGGCCGATACTACGCGATTCGACAGTTAACATTTGTATACTACTTGTAGTGACTTGTAGTAGCATTGGTTATACACTATATAACTCTGTATATTCAATGCTTGGGCAGTATAGATTTCTTTACCGACATATCTTGTGATTAGATTCCCCACCAAATCGAATCTGTCCCCTTCTCATCGAGACGACAACTGACAGTATCATATTAATCTTTGTTTATATATTATGTTATCGTGAACAAAGGCATAATAAAATAACTGTTAACTTGGTGTCCATATAAATTTGGAGTAAATAAAACAATATATTCCTACTATTGCGCATATGCAGCCGTGAACTGTGGCTTCTGTTGATTCCGTGTTGTCGCTCGCCAAGTGCCTGTAATTAAGATGGTGCTCCAGTCACGAAACTTTTCGCGTTTCTACCTGCTTCGCCCATAAGGCCAATTTTAACTTTCAAAGCCCGTTCCTCCTCAAGGGATTATTTGACATCCTTGATTTATGGCTCATTTTAAAGAGCAAAAATATACCTAGCGATTTCAGTAAGCAGAATTTCGATATCGCAAATAATAATCGATCAATAAAATTACAAAATATTCAATATTTAAGATTTTTTTTATGCGCGAACTATTTATGAAACGAAATTAAATCTCTAAATATATTTTTGGTCTTTAAAACGAATCATAAATAATCAATTGTGGACAACCGGTTGAGGAGGGACGGACTTTGAAAGTTACCATTATTGGTCTTACGGGAGAAGCAGGTAGACGCAGAGGAGCCCCCTCTTAAACAACACGAGAGTTTTACTTTTAACAAATCTTTTGTAGTGTTATTGTTTGTTTTAATAAATATTTCGTATGAAACTGTTTTGACACACCTCGTTTAAACGAATTTAGAACATTAAATTATAGCATTGACTATATAGTCAATGATTATAGTTTGACACTCGGCTAGATTTTGTGAGGAGTTAATTTGTCATTACGATGTAAATTGGTTCTAAAATAATGTTCTCAGGTTTTATTCATTCTTGTCTTAAAATTTGGCCATCGGCCTCGACGTTATAAAAAGGTGTATAAAACTAGGTCAATCTAGGCATTGGAAATCGTATAAGCATTATTACTAGTTTAATAGTTTATTGTTACATTCTTCGTGGACATTTGAAGGGATCAGGGAATAAATAGGTCGTATATTAATAAAGGTTCAGAATATTAATTATAAATACGAAGCGTTACTGTGTATTGATGGCTCAGCGGTTTTAATAGTACGATTTTAAACTGGACATTGATCCTTCATTACAAATAAACTTTAACGTCTCTATAATTTACTGTTGAAATCGAAAGAAAATTTAATTCGCCGTCGCTATTGAATATTTGACTGCCAAATGTTGTTTATGTCTGCAAATTCACCTGAAATAAATTTCCATGTCAATCCGACGGGAACGAACTTTGAAAGAGGCCTCTGCAGCTACGAATCAGGACGACATTTTGGTCTCTCTACCTCAATCGTAATAACCGAGGCGTGGCGGGTTTGTAGTATTTAGGATGTTGGGCGTATATAGGGTGCTGTGGTGCCATCTAGGAGTGGAGCCGATAACTAGCGCTACTGCTGCTCTCTGGGAGCGGGCGGCCGAACTAACACGAATTGGTGGAGACAGGTTGGAGTTGTCACTCGTGATTGGCTGTCAGTGTCAATCCAAGTTTACATTGCAAGTAAATTACAAAACTAATTACAATATTAATACAGGACCTAAACACAATGTTTCCCTACAGGCGGGGGAATCCCCTCATGTCAGCCCTGTATTAACATTGACATGACGTACAGTATATCGTAATTGTAATACAAATTAGTAATTATATCATATATCTAGTTACAATACGATTAGAAACGGACATTTTCACCGACTTTAAACCATTTATTTCAGCTTAGATTGCGCTGACAGCTTTCCGTTCGACGCAATAACGTTGTCACTTGTCAAATTTCAATGTCGACTCCGAAATCGTGAATAAATAACCAGTGATATGTTCCCAAATTAATCAGTTTTGGAATCGGCGTGACGATCTGTCAAATTGAATACATTCGTGACAATCAGACGTGAAATACGCCCGACCCCTCCCCCCGCCTCGACCCTCCGCTATTATCGCTAATGCAAACAAGGCGATTTTTTACGTCGCGTTGGCGTATAATCGGACAGCGTTTGACAAAAGTGGACGGCGCGGCGCCGCGTCACCCGAGCCCCGATATTCAAATGACGTAAATGAGAATGAAGATGTGACAAGCGTCGAAGGCGCGCTAATATTGCTCCCCCCCCCCCCCCACGGTGCCCGCCGACTCGAATTGCAACGAGCGTTCGTACGCCTGTCCGTAAAAAATAACTGACACGGCGTTGAATAATAAATAAGACTGAGGGCCCTCGGTTTTGTGTCGGAGGCCCGTCGGTCAGCCGAGTTTTGAAAAGGGTTGAATGCGCGCACTCGAAGTGTTTTGTTATGGGGCTGAATATGCGCCGTTTAGATAACGTTTACCATGCACTTTCGGATGTCGGGGTGTGCGAGTGGGTTTTAATATTTGTGATGAAGCCTTCGATCATGTGTCACTTTGTTTATGAGAACATCGGTTTCGAGCTTTTTTCTCGATACCTGATGTAGATTTTGTTAAAATGAATATTACAAATTATTACTAACTGTAATTCTGCATTGCTACCATAAAAAAATCCATTTTAATCTGTAGACTAGGTTGCAGTTAGAACATTTGCAATCTTTTCATTCGGAAAATAACCTTCATTAACTTTGCAAAGGGTGTTTATTTTTGAACAAGTTTTAGGTTCGTCTGGTCTATTGGTATTTGAATAAAAAAACTTTCTTTCGTTACCGTTGCAGCAAACCTGGATACTTAGCTCTGGCGTTATTCTTAAATACCCCCGTAGCAGCAAACCTGCGTACTCAGCGAATTTCCAAAGCATATATATGTATCTTAATACCACATAAAGCCACATACCAAGTTTCATCAATATACATTCATAAATAAACGATTTATGACATTTTAATTATTCTCCATAAGAATAACATGGCAGCTGAGTATGCAGGTTTGCTGAAGCAAGGAACACAAAAAATGGGGTTTTATACAAATATCAATATAACTCATGTAGGTAAAGCCACAGGCCAAATTTCATTAATTTATTTTCATAATGAAGGCAGATAACACGTTACTTATTCTCCATAAGAATAACATGGGGCTGAGTACGCAGGTTTGCTGCTATGGGAGCCTCGGGTAAAAAAGTGTCTTTTTGAGCAAATATCAATGGTCCACAACCAGATAAAGCCGTATACCAAGTTTCGTCAGTATAGGTTCATAAATAAGCGAGATATAAAATTTTTATTTTTCTCCATAAGAATAACATTAGACAACGTACTGTGTTTAGCACTTTCAATATCTCGGTAACCAATTGACGTAGAGAAATGATCAAAATACCAAATTGTGTATTTTTTTAAGCTGAATCCAATGGGAAAAAATAAAATTTGACTTTTTCCAAAATTATATGTAAAAAATTCGAAAAACCCATTTTTGGGGTACAAAACCCCCCCAAAATACCCCTTCGGATAGAGCGATCTGGCTGGTTTTCGAACTTAAAGTCATAAATGTTGCTTTACACCTTTATACCAAATTTCATCAAAATCGGATAATTTTTACGAGAGTTATCGTGCTCACGGACACATATATATATATATATATATATACAGTTTCGAACGAATGGTGTTTTTGGGGTCTGGGGACCTCAAAACGAAAAGTTATCATGGTCCCGGGCCTAGGTCTTACCATGCCGACTACGGTAATAGCTTCTTCCCTATAGGGGAAATTCGCTAAAAGAATAAATAAATTGTTATTTATCGCTTATTTTATAGTTACGGTATGTTAAATGAAATCACTCAGTATTTCAACATAGCAAGTACAAATAATGTATTTAGTATATTCATAAAAAATAAAGATAAAGTATTCCTAACAAACCCTTGTTTCAGAGAAAACCTGCATATACAGAGCAAACTTCCAATGCATATTTATGGACCTCACTACGAAATGAGCCCACAACGGTTTAATTAAAATGTATTCATAAATCACAAATAGTTATCCTATAAAAAAGTGTCAACATTTCAAGTATTTTTGAATTTTATTCGAACAGATATTTTCTGTGATATCCAAACTTTGCTCATTATATTAAGTAAATATTTATACTTTATACCTTTTTTTTCGTTGCAGCAGTGGGACTTAATAATTAACAGTCTTATGAGAAAAGTATTTAGAAACGCAAAATATTTTGTGACTGGAGCCCCCTCCATAATGTTTTTTTTTTTTTCGGCAGTGCATCTTGGCAGAGTATCTGAATGTTGTCAAACTTGTTGGAACCCAAAATATTTCACTCCCGGTGCTTGTCGCAGGTACATGACCGTGGGAGCGGACGCCCTCAAGCTAATCCTGCACACGTTCACCCCCGTCATCAAGTCCAACGTGTTGAACGCGTCGCCCACCGTCGGCGTGGACATCTCGCGAGAGGAGAGGTATGTGGGGCAGACATTTCAATAGCTTGCAAAGCTCACATTCAAAATGTACGTGTCAATTAAAAAAATCACTCATTATGGTTTGATAACCATAATGAGTGATTTTTTTAATTCAGGAAGACTGAATTCTTAATTCATAACGGGCTCCAGCCGCACTTTTCACATGTCTACCTGCTCCCATAAGGCCAATGTTAACTTCCAAAGCTGTCCTTCCTCAATGGATTACCCGAAATCGTTGATTTATAGCTAATTTGAATGAAAAAATAATAATACCTAGCGACATCAGTGAGCAAAATTTCAATATCTTAAGTGCTAAAGGTTCAATAACATTTGAAAATATTCAATATTTACAATTTGTAATGGTGAACTATTTGTGATAAGATCATTTTGCTCGCTGAAATCGCAAAACTATAATACTTGTTATTCTTTAAAATGAATCAAAATTTAACGATTTTGGATGATTTGTTGAGGGCCGGACTGTGAAAGTTAACATTGGCTTTCCAACAGAAGCAGGTAGAATCCGGCGACTGGAGGGAGCCCTTCTTTGTAAATAATTCACAAAATTATTTTTTTGGAAGATACTCACTTGACCATTCACCACACCTTCCTCATACTTGATACTCAAATTTGTATCAACAGGTAATTTTGTTACAAATAAAAAACAAGTAGGCCTATTTTAAAATAGAATAAGATAATGGAACTGTATAGAATGAACCTAAGCTATTGTTTTGGTGGCTAATTATTTATACATCACTTGGTGCTGCATGATTCTAGTACTGAATTTCTAGAGAGCGTAGGGTTTTCTAAACTCTGGGAAACATCAGTGAATTTTAAATTTAGTTAAGACATTGTGTAATATTAGTATTGGATACAACTATCAAAAAATATTTATATATACAACCAAACTGAATGAAAAGAATAACCAATAATGTTGTATGTGTTGGACTTGAGTGTTTGCATTCAATTTTACAAAAAATGTCTTGTAGTTTAGTATTTTTCCATTAGTCAAACACTGTGATCATGGCTCAATAGTCCAAAACACTTGTCGGTACATTAAATAATGAATCTTAAAAAATATGAAACTAATATATATATAGGGTCTGTTTCACAACATTTAGGTTCATAACGTAAAGTTCTATTAAAAACAAGGCAGCATTTCACAACGTAGAGTTATCATTTAAAATAATTCGATAAAAACGGTTGTCAAAATATAAAGTTTTAAAAGGTAAAGTAACTTCTTTAATCAAAATTGAATGCATAGGTGTTTTACAACGTAAAGTTTCATAACGACAAGCTGTAACCGTAAACGTCAAAGGTGGTTCACTTCAATCCAGTACTGGCAAAATTGGATCAAACTGAAGTTATGAAACTCAATGTTTTGAAACTTTACCTTATGAAACACTGCCTCCCAATAGAATTCAAAATTAAATACTGGACATTATGAAACTTTGTGTTGTGAAACACTTACATATATTTGAATTAAAATAGCTACTTTACCTTATGAAACTTTAGTTTTGAGAAGCATTTTATATTACATTTTATTAAATGATCTTTACTTTGTGAACCAACCATATATTTACTTTGCTTTTAAATATAAACTTTATATTTTTTAACTGGACGTTATGACACCTGTCCATAACGTTCACTAAAATTAATGGAAACTTTACTTTCTGATCTGCTATATTAATTTAAATGGAGCTTAGCTTATAAAACTTTACTTTGTGAAACACTGCATATTTACAACATTATAATTAGAAACTGGAAGTTTTTAAACTTTACGATTTTAAGTCACTAAATAAGGAAACTGAGGAAAAATAACCACGTTAATTTATGAACCTTGACGTTATGAAACGTCCCCTATATATATATATATATATATATATACATCTCGACCTGTTTGTAATGTTGCTGACGTGCCCAGGTACAAGAAGTGTGTCAAGTGCTACAACAGCCTCGTGGCCATCCGCACGTTCCTGCTCAAGCGGCAGACGATGCAGGGCAAGCTCGGCCACACGTTCAGAGAACTGCACATCCTGCTGCAGAATCTGGATGCCAACTGACAAGACTGATATAATCAAACTCGGGTTAACAATCGAAGCAACTCTAGCGTAAAGGCGAGGATGTTTTTTTTTTATATCTTTTCAAATATTTAATATTTAGTGATTTTTAATAATTTATTTTGTTAATGCATCGAATCAATTTATTATTAATTCACACGTTATTACAAGTATTACATCGTCAGCTTTATTGCTTTTCATGTATTAAATACACTGGTTATGTTTAAGATTAATTTGGTTGAAAACTATACTGGGAAATAAGACAGTTTTGTGCACTACACCTGTAACAATATTTTTGATTTACTGTCTTAAAACACGTTAAGACCGTCCATGGCTAATATATTGTTTTCATTTTTTTATAACCATATCAAATGAAAAATGCATAAATGGGATAACTACAGTGTAAAATTAGAAATATATTTTAAAAGATTATTATTTATTTATGAAATGTTCATGTCAGAAGTAAGGAACTATTTTTTTACTTATTGGATAGTCATGTATCTGCAGATTTACAAATAACACATTTGTTATTGACGGAATAGTGTAAGATTTTTCTATGTTCAGTATTTTTATAAATGTAATGTAATGGGCGCTAAGCTAGCCTACCAGTTATCATCTTGGACTTCGGATCAAGGGATCAGGGCTTTGATTTTGGGTTTGTCCTAAAAGTGTTAAATAAAACCGGTAAAAATTTCTTAACCTAGGTCTCTGACCAAGGTTATACAAATATAAGGTTTTTACAGCATAAACATCTATAATATTACAACTAATTACTTATATCTTAATACAGTGAAAACTCTCTTAACCGACCTCGATCAACCGCCTGTCAGATTAACCCACTGTCTTCCAAGAGTAGACAAACTTCCGCCGCAGCAGCCGATGTCGCAATATTGTTCACATCAGAACAAATAATTCTCTATTCGTCAACTGTACAATTGTTACAGATGAACAGTGTCACAATTGTTTATTTTAAAAATAAACCATACTTATAAACTATATATTTAATTTACATGTACATTATTTTTCGTAGTTAATTCTTCAAAGGAGTATTGGGGATGCTCAATCAAAAACTCTTTTAGTTTTTTTATAAATTCTGAAAGATTTTGGACTGTCTTTATGTCATCTGGAATGTGCTTAAAAATTGTATGCCTCTATAATTAACTTTTTTTTAACAACTCAAGTCTAAGGGAATGAAAAGTTAAATAACTTCTTGTGTTGTATTGTCGATTTCTAGCTTCCATCTGAGGGATGTTATGTTCTTTTACATATTTCACAGTGTTAAACACATGCTGAGAAAAAACTGTAAGAATCTCTAGTTCCTTAATTTTGTCTTAACCGAGTCTTTCAAGATTCAAGATATTTATTCCAAAATTATATACAATTTTACAATATTTACAACAATGTTTACAAGGAAAATATTTCTCACAAGACTATATGTCTGTGCGTGAGGAAGAATGCAACAGTCATCAGCAACAGAAATATCCTTAGTGAATAAAATTTATATTCAGATAAATATTACAAATCAATAATTAATTAATCAAAATTTAACTATAAAACTATACACCTTTTAACTAAATTTCAAGTGAGGATAAAATAGGTTTTTATTATTTATTTATTTCATGGTACTTCTTCCATATTTGACAAAATAAAATATCATATAACAAAATTCCTGAAAAACACTATAGTCACAAAACACAGAAAGTAAAAAAATCCTAAATAGTTAGATTGTAAACAAACAAAATATCCAGAGATAGGCAAAGCGAAGAGAAAGAACAAAATTCATGGGTAGGGTGAATGAGATAAGGCTTCTAAAGCGAAGCTACTAAACCAATACGATACTTTATTACTAAGTCCAAGGATAATTCTAATAGCTTTATTGCATTTTTTAAATGGATTTCAAGTTCTTTTGCGAGGTAGCTCCATAAATGCTAACCCCATAAGATATGCATGAGTCTGTGAGAGCAAATTATAAAACCTTTAAGGTTTTTAAATTACAAATTTTGGACATTCTTCAAAGTGCATATTCCAGATGATATTTTATTTAGAATTTTCTCGGTATGTCTACCCCAACTTAAATTTTCAACTATAATCATAGACGAACCCAAAAATGTTGTACTGCTTTCTCGTAGTATCTCATCTTCATCTATTTTAATAATTGGATTAATTTTGGTTTTTGACTGTCTAATAGAGAATGATAAAAAATTTGTTTTTCTTGAATTTATTAGGGGATTTTTAGATTCAAAGAACTGTTTAACTAATGTTAGGTTGATGTATGATGTAATTTCAACTGATTCTTTTCTTTTCCCTGAAATTATTAAATTTGTATCAGCATACAAACAGACTGAGCTAGTAGTCCCCCATACTACTCCAGGAAGACCTTTGAGGTAGCAAAGGAACAGTAAGGGCCCCAGAATGGAACCTTGGGGGACCCCATACTTCACCGTTTGTAGTGCCGATGTCACATAATTTATATATTTGGACTTTTTTCGATTACTTGTGTTATTTCTACACATTGTTTCCTTTCATGGAGGTAAGACTCAAACCAAGTGAGTTCTTCCCCTTTTATATGATGGAGTTTTAATGATTCAATCAACATTTTATGAGATACACTGTCAAAGAAAACGCTTACAACTTTTTCCCCTTTATCAATTTTGTCAATTATATTTTGAACAGATTCAATGCCAGCTGTTGCGACTGACCTGCCTGCACTGAAGCCATGTTATGGATCTAACAAAAATTTCAGTTCTATAAAGATGTATAATTGGTTACAGACAACCCTTTCATACAATTTAGAAGAGTTGTTCTGCAAATAACTTTCAGGTTACAGCAGGTCGATTACATTTTTCCGTAGATTTCAGTCAGTTTCTTTCAATATGTTTACCATATTCATAAGTTTGATCGTTTTAAACATTTATTGTGACTGTTTCCTGTATTTTTTTTTTTTTCGGTTTAACCCACCTTTTCGTTATCCGACTATGGCCCGGTTCCGTAGGGGTCGTTTAAGAGAGCTTCTACTGTAATTGGTAATGGTTATTTCAGTTTAAATAAATCTTTAATTTTTTAAACTTTAACTTTATTTTGACAATTATTTGGACAGCAATTATGAATTTAGTATTTTCCATCTCAGAAAATGATAATTTTTCATTAAACAAGTAATATTTTTTCTAAATGCAAAATACTATTATACAGTACCATCGAGAGTGTTACAGTTACAAAGGTATTTTATTATTTGACATTAGTGATTGATAAATTTGGATGTAAAAAATAAGTGCAATTTTAACTTGCCTTAATTTTAAGTTTTGTAAATTTACCAATAATATGTGTAAAAAGTCAAAATTGTATATAATTTGTTAATATACATTTAAGTCCACTTATAACAAACTAAGTTAAAATCTTCAATAATATACAGTTAAGTGTTCCAATTTTGACAATAGTAGTGACATAAGTGGTAGCAAAGACATTGATTAAACTTTGCATTTCCCTTTCCCAAAGTTTACAAATTTTCAATTTAAATTGTTAATAACCATTGTAGCTTATCGTATTTCCTAAAGATCTCTTATAAATTTCCACTTTGCCGTAGCATTCACTTTTTACTCACAAAATTAATTGCTAAAATTATATTCTCAAACTCATAATTTTGCTTGTAAAGTAGTTGTGATAAAATCAATTTTCACAGCTTTAATAGGGTTATGCACTCAAATATCAAGTATTTATGAAATGGTATCACATAAATAGGCCTAAAATATTTTGTAAGTATTTTAAATAGTATTAATAGTTGACTGCCTTAGAAAACATCCGTCCATCGTTTATAATGTTCTCCTTACTAAATTGTTGCTGTTGTCTGTGCCTTGTAAATATATTAATCAAACTGGGTGTATCTTGCCATTACTTATTTTTTACTTATTATAGTGATTTTGTACTATTTTTATTGTTTTCCTCATTAATCTATTGAGTTTCCAGTGTGATTTTTGTAGTGTGGTGTTATTTTTCTAGTCTAATTAAGAATCTAATTTGAGGTGAATGATTTAGATATTTATTTTCATTGTTAGATATCACATTAACAGTTCACTATTGATTAATTATGTATTATATAGAATAGTTTTCAGTACAGGGAAGAAATATATATGTTAGTTTTTTTATAACTACAAATGTTGTCCACACAGGGTTTTTTATATATTTGTTTTATTTATTAACTTTCTAATCAATTTATTACTAAGCTATCCTAAATAATAATATCAAGACAATATGTTAAACACCCAGCCAATATTTTAAACTATAACTAAAATTACTAATCTGTGCTAGATAAACTGCATAATTATTGTGTCATACAATTTTTATTTAATTTAGTATTAACCATTGGAATTTTGTTTAAAGTAAAATTGATTTATTATAGTTAGTTATTAATAGTTGTTTACAAATTATCAAATAACATTTAAAATTTTAGTTCATAAGTGAATTGATGAGTTAGTACTTTTGAAGAACAAATCAAAAGACTTAAGTTTGCTTGTTAAGGTTGCTTGATAAAAGACATTTATCTTTCATTGAAATGTTAAGTGAATGTTTTTTGCCTCTTCTATTTTACACCTAGTCCGAGAGTGTATCAAGTTTTAAAATGTTGTGTTGTTTTATTGTTTTGTTTTTTTTTTTCTTAAAGATATACTTTTAAGCTAACGTTTTTTGTTGCAGGAAAACATAAAGTACTGTCAATGGGTATATTTAACAATATAATTGCAAGTTGATTTAAATTTACATTTTTGGCATACAACGCTTATGCATTTATCAAAATAAGTTGAAAGAACATTAATAGTTTTTAACTCCTGCTCAACTCTTAATATGCACATACAAAGTAAGACAATTTAAATAATAATTACTTTACATTAATGATGAGATTTCCGGATTACCTTTAGTTAAAGGAATGCAATAATTTTAATCGATTACCTTTTACAAGTGATACCCTTCCCACTGATTTTGAATTTTTAGCAAATTTGTCTTTTTCTTAAAACAGTGTGATATTCTAGATTTTTTAGGTTTGTTAACATTATAAACTGGCATAATACACATTGTATGATGCATTAACTGTGAAGATTCACGTGTCTTAAAAGAAGTCCATGAAAACCAATGCTCACTATTGTAGTAGATTGTAGGTGAATACTTGCCTGTTCCAAGGACAATCCATATATGTAGGGGCTTGCTAGTCTCGCTTGTATCCTGACAGTGTGCACACCGAGGCTACAGTTTTGTACAGTTCTGTATATTTCGACACTACACGTTGCACCGAGTCTGTGCCATGTAGTTGTAAATATCCTCTTATGGTTTTGTAATTACTTACATTACAATAAAGTGCTAATATTATATTTCATTGTGTTTTTATCTTTCCTGTTATATCAAATGTATTTATTTTCAGTGGAATATTGTTACGATTATAAAAGTAAATACCCCCGTCGCAGCAAACCTGCATACTCAGCGAATTTCCAATGCATGTATATGTTTCTTACTACCACATAAAGCCACTCACCAAGTTTCATAAAAATACATGAATAAATAAGTGATATATAGCGTTTGATTTGTTCTCTGTTAGAATAACATTGACAGCTGAGGACGCAGGTTTGCTGCAACAAGGAACCAAAATATGTGTTTTTATACAATAATCAATATAACTTAACCAGTCGAAGCTGCACACCAAGTTGTATTAATTTATGTTCATAATTAAGGGAGACATTGCATTTTACTTATTCTCCATAAGGATATATAACATTGGGGCTGAGTATGCATGTTTGCTGCTGCAGGGAAAATTGGCAAATAAATATTTTTTGTGTGCAAATATCAATATACCAGTACTAGGTGAAGCCACATGCCAAGTTTCACCAACATACATACATTCATAAATAATCGAGATATCAAATTTTAATTATTCTCCATAAGGATAACATTGGACAACGTACTGTGTTTAGCACTTTGAATATCCCTGCAATGGTTGGACGTAGATTCAAAATTTAAACACCAAAATGATTGTTTTGTAGAGCCGAACTGATTGATAAAATCAAATGTGAGGTTTACATTAAAATTAACAGAGGAAAGACTAGAAACCTTTTTCCCATATAATTAACATGCCAGATTTTATGAGCACATTTTTTGGATTTTCTCCGCAACCACTTAACCTAGTTCCCTTGGAACACTATGAATTTTAGACTGAAATTTTACAAGAGCCTAAAGGCTGAGGAAAATGATAAAATAATTAGCATTATTATTGTTAACTGAAACAACCAATCAGCAACAGGTCCAATTTGCATCGCAGGCCTCGACCAGGGCCAGATTTAGGATCTGTAGGCCCCATAGAACTCTATTAATGAGTTCTATGATACTATGGTTCTATGAGTTCTATGGTAGGCCCATAGCTTTAATTGGGAGTGATCACATGCATTGCGTGCCTCGAGTGTGACCACACTACCAACCAGGCAAGCTTGGCCAAGTGTGTGCCTTTTTACTTAACTAAGGAAGCGCAACTCCAAAATAAATGCAGCATAAGGCGGTAAGACACATGCTATGTAAAGTGTGTTGTTAATGTTTTATATTTTCTTTTCGATTTGAGGGATTCATACATTTTAAAAAAGTGTCACAATAAAAACGAAAGGAATAAAATTAAATTATGTGAGAATGTTTTTGTTAACAATACATCATTACACAAAGAATTTGTAACTGCAACACAAATCTTGGGCCCATTAATAAACAACAAACTTGTGTTCACCAGAAGACAGTTTGTGGAACGGGCAAAACATTTTCAGTTCATACAACTTTAAGTAGACATACTAGAATGAGTTTTGGAAGAAGACAAATTTTAGGACATAATTCTCTACAATAATTATTGCTAGTTAACATAATGCTAATATTACATTTGACTGGTAATGTATTTGTCTACACCCAAACATTGCTCATTCTATTTTTGTTATTCCTGATATGTGAAACTACCACCAAGCAAAAATAAAAACTTTTCTAAAATTTAATTTTATATTGGTGAAACTAATACCATAGTGGTACTTTGGTATTATACGGATGCCACCCTTATACAGCGCGCTGCGGCAGTTATGTTAGGATGGGTTATCATAAAAATGATTGTAGGACTTTCCTTGTTTCGTTACAAATCGAATGATACCTGATGAGTTATACTTCCGGCCGCCAAACCCCTCCAAATAGGCCAAGGTCAGGTCGTTGACTGGAGCGCGCGCATCACTTGTCACCGCCTGTATCTGGGACTATCTGGGTCAGTGTCATGAGTGATTTATTGCCGTGCACTACGTTACATTTGTTTCATAATGAGTGACGTTCTTTTGATGTGGGATTTACCTCGAAATGAAGAGGAAACCGTACGTATTTTTATGATAACCCATCCTAACATAACTGCCGCAGCGCGCTGTATGTTTGGCGGAGTACATGTGGCGATCGGGTGTGGCTGCTAGCGGCGGCGACGCATTCAACACGATCCTAGCGGACATCGCTGCCTTTTGGGAGGCACAACACAAAGACCGCTCATCAGAATGAAGTAAAATTTGTACAGTAAGTCAATAAAAGTACTTTTTTTTCGATTTATGTAGTTATCCTTTGTATCCGGTAAAAATTTAACCTTCAAAAATAGTGGCATCCGTATAATACCAAAGTACCTGAATAGTTACCAAGCCATTTACAAATTCAGTTATTTTTTATATCGCAATAAACTACAAACTTACAGTAGTAACGGATTTCATAAAATCGGAAATACTGAATTGACACTGTGTCTACCCTGCCAATGTGATAACGCAATATTCAAAACACTAGTTTAGAATTTAGCCTCCACCCAATTCTAGTCGCGTTTTCTCAGAGTTCAAATTCAATTTTATGTCACCTCCTGAAGGAAGCTTGGTGCTTGGTGATTTATCAGTAATAAAGCCTATAATAAACACTACAAATTTTGGTTTATTGTTTCCTATTACATTTGAAATGTTTTTCGTCTTTCAGAAGTAAATATATATTTTTCTTTAAGAGGAAATACATATTCAGTCATTTCAATGGGCAGAATTTCTATACCAAAAGTAGTTCACCCAAAAAATCTCAAATATTGAATATTTTGTATTGGTATTGAACGATCATTATTTTAAATATCATAACTTTCCTCACTGAAATCGCTAGGTATTTTTTTGCTCTTTCATAAAATAACGATATGGATAATCCGTTGAGGGTGGGGCGGAATTTGAAAGTTAAAATTGGCCCTATGGGGGAATAGGAGGAAACGCCAAAGGTTTCGCTACTGGACCCCACTCTTGTTTGTAATTTGGTTTACGAAAACAATAACATTGGGACGCACGCCGCTACCGCTACGCCGGACTTTTTACTGCGGTAATGTTAACCCCTAATGCAGTGCTTTGAGACCACAGCGTATCCGGCCAGCAACCGCAACTGCGGTCGTGCGTCCGTCCGCCATCTTGCTGCGGTCTGCGGTCCAGACGTTTCCGACCTCCGCTGCGGTAAGAGAAATAAAATCTCGGAGAAATAATACTGCATTAAGCTCCACAACACTGTTGTAGGATTGCTTGACTGAGATAATCGACGTAAGTTTCTTAATTGAACATTTCTAACCATGTTTATTACGTTTCCACGGGGTTATGAAGTAGAATGTTCGGTTGCCGCTCGCCCGCTCCGCCAGTCATTTTCTTTTGATATTCGGACCTATAGTCCTAGATATTTTATCACATCAACATTCTGTTTATTTTTGTGTAGACCTACATTCTGGCTATTAATCGATGTAATAAGACCTGGTGGCTTCTGTGTCAACGCATTGATTAGCATGGCTTTAGCCCAATTCTGCCTATCCAATTCTGGTTTTCGTCCAATTCTGTCGATCCCGTTAAGATCGTCGTATGTAATCTTTTCAGGTGCTACAAATTGTGCCTGATTCAATAATGCTTTTTGGACACAACTCAGGGCAAACACATTTCAGGGGCGGGGGATCCTGTTAAGAAACATTTCGCGTTTCTTCCTGCTTCTCCCATTAGACCAATGTTAATTTACAAATTCCGTCCCTCCTCAAAGGATTATCCGAAATCGATAATTTATGGCTTATTTTAAAGAGCAAAATTATACCTAGCAATTTCATTCGGCATAATTTTGATACCACAAATGGTTAACCCATAAAACATTGAAAATATTTTATATTTTGGAATGTTATTGAAAGACTGTTTTTCGTGATATTAAAATTATGTTCAGTGAAAATAGTTAAGTTTTAAATTAGCTAACTTAACTAATTAGCTCATTTGTTTGATCTATAAAATAAACCAAAAATCAACTATTGTGGATATCGCGTTGGGAGAGACGGAATTTGGATGTTAACATTGGTCTTCTGGGAGAGAAGCAGGTAGAAGTGACTGGAGCCCCCTATTAATTTTGAATACCAAACTATGTCTATCACCAACTCTCACAGTGTCCACAACATCATCTCGTACAGACTATGTTGGCTATTGGCTATTACCGTATAAATTGACCCGGCGATCGAGTTCGGGGGCGCGAGGGAAAGGGTGGCAGATGATATCTGGATGATCGATGGCAGCAAGTCCGATAAAACACGTGTTTTCCCGTAATCATCCTCGGATTTCGGGGCAAAGCTGGCGCACGCGTCGAAAAAACGGCGAGTCATCCGTAAAACAGTGGATGCGTTTTTGAAAATCGCCCCCCACCCTCACGCACCGCGCCGGACAAAAGCCCGTGTCAACATCGGCCGTGTCGCGCGACCCCGTGCAGTTTTTATACCGAATTAAGACTCACCCTTTGGGTCCATTTGCGACAATGGACCGGTTGATTTGTGCGCCATGACGCCGGGACGTCGGACCCGGACCGCGTATCGCCTTGGACCGGGGAGAATCCGTTCGCCGTGGAATTGTTAGTTCGAGTTTTGTATTGCGATTGGTCTCCGGGTGCAATAAAACGACCCGTTTAATATCGCTAATTTATCAGAAGCTGTGGACAAGGTGAAAGGGTTCTGTAACGGTTTATTGCAAGAGTAACAAATTTCACTTTGGATTTTAGAATAGGTTTTTCTCGAATTCTGTAAAACCCTCGATCAGATTTAATTTTTTAAACTATACGACTTGACTCCTCATTCTCGTGTACAACAATTTATCACCAAATGGCGCAGGATTGGATCATTTCGATGACTGCTGACAGCTCAATGGCTTACAAAAATATGTAATCAAGGCTGACCCACTCCGCGCCGCGGCGGCTCGTGACCCGCAGCGAATGAGGCTGAAAATTGTGGAACAATTCGATTTTGTAATAATATGGATAATGATATGGATATATTTAGAATAAATAATTAAACCACCTGTATTTTTAAGATTTTTAAATTTGTTTTTAACTAAGAATCAGTCAATCTACAATGTAAGAGTTTAATTTTTAACGAGACCTTTAGCTTGAATGTAATCATGCTCAGGTTTCCGAATGCTATATTTTTTCTTTCGTAATTTTATAATTTACTGTGGAATAATATGTTTTAGTTTTAGCTTCATTAACTTTTACTGCTCATTTTAATTAGTAGGGTTAATATAAATACGTAATTTAATCGGCTTCAACCTCCAAGATTCCATGCACTGTTACAACAATTACTCACTAACTCCTGGACTCATTGAGTTGAAGGTAAGGTTAAGATTGATTAACTATCTCTCTATGGTAGAGAGATAAGTTATACGCCATAACAAATAATTGAATGTAACAGAATAAAATGAAAATTTGAAAAATATATTTTACTGATGGGACTAACTAGTATGTAACTCGTATGTGATGTGCCTAACGTTATAATGTGATGCGAGCGAAGCCGCAACGGCCAATAGCAACTTATTTTAATTCTTGCTACTAGAATTGCATACTGACAATTCCCTCATAGGCGAAATTCTGGGAGTGCAAGCGGGGCAGCCCCCAATAGTTTGGCGAGTTTGTATTAATTCAATATATCAAAATACACAATAAAATCACATTACCTCCTCAAATTTCTGTGAGGTACTAAAACTACCCCTACGGATATCCCGCCTATGAAATACCCTTTTCAAATTTCTGTCACAGATTCTTCGAGTTTTTAGTGAATTTCCTTTGGAAAGTGAACATTAGCATGACCCGCACGGTGAAACTTAAGCCCGGGACCACCGTAGAAGTTCCCAACGTGACCCCCTGAACACGTTTTGGGGGGTCGTTCAAAACGTTATATATTTATATATGTATAATTTTATATATTTATGTATATATATATATATATATATGTGTGTGTGTGTGTGTGTGTGTGTGTGTGTGTGTGTGTGTGTGTGTGTGTGTGTGTGTGTGTGTGTGTGTGTGTGTGTGTGTGTGTGTGTGTGTGTGTTTGCACTCTAACGGTCGCAATTTTTGTCCGATTTACATCAAATTTGGTAGGGACGTTCCTTTCTGTAATCAGTTGGACAAGTTCCTTGGACAAAACAATCGGAAAACTCTAAGCCCCTTTATTTGGGGATTAATCTTTCAAATTTTGAGTTTTTGGGCCCAAAAAGGGTCATAAAAGCCCCAGATGTAAAATAAATGCATGTAAAAAGATGGGAATTAGATAGGCAAAAGTTTTAAGCCCTCTCTCGTCATTCTAGCCTAAATATTTACCGAGTTATTAAAGAAAATGTGTATCGACTAAACACAGTACGTTGACTTATGGGGGTTTTACACTAGAAAAGACTGTTATTCCTTTGATAGAGTACTTTTATCATCCCCAGCAACCTCACGCCTACTTTCAAGCCTGTCTGGACCTTCTCCTAACCTTAAAATGGGCAAAATTGTATTCCCAGCTTTGCAAGTAAATGAAACCAGGAGTATCAGAACAGCCAAAAAATCAATGTTTTCAGATTTCAATAAAAATTGGACAAATCTATTTTTTTACACTGATTTTGAGTTTTAAAAGTTGTTATATGGAAATTCACTTCCCTCACGTCAGCGTGCTGCGTGCAAACTCGTTTTTTTAACGTATGTTACTTAGTTCAGCCAATGAATACCGTCCTTATAGGGTTACTTGTGTTGGTTTAGCCAATCCATTGTTGCATGCCATTTTAATAAGCTAAACTCTGTTCATGGTCTATCTTACATGAGATATCTTGATTTTCAATAAAGTAATAAGTTGTTTGTAAACTGTATTTTTTATAATTTTATGTCTATATTTTTGTAAGCATTATTTATTTATTATAGGAACGATAAAATTAACAAATTAAGGACAAGTCTCCATTCATAAGTCATTGTGGTTATTCGATTCGATTTACCGGTTTTTTTTACTATTAATTTATAAACCATTCTTACGATCAATCTGTACATTTTGTCAGCTACTCCGTTAAGTTACTTCAAAATATTGTACTTCAGCTCTAGCGATCAAAAGACGGTTTCCTTTCACTAAATTATTTATTCTAAAACATTATCTTTTAAGCCTGAAACAAACTGTAGGCCCTACATGAAAATAAAAATAATTAAAATAATGATTTATTCCTTCTGGTTTAAACAATACAATAATATACAAATTTACTAAGGAATTTGCACTGACCGTTTCCAGTAAATGGCCAGCAATCACAGAATCAGCTACAAGACAACAAATAAGAAAAGGTTGGTCGAGTTCGGCTTCTACGGAAGTAGGGGGCATTGGAGCGTTCAGAACCAGCACAGGCGAAGTGAGGATGCGAGGATGCAAGGTCCCCCCCCCCATGACCTTGACCCCAAGGTCACCCCCGAGGCCCCCCCCATGACGTCACCCCCCCCGGACCTTCCCCATAGCCAAGCTCGGACCCCCCCCCCCCCCGATGGTTCAAAACTAGCAAAGGCGCGGTGAGGATGCGAGGATGCAAGCCCCCCCCATGACGTCATCCCCCCGGACCTTCCCCATAGCCAAGCTCGGACCCCCCCCCCGGTCGTCTGCAGCACTTTTCGTGATGAGGAAAAAACTTTCGAAAATTAATAACTAGCCTATTTACCCACCGATTCCCACGGGACTTTTTCCAGAGTGTAGGTCTATCCTAGAGGAAGCGAATGACGTAAGAACCCCATAGATCCGCCATTAAACAAGGCCGCTATTAATTTATAACCGCGTTTTCCTTATGGGATCTCAGCTGTTTACCTACCGATTTTGACGAAACCTCACCACATGTCGGGCGACGACCTAAGTAAACCATCCTTTAAAGAAAATTGAAAATCAACCGTTAAACGGGCTCGCTATTAATTTTTAAACGCGTTTTCCTTATGGGATCTCAGCTGTTTACCGACCGATTTTGATGAAATTTTACCACATGTCAGGCGGCAGCCTAAGTAAACCATCCCTTAAAGAAAATTGAGAATCCACCGTTAAACAGGCCCACTATTAATTTTTAAACGCGTTTTCCTCATGGGATCTTGGCTGTTTTCCAGACCCCTCACGATGGTTCAAAACTAGCAAAGGCGCGGTGAGGATGCGAGGATGCAAGTCCCCCCCCCCCCGTGAGCGGCTCCGCGGAGTCACGTGTCGAGGCGCGTGCTAGGGCCTACGTGACCGCCCGGGGCTGTTTACTCATCAGCGGTTCCGGGAACTGTTTACCGCTTACTCCTCCCGACTGGAGTGCTATTTATGAGCGCGTCCTCAAGGGTTTCGTCAGTTTGTCTTTGGAGCTCTTACTGTGCGGACGAAGTATTGCTGTCTCTGCGATACATCTACACAACCTGCTGTTCATTGCCTTTGGATTCCCATAAAAGTCAACGTAAGTAACAACATATTTATTAATTAGCGTTTCTATTTTAATTATTCGTTATTTTTAATTTTCGTTACTATCGCGGTGATTACTTATGCGACTGTTACGACTTTCTCTTTGAATATCTTAAAATGTAAGTAACATATAATTTACTTTTTCATCAGCAAGTTTACCAATGCTCTAAAATCTTATTAGTTAACATTAATAATTAATCTTTTACATATCCCAGTACACTGAGCCTTGTCGTTGTTTCTTTTTCCGATGGAGATGAGTGGAATTGTAATGACCTTGAAACAGTTGTGTTTTATAACGATTAAAATTAATGAATCAAACTTTAAAAGCAAAATAGATTCACTACCACTCTTTTAAAAAAAAAATGTTTAAGCGAAATGAAATTAGGTTTTGCTTTTCAATCAGATGGCTGTTCCTCGTATGTGTGAGGTCTGCGGTCGCGTCTTCGCGAACGCTGGAAACCTGGCTCGTCACGCTGCATCCGCCCACAACGACCGCCATTACGACTGCCATGTCTGCGGTAGACACTTCGGGCGAAGTGACAACCTGCAACGCCACCTCACCACAGTTCATCCTCCTACTCCTCACGACCAAGCGCCAGGTACAGTTTTAGGTTAAATAAGAAACCGCCAGTAGATTTATTAAGTATGCTTTCTTCTCCAGTATCCTCACCCACGACGTCACGGCGCGCCCGTGGACTTTGATAACTAATGACTTGTTTTTATGAGAGAGTAAACGGTCCTGATTGGGTAAACTGACAATTAAGACAAGAAAACAGACTCGAGAGGTAAACAAGAGGTTGCCAGCCCTCTGTATAGTTCCTCACCGCCACCTCCTCACCCTTGTATAACAGGCTTGGGTAACTGGCGATCGTGATGAGGAAACAGACTCTAGGGGAAAACAAGAGGTTGATAACTAATGACTTGTTTTTATGAGAGAGAGTAAACGGCCCTGACTGGGTAAATCGGCAATTAAGACGAGAAAACAGACTCGAGAGGTAAACAAGAGGTTGCCAGCCCTCTGTATAGTTCCTCACCGCCACCTCCTCACCCTTCTATTTAACAGGCTTGGGTAACTGGCGATCGAGATGAGGAAACAGACTCTAGGGGCAAAACAAGAGGTTGTCAGTCTTCTGTATAGTTCCTCATCCTCGTGTTTATAGGGTAACTAATAGGACTTGTTTTCCTGTTCACAGGCTGTCCGTGTCCATTGTGCTCCGTTGCCCTGGCGAGTCCTGAGGATCTGCGCCATCACATGGAAGCGGTCCACGGTGCGAGCCCGTCAGCTTCGACCTCCTCCTCCTCCTCCACCGCAACGCCACCCGTCAGAGACCAACAGCCCGAGTGCGACGCGTGTGGGCGGCGATTCGCCCGCGAGGATCTGCTCCGGCGTCATGTGCAGCTGGTGCACGCCAACGAGGTCCGCTGTCCCGATTGCGGCGCCCTTTTCCGCAGGGCCGCTTATCTCCAGCAGCACGTGACGAGCGCCCACCGCGGCATGAGGTTCGCGTGCGCCTACTGCGACCGAGGCTTCACCCGGCGCTACAACCGAGACCAGCACAAGGCCCACAACTGCCCTGTCGTGAGGAACCTCGTTGTGGACGAGATGCCGTGCCTGCCCGTCCTGTCACCCGAGCCCCGCCCGGGACCCAGCCGCGAGCCCCAGCCCGGACCCAGCCGCGAGCCCCAGCCCGGACCCAGCCGCGAGCCCCAGCCCGGACCCAGCCGCGAGCCCCAGCCCAGACCAAGCACGGCACCTGACGGGATGGTGGGTGGGGGACTGCCCGCGTTCCGCACCATCCAACGGGGGTTCCGCGGACGGCTCCTGACCTTCGGCCTGTCTCGACCCATGGAGGACTTCTTGGCCGTGGAGGACGCGCTGGTGCTGCTGTTCGACAGCGTCCTGAACCTGTTGACTGACGTCAGGTCCCGACACCCAAACACCAAGGTCAACATGTTCCTAGAGTGCGAATTCGCCAACGTTCACGGAGCCACCTGTCTGCGGGCCTTCAAGACAAAGAACGTGCCTCTCACCGCCGCGTCCAACTTGGAGGACTTCCTGTCAGCGTCCTTCCACAAACTGGAGGAAGAGAAGGAGCAGTGCCTGCTAGTGGGCAGCGGGTGGAGCTATCTCCGGATACGCGACCTGGAGATCCGCGTCAATATCTACACCCCGTTGGGAGAACGCGGAGCCCGGTTCGTCCAGCTTCCCAGGACCATCTGCGACACGCACGCCGTCATCAACGTGCAAAACGTCGATGACATGTGCTTCGCGTATGCCGTCCTAGCCAAGTTCGTCGCGCGACACCCGGAGAGGCCCGCATCGTACACACCGGACGTCATGGCACGCTACGATTGGACCGGCCTACGCTTCCCCGTGGCTGTGAAGGACATCAAGGTCTTTGAGAGGAAGAACGCCATCAGCGTCAACGTGTACGGGATCGAGCGCGCCATGGTGGGGAGACGCCCTGACGGATCGCCAAAGTTCCAGGACCGCGTGTTCCCGCTGAAGATCTGCAAGCGGGAGTTGGAGGATCACCGGGACCTGCTGTACGTGACCACCGGCGGGGACAGTCACTACGCCTACATCGCAAACATGAGTAGGCTAGTGCGACCTCAGCTGACGTCCCGCAACGGCGCTATCCACGTGTGTAAGCGATGCTTCGCTTACTTTGACAACCGGCCCAACAAGCTGCAACTGTCTGGTGCCGAGCGTCTGGAGGAGCACATGCGATACTGCACCGCCAAGGCTCCCCTTTGCCTGGACTTGTCGAAGAAGCAGCAGATCCGCTTCACCCACCCTGAGTACACTAGGCGGGAGTGGTTCTGCATCTACGCGGACTTTGAGTGTGCTCTGCAGCCCGTCGCCGCCGACCCTGCAGAAGCGCCGCCCGGCACGAGGCCCCTGCAACTGCACGTCCCATACGCCTTCGCCTACCAGATCGTGGACTCGCTCGGCCTGGAGGAGTTTGAGCCCCGCGTCTACTTCGGGGCCGACGCGTCCAAGGTCTTCATGGAGAGGCTCAAGATGGACGTGCTGGCGCTGTGGGAGTTCCTGTTCAGCACGAGAGCTCTGCACCCTTCTCTGACCCGGCAGGAGATGGACGAGTACCTGGTGGCGACTCACTGCTACCTCTACGGGAAGGAGTTCACGGACCAGGACGTCAAGGTGCGGGACCACAACCACGCCCCGCCTTACGAGTTCCGAGGAGCCGCTCATCGCTCGTGCAACCTCAGGTACCGGGAGCAGCGACACATCAACTGCTACTTCCACAACCTGTCCAACTACGACGCTCACTTCGTAGTGTGGGAGCTGGCCATCGATCCCGGTGATGTGGACGTGCTGGCGCACACCGAAGAGCGCTACATCGCCTTCACCAAGCGGTTTCACTTTGGCCAGCCCGGGGACAACCAACGACAGAGCAGTTTCGCGGTGCGGTTCCTCGACACGTACAGGTTCTTGTCCATGAGCCTGGCCAACCTGGCGGCGGGACTTCCCACGGACAGGATGAGCGAGACGAGGAAGCGCTTCCCCGACGACCGGCTGTTCGACCTGGTGCGCAGGAAGGGCGTGTTCCCCTACGACTTTGTCACGTCGTACGACACGTTGTACTCCACCAGGGAGCTGCCTCCCAAGGAGGCGTTCAGGAACTCCATGACCCTGGAGGACATCAAGGAGGAGGAGTACGAGCACGCCCTCAACGTGTGGCGAGCCTTTGACTGCAACCACCTCAAGGACTATGCCGACAAGTACCTGCGGTGCGACATCGCCCTGCTCACCGATGTCTTTGAGCAGTTCCGCGACACCTCTTTGGCTGAGTATGGACTGGACCCTGCCCACTACTACACCCTGCCCTCTTACGCCTGGGACGTCATGCTCAAGACCTGCGGCGTGGAGCTGGACACGCTGCAGGACTTCGACATGTACCTGTTCGTGGAGCAGGGGATCCGGGGAGGGATCTCACAGGCCATCACCCGCTACGCCAAGGCCAACCACGACAGGTGCCCAGACCACCGCCCAGACGAGCCCACGCGCTTCCTCCTGTACCTGGACGCCAACAACTTGTACGGCTGGGCCATGTCCCAGTGCCTGCCGACCGGAGACTTTCAGTGGCTCAGCCGTGAGGAAATCCAGGCGTTGGACATTGCAGCGCTGGACGCGGAGGCCGATCGAGGCTACATCTTGGAAGTGGACCTCCACTACCCCGCGCGCCTACACGACCTGCACAAGGACCTTCCCTACTGCTGCGAGACGAAGCGTCCGCCAACAGGGAAGTTCCCCAAACTGTTGACGACCCTGGACGACAAGACACACTACATCTGTCACTACAGGGTCTTACAGCAGGCGCTGCAAAACGGATTGGAGCTGGTCGCGGTGCATCGGGCGATCTCGTTTCACCAGTCGCGGTGGTTGGAACCGTACATCCTGATGAACACGGAGCTGCGGAAGAAGGCCAAAACGAAGTTTGAACAGGACTTCTTCAAGCTCATGAACAACGCGGTCTTTGGCAAGACCATCGAGAATGTTCGGAAGCGCCTCAACGTGAAGCTGGTGTGCACCCCGGAGAAGTTTTCCAAGTACGTCGCCAGATCCAACTTCCTGGACCGGACGTACTACACGGAGGACGTGGCCCTGGTGCATCTGTCCAAGGTCAACATTGTGTTGGACAAGCCCGTCTACGTAGGCATGTCAGTCCTGGAGCTGAGCAAGTGGCTCATGTACGAGTTCCTGCGCAAGATGAAGGAGCGCTACGGTGACCGCCTCACCGTGGACTACATGGACACGGACAGCTTCGTCTTTGACATCGTGTCCCAGGACGTCTACGCCGAGATGAAGGAACACCTGGACGACTTTGACACCAGCGGCTATCCGAGGTCTCACCCCTGCTACAGCCCCGTCAACGCCAAGGTCATCGGAAAGTTTAAGGACGAGTGCAACGGCCTGTCCTTATACGAGTACCTCGGCCTGCGGTCCAAGCTGTACTTCATGGACATCGAGGACGCAGCGACAGGCGGCAGCAAGGCTCTCAAGCGAGCCAAGGGGGTTGCGAAGGGCGTTGTCAAGAACGTCCTCACCCCCGACGACGACAGAGAGTGTCTGTTTGACGGGGTCCAGAAACACACCACCAACGTCCGGTTCCAGTCCCACTTGCACCGGGTGTACACCGTGCAGGTGGACAAGCTGAGCCTCAGTCCAGCTGACGACAAGCGGTGCGTCCTCCCCGACGGCATCCACACTCTGCCGTGGGGACACAAGGACGTCCCGCCGCTACCGCCAGCCAGGAGGAGAGGAGATCAACCACAGCGGATGGAAGTGGACGGCGAGGAGGAGGAGGGACAGCGACAGGACGAAGACGAGGAAGAAGAGGAATTCCCCGTCTAGTTGTATATATTAGTTATAAGAGAAAAAAATTGTAAATAGTATTTGTAAGAAAATATAATAGCTTTATGTACAGCATGAACCCGAGTTGTTTATTTCCTCCCTTTGCTCACTCAAAAGTCACAAGCCGTTAGGCTCGGAAAGGCGTTATGGGCCGTTTGGCCCGAGCCGTGCAGCTTAAAAAGCCCCCGCCAACCGGGAGCGGTTGGCGGCGCGTGTCGGGGACGACCCTGAAGGAGTTGCCCAGGAAGGAGTTGCTAAGTGGTTTGCTGATGTCCGAGAGGTCACCCTCGAATTACTCAGCGGTTTGCTGATGTCCGAGGGGTCTCGTGGCGCGCCCTCTTTGGCGGCCTTCACTGCCGCTTGCCGGGGGCTCAGCCAGTGACACGCGTCGCTGGTATATAAACCTGAGGTCCAGCCCCGCTGCCTCAGTTTTGATAATTTTTTTAAAATTTAGTAAGGAGAAAGGAGAAATGAAAACACAAGCTTTATCATTATGAGGCATGTATTGTACAGTAATAATGTTACATACACATACTACAAAAAAACCTTACAAACTAGTTTTAAGTGAATATGGAGTGAAAGAGCCTGCGGACGAGAGCGTCGTTGGCGTTGGGAGCGGCAGGGTCGAAGAGCTGGACGTAGTCGCTGATTGACGTGCGGAGAACAGCCCGGCAGTACAGGTAAGTGAGGCAGTAGTAGCCGCAAACAGAGGTATCGTAGCCCTGGAGTTGATACCTGTTGTAGACGTAGTGGCGGTGATGAGGATTGCGCCTCAGGAACCTTTGAAAGTCGGCCTGGTATGGCGGCCTTCCGTAGCTGTCCAGGTACTCGAGTCTGTCCTCTTCCGAGCAGTAAAATGCCACCCAGTGTTCGCCGCTCTCGGTGTGTGCCACTGTGTTGGACACGATGGCGGTGAGAGGCTTGACCGGCACGTCCGGTAGTTGGTCAGAGGCGTAGACCGCAACGTTCCTCAGTCCGGGGATCCTCACCAGGCATTCTCTGATCTGGACGGTATTAATCGTGGGCGGAAGCAGCACAGGCAGCTTGAGACGGACGGGTCTGGACTGTCGTTAGCCACGAGCCAGTCCCGCAATACTATGCAGTTATGAAGGGCGCAACGGTTGTGGGAGCTCTTATGGTGGCGACAGCGTAGGGTCTGGTAGGTGGGCGGACCGTTGAGCGACCCGCAGCCCAAATCCTCCATGTCCTGAGCGGTGGTGGCAGCGGGCTCGGTTATGAGGTGGCGTTGTACAAAGTCCCTCTTCTGCGATCCTTTGACGTAGACCAAGGGGTGGTGGATGAGGCAGGAGCGCAGCTTGTCCAGCAGGGCGATGTACGCGATGTCTCCCTGGTCCCACTCCAAGCCGTGGCAGCGGCGAGTGACCCAGACGCTCTCGCGCTGTTTCTCGGGAGTCAGGAGGTCCTTACTGAAGGGTGGGCGGGCGATGTGATGTAGGAGCAGCGTGCCGGTAGTCACGTCCACCACGCAAACCTCTTTCAGTAGAAAGTCATTATCACTGTCTTTAAAACACTGCATATCCATCACCACGCTTCCGTGATGACAGCGCGCTGGTGGCGGCTCGTTATAGATCGGTGGCGGCACGTCCATCCCGTACGGCTGACTGAACTCGACTGAGCGCTGGCGGGAGCGCGCCTAGCGGGATAACCTTGAGTGCGCGCGCCGCCATCACCTAACGGTCCGCGCGCGGTGACCTTGAGCGCGCGGAAACTCGTTTACCCGCCAAAGTCGACTGTGACGTTGCGATGACGGTCCACCTCCACGACGTTGTCCAACTCGGCGTACACTATGCAGTTGAACGCCTCCGCCAAGGCTTCGGAGAACCCAATCTCTATGCGCAGGTTACCGTTGCGCACCAGGTTCCAGTGGCTGGATTGAGAGGCTGCCATATCGGGCGTCAGATCAAACGCCATCAGGCAGTATCCGTAGGGGTATTCGTTGCGACTGACTTCGTTACCACAGTCTGAGAAATTGATGCCGGTGCCGGTGTACAGCGTGTGGTAGGCGAGCACGCACAACTCCTGACCGAACGTGTAATCCGGTTGAAGCGGCTTACATGGCACTTGCTCACCGTCTATGTACAGCGCGAAGAAGTTCACGTGGCTGTGGGTGAAGTTGATCGGGTTCTTCTTGTAGTCCCCATTGAACGCCTGATTGCTGACCAGGCCAACTATAATGCGTTTCGGCAGTTGACCCAGAAACACACTGTCCAGAGTCTTGCTGCTGATACCGGAGGGTAGCGTGAAGGATTTCACTTCCACGCGCGTAATGGGATATTTGGCTGTGCCCGACTCCAGCGTCCTGCTGTGAGCCAACAGCACGCTCGGGTTGATCTTACAGCGGCGCATAAACAGGTTGACTTCGGCGATGTCCACTTTGTAGTCTGTCACGGTTTTGGACATGATGGAGAATGAGTTCTTTGACCTGATCAGACGAAAGCGCATCTCCACACCGTTTAACATGAACTTCTCTTGGTTGCACAGGTCGACGTGCAGATGTCCGACCATGTCCACGTACCGGCTTCCCTTGATAAACTCCCTCCTTTTCTTGAGCCCGGTATAATTATCCTCCTCAGTATTGTCCATGTACCCGGCATAGTCCTCGTAGAACAACTCCGCGGTGAGGTGCGATGTCTTGGCATCACCGCCATAGGACAACAGGTTCTCCAGGTAGGTGCGATAGGCGTACGTGTTGTTCTGAGGAGACACCAGTTTGTTGTTCAGATACAGGTCCACTTGACTGAACAGCGAGTGCAACCAATTGTTAATCGGGCCCACCTCTTTTATCGCTTGATCACCCGTTACAGCGCCTCCATTCGCCGTTCTAATGGTGGCCTTCACATGCAGTAGCGTCTGTGACAGATCCGTGTACTCGTCCCCATGACCCGGAACTATGAACTCAACGGATGAGTCGTCTGTCAGGGAGGAGATGGGCTTGTACTGCACCCATTTACCACTCTCTATACTGGTCTGCGTGGGCGGTAGCGAGAACAGGTCCAACTCGGTCTTGACACACTCGCACGACTTCTGATGTAGAAACGCCATTATCCAAAAATGTCCTTCACGGTACTCTCACTCTTCTTGCTTCTCCTCTTCTTAGCGACACGTTTTGCGGGCTTCCTTTTGGGCGCAGCGCTCTTCTTCCTCGCTCCGAGGAGTTTCGCTAGAGACTGAGGAGTAACCTGCTGTACACGCCTCCTCTTATAGGCGCCACCACCGCTCAGCACGCGATCCAGTTTTTCATCAGCCCTGCGTTTCAGCGACCCGGTAAACTGTCTGAGCCGGGTGTTGGCCGCGACTCGGGGGTCGGCTGTGCCCGCCGCCACGTCGCCCAAGAAACCCACACCGGACCTCAGCGCCTCCTTGCCCAGCGCCGATGCGCCGGATCTGATCAACGGGACCACTGTACGCATCAGCCCGCCTAGGAAACTGCCGATGCCGTGGCCGCGTTGGAAAGCGGCTCCTCTGAATACCGTGGACACTCCGTGCCCAGACTGCTGTTGGCGGTAGTACGCCAGATAGGGGTCGTTCGGGTTCATTGCTGCTACTCTCTGCGCAGGTGAAGCTTCATGCACGTAGTCCCGAAGTGGAATGGCAGGTGGCGTCCGACGCTGTCCCTTAAATCGATTTCCACACTATCGAAGGAGCTCGTCATCAGCGGCACGTAGTGAGGGTCGGTGAAGTGCACGGTGATACTCGCACCGTAGATGTAGTTTTTTGCGTCGATGTTCACAATCTTTAACAAGGGCGCTACAGTGTCACCTACTAGCTGGGGCTCCACCAGGTCACAGTAATGTGCGAAGGGATCCCGGCTAGTAAGTTGGGTGGTCTTATAGCTTTTCTATGTTTGATCAAATCCACATTGTGCACGTCGTATCCCAACTGTAACGCTAGGGTGGGGCTAAATTCCAGTTGCACCACAGTCTGGTCTATTGAAATCAATTCCACCTTCCCAATCTCTTTGTCGTACTCAAACTGGCATTGGTACAAGTCCAATTTTGGAATGGCGTTGATGGCGTTGACCAGTTCATCGATATCTTTATAGTTTCCAGCTTCCACCTTTACAGCGGTCAGTTCAGGCTTGTCGGTGTCATCCTTCGTGTAGAGATATACGCGAGCGTCCTCCCCCACTGTGACAAACGAGCATGGGTAATGGACCTCAACTAAAGCGACTTCCCATTCACCATCACCACCCAATCGCACGACTGACGGTAGATGGGTGATGCAGTTAGCCACGGTGTTGTTTGGATAATAGTCCATTGAGCTGTTGCTGGGCAACGTCAGGTACAGCTGTCTGCGCTTTGTCGTCATAGCAGCTGTTGCACTTCAGATGCAGGTACCCACGAGTTGAAGTCCTCTCCGTAACCGACCCACTTGACCAAGTAGCGCTTACTGCGGCCTCGCCCTTTGGTGTCCAGTATTTTATCTATTTGGTACAGGCGGTCCGGGGCGATCGTCACCTTTTGCATCTCGTGCTCGTAGAAGCGCCCTTCCAGCGGCGTCCCGTTCAGGTCGCGCAGCACGTACAATGGCAGAGGATGCGACCCGTATAGTGGTCTACCACAAACAGCTCCTTACTCCAGTTGGTCTCGTAACCTTTGGCGAACGTGCCCTTCTCCTTGGCTATGCGCACCGTGTCGCCCGGCTCGAACCTGGGCTTGTGTCGCCAGATCGCCTTTCCATACATGTGACGCCACACCTTGTACACCGTTTGACCATCGCCGCTGTCCGCGTCCACGGGTCGTAGGCCACCACCCAGGCTCCTGTGCGGACTGCGGTTGTAGGCGTCCACAAGCCTATCCAACACGTCCACGTAGCGATACGTGTTCTTGTAGGTCAGGTAGCGCCACATGCGGGTCTTGAGCGTGCGGTTGACTCGCTCCACCACCGCCGCCTTCACGTCGGGGTTCTGCGTAGTGAAGTAGTTGACACCGTGACTCTTGAACACTCGCTTGGTCGCAGCCCCGGTGAACTCCGTCCCCTTGTCGGTGTGTAGGCAGCGAGGAGTCGCCTCAGCGAATATTCCCTCGAACGCAGCAGCCACCTCAGGCCCGCTTTTCCTCTTCAGTGGTACCGCGAACAGCCGCTTACTGAATACGTCTATCACAGTCAGCAGATAGTTGACTCCGTCGTTGTACCGGCTCAGGCCGCGCATGTCGTTCAGGTCCGCCAGCCACAGCTCCCGGGGCCCGAACACGACGTAGCGGTTGCGAGGAAACCGCTTGCGCGCTGGCTTGTGCAGCGTGTAGGTGTCCTGGGCGTGCAGCCAGTCGGCTACCCGACGTTTCGGTAGGCGCGCGGCTCTGGCCAGGGCGGCCACCCCGCCGAGGGAACCGGGCTGGCTCGGGTCGTAGTACAACTTCTCCATTACGGTGAGAACGGCTCCCAGTTGTCCAATGACGATTCCCGGTCAGGTTCCTCGGTTATTATCCTTCTTCGGGCCGCTGGAGGTCGCGGTCTCAAGCGGTCCAGTATCGGTGTCAACCTCTGGGGTGTCGACGAGGCTGTCGTCGTGTCTCCCCAGGGGCTCGATGCCGAGTCCAGTCCCACGCCTAAGTAACGCAACGCCGTGGGATTGCTCACGTATTCTTTGGGCACGTTCATGTCCTTCAGGGCGGCCATCACTTGATGCCAGCCGGTAGGCAATCGGTCCGGCCTTCGCGCTCTCACTATGCTGTGCGCGATGTCCACTATATTGGAATCGGGGATCTTCACCTTGTTCACGTACACCGCCCCACTGGCGTCCCAGGCGATGGGGCTGCCTTGCCGGGTCATGAATCGCAACAAGTTGCGCGCCACCGACCTGTAGATTTTTGAGAACGATTCCACAATGTCCTCCTCCGCCGAGGCGCTAGACTCGCGCTTCATCTGACTCGGACCCCCCACCGCTTCCTCCTCCCTCTCCTCGCCCTCGATGATTGACAGACCTATGGGTTGACGTTTAGCCGCGGAAAAGTACAGGAACCGCTGTAACACCTGCTGATATTGTTTCCATTTCTCCGTATCGTCCAGCCGCTTGTCGCTCAATATGCGATGCATCTCAGCGTCCAGGCTGGCTGGCTTATTGGCGCTACCTGCTCCTCCTCTTGGCCCCGGCCCTGGTCCCGGTCCTTCTCGCAATCTCTCGATGAGCTCCTGCGGTACAACCACCATTTTCCTAGCGTACTCCATGTCCGATTAGCTTCTGCGCTAGAACGGGCAGAACAGCGTTCAACAGCAGAGGTAGGAGGATCCCTCCGCCCGTTGGACGAGGTAGTGTCGCTTCTTGGCCCAACCCTCGCCGCGTTTCACCAGCCGTCTGAGCGCCTGTTTGTGTTTGCTCAATTTGCGTTTGAGACAGGGGAAAGCGGTACGTTTCCGCGTAGCACGTTATACGCGCACTCGCACAATGACTTGATGCGACTCTTGTCGCACGCTTTTAACAGGGCCTTGCGTTCTTTGGGCGTAGCGTGTATTAGGACCCTCAGCAGCGCCGCGTCCTTCTTCACGCGGTGTGACATGATGACTGACGCTGGCACGCGCTCGGCCTATTTATCATTTCTTCTTGGGCAGGTACACGTAGTTCACCGGGTCGTCTGGGAAAATGGCCGAACGTACGCGCATCTCTTCAGGCGTGGACTGTTTCAAGTCTATGAGCAGGTAGGCGTGCGGATCACGCGTGGCGTTCGCGTAAGCCTCCTCCACGAATTTGGGGTTCTCCGGGTATACTTGACGGGCCAGGTGTTTGATCTGAGCGCGGTCCCTGGGATTCTTGAAGCACACTATGTAGTGGGCGTTCAGCGATATGTCGCGCTGGCCCCTGCCCTGGTGAAACAGGTTTTGCGTGATGAAGAACACGCTCATGTTGCGGTGGTGTGAGCCCTTGGTGAACAGGTCCGCCACGCCGGGGCCGGCCTCGCGCATCATGTCGTCGACGATGACCAGGGCGGGCTCGCTACCGTCGTAGTCGTCCAGGTCTGGCAGGCCGGCTACGTAGCGCACGGCAGAGTCCGCACGGCTCTTACCACCGCCGCCACCACTGCCATAGTGCCAAGTGATGCGGGCGAACCGCGTATCGCACATGCGGTCGGCGTGCTCTATGAAGCGAGCCACGAAGTGCGACTTGCCGCTGCCCGAAGGCCCGGCCACGATGGCGGTGAACGGGTGTTTCCACCTCAAGTCCATGGCGTCTACTGACTGCCATGCACCGCCACCTCGGCTCTTAAAACTAAATTCTTTTCTCGCTTTTTTTTATTTGATTTCTTTTTTTAATATTGAAGGAAATAAGAGAATAAGGAATACCATTTATTTATACAAATTCTAGGAGAGGACTTTTACTGCCAGGAGAGCTGCTCCTCTTCACAAGGCTCATCCTCGACCTCACGCCAACGTTATACTGCGTGATGGTGCAAGTGGATTGTTCTAGAAGCATCTCGGTTATCAACTGCTTAGTGGAAGTTTCCACGCTCTCTCGTTTACTGGGTAGCGCGCTTGGAGTGTACGCTCCTCTTGGTTTTCCCTGAGATGACGCAATCGGTCTTTCGCCAGGTGGGTAGAGGAATAGCGGTCCTAGTGATCCCGTCGTATCTTGACTCTCCCGTCTCGCTATTTGCCAGCCATAGGTTTTGCAATCTGGATAGCAGGTCCTCTAGACATATGCAGATTTCATCGTTTCGCTCCTCGTCCAAGTACAAGCCGCAACTGAACGTGGGGCGACCTCCTTTGAACACGTTCATCTTTAACAGTACATTACCGCTGTTGGTAGGGTTCTTCACAGTGTACTGATATCCGCCAGCGGACCAGCACAGTGTCGGGGAATCGATAGGCACTTCCCTCCTCTTTACAGTCCACCCATCGAGCTTTTTCTTCTTTGACGCACATCCCTGCTGTACTGGCGGTGCGTTGGCGTTCTCATCGTTCATTGCGTTCAGCTCCTCTAGGAAGGAGCGGATCGTTTGGTCCACTTCGGCTGCACTGACTCCGTTACGTTCATGGTGACGTCTCGAACAACACTGAGGTCGCGCGCGCGGCTCTGCCTCGGTTTTATACCCAGGTTGCACGCTTCAGCGAACCTTCTAGAAGCTTCCAGAAACGGGAGAGGTGGTCTATCGCTGACGGGGGGGGAGGGGGGGCTTGCATCCTCGCATCCTCACCGCGCCTTTGCTAGTTTTGAACCATCGGGGGGGGGGGGGTGCTCATGTTCAAGTTAATAAGTAAACTTGTTATTTTTATTTCTTTTTAAGGAATGAGGTTAAGGGTAAAAGAAGTCTTTATTACCGGAAAAAACATGTAGTGGGTTAAAGGTAATCGGTTATTGTCCAGGCCTTCTATAGTTTTCCTGGACGTCCAACACCGCCATGCCGCCTTGGTTCAGAGTTAACTGCAGCACTTGCAGAACCTCGTACCACTGCGCCGGGTCCCCCGGGTCGTAACGACGAGAGGACATCACGCGACTGGCTGAACTCCACCACCCCGGCCTGAGGAAGACGTGACCGCCTCTCCTCATCGCCTCCTCGACCCGAGTCCTTGTGGGAGTAAGGTACTCCGGTCCGAGCAGGAGGTACCGGCTGATGTTGGGAACGTTGACAAAGACTTCCACAGTAAGGGCGTCCATTATGGAAGCGGCTCTGGTCAAGACTGACTCGAACACCGCTTTCACCCGCTGTCGCCCTCCGGAGGAGCTTCGCAGTGAAATGTAAGCGGTAAACAGTTCCCGGAACCGCTGATGAGTAAACAGCCCCGGGCGGTCACGTAGGCCCTAGCACGCGCCTCGACACGTGACTCCGCGGAGCCGCTCACCGGGGGGGGGGGACTTGCATCCTCGCATCCTCACCGCGCCTTTGCTAGTTTTGAACCATCGTGAGGGGTCTGGAAAACAGCCAAGATCCCATGAGGAAAACGCGTTTAAAAATTAATAGTGGGCCTGTTTAACAGTGGATTCTCAATTTTCTTTAAGGGATGGTTTACTTAGGCTGCCGCCTGACATGTGGTGAAATTTCATCAAAATCGGTCGGTAAACAGCTGAGATCCCATAAGGAAAACGCGTTTAAAAAATAATAGCGAGCCCGTTTAACGGTTGATTTTCAATTTTCTTTAAAGGATGGTTTACTTAGGTCGCCACCCGACATGTGGTGAGGTTTCGTCAAAATCGGTAGGTAAACAGCTGAGATCCCATAAGGAAAACGCGGTTATAAATTAATAGCGGCCTTGTTTAATGGCGCATCTATGGGGTTCTTACGTCATTCGCTTCCTCTGGGATAGGCCTACACTCTGGAAAAAGTCCCGTGGGAATCGGTGAGTAAATAGGCTAGTTATTAATTTTCGAAAGTTTTTTCCTCCTGTCGGGGGGGGTCCGAGCTTGGCTTTGGGGAAGGTCGGGGGGAGGGATGACGTCATGGGGGGTCCGAGCTTGGCTATGGGGAAGGTCGGGGGGATGACGTCATGGGGGGTTGGGGGGGGTCGGGGGGGGTGCCCTCGGGGTCAAGGTCAAGGTCATCGGGGGGGGGGTGCCCTCGGGGTCAAGATCAAGGTCATCGGGGTGGGGTGCCCTCGGGGTCAAGGTCAAGGTCATCGGGGGGGGGGGGGACCTTGCATCCTCGCATCCTCACTTCGCCTGTGCTGGTTCTGAACGCTCCAATGCCCCCTACTTACGGAAACTGACAAATTACTCATAAACGGCGCGAGATATAAAAAAAAGATAATAAGTAAATTTGTTCTTTGGCTCATGCACAACAGTAATGTTCTGTACAGGTTTTGCGTATATAGGAGCACTCTTGAAGGAGTTATTATTAATGAAATGAGTAGATGTCACACATGGCGGTCATCTTGGATGTATGACTTCATGAAAACCAAACATTGCAATTTGAAGGCAAAAACCCAGTATTACATCATTATGTGGCATGTAATAAAGAGATTCAGCATAATCACACCTTCCCTTCACAAAAAATCCTTCAGAAGTTGGATATGTGCAATTTGCTCCTGGACTATTCACAAATTAAGTCCATCTGATAACGGAGCATTTCTCCGCACTGTCTGCATTCACTTTAAAACATGAGCATTTCAAATTCAAACTACATACCTCGTTAACATTTACTTTCAGCATAACTGAGCCCCTTATGCATTGTCTTAGAATTCATTAAACAATCTATACAATTACCTATATAAATAATATTTGATTTACGATTTTCCCCATTGCTTATTAAATAAATACAAAAATCAAACTACTTCAGAGACCTCCCCCAATCTGGTTATACAAGGGAGGGCTGGGTGGAGGGGGGAGGGGGAGTGTTTCTGTGTTTATTATTATTATGGAAACTCAGTTTTTTGGGGCTCGATCTCGTGCCGGCTCATGCAGCGAGCCGCAGGCAGAGTTGTTGTTCCTCTTTGTCCATATGGAAATGAATGATCGTGAAATAATTTCAGGTATTCGATAAATGTGTTGGATTATAGTGATTGTCAATGCCTTCGAGGCCGGTATTGCCTGGAGACTTGTTCTGCGTTATACTGTACCCGAATCAAAATTAAAACAAATGGTTTCTGAAGTTTCTATAGTTTACTGTAGTCACTAAATTGCATGAGTAATCAGTGCATTGTATTTATTTGTTTTTATTAACACTTTTTAACTGTACTCTGCACTTTTGTCCATTTTCAAAAATATTGCCCATGAATTTAGCATAAACTAATAAGTTTTCCACCTTCATTTACGCATTTAAACATGTTGTATAGCTAGCTATATATGTATCCAGTTATTTTACTTGTTCAGCATTTTAGGCAAATATGTCCTGCCTTTGTCGTCTTTTATCTATAGACAATAAAAGGAGGAAAAACTTGAATCGTCCTCGTTATAAGACATTGACGGATTCGGTTCATCTGTTAGATCTTGAGCCCGACATCGCCTAGAGGTTCGGACATCAGTTATCTCGACACCCACCAACGATAAGGGGCAGATGTATGAGCGTGCCTGGCCATTTTAAACTTACAATATTAACAACTCAGTCGAGTTAACTACTCATCACAAAAGTCCTACTTCGGGGCTCGATAGCATTTTCCCCCGAAATAGGTCACTTTCGTGACTAGTAGTGAAATATACTATTTATTTTCCTCATCATGTAAACAGTAACAAAATCAGATGAGGCAGAGTGTTAGAGCAAGGTTAGAGGCTATGGCCCATTCAAGCTATCAGTTTTTTAATATTATTAGTTTAATTGACATAGAATATAAACAATCTTATTGTTTATTGTATTGTGTTTAATTAATAGTACCGGGGGCCGAGATTTGCTCGGGGGAAGGCCAGTCAGTTTGTTTAGATGACTCGGAGTAATATTTCACCACTTCCCCCTACTGATAATCAGATTTGTATAACTCATTTGTCTTTTTTCTAAATTTTTAAGGTCCCTCCAGTTGTTATTTATAGCTCAATGTCCCTTCGATTTATTTTACTACTCTATATATGTAATCTTCACTCAAATCTTTTAATCTCTGCTCTCAGGAAACCACATGTTAATAATCATAAACAACATGAGTATTACTTTGACAGTTCCCTGGTTGATTATGAACAGCTGTTAAAATTCTTTTGTTTTGATTTGAAACTCCATACGCCCAATGTTAATTTTTTAACTTTTGATTTTAGTTTTTTTTACATTATTTGATTTTTTCTGGGGCTAAGGCCTGTCTAGAACTTATTTTTATCCCAGAAATTAGTTATTTCGAACATTTTAAAGAAATCGTTGGAGCCGTTTTTCAGATTAGTGTCACAAGCAAGCAAGCAAGAAAGCAAGCAAGCAAGCAAACCTTACTCAAATTAGAGTATAGGATAGATAATTATCAAATGTACTTAAAATATAAATTGTTTTTGTGTAATTAATGTTTACTATTTGTCGTATCGTTTATTTCTAAGGTTACGATAAAAAGGACATTGATCAACGTCTAATTCTTCTTCTTAGTACAGTAGGAACTGTTGGCTTGGTTATTATTATAATTATTATAATAACAATTATTTATTTTTGCACATTTTTCAATTGTCAACTAATGTTATTGACCAACAGAATAATGCTTTAGGCGAGTTGAATTTTACAGTCGGACTGGTGATTTAGGCTAATTATAATTTCGATATAAAGCCAAAATTATATCGTAGAATTTTGTAAAAATAGATACCACATAATTTACAATACCACAAATTTAGTTTTAACTTAATCCAATGTAGAACTAAGATTATCTGCAGGAAAAAATAGGTTTCTCTTATAAGTCTAAAAGCTTCGGACCATTAGAATCATATGGTAAAATAAAGTAAGTAAATTACTTATTCTAAAGTATAATCTCCTTCAGTTAACAGAGTTATTAAATTAGTAAAATAATTGAATAATACATGTCTACGGCTCATTGTGAAATGTTTAACATACGTTAAATTGATTCTTGAAATTAATGAAAAATTACGTTTTCACAAGAAAAATAAATATTTGGTATTACGACATCTGACACATAATAACAGATAGAAATTACATTTATGCTCCTAAAAAATGTGTTCGGTATTAAGCAAATGCCCACCACAACCTCATTTTGTATTACTCTTTATTCGTTTATATCATTAGTACCTGGGGGGCCGAGCTTTGCTCGGGGGAAGGCCAGTCAGTTTGTTTAGATGACTTGGAGTAATATCTCACCACTTCCCCCTACTGATAATCAGATTTGTATAACTCATTTGACTCTTTTCTACATTTTTAAGGTCACTCCAGTTGTTATTTATAGCTCAATATCCCTTTGATTTATTTTACTACTCTATTTATGTAATACTAGCAGTTACCCGGCGCGCGTTGCTGCGCCCAAAACTTTGAATTTTTTTAATTACAGCTGTTAATTTTGTTTACACTAAATTTCTAAAACCTGACACTGCACCCTTGTATGCCCTCTGGGTCGGAGCCCTTTGGACAGATTTGCACCAAACTTCACACAAACCATCCTTGAATAATACTTAATAATGCCTGAAAGTTTCATTACAATCTGTCGAGCGGTTTCGGAGTCCATAGGCTACATACATATATACATACATACTTCCTCTTTTATAGATATAGATTCACTCAGTCTTTTAATCTCTGCTCTCAGGAAACCAGATGTTAATAATCATAAACAACATGAGTATTACTTTGAAAGTTCCCTGGTTGATTATGAACAGCTGTTACAATTCTTTCGTTTTGATTTGAAACTCCATAAGCCCAATGTTAATTTTTCACCAAGCCCAATGTTGTTTTTTTAATGTTACCTTTTCATTTTAGTTTTTTTACATTATTTGACTTTTCCTGGGGATGAGGCCTGTCTAGAACTTATTTTTATCCCAGAAATTAGTTATTTCGAACATTTGAAGGAAATCGTTGGAGCTGTTTTTAAGATCCGTGTCGCAAGCAAGAAAGCAAGCAAGCAAACCTTACTCATATTATAGTATAGGATTAATGTTTCAAAAAGATAATACATTCTCCAGGCATAACCCATTCCGTTGGAACAAATTAAATTCGTAGTGCAAACGTCCGGAAAGTTGCGTTGACTGTCATAACTTGTATTAGTAGGTATTAGTTGTTGTGACTTTATTCTTAGACTTTTCGCAAAAGCTGCAATCGGCAGTCCCTTCCCCTCACGCGCCTCCGCCAATGGGAGCGGTAAAGCGACAACACGACGGTGCACTAAAACTGACAAGGGCTCTCGGTTTACCTGGTTTGCAGGGCTACGACTACACGACGACGGTGGTGCAGCTGCGAGTGGGCTCCGTCGTGCAGTCGAAGTCTGCACGGCTTGGCTGGGGTAAACCTTGATCATGGTAGCACGGTTCCCCCCTCCCTTGGACAGATTGTGACATATGGAATGCTTTAGCTTGGTATTTTGTAAACTTATACAGGAGTGCGTTCTGCCAAAAGTCCTTTATATAGAGATTATATTAGGATATATGAAACCGGCATAATTCAAGTTAGTCTACATATCTAGTATAATTTGTTGTACGTAAATCTTTGGTCGACATTATAAGGCGGGTTTGATGGAGTGCTAGCTGCCGGGTTTTTGTATGGAATGCTATCTGCCGAGTTTCTTTAAATATATATATTTGAACGACCCACCCCCTCCAAAACGTGTTCAGGGGGTCACGTTAAGAACTTCTATGGTGGTCCCGGCCTTAAGTTTCACCGTGCGAGTCATGCTAATAATTCACTTTCCATAGGAAATTCACTTTATGATGTATAAATAAGCTTATGTAACATTCGAGTAATGTAAAAGGTGTACATGTAAACTCACATAAATGAAGAGCCTCTATTACCATAAAACGACACATTCAAAGTTAATATTTTCGTGTAATTCAGCACCAGTTGAATTGAACTGCTGGGAACGGTCAATGCTCAGCAATGTACATTTTGAAATTAGATTTAAATAACCTAAAGTAGTTGAACTTTCTGCGGAAAAAAGTAATCTGAAACTCAAAGGGAAACGACTGAACAACCAAATAAGAGGGCCACTCATTTAATAAAAAAGGTCCGAAGAGGATAAAGAATGTCGAGATTGATAAATGAGCAGGGCAATGTACAAACAACTCAATAGCTGAGAGTGGGGGGAGGACTGAGTTTTGAGAAGCGCCGCCAGATCGCAGACCGGATAATTCGCAAACAAAAACACCAACAGAACAGTAGGTGACAAAAAAGTGTCGGAGACAGATGTAGGGCTCGACATTGTTGTCCAGGGATCCTTCAAAGAGTCGTCCGAGGTTTTGGAGGAACTGGATCATCCGGAACATCTTGCGATCTATTTTGTCAAAACATCTTTAGAGATAATACTGTACTTACGCTGAAGCGAAGTTGTGTCTTCGGAATAGGCTGCTCGGCGGGAACAACAGTAGGGTAGGTAAAGGCTGGCCGAGAATGTTACAGGAATATTTGTGGTTTAATTTTTGTTGACCCGAGTAAGTCTCTAGTAAAACACCGTAGAACTATATATTAGTAAAACAACAAGCGAATGCGTGCGAGCAACTATTTTTTCTTTTCTGATTACCCAGTTCATATTGTAATATGATTTCAACAACAGCTAATTTCGATTCTGTACTATGTTTTGTTACTTTTCCCTGTAAATGTAATGGAACTCCTTCAAAATAATGAATACAACACAATTCATGCTCTTTTGGACTTTATTCTATCTAGTGACATCAAAATTTAAAAACTTATATTAAATTTTAGTTATATCTACCTGTACATATAATGTAATTTTTTAATGGTTTATGGCTAGCCATGGGCATTTTTTGTCATGAAGCCGGGATAAAGGATTAATACAGAAATATCCCCGTAGCAGCAAACCTGCGTACTGAGCGAATTTCCAATGCATATATATGTATCTTAGTACCACATAAAGGCATACCAAGTTTCATCAATATACATCCACAAATAAACGGTTTATGACATTTTAATTATTCTCCATAAGAATAAAATGGCGGCTGAGTATGCAGGTTTGCTTATACAAGGAACACAAAAATTGGTTTTTATACAAATAACTCAGTTAGGTTACTCAATAACTCAACTAGGTAAAGCCACATAACAAGTTTTAATAATTTATGTTAATAATTAAGGGAGTTAACTTTTTACTTATTCTCCATGAGAATAACACAGGGGCTGAGTACGCAGGATTTCTGCTATGAGAAATATCGGCAAAAAATCGTTTTTTGTGCAAGTATGAATAGACCACAACGATATGAATCAATATATACCAAGTTTCGTCAGGATAAGTTGATAGATAACCGAGATATACAATTATTCTCATTCTCCATAAGAATAACATTAGAACACGTACTGTGTTTAGCACTTTCAATATCTTTGTAACCAATTGACTTACCGTACAGCAATGATCAAAACACCAAATTGTTTTTTTAAGCTGATTTCAATGGTGAAAACTAAAATTTAATTTACTAAAATATTATATATATAAAACTAAAAAAAAACATTTTTGGGGTACAACCCCCCCCCCCAAATCCCCCTTTGGATAAAGCGATCCGGCTGGTTTTCGAACTTAAAGTCATATTTGTTGCTTTACATGTTTGTACCAAATTCAATCAAAATCAGTCCATTTTTACAGGAGTTATCGCACCCACGGTCATATATATATATATATATATATATATATATATATATATATATATATATATATATATATATATATATATATATATATTTGAACGAATGATGTATTTAGAAATTTCCCCTATAGGGATATATATATATATATATATATATATATATATATATATATATATATATATATATATATATATAAGAAGCCCGGGACCATGATAACTTTTCGTTTTGAGGCCCCCAGATGCCAAAAATACCATTTGTTCAAATGCAATATAATATATATATATATAAATATATATATATGTATGTGTGTGTGTGTGTGTGTGTGTGTGTGTGTGTGTGTGTGTGTGTGTGTGTGTGTGTGTGTGTGTCCGTAGGCGCAATAACTTTCGTAAAAATACTGTCCGATCTTGATAAAATTTGGTATAAACGTGTAAGGCAGCATCTATTTTCATGAGTTGGGGGGGTTTGGGGGTTTTGTACCCAAAAAATCGGTTTTTTGAACTTTTTACACATAATATTTTTAAAGCCAAACTTGAGTTTCCACTATTGGATCCAGCTTTTAAAACAAAACAATTCGGTATTTTGATCATCACTCTACTTCAACTGGTTACCGAAATATTGAAAGTGCTATACACAGTACTTTGTCCAATGCTAATCTTATGGAGAATAAGTAAAATTTTATATCTCGCTTATTAATGGACATATATTAATGGAACTTGGTATGTGGCTTCATATGGTTGGGGTTTACTGATATTTGCATACAAAATACACTTGTTGTGGTCCCCATGACAGTAATCCTGCGTACTCAGCAGCTATAATGTTATTCTCATGGAGAATAAGAAGC
This sequence comes from Allygus modestus, assembly GCA_963675035.1. Taxonomy (NCBI): domain Eukaryota; kingdom Metazoa; phylum Arthropoda; class Insecta; order Hemiptera; family Cicadellidae; genus Allygus; species Allygus modestus. The sequence goes on along the minus strand of OY776112.1, from coordinate 83,059,344 downwards.
ATCTGATATCTTGCTTGTTTATGAACATAAATTGGTAAAACTTGGTATGTTGCTTCATCTAGTGGTGATCCATTGGTATTTGCATAAAATCCAGATTTTTGGAGTCCTTACTCGTAGGGTTAGGCGCGGTAAAAAACACTAAGGCCCGGTGCACATCAGCGGTTTGCGGCGGCGGCGCCGCTGCGGCGTGCGGCGTGCGGCGACGAGAAAGGTAGTGCACATCAGCGGCGGCGGTGGCGGCGCGGCAGCGGCGACTATATAGTATTATCATTGATTATATATAAGATCAATAATCAATGGTATTAATGGTAGATTAAACTTTTACTCTATAACAACAACTTTGGTAACAAAATAAATAATAAACAACAATTTTAAGAAATTGATAGGTTTTCCAACTCGATATTTAATTCGTTTCTTAAAATATAATCGTACGACTCTAAAGTAAATACTGTACTTAATTGAATATTCAATCAGTGCTATTATTAATTTACAATTATATTTATGAATGATTGTAAACTTTGTTTTTGTTGTTATGGTATAAAGTATTTATTTATTGCTGGCATGTTTAATACAAACTAGAGACCGCCCAATGGTCGAAATTCGACCAAATATATTTTGAATGAAAAGTCGACGAATACATATGAAAACACGTTTAATATTTAGTGGGCTCATCTTTACCTCCCCTTCCCCCATCCACACTTCCAGATAATTTTTTTTAACGTGGAGTTCAAACGGATAGCAGAAGGCGTAAGATCAGTGGCCTTTTTATTTATGACTGAAAAATCTCCACATTATCATCTCCCCGCCCCTCTTACCACCCTCACAAACAGGTTTTTTATGTAGAGTTAAAACGGAGAAGGAGTTAAGAGAAGGGTGTTACCATAGAAAAATTATTTTTCTATGGTGTTACCATTCCAGCAGTCAGTAAAATTTGTACTTATGAATCATCTGTTCTTGCTGATATGCTACATATTTATTTGAATAACGCAGCTTTTTATTAAATGAAAAACAACAAAAAGCAGAACGCAAGTTCCCATGAGGATAACATGTAAACTTTTAAAGCCAAAAACACACCCAAACACAACATTATTTTCATTTCGACATATCCCCTAATAGTACTAAATAAGTGTGCCAAGTTTCATAATCCTACGATGCCGCACATCCGAGAAATCGGTACCACAAAAAGTCTTTAACCTATTATTATATAGATTAACTTAAAGTATACTATAACATGTGTTTTATGTTTTATCTAATGATAAATTTTGTATCTGCAATAATACCAGTCGGCCCACGGTTATTTCCGGGTAGCGTCACTTCCTCCCAATACAATAGATAGACTACTCCAGATGTAAAATTCTAGTTTATGCCCGTCAGAATAAAATAATTTAAATAAGTAAGATCAAGAAAAGTTCTTTAATTCTACAAAAATATTAATAATGTAAAACAAACGGTATGTAATATGCATGCAAACTACGCTTGTGTTTTCTCTCAAAAAGCTTTAGCTACAGAGATGATTATGCAATGCAGTATAAGAACTGAATGGGCATGCGAGAAAATAAAGAGAATTTGAATTATTATTATTGAATGGATTATTTTATAAATTCCACAACACAATTTAGTTTTGTACGATAATACATAGTTAAAGTTAGTTTAAGAATATTATTATAGTTTAATAAACCAGTTGTTATGTAAAAATAACGGGGCTCCCGAATTTTACTAATAAAAACATCTGAGTTGAAGACGTTTTCCATCACTACTGGAGTGGTCCGAAGCCTGCGGCGAACTCGCCGCCGCCGCTAGTGTGCACTGCTCCATTTGATTCTATGCCCCGACAGATCATGCGGCGAGGCTGCGGCAGAACAAAACTGCGGCCAAGATTTCGCCGTCGCCGCGCCGCCGCCGCAAACCGTTGGTGTGCACTGCTCGTCAATTCTCCATTTGATCCCATGTATCTAAGAACGCGCCGCTGCCGCGCCGCCGCCGCAAACCGCTGGTGTGCACCGGGCCTTAAGGAGGGGACATAACACCTGCCACATCCAGGAGGACCATCGACTGCCAAGACAACCTTGCCGCTTCAGGAGAGGTGGCGCATTATTAGCTACAGTAATCCCTACCGGATCGCACCGCTGGCAAGCCAGAAGCCTCGGTGACCAAGGCTGGTTCTGGTACTACAAAGGTGAGTGCCTTTTCAAAATAATCTAAATTGGTAACTTTACATGAAAAATTGTGACCCTTGGTTAAATATTGTTATGTAACCTTACACCACTGTTAATGTTTGTCAAGGTGCAGCTACGGTGCAACGAAGATGGGACTTGTGGGTGTCTACAGCTATGGCCGCCCACTCAAGTGATCAGGATACCATGGAAGATCACGCCGTCGTCACAGAATACGTGGCTCTGTGGCTCATCCTCGATCCAACTTCAGGAGTCTACAATGTGGACTCCCCATTGGCCTGGTGGAGAAATAATGTCGAACGCTAAAGGTATTCTACTACATTTCAAGAAATACCTTCTCAAGAATTATACTCTAAACGTGAGACGAAAATACTAAAGAATTCAATGTTTTTATTTGTATCAAACTGCACCTACAAGTGGAAAATCAGGCTGTGAAAACATTAAAAAAGCGTTCGACAAAGTGAAACAAAGAAGAGTTTCTACAATTCAATGAACCACAATACAACAAAATCAAACAGAAATTGTGACTCGAATGAATTCAAGAACAAATTCTGGGTTCTAGAAATATATGTTTTGTTATTACTCAGTTGATTCTATAGGGTAAGTTAAAATTAGTTTTTAAATATAACTATTCCGCACTCTTTGCTACAAATATCAAAGACTTCAAATTTATAATCTTATTAGTTATATTCTTTTTTATTTGGAAAATAAATTTTCTCTCGGTAGCAAAACATCTTTAGTACTGTTGTCCAAATAGATAATAACACAGGAAAGGGAAAAGAGTGTTGATATTAACGATCAGCTTAGATGTAATGATAATATTGACTTTGCAGTTCTGGATTATTAATAGCATTTGAGATAATGTCTGTTTAGGCTTTATATCAATTGCACTCACTGCTTCTCATTTACTATGCAAATACATTTACAATTCGTTCTTTTACTACAAAGATTAACCTTACAAAATGATTCGCTAAGAGTTAATGAAATACGTACTGAAAAGTTTTATTTATATTCATTGAATAGTGAGAAATATAAGATAGAAAAATATTTTAGTACATGTTTTGTACAATCAAGTAGCGATTCAATTACTCGATAAAAATGCCAAAATAACGTACTAAAAAGTTTAAGAGGACGTTGGACACAGGTGCTGCTAGTTAGGCATAAGTTGTGGTGAAACTCGGAACTATCATAATAATATGTTGCTTTTAGCGAATTTCCCCTATAGGGAAGAAGCTATTACCGTAGGTGGCATGGCAAGACGTAAGCCCGAGACCATGATAACTTTTTGTTTTGAAGTCCCCAGATGCCAAAAACACTATTCGTTCAAATTTATATATATGTGTGTCCGTTACCGCAATAACTTTTGAAAGAAATGCCTGATTTTGATGAAATTTAGCACAAATGTGTAGAGTAACATTGATGACTTTAAGTTCGAAAACCAGATAGATCGGACTATAGGAAGAGGGTTTTAAATTTTTCAAAAATCAGTTTTTTGAATTTTTCTCCCTACAATTTTAAAAACACACAATTTTGGTTATAGCCATTTTACAGAGCTTAAAATAGCAAACAAATTAGTATTTTTAATCATTAAGCTAGGTTTAGTGGTTGTGGAGAAAAGTCAAAAAATGCGTCCATAAAATTTCCCATGTTAATCTTATGGGAATACGGTTTTTAGATTTTCCTCAGATAATTTCACTAAAAACTCCACATTTCTTTCTACCAATCAGTTTAGCTCTACAAAACAATCATTTTAGCGTTTTAATTGTTGTTTTACGTCCAACCGTTGCAGTGATATTCAAAGTGCTAAACACAGTATGTTGTCCAATGTTATCCTTATGGAAAATAAATAAAATGTTATATTTCGATTATTTATGTTTGTATATTGATGAAACTTGGTATGTGGCTTCAACTAGTTGTGGTATATTGATATTTGCACAAAAAAGTTTTTTATTGATTTTCCCCGTAGCAGCAAACCTGCATACTCGGCCCCCAGGTCATTCATATGGAGAATAAGTAGTTTTATAACTCCCTTAGTTATGAACCTAAATTAATAAAATTTGGTATGTAGTTTCACCTGGTCGAGTTATATTGATAATTGCAAAGATACACATTTCTTATCTTCCTCGTTGCAGCAAACCTGCGTACTCAGCCCTGTGGGGAATAAATAAAAATATCTAAACTATTTCTACCGTGGTCGGGCTTGGATTTTAATCCTAAATTACACCTTGTGGGCTATCTATGTAAGGGAAAACAGCGCGGTCGCCAGAATAACTCGTGTCAACCTGTTGCCTGTTGATGTTTTGTTTTATTAGTGACTTTTCTATGGAGAGTGAACTATTACCATGACCCGCACCGGTGAAACCCGGGACTGCCATGGGAGTTCATAACGTGACCCCCTGAACACGTTTTGGGGGTCGTTCAAAATTGTATATATACATATATTATTAGATTGAAAACAAAACGTCAGATGAGAAGCCCCAAATGTAAAATAAATGGATGTAAAAAGATGGGAATTAGAGAGGCGAAAGTTTTAAGCCCTCTCTTGTCATTCTAGCATAAATATTTACCGAGTTATTAAAGAAAATGTGTATCGACTAAACACAGTACGTTGTCTTATGGGGGTTTTACATTAGAAAAGCCTGTTATTAATACTTTTATCATCCCCAGCAACTCACGCCGACTTTCATGCCTGCCTGGACCTTCTCCTAACATTATAATGCGCAAAATTGTATTCCCAGCTTTGCAGGTAAATGAAACCAGGAGCATCAGAACAGCCAAAAAATCAATGTTTTCAGATTTTAATAAAAATTGGAATACATGTATGTTTTTACACATATTTTGAGTTTTAAACTTTTTTTGTGGAAATTCACTTCCCTCACGTCAGCGTGCTGCGTGCGAACTCGTTAACTGCTTTAATGGAAAATTTGTTTGAAGTTTGATACATTTTTCAATTTTTTGTTGGAAGTATTTATGAAAAACACAGCTCAACAACAAAATATGTGTTCAAGAGATCTTTAATTTCAGATATAAACTGTAGTTTTCTGATAATAATTAAACGAATTATCTTGCATTCCGGATAACCTTGTATCTTATAATTAGCAGCTAAAAACAGGCACGAACCTCGTGAAGTGGAGTCTTTGCCACCTGAACTCGTCCGATGTCGAACGAACTCTCCGGAGATGCTTTGTTTTGAGAAAACAATTTTTGTCTTAAATTACCAGTGAAATGTAGTATTTTTTGTTGTAAACAGAAGAAACCTACTTATATTCTACAAAAATTAGGCTCCAATTATCACAAAATGATAGTAAACTAACCTAACTCTGCAAAACGCTGTATAGCGGCACTTCTCTTTGTAACATAATACAAAAATGTGTTTGTGTAAAATATAACAAAAAATTTTACCTCAAAAAGTGAAGACGACAATGTAGGATTGAACCTGGGACCGCATGACCGTGAATCCAGTGCCATAGCCATTAGACTTCCCTAGTGTACAATTCATCAAGCAGTATACGGCGCTGTGATTTTAAAATGTGCCACACGTAGCGCTTGGTGTTATTTCAAAGTTTACACTGGTAGCGCTCATATAGGAAATGCCTCCACTTCACTAGGTTCGTGCCTGTGTTTAGCTGCTAATTATATACGACCGCCCTCTCCATATCCTCACAAGAAATTTATTTGACGTATTTTTAGCGAATTTCCCCTATAGGGAAGAAGCTATTACCGTAGGTCTCATGGTAAGACTTAAGCCCGAGACCATGATAACTTTTTGTTTTGAGGTCCCCAGATGTCCAAAACACTATTCGTTCAAATTTATATATATGTATATATATATCTATATATATATATATATATATATCTATATATATATATATATATATATATATATATGTGTCCGTGAATGCGATAACTTGAGTAAAAAACGTCCGATTTCGATGAAATTTGGCTCAAATGTGTAAACTGACATTTATGACTTTAAGTTCGAAAACCAGAAAAATCGGACTATGGGAAGGGGGGTTTATGGGGGTTTTAAATTTTCCAAAAATCAGTTTTTTGAATTTTTTACCCTAAAATTTTTAAAACACTTAATTTAGGTTTAGACCATGTTATAGAGCTTAAAAAAACAAATAATATGGTATTTTGAATTATTAACCTAGGTTAAGTGGTTGCGGAAAAAATCCAAAAAACATGCTCATAAAATCTCCCATGTTAATCTTATGGGAAAAAGGTTTTTGGCTTTTCCTCAGTTAATTTTACTTTAAACTTCACATTTTCTTTTACCAATCACTTCAGCTCCACCAAACAATCATTTTGGTGTTTAAATTGTGATTCTACGTCAAACCGTTGCAGAGATATTCAAAGTGCTAAACACAGTACGTTGTCCAATGTTATCCTTATGGAGAATAAATAAAATTTGATATCTTGATTATTTATGAATGTATATTGATGAAATTTGGTATGTGGCTTCATGTTGTACTGGTATATTGATAATTACACAAAAAATAAATGTTTTGTTGATTGTCCCCGTAGCAGCTAACCTGCATACTCAGCCCTAATGTTATTCTTATGGAGAATAAGTCAAGTTTTATATCTCCCTTAATTATGAACATAAATTAATAAAACATGGTAAGTAGCTTCACCTGGTTCAGTTACATTGATAATTGCATAAAAACTCATTTCTTATCTTCCTCGTTGCAGCAAACCTGCGTACTCAGTCCTAATGTTATTCTTATGGGGAATAAATAAAATGTAATAATCACTTATTTATGAATGTATTTTTGTAACTTGGTGAGTGGCTTTATGTACTATTGAGAAACATATCAATGCATTGGAAATTCGCTGAGTACGCAGGTTTGCTGCGACGGGGGGTATTATTTAATTGTTCCATTGAACAATACCTACACTTAAAGTTTTATCCCAATAACCTGATGACTAAAATATAGTCCGTTTCCTTCAGGCCCGTCCATATAAACTGATTTTGAGACCTGAATGAAAACCCATACGAAAATGATCTTTAAAATGCTCTTATTCATAAAGGGTTTATAATATTTGAGATACACTGCCTAAAATATACAGCCTCAGTTTAGCTTAATTTAATTTGCAACTACTTATGTCATTAACGACCATATTGAATAACTCTGGAAATTGGCTTTTACAGTCATGAAAATTATAAAAATAAAATTATTGTATTTATTATAGATGCTATATCGAGGGATAATATGTCTTAGTAAAAAATAATACAACAAACACAGGGTGGTATTGAAGGAAATGAATTACCATAGTATAAGTATACTAGTGGCTTGAAGGGGCCATAGCCCCTAGCCTTGCTCCAATTCTCTGCCTCTTCTGATTTTGTTCACTATTTACATGTCAGTTCACAAACAAAATAGTCACTTAATCACATGTTTTAATGTAAACAAAGCAGACGTTTTTAAATCCCCATGTTGTTTTAATGGGAAAAGTTTTATTCTGTTGCGAATTTATGGTAAAAAAATAAGAAAAATGAATAGTTTTCCCTCAAAATTCACGTCAAGACCTTTAAAATGATACCCCTCCCATCCTTCTACGGCCATCCAGTCACTCACAATTTCTTTACAAAAATTTGACTTACGGAATTATATATAGAGATACTGAACAGTTTTACAGGAGAAAGTCATCTGCATTGTTCAAACATTTTTTACATTTAGCAATACTCCCACAAAACTGGATTTTTGGTGATAGGAAATGACTTTGTAATTACTTTTACAAAACATGATGCTTTTGTTACCAGAAATCGTTTTGGTATAAGAATTACTGATCCGATCTAGGATTTTTCAGTAAACACTTAATAATGTCGTTAACTTTATGCAGTGCCATCTTACAAGCTTATTTTGATTTTAAATTTGTTTAATAGGAAATTTTCTAGGAATTTGTTTGTTTGGCAATGCTTATCTTTGTACTTAGATCAGCGGGTAAGCCAAAAACAGGCAGTCAACCACAGCTAGATAAATACCCCTGAGGGAGCAAACCTGCGTACTCAGCGAATTTCCAATGAATATAATAACACATTAAGCCACTTACCAGGATTCATGAGAAATATATTCACAAATAAGCGATCCAGCAATAACCTGACCAGCACTATCAAATATTTGTATATGTTTCACCATATGACGACTTACTTTGCAGTAACTGACAAACATTTTAACATATAACTGGTAACATTATAAATTATATCCTCCCATAAGATTTGCATTGGATCTGACAGAGCCCGTGGGGTTGTAAGATGTTGTCCACATCCCTAATCTTGGATGTGGACATTATCAGATCTATATGTTAATGTGACATGTAAGCTATGTTTCTGAAAAATTGTGGCTTAATAGGTCCAGTAGTTTTCGCGTGATGGAACTCCAAATATCCATACATACATCCAAACATACATCCAAACTTTTACATTTATAATATTAGTAGGATAGGATTCTCTATAAGAATAACATTGGGGATGATTACACTGGTTTGCTGCAACAAAGGCGCAAAATAATGGGTTTTTATGCAAATATCAATAGAACTCAACTAAGTGAAGCCACTACCAAGTTTCATCCATATACATTCATATAAATAAGCGATTTACAAGATTTTAATTATTCTCCGTAAGAATAACAGGGGGGCTGAGTACCCAGGTTTGCTGCTACGGGATTCATCGGCAAAAATTGGTTTTCTTTGAAATCAGCAATAAATTACAACCAGATGAAGCCATGTACCAAGTTTCGTCAGTGTATGTTCATGAATAAGCGAGATATAATTGTTTTATTTTTCTCCATAAGAATAACATTAGACAACGTACAGTGTTTAGCACTTTCAATGTCCAGTTACTTTACAATAAGTGGATGAATAATCATTTCTGTTAACATTCACGGCACAGGTGGGCTACGTGGGCCCTGCTCTGTACATCTTGTATTGTCTTATAATATGGATAATAAGTAAAATGTTATATCTCGCTTAGTAATGAACATATATTAATGAAACTTGGTATGTGGCTTCATATGGTTGGGATTTACCGATATTTTTCATACAAAAACCATTTTTTTGTGGTCCCCATGGCATCAAACCTGCGTGCTCAGCAGCTATAATGTTACTCTTATGGAGAATAAGAAACAAGTGCTTGCTTGTTTATGAACATAAAATGGTAAAACTTGGTATGTTGCTTCATCTAGTGGTGATCCATTGGTATTTGCATAACAAAATATTTTTTTTGTCCTTGATGAAGCAAACCTGCATACTCAGTCCTAATGTTTTTCTTATGGAGAATAAATAAAATGCCATATCTCGCTTATTTATGAAAATACTTTGATGAAAGTTGGTAAATAGCTTCATGACTTAGTAAAATACAATTTGAAATTCGCTCAGTATGCAGGTTTGCTGCAACGGGGGTATTTTTAATATCTCTTATACTTATCAAGAAAAACAGCTGGTACACTTATATAAATCGCCCTGTATTTACAGTTTATCATTTGCTTACTGAGGAATGTTCGATAACAACAAACGCTCCACCGCCCAAATTAATTTACTGGTACCATATTTATAAAATCGCCCTTCAGAGCGATCCCTTTGTAAGCCAATCATCCTCCCCCCACCGACGTATTTACCAAATGGACCCGGATTCGCGTATATTGGCAGGTTTGTTGACGGGCCTACAATGCGTGATTGTGCTATCCTGCAATCACCGTCTACTTACTGACCTCTGCATTGTTGACGGCTGTTGACGTCGCCCGTCAATAGCGCCCGTCAACGTCAACCGACTGGCCGGGATGATAAGAGGCTTTGTCCTATTTACCCGTCGTCGTAACCCTGCATTATTTTTGTTTTGGCATATTATATTCTTTCACTATGTCAACAATAGAGTCCTTTAGGCCGAACCAATATCTGTAATCTGAGCCGTCTCACATCATCCTGCAATTTACCTGAGGTCCACAATTTATCTTTCAAAAATTATCTTGCGTAATTAGTGACAACGATGATATGTAGACAGTCATGTACAGCTCAGAGCTACAATTCACATTCTTTGTACGGGCTGTATAAAGGTGAATCAAATCGATCCAAATTATAATTCAGTTACATTGCAGAGGGAATCTCTCTGGTGCTCGTCTTCTCACATATTGAAAGGAAATGAATTACTCCCATTAAACTTTCCTGAGATGAGTCCAGAATTGTCAAGTAATTCTTTCTATTCTTTGTGAATTTTTAAAATAATATTCAAATCTCAAATTAAAGTCTCTTAGTTTACAAAGAGAAAAAAATATAACGAGCTTCATTAATTGTAGATACCGAGCCCTATCCCACTCTCCAACACACCGTAGGTAGGTGATTATATAGGATTTCGAATAACCCTGTCTGTGTTTATTAGTAATCTCGTCACAGCAGATGTAAGAGGTAGTCGGTCCCATGTTTGCATATCGTTACTGGCAACAGCCCCAGTAAGTTACAATTCAGTTGATGACTTCACTAGCATTTCAACCCCCGCCTCTTATCAGCCCCTTATCAACGGGAGGGAGGGGGAGGCAGCTGCCGCTCCCAGTAATGATATGCACTGTTAATTGACGGAGTTGCGCCGACACTTGTTTGCTTAGCTCTAAATCTCCTCCCCTCCTCGACAATTAAACAGTCTGCATGAGATATGAATTGTGACCGTATACGATTCTTGATCGGGAGTTTTTGAAATGAGACGTGGACGATCTGTGGTTAGTTTTTGTTTGAAACTTCCTTTTCTAGACAAAAGGCGAATTTCAAAAGTATTATTTTCAATCGATCTCAGTTTGAATAGAAGGGAGTAAAGGAATTACTAATTATAAACATGGTACTGGAAAATCAGTAATGAATAAATCTTTTTTAAGTATCGGGACAATTAGCTGGGTTGGCTGAACTCTTTAATTTGCATAAGTGTTACTATCGATATTCACTTGAGAGAATGGTCATGGACCTGCCTATGGTTATGGACCCGTCTATGGTTATGGACCTACCTATTTCTCCCCTTGAGGGTCTGCGGTACAGTGATTCTACAGAGGGAAATTCCTTCAAAAACTAGGCTCTTTAACCTAACCATTTTCAACTGATTACCTTTGTGTTGGAATTTCGTATTGTTACATATAGGCTAAGTGACTAAATTATTATTGCAACTAAAGTAAATTTGTTCATTTCCTGAATAATGTGTCTGGGAATTCTCTTAGTTATAAACTTAAGCCTCTTCAAAATAAATCAAAGGGACATTGAGCTATGAATAACAACTGGAGTGACCTTGAAAATTCAGAAAAGAGGCAAATGAGCTATACAAATCTGATAATAAGTTGGCGGAAGAGGTGAAATATTACTCAGACATCTAAACAAACTCACTGGCCTTCTCCGAGCAAAGCTCGGCCCCCTGGTATTACATACAAATATATACAAACCACCATACATTTATTTTAGTGGCAAATATGTCGATTAACTCTATACTCCAAACGTACATTTATGTCGTACCACCATAAAATGTTTGGTTTCACCCTTCTCGAAATATTTAGTAGAAAATCATTAAAGAGGCTTTGCGCTGCCGGGGGCGCAATCGCGATTCGAATCAATAAACCCTCCCTTACACTCCTCCTCCCCTTGCAGCCGCTTGCGCCCTTTAATTATTAAATCCGGGCTGACCCGCGCTCCGAGCTATGCCCTCGCCCAGAGGCTAGGTGAATATTTTGAATAGAAATAATTTACTAGACATTCAAAACAGTGTTGCATGTTTTTATACCTCCCATGACTGTGATTAGAGCGGTTTGAAAGAAAGCTTTAACAAACTGTAAAAGTTATTTACGATGTAAACGGTAGGGGATGGAGACAAATGAAAAGATAAATTGGAACCATATCTCTTTAAACAACAGTCAATGTTTTGTTTGTCCCTTTGGATGATATACGCATAAGGGCATCGCGCATGGATATCCCATTACGATCAAACTTAGCAAGGTAATTCAGGTTGACTTTCAAGCCATTAATTTATTAAGCCATTAAGTCTTTAAACTTTAGGACTCCGCAGTACTGGATCATTCTGGAAATAACGTGTTACGCCAAGTTTTACTGTTGGAGGGTTCTAAAAATATCTGTTTTAAACATAAGCAGTTGATTGCTCTTTCGCTATCCAATTTCAATACCAATGGAAGCATCCAAGCATCCGGGCTGTAGTGATGCGGACGGTGTATCAGAGACCCGAAACTCTGCAACCTTTAGGTGTTGATAGTAGACAGTCCAAATACAGTAATGATTGTTGATAAAAAAAATACTTACATTTATTTTTTAATTTTGTATTAGCACTATAAATATAACATTTCAGATGTCATTTGATTTCTTAAAAAACTATGCATAATTAATTTCTTCACATGTAATAGTAAAATAATGTTTATTGTGCTACAATTTTTCCAATTAAAAAAACAATCATTACAAAAAAGGAAAGTTTACAAATAAACAAGGAACGAAAGAACACTTTGAAATAAAATAAGCAATATATCAAATCCCATAGTCAGATCATAAAATCAACTAAAAATTTTGATCTTTAAATTAATGGAGTACGAAGAGAACGAGTATGAAGAAAGGATGGAATAATTCAGAATAAAAAAGACAAGTTTATAAAAAGATGGTGAAGATAAATTACAAGGAAGCAAAAATAAAATAAAAGAACAAAAAATAACAGGTTTAAAAATTATAAGTCGACAGTTAAAAATCTTCGGGAAGACGGTTAAGAAGAAGAAATATTTGTCTTTAAATTCATTAAATAGGATTTAAAAAAAATTAAAAAGTGTTTTAGTGCAATTTAACAAAATCTTTCAATAAAACTGTCTTAGTGGATAGTGTTATTAAAATCATTTTTGAAGAAGAAATGTTAATTTATAGGATTCAAGACTTTTCAAGAACATTTTGTGAGAAGAAGTAAACCAAAACTAATATATATATTTAAGATTAAATAAACAATATGATATATTGTTTATTTAATCTTCTCATTTTCAATATTAAAATGTAAAAAATGTAATGTAAACAATTAAAAAAAATTCAACCGAGTGAGGTAGTGATTGTTGCACCTCACTTTCGGGAGGTCTCGGGTTTTAACCCAGGACGGCCGGCCATTCTGAGAATAGTTTGTAGGGTTTCTCATCTCACTTAGGCAAATGCCGGAATGGTTCCCAAAAAAGAGCCGTACCCCGCCAGGAAGAGAAAGATACGACTCAGGCCTCCCTTACCTGGTTACAAGATTTCCCCATAAATTATCTATTTCATTGTAAATTCCAATACTTTGTAAAACATTGTCACGGAATAAATAATATTATTATTATGTTTGTAAGAGTATTTAATTTCTTGCATTAATTTCATCACCAATGGTATTTTTAAACAGTTTGTTAGGGAATGGTTCAAACCCCGCGGTCTTTTTCCTATCTAAGATATTATTTCGCTATAAAACCTATTAACCCAATGACCAATGGCAAATAGAACCAGCTTCGAACCTTCACAGATATATCTTTTAGATAATGCACAGACGAACCTTATAGATTGAAAGGTGAATTATTACATTCAATTCCACCCTAAGCCCTGTGCTTGTTTGGAACATCGGGTAGAACCTGAGGGTCTGCGTGCAACCTTCCACAATGATGTTGCTAGTATATTGTCGGATTGTGGAAGTTTATGACGCAGCAAAATTCGATAACTTCCTTCAAGGCTGTGCCTGCTTGTTCGAGGGTGAACAAGACTCAGTCACCACAGCTTTTTTATAAAGGTGGGCAGATTTCTGAGCTTGATGAGCGAAAGAGCGAACAATCTCGGTGAACGAATTTGGAGCTATCATTCGCCTCAAATTTACCCTCACTGTTTCAAAGTCGCTAGGCTCATGAGTATTTCCTCTCCACTATACATTCCAAATAGTGGAATGTTAATTAACGTCAAACCATAACAAATAATGATGGAATAAAAAAATAAAATATTGATATTATATAATCGAATCATACTAAACCAATTTTATTTAACGAACAAACTTCTTTTTCACAGTCATTGAGATTTCTTTCTAGAGCTATACTCGTATTTGACGTGAGAAAGAAAAATGTCATACAGAATCATCATAACGTTGACATAAATGACTCTGTGCTTATTGTGGAGGTAAGCGAAGTTAACGTACTGGATAGGAGGCCATGTGATGCAATCTACAAGAAAAATCAGGAGGAACTTTTCTCTCACTTCTTCGTGCATATCTTCGGCGCTTCGTCCCTCCAGGAGCTCGAGGCCACAGAGAAACACGATAATCACAATCGGGGAAAGAATTGCCAGGTCAATCACTATTTTTTTGGTCACTGTCTTTAAGTTGGTTCCTGGTAAAAAGTGGTCCAACACTTTATAAAACATGTGTTGCGTAGATCCTAAAGCGCACCCGATGCCAAGCATGTTCTTGGTTCTACTCCAGCCATGCTTCTCTTTATCGTGAGAGTGTCTGTATATCTCGATACGTTGTTGGATGAGGTCCCCTATTCCCATCAGGACCCCACCGACGACGGTGTTCGTCACGAATAAGTACTTCTCCAAAATGTGTTTATGGGAGGCCGATTCGTTTGAAAATATTCTGCTTTGAACATTAACATTCCGAAAAGTGCTGCGAAACCTCGATGTAAATAGCCTGACAGTGGTACTGTTTATTGTCATGTTTAGGCGGATGAATAATCATTTCTGTTAACAGTCACAGCACAGGTGGGCTACGTGGGCTCTGTACATCTTGTATTGTCTTGTATGCTCGTAATAAATAACATTTTGAAAGTGGTTTAGCATTTTAAATATACTTCAGACTTCAACAAGTTTAATTTAGAAAGTTAATAGGTTAAGAAGTTTATGTTGTTATTGTTACCATATGTTTTGTTTGGATCAAATAATCAAATACAGCAATCAGCTGATCAAATAGTATTGCTTGAAAAGGTATACAGATATGTATATGTATTGCTTGATATGTAATACAGATGAGATGCTTGGTGAGGTGCTTGTGTGTACAGGTGAGATTGCAGTGTCTACAAATACCTAAATTATTTGACAAGGAGAGTGATCTTTTATCATTGATGGATAACAGGAGAACTATATAGGATCGAAACCGTGCAAAGCTGATCTTACGCAATGCACTGATCGTGTTGCTACTTCAGTAATGTGTGTATTTATAGCTCATAACACTCGGTAATGCCAATTTATACGTAACTGAATAAGTAGGGACGACCCGTGTTATTTTATTTTATTTTTTCCATCCAAGTTCAGGGGAGAATGACCCTGCAACTTCACCTTTTGATGTGCGTATTATGTGTTAAATAGACTCGGAAGATCTTACTGTTTATCAATCTGCTCTTATATGTGCAAGTGAATGCTCCTTGCTCCTATGTGACTGTTCCAATGTAACTGCTCCATTGTGACTGGATATTTTGCAACGATGATTACAAAACTTGCGTGATCAGTTTCGTATTCCATATACAGTATTTTATAACTTAAAAGCAAACACTAGACTTAGACTTAGACTTAGACTTAGTTCTTTTTTGACTTTAGATCAACTCAACTGGTGGTAATGAATTTCAAGTGTCTTTTTGTGTAGAAACAATATTAACGTACTACGAGGTCATATCAGTACTAGAGGATAGAGAAGCGATTATAGGCAACGTTATCCTCAACACATGTAGGCCTAAGGTGGAAATCGAAACGTATTTAGATTAAAATATCGCCCAACACCTTGCGATTATATAGCCTGCTAATATTATATGGTGGTTTGCCTTCCAACTAAGTCACAGATCCTGTCATTATAGATAGTGACATTACAAGATAGATTTACATTTTTAATATACACCAATAATCAAGGCGTCCTTTATTGATCGTATACATAACAAAAGAATCAACAACATAATTTGATTTTCTCTCGAACTATTTGAGGTAATATAATACAATCAAAAGAAAATTAACATCGGGAGTTAGATTGAAGTCGAATAATAACAACGGATGCATCGTTTCATAAAAATTAAAAAATTATTGTTTTAGGATTTTTGAAATAAAAAAAGAAAGATTTAGGTCATAGGCCTATTAGATTATAGTACGCTACTTTAAGGTAGTTAATTGACAACTCATTGTTACACATCCAATGATGCATTTCCTAGCTGCAATGGAAAAACTGCGTTATTATTCTATATTATAATACGAACAATGTCTGTTGGTTTGTTTGTTTGTATGTGCAATTTATCTTAGAAGTATAAATTGTGCATACTTAAACTTAAAACTTTGGGGCTTAAACTTTGGGATTTGGGAGTTTTGAACAAGAACCTCAACTCAACTCCAGTAAATATCAAATTACGTTAAAACTTCATTTGAAAAATACAAATGTTGACATTGGTGTTTCAAATCAATACAACAGAGTCGTAAAAACTGTGAATAAATACCAGTGAACTGTCAAAGGAACACTTATAACGATAAAAAGAATCAACAAGTGAGTTCATGAAAACGGTGACTAGAAACATCATTGAATAATGATTGCATCTACAGTGGGCAGATACAATATGAATTAAATGTGCAAACACAATATCTTGGAGGTATTGGCATACACCAAAAATACGACCTGAGGAGACATTGAGTTATAATAACAACTGAAGCGACCCAACATCTGCTCGTAATGAAGAGGACCGTAAAAAACTATTCAACTACTACTGACAAACCTTAGTGAATTCTGACTAAAAAACAATATGAATAATAACGAGTTCGCACGCAGCACGCTGACGTGAGGGAAGTGAATTTCCACATAAAAACTTTTAAAACACAAAGTCAGTATAAAAACGTACATTTATTCCGATTTTTATTGAAATCTGAACACATTGATTTTTTGGTTGTTCTGATGCTCCTGGTTTCATTTACCTGCAAAGTTGAATACAATTTTGCGCATTATAATGTTAGGAGAAGGCCAAGACAGGCTTGAAAGTAGGCGTGAGTTGCTGGGGATGATAAAAGTACTCTAACAAAGGAAACACAGGCTTATCTAGTGTAAAACCCCCATAAGACAACGTACTGTGTTTAGTCGAAACACATTTTCTTTAATAACTCGGTAAATATTTATGCTAGAATGACGAAAAAGGACTTATTAAAACTTTCGCCTCACTAATTCCCATCTCTTTACATGCATTAATTTAGATCCGGGGCTTTTCTGACCCTTTTTGGGCCCAAAACTCGAAGTTTGAAAGATTAATCCCCAAAAAAGGGGTTTAGAGTTTTCCGATTGTTTTGCCCAACGAAGTTGTCCAACTGATTAGAGAAAGGGACGTCCTTACCAAATTTGAAGTAAATCGGACAAAAAATGCGACCACTAGAGTGCAAACACAAACACACACACACACTCAAACACACACACACACACACACACACACACACACACACACACACACACACACACACACACACACACACACACACACACACACACACACACACACACACACACACACACACACACACACACACACACACACACACACACACACACACACACACACACATACCCGGTCCGCTATATTTGAGGGGCCCTGGTCGAGACTCAATTGTGGGGTCTTTCAAAGTACAATCGGATTCTTATGTAGTTAGTAGTCCCATTGTTAATGGCAACATCAGTTTTCCTAAACACACCAACAGTTTCACACAACTACTGTATAAACCCCACTTATGGGGCCATGTCGTGTGTAAGGCACCATATTTGAGTATATTTCACACACAGCTAATTATGGGGCCTTAAACCCCCATATAGAGGCGTCTGCACACACACGTCACATTTTTTGAAAATGAAATGTCCTTAAATAATTATCAATTAATTGTAATTACGTTACATGTGTGTATCGATAGTAATGGTTCTCACGTTGAGACTCTATGGCGTTGGCTACGGCTGATCCAGCTGTGTATGTTTTTCTATATTTGCGGGGCCGTGTGTATGAGTTTGACCGAACTCGGGGGTGGGGGGGGCATGGCTGTTGTCTAAGGAGCTTGTTTTGTTTTGTGTTACGTTATGTTTTAAAATGTTGACGTTTAGAGTTTTTACGAGTATACCTCCCCCCACCCCTCAGGCCGAGACCAGTTCGTAGTTTTCATTGATAAGAGAGATAAACAAGTCACTTCGATGGCCGGTTCTCCTGCTTATTCTCCTTCAACGCCTACCCTTCCGCCGCCGGCGCCACCGAGTTTGTTATGATCTGAATAATAATACAATTTGAGGTTTTGTCTGTCTTGTCTGTCTGTATGTGACGCTCTAGGAACCTACTTTGTCGGCCTTTCACAAGGTAATGGTTTTCTGAAAGTGTCAAATTTGTGTACTGAAATTGAGTATGGCGATGAGAATGATTAGCCTATAGCAACATGATAGCAACTTGACTCACCTGTACGCCCTTGGGTCTCTGCCCCACAACCCGTCAAAGTAGCCATGTTAAAGCACTACGCGCACTGGGATGGTACGGCACGGATGGGCAAGCGGTACGGTAATTTTCAAAAGTAAGTAACATAGAATGTCATGTCCTTGGGGAACCGAGCTTTGCTCGAAAAGCCAGTTCAGTTCAGTTCAGTTCGGGGCACAGTGCTTGGTGCCTGGTTAGCGTATGCTCTGGAATGACTTTTCGCCTCTGTATGGCTTAGTACCGTTAGTGTTACAGAATACTTTTGTCAACAGAAACCAAGATTAAATAATTTAATGTTAAAATATTGGTTTTTGTTATTTTCGTTATTGTCTGCTTTTAATTATGAGAAGTTTGAGTTGGTTCTCGCCTTTCCCAGGCGTCAAGCACCGTGGCGCGAACTGTAGTTTGTTAAAATTGCCTAGACTACTTAGGGGCACCATACACATATTATGTATCGCATTTTTTCGCAATTTCAGCCCTCCCCCTCCCCCATGTAACGCACCATAACGCTTGGCCATACCCCCCTCCCCCAATGTGTTCCGTAATTCAATCGAAGTAGGCTTTATAACAGCTTACAACTTTTAACATCGTTTTATTAGCAATTTGGATCATGGATTTCAATGAAATCATTAAACTTTAAATGACTTTCTTTTATCAACATTTGTTATTTCAAAGCGAGTACTAATAATATTCAGAAAAAAATAAACTATCTCAGCTAAACCATAACAATTTTAATTTATGACTAATACAAATACAATACAACTTAAAAAACTAAAGATGCGGTTGGCATTGAGCAATACTGTATAAAGTCATGATTTTACACTATAAATCAACACAAAACATAGGTGTAAAGCAATACAGAACATACTAAAAACATGTTATGTATTTATTTCTAGTTTTAACTGTTATTAAAATAGTATGACGGAAATATATTTAATATCACTAACTGTAACTTTGATTTAGATATAAAATTTGATTATTTTGTAATTTTGAAAGATGTATACCAATATCAATAGATACGGGAGTGCGCCAGCTCTTTGGACTAATATGTGTGGGTTACGTATAGGGCCTTTATCCTCCCCTATATAACGCAGCATAACGCTACGCCAAACCCCCTCCCCCCTTAAGTGCGTTACGTAAAATGTGTAATATGTGTATAATATGTGTATTATTTCATGGTTTCTCTTCAAGGCGAGTATAATTGCTTTGCTTATTTGCTCGTTTCTTTTAATTTTGGGCATATCCGTTTAGTATTCAATCTTTAGTTTGACTGGTCCTCACAATGTATACATTATCTAATGATGTATATTTAAAGTTATGTATATATTGATTCTAATCACTATTCTAACTTCTAACAAATATCACATGATACTTTACCAAATGAGTGTTATTAGTGAATTTCTTACGAAAAGTGAACTATTAGCATGACCCGCACGGTCAAACTTAAGCCCGAAACCACCGTAGAAGTTCCTAACGGGACCCCCCTGAACGTTCAAAATTATATATATATTAAGATTTGTGTGTTTGCACTCTGGTGGTCACATTGTTTGTCCGATTTACTTAACATTTGGTAGGGACGTTCCTTTCTATAATCAGTTAGACAAGTTCATTGGGAAAAACAATCGTAAATATCCTAAACCCCTTTTTTGGGGGATTAAACTTTCAATTTTCGAGTTTTTGGGCCCAAAAAGGGTTAGAAAAGCCCCATATGTCAAATTAATGCATGTACAAAGATGGAATTTACTGAGGCGAAACTTTTAAGCCCTCTTTCGTCATTCTAGCCTAAATATTTACTGAGTTATGAAAGAAAATGTGTATCGACCAATCACAGTACGTTGTCTTATAAGGGGTTTATATTAGAAAAGCCGGTTATTCATTTGTTGGTATACTTTTATCTTCCCCAGAAACCTCACGCCTACTTTCAAGCCTGACTGGACCGTCTTCTAACCTTATAACGCGCAAAATTGTATTCCCAGCATTGTAGGTAAATGAAACCAGGAGCATCAGAACAGTAAAAAAATCAATGATTTCAGATTTTCAATAATAATTGAAATAAATGTAACCTATTTTTTACACTGATTTTGAGTTTAAAAAGTTTATTATGTGGAAATTCACTTCCATCACGTCAGCGTGCTGCGTGCGAACTCTTTTTTACTTTTGACAGGTTGCTTTTGAACATCTCTGTTATGATTCTTTTGTTTTATTTACAAATCTTATCCATAACCCCAATGTTAGATTTTTTTAATATCTTTCTACATAATACTACAATTTTCCATGGATGAGGCCTGATTAGATCACCTTTATTAACCAATAAATTCGATAGTTCTAACATTTGGAAAACCCTAAAGTAAAGCACTTTTGGAGCAGGAGAAGGTAAAGGTTTCATTTTGATGTATTAACTATCCTCCTAACAAATGGATGCTCAATCGGTCCAGTAACTACTAACGTCAGTGATGATACAATTTTAAAGGCCAACGGAGCAGATAAGTCCCAAAGGACATACGGGATGGAAAGAATATGCCTGTTTCTGATTATAGTGCATTGCTTGCTGTCTTTCTATCAAATATCTGCTCAGTCGGTCTAGTAAGTATATAATTAACATGGAAATGTTGAAGGTCGTTTAGGGCCGAGGCTCATTGGAACGGGAATAAGCCCATAACTGTTGTTTTCGAATGGACACATCTTCTTCCAAATATATGCTCAATATTACCTTAGTTTGTTGGACTCATTAAAGGTGGACTTAAAAACACAAAAAATATTAGTATTATACTCACAATGACTACCTAGACAAACTGAGCTTTAAATACCATGTTGCAAGGGCTTATGTGCTTTGTACCCAATGATTCATTGCCGTACAGATATTTAATATTATTAAGTATACTCTTTAATTTAGTAAAGCATACGTGTTTCCTACTTTCTGTGATAAAATATAATTGTCTGACTAAATGCTCATTAGAACAAATGTGGTGCATTTTGTATTGAAAGGTTGAGTAACCTGTACCCTTAGGATCGACTTTGTAGCAGTGCCAAACATAGGGGCATATACCTTAACGACGTACTGTACTATGACTTTAACCCTAGCAGTGGCCAACAAAAGGCCCCCTCCTTCACAAGAAAATGGGCAAACAATGTTAATTAATTCAGTACAGTTTTGTTTTATGAAACGCGTTTGCAGCCACAGACTGCGTTGTGTGGATTTTAAACAGACAGACGAATAAACAAATTTTAAACACAATTTTAATATCTACGTTGCATACAACATTTCACTCTTCAAAGCGTCGTAGAAAAAGATTTGTTTTATTTCTATAATTGATTAATATATTCCTTACCTGTAACATATGGTATTGCTAATAACCTGTCCATAATGTAT
The DNA here is from genome assembly GCA_963675035.1 of Allygus modestus. NCBI lineage: Eukaryota > Metazoa > Arthropoda > Insecta > Hemiptera > Cicadellidae > Allygus > Allygus modestus. Next base: position 83,037,388 of record OY776112.1, on the reverse strand, counting down.
TAACAGCTGCAATTTAAATCAAATTATTCCCCATGTTAATCTTATGGGAAAAAAGTTAACTTTGAGGGCTGCCCGTGACCTTCAGATTAGAAAATCTAACAGTGCACAACTACGAACCAGGACGAATATTTTGATACCTCAATCGTTAAAATTGGTTCAGAAATAACGGAGGAGTACTTTTAACAAAAATCGGCTTAGCGTATTAATATATGAGGTACTTTATTAGTATGGTTAATTAACCTTAATAAGAAACTTGTTCGTTCCTAGCATGGTGGAAATTATCATTCAAGCCCGGATTCGCGATTCCGGGATCTCGGGATCTCGGGTCGATTTCGGGTACCTGATAATCCCGGGATTAGTGTCTCTTAATCCCGGGAATAACGGAATTGCAAAAGGTCCTTATTTTCCATGCTTTTGTATGATTTGTATGTTTAACTACTTCAAAAATCGTCTTTACGAACATATTTCAAACCTTAGGAACTAATGTAGTGCTAAAATCATTGAGGTTTTTTTTTACTAACGTAATTCTTTATTTGGGTTAAAAAGTCAAGATTACCTAAGGAATTAAATATCAATGTAACCGAAAGGGATATAATCTTTACAAGAACTGGAGGCGCGTGAGGTACGGTCAACAGCGGTACTGCTAAAATCATATGTGGAAAAACAATATTTGCTATCTGCAAAACTATGGTTTAAAATTGCGTCAAGTTTCCCGGATTTTGCGAGTTTGCTAGACTCTATAGAAGTTAATTTTAAATTTGAATAAAAATTATGTTAACTTTGTGTATATGTCTTGAGTGCATATTGCTTACTTATTGTGGCCTGAATAATAAAATAAAAAAACAATAATTTTAAGGTTTGGGGGTGACCGCCCCTATCACCCCCCCTTGAATCCGCGCCTAATCTTATTGCTGGTTTTATTCAAACTCTCAACACCAATCACAACGCCCTGAAGTTGTCACAAAACGACAGAGGTCAAAACAACTTCTCAATATGGAATAGAGGGGAGCGGAAGTTGTGTTATCTGATATAAAAATTGAATGTTTAAGTATAATGAAGGTGCAACATGGAGAATACACAGCTTTCTCCCCAATAATGCCTTTTAACAACGAATAACGTAAAAAATTCAAAATCAGTCGGGTTTATTTACATATTTACAAATACTTTATTTAGCGCTAGGGACTACACCACCCTACCCCGCACCCCACGACCCGTCATAAGTCCTAACGCCGACCCCTAAAAAACATACTGCCCTAGAGCCGGTACTGCATATAAAGTCATATGAAGCTTTGTTGGTTTCTCCATAAGAATAACATGGAAAACATATGTTTGTATTTTATCCATAACCAGTTGAGCTACGTTGATAATTCATAATGCTAATTTTGGTTAGCACTTTCAAATGGTCTTTGTTTATATTGTTGTATTTTTTAAATTGGAGTAAAAAAATTCCAAAAACTCATTTTTGACCCGTTTGAAACCCCCATACCCCAATAATCCCCCAATAACCCACAGTTTCCCTCCATGCCCCCCCTCCCCCGGAGCTGCCACTAATGGAGTATAATTTGTTAAATTTATCAAATAAATGGGCTAAAGTACAGAGAAGCCCAAATTATTAAGTGTAATAGACCGTTGAGGAAACACTTAGTACAAACTAACATGACTGACATGAAAAATATTTAAAGTTAATATATTAAATGAACCTCTGAGCGAGCGAGGGCGAACCTCCAGAAAACAGAATAAATTTTATCTGAGAACAAGTAAAGAACCGGAAGCCGACTTCCGGGACAAGGCCAGTACCGCGAGCCAGTCGTAGTTCCTCAGTCCGCCGCTGCCGGCCGAAATTCTAGGAGCGCCACTGTACAGTCAGAACACACGGCCCCATAACTGAAAAGTGCATAATACCCAATACAGGGGCCGTCCAACAAATGAGAACCAAAGACTTGGACTTAGAAAAATCTCTCAGATATTGACTAAAAGAACTTCGGGGCCGTGTGTAAGGCCCCGTAATTTGTGGCGGCCCCCGAGTACGGCGAAATACACACACATGGCCTCGCAAATATAAGGGAACATGCACACACACACACACACACACACACACACACACACACACACACACACACACACACACACACACACACACACACACACACACTCACACACACACACACACACACACACACACACACACACACACACACACACACACATACCCGGTCCGCTATATTTGTGAGGCCCTGGTCGCAGACTCACTTGTGGGGTCTTTCAAAGTACAATCGGATTCTTATGTAGTTAGTAGTCCCATTGTTAATGGCAACATCAGTTTTCCTAAACACACCAACAGTTTCACACAACTACTGTATAAACCCCACTTATGGGGCCATGTCGTGTGTAAGGCACCATATTTGAGTATATTTCACACACAGCTAATTATGGGGCCTTAAACCCCCATATAGAGGCGTCTGCACACACACGTCACGTTTTTTGAAAATTAAATGTCCTTAAATAATTATCAATTAATTGTAATTACGTTACATGTGTGTATCGATAGTAATGGTGCTCACGTTCGGACTCTATGGCGTTGGCTACGGCTGATCCAGCATGTGTAAGTTTTTCTATATTTACGGGGCCGGGTGTGTGAGTTTGACCGTATTTGGGGGTGTGGGCGGTGAGAGAGAGGGGGCATAGCTGGCGTCTAATTAGTTTGATATGTTTTGTGTTTTGTTTTTTAGGTTATGTTTAAAAATGTTGAAGTTTCCAAAAATATTGAGTTTTTTGTTTGGTGACATTAAGTAAAAATACAAAATTTTTGGTTTTTCCTTGAATCAAATTAAATGATTGTGATTCTTATTAGAATCTTTATTGCCATGAAACATTACATTAATGTATAGACATTGTCAGGTACAGTCTTATGCTATTAGTGTAAATAGCATTTACAAATAAATAAACATATGCTATACAAATATAGTTGTATAGAAATAATTTAAAATACATTTTTAAATATTACATTATCCACCACAATGTCTGACAGTATCAGATTATGAGTAGAGTGAGAACTTATTTGTTCCCAATTATTAGGTTTTTGGAAAGCTCCTCCAGAGAAGGCGAAGCGAATAACTTATTTAGTAGTCTGTCTGTTGACAACCATTTGATTTTCTACACTATCTCAATTGCAGCAGAGGCATGCCGGTTAGGTACAGTTTGGGGGGGTCGTCAACTTTTTTAAATCTAAGTTAGTCCAAATACAGTTGTAAAAAGTTGTGATGGAAAAGAATGGTGCTTGTTAACGACTATATAGAAACTTCAATATCATACGCCTACTTCAAAATGAAGGTATGCACATATAATGTCTTTAGTCTTTATTTACCATAGTCAAATTCAATTTCTGATAACTTATAACTATATATATCTAACCGCATTAGACTAGTCTATAAAATAAATCTGGAGTAAATTTCATTAAAGCAATATGAAAGTTTAAAATACATTGTCCTAGAGACCGTAGTATTTGTTTAAAACGGGCTATGCTGCTAGTATGATAATAAAACGGATGATAACAATGTACGGTACTTTCAATTTACACGTAATTTAGACCTACGCCGTCGGATAGCGCCACTGTTCCGAAAATTCAGCCCTTTACTGTGTTTAAATGATGCCCTTTCTTAAAATTCTGAAACCTATTGGCAAATCTTCGTAAAAATACATTTAATTTGGCACGTCAAACGTAAAAATCCGTCCAGCCGATATTGAGTTATGACTGTGAAGAAAAAACTCTAGCGTATTAATATAATATAGAAGATTAAGAATAACGTAATAAATTAATTTGTATTAATTTAGTATCAAATAATTTTCCGTGTGACTTGTCACTTTTAACGAGACGAGAAAAGTGGACCCGATTACATTTGATATGTTGTCCCGGCGTTTTAATACTTTGCAGTTTATAGTAGGACGTGAGTGTAAGCCTCCTACTGAAGTGGAATTTCCCAGAGTGGCATTGCTATGCAGACGGATATGAAAGAAGGTATCGCCAGCCGCCCAACAAAGACAATGACACGGTACCCCCCTGCCCCGGTCAACATGTGAGGGTAGAGGGTGGTGTTACACAACCGGTGGCTACGAGTGTACCCCCCCCCCTCAGGCCATGACCAGTTCACAGTTGTCATTGATAAGAGAGGTAAACAAGTCACTTCGATGGCTGGTTCTCCTGCCTATCTCCTTCCACGCCTACCCTTCCGCCGCCGCCGAGTTTGTTATGATCTTTATAATTATACAATTCGAGGTTTTGTCTGTCTGATTGTCTGTGTGTGACGCTCAAGGAACCTACTTTGTCGGCCTTTCACAAGGTAATGGTTTTCTGAATTGTGTCCAACGGGCAAGCGGTACGGTAATTTTCTAAAGTAAGTAACATCGAATGTTACTTGGGGGACCAAGCTTTGCTCGAATAGCCAGTTTTTTTTTTTTAATTGCCTAGACTACTTGGGGCCGCATACACATATTACGTAACGCATTTTTTCGTAATTTCAGCCCTCTCCCTCCCCCATTTAACGCATCATAACACTTGGCGATAACTCCCCCAATGTGTTACGTTACTCAATCGAAGTATGCTTTAAAACAGCTTAAATCTTTTAAACATCGTTTTATTAGCAGTTTTAATCATGGATTTCAATTAAATCATTAAACTTTAAATTACTTTCTTTTAACAACATTTGTTAATAACTTATTTCAAAGCAAATACTAATAATATATACAGAACAACCAAATAAATTATCTCAGCTAAACCGTAAAAAATTTAATTTGTAACTAATACAAATACAATACAACTATGAAAACTAAGTATGTGGTTGGCATTGCGCAATACTGTATCAAGTCACGATTTTACACTCTAAACAACACCAAACGTAGGTGTAAAGCAAAACAAAACTTACTAAAAACATGTATTATGTATTTGTTTTTAGTTTAACTGTTATTAAAATAGTATGACGGAAATATTTGTAATATCACTAATTTTAACTTTGATTTAGATATAAAATATGATTATTTTTTAATTTTAAAAGATGTATACCACCATCAATAGATACGGGAGTGCGCCAGCTATTTGCACTATTATGTGTGAGTTACATAACCTTTATCCTCCCCCATATAACGCAGCATAACGCTACGCCATACCCCCTCCCACCTTAACTGCGTTACGTAATATGGGCATGGCCCCTTATATTCACGGTTTCTCTCCAAGGCGAGCATAATTGCTTTGCTTATCCGTTTTATATTCAATCTTCAGTTTGAATGGTTCTCATAATGTATACATTACCTAATGATGTATATTTAAAGTTATGTATATATTGATTCTAATCACTATTCTAACTTCTAACAAAAAGTACATGATACTTTACCAAGTGAGTGTTATTAGTGAATTTCTTATAAAAAGTGAATAACTATCAGCAGAACCCCCACGGTCAAACTTAAGCCCGAAACCGCCGTCGAAGTTCCTAACGTGACCCCCTGAACGTAAACGAGATCGCATGCAGCACGCTGACGTGAGGGAAGTGAATTTCCACATAACAACTTTTAAAACTCAAAATCAATGTTAAAACATACATTTGTCAAATTTTTATTGAAATCTGAAAACACTGATTTTTTTTGCTGTTCTGATGCTCCTGGTTTCATTTACCCATCATTTACCTGCAAAACTGGGAATACAATTTTGGTCATTATAAGGTTAAGAGAAGGTCCAGACAGGCTTGAAAGTAGACGAGAGGTTGCTGGGGATGGTAAAAGTACTCTAACAAAGGAATAACGGGCTTTTCTAGTGTAAAACCCCCATAAGACAACGTACTGTGTTTGGTCGATACACATTTTCTTTAATAACTCAGTAAATATTTATGCTATAATAACGAGAGAGGGCTTAAAACTTTCGCCTCTCTAATTCCCATCCTTTTCCATGCTTTGATCTTACATCTGGGGCTTTTCTGACCCTTTTTGGGCCTAAAAACTCGAAATTTGAAAGATTAATCCCCCAAAAAAGGGGTTTAAAGTTTTCCGATTGTTTTGCCCAACGAACTTGTCCAACTGATTACAGAAAGGAACGTCTCTACCAAATTTGAAGTAAATCGGACAAAAAATGCGACCACTAGAGTGCAAACACACATATCCCTTTTATATATATAATTTTGAACGACCCCCTAAAACGTGTTCAGGGGGTCACGTTAGGAACTTCTATGGTGGTCCCGGGCTTAAGTTTCACCGTGCGGGTCATGCTAATAGTTCACTTTCCAAAGGAAATTCACTAATAAAGGGTTTAAACCAACACTGGTTACATTTTTTTTGAAAATTGAAAAATGTTATTTTTGGCTGTTCTGATGCTCCTGGTTATATTTAAAATCACTAATAGGATGCTAATGCTGTACATTATAAAGTTAGAAGGAGGTGTAGTTGGGATAAAAAGTTGGTATGGGGGTATGGGGGGTGATAAAACGATATTAAGATATGAAAAACAGCCTTTTCGAGTGTAACATCCCCATAACACAACGTACAGTATTTTGAAAATCAATATTTTCTTTAATACCTCGGTAACTACTTGTGCTAGAATAATAAGAGAGGGCTTAAAATCTTTAGCTTTTTATGTAAAATAAGTTAATGTGCAATAAGTGTACGTTGGGGGCTTTTCTAACCCTTTTTGGGCCCAACAACTCAAAATTTGAAAACTTAAAATCCCAAAAAAGGGGGTTAGGGTTTTCCGATTGTTTTTCCCAACGAATATGTCCAACTCATTATAAAAAGGAATGTCTCTGCCAAATTTGAAGTATATTGGACAAAAATTGCGACCGCTAGAGTGCGAACACACATACACACATGTATATAGTTATTAGAGACCCCTCAAAACGTATTCAGGGGGTCATATTAGGAACTTCTATAGTGGTTCCGGGCTTAAGTCTTACCATGCGGGTCATGCTAATAGTTCACTTTTCCATAGGAAATTCACTAAAAATTATATATATTAAGATACATGTATTTTTGCACTCTAGCGGTCGCATTTTTTGTCCGATATACTTAAAATTTGGTAGGGACTTCCTTTCTAGAATCAGTTGGACAAGTTCTAAGCCCTCTCTCGTCATTCTAGCATAAATATTTACCAAGTTATTAAAGAAAACGTGTATCGACTAAACACAGTACGTTGTCTTATGGGGGTTTTAAACGAGAAAAGCCTGTTATTCCTTTGTTAGAGTACTTTTATCATCCCCAGCAACCTCACGCCTACTTTCAAGCCTGTCTGGACCTTCTCCTAACCTTATATTGGGCAAAATTGTATTCCCAGCTTTGCAAGTAAATGAAACCAGGAGTATCAGAACAGCCAAAAAATCTGTGTTTTCAGATTTAAATAAAAATTGGACAAATTTATGTTTTTACACTGATTTTGAGTTTTACAAGTTTTTATGTGGAAATTCACTTCCCTCACGTCAGCGTGCTGCGTGCGATCTCGTTTTTACATTTGAATGGTTGCTTTTGAACATCTGTTATGATTCTTTTGCTTGTATTTACAAATCTTAACCATAACCCCAATGTTAGTTTTTTTTTTAATATCTTTCTACACAATACTACAATTTTCCATTGTTGAGGCCAATTATTGGATTAACCAATAATTTCGATAGTTCCAACATTTGGAAAGCCCTAAAGTAAAGCACTTTTGGAGCAGGAGAAGGCAAAGGTTTCATTTTGATGTATTAACTATCCCCCTAGCAAATGTACTGTATGCTCAATCGGTCCAGTTAACTACTAACGTCAGTGATGACACAATTTTAAAGGCCGATGGAGCTCATAAGTCCCAAAGGACATACGGGATGGAAAGACTAGGCTTGTTTTACAGTTCATTGCTTGCTGTCTTTCTATCAAATATTTGCTCAATCGGTCTAGTAAGTATATAATTAACATGGAAATGTTGAAGGTCGTTTAGGGCCGAGCCTCATTGGAACGGGAATAAGCCCATAACTGTTGTTTTGGGATGGACACATCTTCTTCCAAATATATGTTCAATAAGACCTTAGTTTGTTGGACTTATTAATGTTGGACTTAAAAACACAAAAATATTAGTATTATAATCACAATGATTACCTAGATAAACTGAGCTTTAAATACCACGTTGTAATGGCTTATGTGTTTTGTACCCAATGATTCATTGCCGTACAGTAATTTAATATTCTCAGGTATACTCTTGTAATTTAGTAAAGCAGACGTTTTTCCTTCTTTCTGTGATAGCATATAATTGTCTGACTAAATGCTCATTAGAACAAATATGGTGCATTTTGTATTGAAAGGTTGAGTAACCTGTACCCTTAGGATCGACTTTGTAGCAGTGCCGAACATAGGGGCATAAACCTAACGACGTACTGTACTATGACTTTAAACAGCCAAAAAGTCCCCTCCTTCACAAGAAAATGGGCAAAAAATGTTATTTAATTCAGTACAGTTTTGTTTTTTGAAACCCGTTTGCAGCCACAGACTGCGTTGTGTGGGTTTTCAACAGACAGACGGATAAACAAATGTTAAGCACAATTTTAATATATACGTTGCATACAACATTTCACTCTTCAAAGCGACGTAGTAAAAGATTTGTTTTATTTATATAGATGTTAAATATATTCCTTACCTGTAACATATGGTATCCTATACTCTAATATGAGTAAGGTTGGCATGTATGTTTGCTTGCTTGCTTGTTTGCTTGCGACACTGATCTCAAAAACGGCTCCAACGATTTCCTTCAAATGTTCGAAATAACTAATTTCTGGGATAAAAATAAGTTCTAGACAGGCCTCATCCCCAGGAAAAATCAAATAATGTAAAAAAAACTAAAATGAAAAGTTAAACAAATTAACATTGGGCTTATGGAGTTTCAAATCAAAACAAAAGAATTTTAACAGCTGTTCATAATCAACCAGGGAACTGTCAAAATAATACTCATGCTTTTTATTATTATTAACATGTGGTTTCCTGAGAGCAGAGATTAAAAGATTTGAGTGAAGATTACATATATAGAGTAGTAAAATAAATCAAAAGGACATTGAACTATAAATAACAACTGGAGGGACCTTAAAAATGCATACTGACTGGCCTTCCCCCGAGCAAAGCTCGGCCCCCCGAGGTACTTGCTAATAACTTGTCCATAACGTATTGGCAGCCGCAATTCAAATCAAATTATTCCCCGTGTTAATCTTATGGGCAACAAGTTAACTTTAATGGCTGCCCGTGCCCATCAGATTTAAAAAATCCAACAATGAACACCTTTATGCACAACTACGAATATTTTGGTACCTCAATCGATAAAATCAGTTAAAATCGGTCAGAAATAACGGAGGAGTTCTTTTAACAAAAATCGGCTCACCGTATTAATATATAAGATACTTTATTAGTATGGTTAATTAACCTTAATAGGGATTCGGGTTTCCGGGATCTCGAGATGTCGTAGTCCCGGTCAATTTTGGGTACCTGATAATCCCGGGATTAACGAGATTGCAAAAAGGTCCTTATTTTCCATGGTGTTGTATGATTTGTATGTTTAACTACTTCAAAAATCGTCTTTACGAACATATTTCAAACCTTAGGATCTAATGTAGAGTTAAAATCATTGAGGTTTTTTTCTTAACATAATTATTTATTTGGGCTAACATGTCAAGATTATCTAAGGAATAAATATCAATGGAACCGAAAGAGATCTCATATTTCCAAGAACTGGAGGCGCGTGAGGTAGGTCAACAACGGTACTGCCAAAATCACATGTGGCAAAACAATATTTGCTAGCTGCAAAACTATGGTTTAAAATTGCGTCAAGTGTCCCGGATTTGGCGAGTTTGCTAGACTCTACTGTAGTTAATTTTAAATTTGAATAAAAATTATGTTAGCTTTGTGTATATGTCTTGAGGACATATTGCATATGTCATTGTAGACCTAAATAATAAAATAAAAAAAATAATTTAAAGGTTTGGGGGTGACCGCCCCTATAACCCCCCTTGAATCTGCGCCTGATTTTATTGCTGGTTTTATTCAAACTCTCAACACCAATCACAACGCCCTGAAGTTGTCACAGAACGACAGAGGTAAAACAACTTTCTCGATATGGAATGGAGGGGAGCGGAAGTTTTGTTATCTGATGCAATAATTTAATATTTAGGTATAATGAAGGTGCAACATGGAGAATACTCAGCTTTCTTCCCCAATAATGCCTTTCAACAAGCAAACTGCTCTAGAGGCACTACTGCATATAAACTCATATGTAGCTTTGCTTGTTTCTCCATGAGAATAACATAGAAAACATATTTTTGGATTTTATCCATAACCAGTTGAGCTATGTTGATAATTCATAATACTAATTTATGTTAGCTCTTTCAAATGGTTTTTGTTTATATTGTTGTATTTTTGTATAAATAGGAGTAAAAAAATGCCAAAAACCCATTTTTTATGTTTCATACCCCCATGCCCCAATAATCCCCCAATAACCCACCGTTGCCCTCATACCCCCCTCCCCCGGAGCTGCCGTTAATGGAATATAGTTTGTTAAATTTATCAAATACATGGAATATAGTATAGAGAAGCCTAAGTGTAATAGACTGTGGACGTAACAGTACAAACTAACATTACTGACAAGAAAAATATTTAAAGTTAAGATATTAAATGAACCTCTGAGCGAGCGAGGGCTACCCTCCAGAAAAATTATCTGAGAATAAGAAAAGAACCGGAAGCCGACTTCCGGGACAAGGCCAGTGTCGCGAGCTAGTCGTAGTTCCCCAGTCCGCCGCCGCCGGCCGAAATTCTAGGAGCGCCACTGTACAGTCAGAACACACGGCCCCACAACTGAAACGCGCATAGTACCCAATACAGGGGCCGTCCAACAAATGAGCACCAAAGACTTGGACTTAGAAAAATCTCTCAGAAATTGACTAAAAGAACTACGGGGCCGTGTGTAAGGCCCCGTAATTTGTGGCAGCCCCCGAGTACGGCCAAATACACACACATGGCCTCGCAAATATAAGGGAACATGAACACACACACACACACACACACACACACACACACACACACACACACACACACACACACACACACACACACACACACACACACACACACACACACACACACACACACACACACACACACACACACACACACACACACACACACACACATATACAGTGTCATTTTTTCCATTTTTTTATATATATGTGTATATATATATATATATATATATACAATTTTGAACGACCCCCCAAAACGTGTTCAGGGGGTCACGTAAGGAACTTCTATGGTGGTCCTGGTCTTAAGTTTCACCGTGCGGGTAATGCTAATAGTTCACTTTCCAAAGGAAATTCACTAATAATAATAATAATAATAACAATCGTACATCCTTATTGCCAGAAAAAACAATACTATTTCCTTCCTGCACCTTTCGGTTGAAGCATGGTGATTACTAGAAACTAAGCATTCCTCTTGATCCAACCTTGTCATACTATCACTTCACAAGTGAGTTTTAATCATCCGTTCAGTCGGCCGAAATCAATTTGTGATCGCGTTTCCGCTCGAGTTGCCTAAAGAGAAAATTGACAGGTGACTTAAGCGGGGCTGAGTCTCCCTTAATTACTCTCAGGTGGTCCGCGCGAGCGGGGGAGGCAATAACCAACCCCCCTCCCAAATCACCCTCTTTAGCCTCTGACGCGAAGCGACGTGGACGCGCGTCTTTTTAATTGCCATCGCCCTCGGATCGAGTTTGACCCCGGGTGATTGATTTCCAGCGCGGCACGGGTCGCTGGGGTCCTGTAATGGATACGAGACGCAGAGATCACTACGGAATAGAAATTCAATTATGGGTAGCCTTGCTTTTTATTTTGGTTTAATTACAACGTATAATGCTCTAATTACAAATTAAAGTTCACAATTTTACGCTCTATCCTTGGAAGTGAAGACGTTGATAACACAAATTTTATTAGAATTTTAGTAATAATGTTACCTCGGGGCTCGGGGACCGAATTTTGCTCGAAGAAAGCCATTAAGTTTGTTTGTTAATCCTAGGGTAATTTTTCACCACGGCCCTCTCATGTCGATGTTTAATGTCCCTTCTTCAAGTTGAATGTATCTTTAAGCTTTAAAGTAGTATTTTTATATTTGCATTAAACACATTAATACATTTTTTAAATAACCACTCTATATGCCATATTCATTTATTGGTTTTACTTACTGTCTTTAGGAAACCACATGTTGGTACTCAGGACATGCAAGTATTTCCAATGTATTCATAAATAACCCTATTACTTTGACAGTTCACTGGTTGATTGTAAACAGTTATCATATTTTTTTATTTTAAACTCTATTTTCCAATGCTATTTTTTTACTTTCCAAATTCGTGTTTTTATATAGATATTTCTGAGGATGGGACCTGTCTATAACTTATTTTTAACCCATATTTTACTGTATTTATTCACAACTTTTGAAGGAAATAGTTTGAGCCATTTTTGAGATCAGAGCCGCAACCTAGCAAGCAACCAACCAAGAAATTACACCTTACTCATATTAGAGAAAATTATTTGTTTGGAATTTAAAATTATATATTTTCAATTTTGTGCGTGGATAGCTGTATACTTTCAAAATGATACCTCCGGATCTCAGAAACTCCGATTTATTTTCTGGAATGGCATCACAATGTAAACTCAGAATCGTATATGAGCTGGATAATCCCAAAAGAAATATATTTGCTCAGATTTGAGGTACTGGATTCGCTTGTTATTGGTAATGGCAATTTAAAAAAATAAACCAGAAAAAATTGTTACAATTTTAAGTTAATAATAATTGTAATTTAATACAGCTTTAACCCGGGTAGGCACGAGCCCTTGTCCACATGGTGTTCTGGGAACATTCGTGTTTCCGTTTCCGGAAGTAAACTCCCCTCCCCTCCCCCTAATTAGCCCCTCTCCCCCTCGTCACTTTGTACCTGTCTCTAGCAATCAGCCGGATCGTTAACTTTGTCGTAACTTTCAGCCGTAAGCAGCCCGGAGGGGGAGTCAGAATAGACCAATGGACCATTAGCATTCAAAATGTCATGAGAAATGCTCATATTTTTTTGAATAATCCAGATCAATAGATCTAATTTTATTTGTTTAATACAGTTAAGTAAATTAAATTAATTCACGAAGTTGATCTCAAGACGGATGTTTCCACTTGAATCGTTTTCATCCCATTTTAGGGGTATTTCAACGTCCCATAAAATGGGATTTTGGGCGACCTTCATTTCTTACAACCCCTCAGCTATGTAAAATTGTATTTAATAAAATTCTTAATAACCACATTTTGCCGATAGTAACTCGTTAAATCTGTACATATTTTTTTTATTTAAATGTAAAAAGTCGTGACCCTTATTAGGAATAGGTTTAAATGGTGGGTAGGGTGGGTTTACATAGTTTCCAATTACTATAGATTTATAACTATAAGAGGTCAGTGATTTTAAAAACATGTGGCTTATTTGTGTAAATAGTTTTGTGAATAAACTTTACGTGAAAATTATAATCCAACGAAAACATGAAAATCCATTTTATAGTTAAAACCAATGAATATAAGGAGATAATAAAATAAACCAACTAATAGAAGTGCATATTGATTTTAGAAACTCAAGGGTAAATGAAGGATTTTTAACAACAGATTGAGGGATAAAGTGGGATTTCTGTACGTATTGTGAGGGAACTTTTTACCACGGAATGGAAAAACTGGTGTGATGACATCACGTGGATTTCCCGCCTCAGTAGAGTTCCCCATGACTCAACCGCCGGACACTCTCACGTAGGATTGAGAGGCCAACGTTATGGCATTAATTATGTATGAAATAGAGTAGGCTATCCTACGACTGAACTTGAAGGAACTGCCGTTTGGTTGCTGTGACAGAAATGTTTCCATTTCCAATCATCCTGTAAGTTACCAAACAAAACGTCCACAATTTATCTCAAAAATCGGTCTTACAATATTAGATATGTGCATAAACACTTAGGAACCAGCCCCTCATACTTTCTGATGGAAATGTTATGGAGTTTTCTGATTAGCTGATGACTATATAAACGCGTACTCTTTATAAGGTCATTAGTATACACAGAACGAAGCTGTGGCATTGATTAATATTTATATACCCACGTAAACATATGTATATAATAAAAATAAACTTACCCACCATTACCGTTACACTGATATTCCTATGCCATCGCTAAAGGTGACGTGGGATGCTGAGGGGAGGGGAGGGTGACATTTTTTGCAGCGTGGATAAAGTTAGCGTCTAATTGAAGCTTATCCCTCGATAATCCGACATGTTTTGGACAACTTCCTGTCGGATAAGCCGTTCTGATCCGGGCTGACAGGCGCGCCGTGCGCAGAGGGGTAAATAATAATTACATGCGCACAACCCTGGGTAGCCATCGAGCCTACTGATGCTCAAAGGCAAAACTTAATTGCTGAATTTGAAGCGTGTAAAATTATTGTTTATTGGCTCATAGATAAGCCTGATTTCCGCTTGCGCTTGGAGGATATTTTCTTGGATATTCGGTCTGCGTCATTACATTTGCATGTGTAAACGCTCCATACAAATTATTTATTTATTTATTCTTGGAGATTTTTACGTCTAAAACTATTATTTTGTACTCTATTGTGATAAAAAGCACTTCCCCTTCAGGAGGGGCCTTTTAGGATTACTGTATGAAAGACATCTACCCCCAAGACTCCGCCCCATGGGCTTTCAAAGTCCTAATATTAATTTACGGAAGATTTAGTTTATTAACTAAGTTGAATCTTTAATCATCGGTACCTGGGGGCCGAGCTTTGCTTGGGGGAAGGCCACACAGTTTGATTAGATGACTTGGAGTAATATTTCACCACTTCCCCCTACTGATAATCAGATGTGTTTAACTCATTTGCCTCTTTTCTACATTTTTAAGGTCACTTCAGTTGTTATTAATAGCTCAATGTCCCTTTGATTTATTTTACTACTCTATATATGTAATAATTACTCAAATCTTTTAATCTCTGCTCTCAGGAAACCACGTGTTAATAATCATAAACAACATTTTAGTTCAACTTTGACAGTTCCCTGATTGATTATTAACATCTGTTACAATTCTTTTGTTTTGATTTGAAACTCCATAAGCCCAATGTTAATTTTTTCAACTTTTCAATTTCGTTTTTTAACATTATTTGATTTTTACTGGGGACGAGACCTGTCTAGAACATATTTTTATACCATAACTTAGTTATTTCCAAAATTTGAGGGATATCCTCGGAGCCATTTTCGAGAAAACTGTGCAATCAACCAACCAATCAAGCAAACATTGCTCATATAAGAGTATAGGATTAAACATAAACAAAACACAGCATGACGGCAAGAACAGATATTTCAAGTATACTATATAGGAATAGCAACAGTTATAAATAATTATTGGACCTTATTCAAGATGAGTAATCCCATAAGAAAAATATTTGTTCGAATCTAAGCAACTGCGGATCCAATTTTGTATAAGACAATATTTAACTAAAATAATATTGAAATGTTTAAACTTCAAGACTCAAGAGTAGCGTTGATTCTCTTCGTTTGGATTGCCTTGGTGTCATAATTATTGTAGTCGTGAATATATATTCTGCGGACTTCTGCAACGCTCTTTTTCCCTATTTTAGGGGTTCTTTACGTACGATAGACTGTAATAGATTTATTGACAACCAGCACTATACACTCACTTGGTAGCAGCCCTCTAATTTGTCTGCGTTGACATAATAGGATAATTTCAATTGATATTAGGAGTAAGAAAGCGGGGAGAAGGCAGGTGTAGAGGATAATCCCGCCAGATCCCAGGACAAAAGTTGGGATCAGTTACTGTAGCTTTGGCTTAGCCGGGCCCAACCCTTCCTACTAGGGGTTGCGTCAGTAGTTGACACGGGTCAGTTTGAGAACAGTTTCTTTTTTCATTTATTATAATCGTCGGTTGTTTAGTTTTCAGGATAAATAATAAATGTAGAATACAAACTTTCGATCCGTGATTTTGTTTTTGACATAAACTATGTCACCCCTATAAATTATTTCACCCTCCACTAATTCTAGAAAATTTATTACATTCAATTTAAATAAAGTTTTTAGTTCCAAGGAGAAAAGGCACTATGGATAATAATTAATTGCAATATTTGGTTAAACCAAAGACTACATTTTCCTAGACATATCCACGCATCACATGTTTGCTTGACCACTCACAATCGTTGATTTATTTGTTATCTTAAAACAGAAAAATATACCTAGTGATTTCAGATAGCAGAATTTCGATATCTCGAACAGTCACCGCAATAACAATCGTAAATATTGAAAGTTTTGAAATGTTATCGAACGATTATTACTTGTGATATCGACATTTTGTTCACTGAAATCACTAGGTATTTTTCCTCTCTTTAAAATTAACCAAAAATCAATAATTTCGAATAATCTGTTGAGGAGGGGCAGTGTTTGAAAGTTAACATTGACCTTATGGGGGAGCAGGTAGGAACGCCACATGTTTCGTGACTGGAGCCCCCTCTTGAAGTATTACTCGACCTATAAATGAAGATACAAAGTAAAATAAGTATCAAACTTCCTCCACCTCCGTTATTCCCCGTCAAGTGGGCGGAGACGCGTCAAAACATCGCGTGAGCTTCGCTTACAGCTAAGGGCAATTTGTCGAGCGAAGCGTGCGAGACGAGTAGCAGCTGCCGCCCGGTAAACGGAAACAAACGTTTTGAGAGCACCGGAACATGTCAATCGAACCCTTTGACTCCGGCCGCTCACAATTTTATTTATTATCACCTTCCGACACGGTGCGGGAGCCACTCGGTGGAAACGTCCGTGAGAATCGGGACGACCGGGTGAAACGAGCTCCCCTCGGGTGTCGGAGTCTGTCGGAGTGCCGGGGCTGGTATTGACGCGAGGTTCAAGCTGGATCACTCGACCTTGTCCAGGATTGTAATTAGAATTATAAAAGAATTTCTTGGGTTTTGTTTGGAGATTAATAGCCTCTAATTCTATTATTTTGAGAACATTTTTGGTATTGATCTTTTTGGGTTTTTTGGGGTTCTGGAAATCATCAGATTTCAGGGCTCCTCCCTACAGGCTTTCACAGTTCCAGCGATAATCTTATGGAGTTATTTTATTTTTTAATTAGTCAGCTCATTATAAAGTTTTAGAAAAATCTGGCCTGAGAGATCTGCGTGCAGAGGATGGGACACCGGCTAGTATATATGACAAATATAAGACTTTTGAACTGCCGAAGGAATAGTTTAATATTAGTAGTACATATTTATTCGTATTCACAATTTGACAGTTAAAACATGTTTGGCAATAAAGGAATACTTTGTTACCTTCTCATCGTGTCTGCTTATGACGAGAACGTCATACATTTTTGTGATTTGATGAAAATTTAATACAATTGGAAAGCATAAATATTTTGTGTCGTTTTTTTCTTTTTGCAAGGATTCGGGTCAGGGCAATAACAGCATGAGTCGAAATACCCACTCTTATTAACGAAAAGCGACTTTTTGTTCAGTCACTACTACGGCATTTAAATTATAAATTGAGGTATATCATAACCATATTAACCCAAAAGTTTATTCATACTCACCGATTTAACATTTAACTATTGCTGTCTTACATTTTTTTATCTATTTTGGAATCACGACCAATAGTGAAATATGTCTCTAATCCGTGAGGCCGTCTCGGTCGCCACGTTGTCGCGCAGACACGTTACGCAAGATCGTTCCCAGGCAGCCTCAGGGAATCTCAGGAGAGCGAGATGTAAGCCGATCAGGTGGAAGTGATGGGGTAGGTGTCCAAGGGGCTTGGGTGGGCCTGCGGGAGGCGACACCGCTACCCGAGTCTTGAGTCACTCATTAACTTACACTATATTCACACGGCCTCGGGAATTTCAGGTGACGCCAGGGTGTAAACCCCAAAGGTCAATATCGTGTTTGATAATAATGAAGTAATTGGGATTTCAAGGGAAACCCGTCAGAAGAAATGTAATTGAATCAAAGGGACAGTATTAAAATTATCTCGCTTGGGACGTTATTAGCTTAATATTGACAAACAATTACTCCCTCTAACATTTATTTTCTTGAATTAATTTCTAACTTTTTGAGTAAAAATATATCAAAACTCATTTATGATATACTCAAACCGCCACTACAGCAAACATAAATGTAGGAGTTGCTTCTCACAATCTAAATAAGCTGCAGCATATGGAACTAATATTACTGTATCCAATTCCTGGTATATTACTTTTTCCCTGGTAAATTATTTGATAGTGATATGCATGTAAATTAGTAAATGTTATAAACGGTGAGTAAAGTAATGATATGTAAAATATAAATGATTAAGGTCAATACTTGTATATCTTTATTTCAGAGAATACGTTGTTTATATGATCTACTTTTCCTTGTTTACACCCACAAATGTTAATGTGAACATGTTTTTCTTCACACGATGCTTCATAAATCGGGTAGCATTATTTCTATCTCCCACTCATATGTATTGTTTTTTGGCTAAAAAAAGGTTGCTACATAATAAAGATTTTGTGAGAAAAAATGAGCCTTTATACATGCATGCATTCGAGCACCTGGATTTTCTAGTAATATAATACTTGTGCAGTCCGAATTGAAATATGTAATAATTTATTCCCATAAAGAGACATAGTAGTATGTTCATGAACTATAGGACAGGAATTAAAATCAATACTCAACAATAGTGTAACGTTACTGATATATTCTATACATATATGTGTATTATGTTAGAACGTATTCTACTGTAGTTATACATAGTGTTCAACATATAGGGCCAAGTATCGACTAGTTGTGGGGTACAATGGACGCCGCGACGCCGACGCCTGCGCGAGACGTCGTTTCCATGGCTACCCCCTCGGCCCGCCCCCCATTGTCAGAAGTAACAAACTACCGAGTTGGAAATAAACGTCTATTTCTGCGCTTCCAGAAGTTATTGTCTTCTGGAGCTTTTGCCAAGCTCCTCAGTTTACTAATAATCTATGAAAGTTGTTGGTTGTTTGTATTTCTTCGTAATGCAAGACTAACCAAAAATAAACTCGTCCTGCACCTACTACACTAAAAACATTTCATACTTTATAACAAAGTAAATAACAGTACAACGGTTGTATAGATAAAGTTTGTCTACACAAATGTTTCGAGAGGAGCAAGTAGAATTATCACTGATTGGCATGAGCGAGTCCCATAACTCGAATTTCATAAAAAAATATATTTTGTATATGCTGATGTAGGTGAAAATTACTTTGATAAGTTTTGGTTGTTTTCTATGCAGAAGAATAATTATAATCACGAATACACCTTATTGGCTTTCAATAGTCATTGAAAATTTTGATAACTTTAATATATTCATGAGATATTAACGACGGCAAGCTTAGACAAACGCGATCACAGTGAACAAGTGGTCAATTTGAAGTTCCATCTCATTCGTTGTAAGGAAGCATTGAGTTTATATAAACTACCTGATTTAAACCTCCACCATTTTTACATCTGTAAGCTTGCAACGACCCAGCAGAGAAGAGTTTCTTTATGAATACAGTTGGAATTCCGTAAACTGTGTACGCTATATCTTAATGGAGTTGTCAATAAATGATTTTGATTGAATAATAATTATGTCTTACTCCCCTACTGAATACATCATTTTTTGAACACGCTTGAAGAAGTTGCAGTAGATCGCTGTTGTATCTATTCAGTGCATCTACAATTAATGGTATTGTAAAGAAATTTTAGGTTTAAAAACACAATGTCAATTTACCATCAAGATTTATTTAAACAACTGAACACAACTAGTTAAGACTCAATTTAATCTAAACTTGTTTAATTTAGTTTAACGTCTATGTACAACGTATTTAATAAAATAAACTACAACAAGAGAGATTAAAACGACTTCAAGTTGGTTCGGATTTTCCCAAATTCTGTTTAACGTCGATATTCTAATGGAGACCCACAACTGAATGCTTCAGAGAACATACAACTCCTCTCACTGATTATTTATTTACCAAACTCAGATCCCGATTAGGAGGATTAGAAACGTCTCCCCCCTTATAGTAAAATAATGACTAGAAACTTCTCAAATGATAATTTCATCCTGTATCCTATTTAACAACCCGCTATTAACAATCACTTTTTAAATTAATCATGTCAGAAACAATCAAAGAATTAATGTTACATATCAACAAATTCTAATATGTAAAATAAAATAAATTAGTTTTAGATTAAAAGTCTACTGCTCTGCATATTGGAACATCATGCTGATCATGGAAGGTTTATACACAAAGTTTTTACACAATGCAAAATATCGACATTATCCTAATTAATAAATTATTTGTAAATTAAAAGTCCACCGATTTTGATATTGGAACCTGATAATCCTGGAAGGTTTATACACACAGTCTTGACACAATGCAAAATGCCGACACTATCCTAATTAAAGCATGTACATCTGGCGAATCAGTTGTGATGTCCGTGGGTCATCTCGGTCTTCTTGCGCCCCTGAAACATAAAACACTTATATAAAGAAAATAATAGACGTTTTAATATCGTTTCTACATTTAAAACGCGAGTTTTGGAATACTCGTAACCAAACGGGAAATCCGCCGTGTTATAAGGCCGCCAAATAGGTGTTATCCGCCAAATATTATAAGGTGTTATTGCGACAAAAACCCATCATATATTGTATCAGAATGTTTGTTATGATTCCTACGTGTGTACAAAAATAAAATAAAACATAATCAATAATGCCATTGGACTTCACCCCACTGGCACTGAAAGTTTCTACAGCGATGGTGATTTTATTTGCATTTGTACATAGACTACATTTGTGCAAAACTTCAGCAGAATTGGTCCAGTGGTTTTGGCCGTGATGGAGCAATAGAGACAGACCTCATTGTAAATAGTATTGATGATCAACAAAATCATGAAATATGACTTGAATTTTAAATAATATGATATGGGTGTCGGGCAAGTCTCCTGCCTCGTGCAGACTTGTACGGTTTCTTGACCAGGGTCATTGTAACTGGTGGCCCAAAGCTAGGTACTTACAGTTGACCGTGGGATGCAAGCCATCAGCCTCTATACTACAAATATATTTGTCATTATATTGGGGTTTAGATCATCTTAGATACAATACATTATAGATAGGAATAATCATTAAATCCTCGATTAACCTGACATTTAATTTAACATTTCCACTGATATCCGTGTAGTAGCTGGATTATTAGTTTTCACATTCAAATTCTTTAAGAGTGGTTCCAGTCACGTAATATTTTACTAGCTTTACTTATAAATAAAGACTGTCAAAGGGTTATATTTGTAAATAACATCACTGAAAAACCCAAAAGGTTAGTCTTAACTGAGAAAAAGGTTGATATTTACTGAGTTGTAGGGTAAATATAGCACCAACCGAGTTGGTTGGTTACCAGTAACCCTGTGAAATGGGTCAGTGATTATGGGTTAGTAATGACCGAATAAGTAGGTTAAACCATTGAGCAAGTACTGTAGATCATAAATGACCGAGTATATTTTTAGTTGATTTAACTTATCAAGTTGGTTGTTTTAACCTAGCAGTTAGATTACTTTGACTGAGCTAATGGGTTACTCTAACCAAGTTAATGGATTACTCCAACCCAGCAGTAGGGTCACTCTAACCCAGCAAATGGTAACTTTAACCGAACAGCTGGGTTAAAAGTTAAAACACCTCACGCCTCGTGGTTTCAACTTTTACCATGTCCGACTTCGATGATCATGAATATATGTGGAATCTTCTGACCAACTTGGACCTTGGCTCATATATTTCATCATTTGAACTTACGTTGATAAAGGTTTTCTTAATTGTGGTGTTTCAGGTTAGGAATTCAAAATTTAATATTGGTCTGCTGATTACGGTTTTAATTTGGTATTATCAATCCAACGCTGTTGAAAGTTTAGCTAAAAAGCATCTTTTAGAACAAATATCAATGAGGTTTTTGAGAATGCCCCAAAAAGTGGGATATTCTGTACCCTACCTTAGCCCTAAAGGGGAATTTGTTTACCTTAAACCTAAGATAAAACATTCTGAACAACTTCATTGACATTTATTTTAGTAACTGTGTTTTAGCTACATTTTCAATAGAGTTGGATTGGTAAAACTAAACTGAAACCATACTCAGTAGAACAACATTAAACGTTGAATTCCTAACCTGAAACAACAGAATTGAGAAGGCCTTTCTCTACGTACATTTAAAAGATGAAAAATATGAGCCTAGGCCCCAGTTGGCCAAAAGGTTCCTCACATATTTACAATCACTGAAGACTGGCATAGTAAAGTTCAAACCACGAGACAAGAGGTTTTTTTAACTTGTAACCTATGACCTGCGTGTATTCTTCGACGAACTCGCCACTCAAATCGGCTCAGATCTGCTCTCGTTGCTCTCTCTTCAGAGAAACAGAGAAACAGCTGTTGTCAACATAGCAAAGTTAGACAAAACTAATGCTGCTAACCTAGCAAAGACGGTTATGAGCCACCCATCACACTACTGCAGGTTACTTTTCACCGATGTGTTGGTTAAATTCTCACCAATCACAGGGTTAAATATTCAAAATCCATGAGTAATTGGCAACTACTTCTCAGTAGAAATTAACCCAGAGTTTACTCGGTTGGCGTTTTTCATGCTATAAGTTTATGTTTAACCGACATTAGTAGGTCAAATAAACAGTAAGTTAACAGTAAAAAACCACTCGGTAGCAAATAACCGCATATACATTGACTAACGTAAGTTAGTTACTAATGACTATGCGGCACTGGTTGCTAGTAACCAACAATTGGTTTCTGCTGACAGAATAGATTTTAACCCAGACTCGGTTAAACTCTGACTTTTTCCGTGGCAGATGAACATGCTATTTAATTGGTCAACTCTAGATATCCCTTAGTTAAATAACAACCATGGTCCTCTCAGAATGTTTTGAGCTGTCACTTCAATTTACCTATTGTGGTTTGTGGCTCTGCTTAGTTTTCTGGGGTAAATTATTGAAAATCTTTACTGCTGTGTAGTAAGCTCCCTTTCTCAAACTTTGCTGTCTTGCGAGGAAGACGAAACAGTAATTTAAAACCAAACATTCTGCTTATAATCAAGAGAAAATCACACATTATGGGTCAGTAGGTCCTTTGGATATGCGTGTGTAATACCGAGTTAAGTTTTATCTGGTTTAAACATCGTACAGTTATTGTTATACCTTTACAAGTTAAAATTACAGTCCCAAAATACAGTTTTTCTAGTACACAGTTTTATATCACTTACATATGTTATGAGCTGAATAAGGTATAACAAAACACTCACTACTGAAATAACAACACCATCTGTACTGTGCTGTTATCTAACTTTGTCTACAACTTAAAAGATAGTTCAACTTTGCTCGGTGTCAAGCAACAGGTGCATTAGTAACATTGGTAATATATTACTAACCACGTGACATTGTTTTATAAGAACGTTTCATCCTTCCTTCCAATAAATCAGCATATGCTCCAATACCTAACACATTACTATTATTTTGATTTATTCAAAGTGTCTGGCTTATTGATGGTAATTCCTTATATTTTTAAGGTATTGAATAAGAATAGATAAATCAATTAAAATAATAACCCTTCTAAACCAGTTATTAAAGTATTTACCACCCTGTTAAATTATGTAGTTTATTTTGTAAAAAGTGCACAGATTCATAGTCGTTTAATTCTTTTTTTGTCATTCTGAATACTAAAGGCATATTATGTAAAACGTGTTATGTTTCTGATATCCACCCAACCCAGGAACACATATATTTATGACATTGACTTGAGATACTGTATGTGCATTGTCCTCTTGTGCAGAAGGTCCGTCATCACCAAAACACGATGTTTTGAGAATGTAACTCGCTTAGTATGGAGCTTAGTGTAGCTTAGTACATTTGAGCTTGTTTTAGAATATTTTTTATTTATTTTACTTTAAGTTTTATTTCTAGGCCTTTCTCGCTTGTAGTATACAAATTTAACAAGGTTTCACTTTGGTTTCGTAAGTAATTATAAAAGTCTTACTCGATTATGTAGAGGGAAGCTTACATAATTGGCAGCATCGTGTACAATTTGGACCATAAGCGTTCTCACAAAATCGTGTATCATATAACCGTGTAAAACATATTATATAGACCGACTTTATCTCAAATAAAGGTTGTTATATATAAAGATAATTAATGCCTGAAATCATCACATATGTCTATAATGGATTTAAGTGTCGTGAAGGAACTTCTTCACAGAGCAATATCAACCTAGCATCACAACACTCCTAAGTGACTTTGAACTGTTTTTAACTTGTCTCTCAGCTCCCACAGTGAACTTCTTCACAGAGCAATATCAACCTAGCATCACAACACTCCTAAGTGACTTTGAACTGTTTTTAACTTGTCTCTCAGCTCCCACAGTGAACTTCTTCACAGAGCAATATCAACCTAGCATCACAACACTCCTAAGTGACTTTGAACTGTTTTTAACTTGTCTCTCAGCTCCCACAGTGAACTTCTTCACAGAGCAATATCAACCTAGCATCACAACACTCCTAAGTGGCCTTGAACTGTTTTTAACTTGTCTCTCAGCTCCCACAGTGAACTTCTTCACAGAGCAGTATCAACCTAGCATCACAACACTCCTAAGTGACCTTGAACTGTTTTTAACTTGTCTCTCAGCTACCAAAGGGAACTCAATTTACTTGGCCTTATTCTCAGCCTAAGCTTATATACTCCAGCGCCCTGAATGTTCTGCTCATTTTGCTTACCTTCCTTTAGCAACTGTTATTGAAATAAATAATATATTTTGAATTTCAAGCATTTCAAATGGTTTGGATATAGAATTACTTTTTTAATGAAGTTCGAATTTCCGGTGGATTACGTTTACACAAATATATTTTTTACTATCAGAACGTTATTTCATTTTGCAATATGAAGTAAAGATATGTAATTTTAATAAAAAATATTCATTTGATAAAAGTATTTAACAGAAGAATGATACATTTTTTCCGAGAAATATTTCCATATAAAAACAAAGATTGTCATTCTGTTGATTGATTCAATTCTAAACGGAGATGAGATTATAAAAAAATTATTAAACTTTACACATATTTGTGTGAACATTTATTATACACAGGTATACAAAATAAATCCTCTCATCGCTGTAACTTATTTGACAAAAGCCTATATTATGTTGAGGATTTAGTTCACAAGTAGTGTACAATTATATTCGAGTGACTAACATGATCCCACCACTTGTAAAACAAAGAACAAAGAACAGAATAACGAAAGGAAACAATAAATAACAACAACCAAGTCTTAAAACAATATATTTTAATTACATGCTTTGGTAAACCCGAAATAAGACAATTTACAGATATACAAGAAAATAATAAATGCAGCAAAATAACTTAAAATTAAATTTACAAATTAAAGAGGAATAATTTTGAACTGAAATAAATATCGGCAAGTAAACATATAACTGGTTACCATAAAGCAAACCACTGAAAAATATTAATTTGTACAATATTTAATAAAATAAGATACTAACATAAAAAGAGTGTTGTATACATAAAATGCCTATTTGGTAAAATGACATAACGTCATCTAGGCGTCATCTTGTTCAAGATTTATATAGGCTCTAGGATAGGTTTATTTAAATAGCACTCCAACACTGAATAATGAGAAGCCTGAATTGATCCGGGATACATTTATATTATGTAACTTACTACTAGGAATGTTGAGATCATAAAAATGTGTACGTTTTTTCGCGAATAATTGCTACTTTTTTCATGACATTTTAATTTGATTTCTGTTGATGAGAGCTTATTCAAGTATTCGATTCAGTGAGAATTCTAACACTTGCGCCACGGCTGATGCGGCGCAGTCCCGCAATCATATAATCCCAAGCGCAACCGTAGCTGAGAACTGCGGCCTGAACACACGGGCCAAGCGCGCAAATCCCTCTCGTCGGAGCAGGCGCACGAATCGCAGCTTTGTCGGATTACAATTCGGACTCTTCACGAGCAGCATTGTTTACTAGGGACGTGTTTAAATTGAATAAGAGGAAAGTATCACAAAAACTTCTATTTATACGCTAAGAAATTTTTTTTGTAAACCAAACTAATCTGTTATTTTTGAAACAATTTTGACGATCGAGGCTTTAAAAAAAATTGTCTAGATTTTTAGTTGTGCAAAGTAGTTTTTCCATTTTTGATACTTTGATTTTTAAGTGTACTGGCTTAAGTTCTTTCTTCCCATAAGAATAACTCGTACATCAATCTTTTTATATAATTCTGTACGCGAAATTTGTAAGTCAAAATTATGGGCATTAGGTAGATGGCAGGACGATGGGATTCGGCTCAAATTAAAGGTCTTGATCCCAGAGACTCGGTAAAAATAGCAGTAAATAGTCAAAAGTTACCAGCAAACAATAAAACGTAAAAAATTCCCCATTATAAAAGCATGGGAATTTCAAAACGCATGCATTGTTTACATTAAATATATGATCCTACTTCTAACTTTGCTCGGATTCAAAGAGCAGGCCCAAAACTATACGATAAGACTTGTAAAGACTGTCAGTACGAACAAAAATTAAGTCGTTAATTGATTTTTTCACTTGGGAATTCAAAGATGAAAATGCATAGCAATGTCACAGAATAAAATAATTATGAAATCAGTGCAGTCATGTTTAATAATGATTAAACATGAAAATAGTTTTACCCAATTAAAACCTTCTTACAAGTTGTAAGCTTGCGAAATCGACCCCTCCTATCACAATGAAATGGGAAATAACAGTCTAATTATTCAAGCCAAAACAGCGCACAAAGAAACAAAACAACGTCATTTAACAAACTAACGACCGGTTTTTGCTTGTGGCCCTCGGACGCCCTTTTAAAACAAAGGCCGCTACACGGATAGGGCGCAGGGTCATTACTAGGGTCAAAGGGCCATTTAGCCGGACACAACCCTTTGACTAATGTCCGGCACGCCCTGACATAAATAACAACACATCTGCCAACAACCGGACTGGTTCCAAGGCTATTAACAACTGCCTAATGTTGCAGACGGAGCAAAACCGGGCACGACTAATATTTTTCGAATCACAACTTAAATGTCTGTATGGGATTTTAACAAGTACAATTTAAAACATTATTAGGAACGTGACTTTATAAAAATACATGTTTTAAAATATTCAGTGTTGGGGTAATTATTTTACTAGTATTATTTTGGTACACCACTGTGTACCAAAGCCTCCAGTTAAAATAACTTAAAATACACAACGGAAATTAAATTAAAAATCCTAATTGCATACACAAATTGGTACAACAAATAGGTCAAACAGACATGAGTATGTAATTTAAAAATAAAAACATAATACATGCTAAAAAAATTAAAGGAGCGAGGATGTAATTGTAAACTTAAATTTAAGGACTACACAACAAAAATGTCATTCAATGCCACGTCTAACATAGGCTACATGCTCCAATCTGTTGTTATTCAGTGATTTTTGTTTATGAAGGTTTATATTTTTATGATTTAAAAAAAAGTTAATTCTATTATATCCTGAAAAGAAAATGAGAATGGGGGTGTTTATTTTTCAAGTGAGGCGCAAATTCATTGAATGGCTGGATTTCAAAAATGTTTAGCATTAAGATGCGCTAAAATGTCTACAATAAAAATATTCCTCAAAAACGTTTTTCGATAACTTGAAATGTTTCAGATCCCACAAACAAGAATCTTGTACAGAACAAGAGGAGAAAATGAGCCTTAATACTAAAATAAAATCTCTATAATAAACAAAAAGTAAGCGTTGCATTTACATAACAATGTGGAACTAAGTACAATAACAATATGTACAGGGTTGGGAAGGCCTACGGGGGTGTTAGGCCTACTTGTAAGCTGAGGCCGACCCTGGGGGGTGCCCCGTGGCAACGTCCTTGGTGATGTGGCTGCTGGAGTCCGGCACCCATCCGGAGCTGGAACAGAGATGGAGGGTCAGAGATGTGTCAAGAGGTAAAAGAAGTACGGGCACGGAGGATATGGAGAGAGGGAGAGAGCAGGAGGGATGAGAGAGGTGAGAAGAGGAATGAGAGTTGTTAGGTGGAAGAGGATCAAGATGTGATACGCGATATGGGGAGGAATATTGAAGTGGTAAGGTGACGAGAGGAAGGAGAAAATGAGGGGAAGAAAGAGAGGCGAGAAGAAGAAGGTAGTAGTTGGTTTTAAGTAACGTTAGAGGAGGCAGAAAGAAGACGGTCAGAGAAGTGTAAAGGGGAGGATAAGAAAGCTATCAAATCTTGAGAGAGGAGTGTTAAGATTCAAGACTAAGAAAGTAAATAACTAGACACAGATATATGTTAAACAAAGTGATGTTAAATTCTATGACGAATATGATAATAGAAGCACATGATTAAATTCTCCGCTTAGGATGGGAAACAACGGGATGTTAATAGATCTTGTCATAACTTAACATTGTAAAAGCGCTTAACATTGTAAATGGAGAAGAAAACGTAGAGCAGGGGAAAATATGCGATGAGGCGGGGAGCTAGGGGGATGAGATGATATTGCATTTCAGGAAGAAGATTTGCAAGGCAATTCAATGTAAGTTTCAGACTAACGTTGGAACAATACGAATGATCGACTTGTCCGAGTATTTAAAATGTTGGTGTTCTTGGGTTGAAGGATTACAATAAAGAGAAGAAGAACTAGGTAGGAAAGGGAGGAAGGAGAAGACTCAAATTTTTTAACACCTGTAGTTGAATTTGAGAAAGGGGGTTACTAGAGGAAACGGAGGAAAGTAGGGTTCTGACTTGATTAAGCGTTAAAAATGTAAATTCTTCTGGGATAGAAGACTAGGAGTAAAGACTTCTAGGAGTAAAGACTTCTAGGAATAAAGTTTAGGATACAAACTAAGACACTATTGTCTATAGTGAACGATCTTCAGTAAACTACTAGAGACAACCTATTTAGATTTGCAACCTGTTTAGAGACAAAATCACTAAATCTATCTCAAAAGAGCTACTACAAAACCGAAATGAGCGAGCCCCGGACGGACCCTCCGACTTGTTCTGTCCCAGAAAAATCTCGACCATTAGTATCTCTTAGTGAATAATGAAGACATTTCCGAACTGACAGAGGCGTCCAAAATGGCGTGGACCCCCGGGGCCGATTGACATATTGACATTTGTAGCCCCGGGGCCCAAATTACTCCCGGAATTGTTTTTGGGGGCAGCGGGGCGCCGCACCGGGGCCGTCGTTTGGAGTCCTAGTCACAATGACTCCACTCCGGGGCGCTGGCGGTGATCATTGTCGCCCTTATGTTTTCTAATGTGTTGTATACATTATTAAAACTGCTGTTTTCACTGTCGCCGGGCGGGTGATTTTTTTATTAAAACAGATTGCGAAGGGAATATTGTCGATGAACATTGATTTTCCATCTAAAAAGGGCAGGATAGAGTTTTGAATTGTTAAATTATAACAATTTGATTACAATCATTTGTTATTGCGTAGTTTTATAATTCCAGTTACAAACTCAACAGGATTTACTACGTTAATTAAGTCGTTAATTCGTTACGTAGAATCTAAAATTATTAATGATGTATGAAAAAGTTTGAAATGAATTGTAGAGGTTTGTTTGGTTATAAGGTAAATCACAGAATGAACAAAGATTACTCAAAATTAATTTTTTATCATACTGGACGAAAAGCGGCTGTTTTTGGGTCTTTAATTAGTACGTAATATCGCATATTTCTGATACGTTAAAATAGGACACCGAAAAATCAGCTGTGGATTTTTTCAGTGCGCTACACAGAAAAAACGATTTTGTTGCAGAAACAAACAAAATAGTTGCAACAACAAAATATTTCGGTTGAAATACGGACAGCAACAATATTTGTTGAAATAACCAAATTATTTTGTTGACATTTATTTGGTTATAGCAACAACATTGTTGTTGATCCTAACAACAAAATATATTGTTGAATGAATAAAATGTCTGGTTGGTACGATGACTTAACTGCAACTAATAACTTTTTAGATATGATATTACATTACCATTGATTGGCATTAATAGGCATTTTTCTATTTTAGCTTTAGAAAAATATCAGGACAACATATTTTGTTGGGAAGACAAAAGGTTTGAACTATTCCATTTTTTTGTTACAAGCAAATGGTTGTGTTTCTACTAACACTATACATTTTGTTTCCTCAACAAAATAAATATGACAACAAATATTAGGTGGCAACAACAATACACTTTTTTCTGTGAAACCTCAAAGATTGTTATTGTTCCTTTGTACGTTTGTGTAATTCAAAGGTAACAAACAAACAAACCGTGTTATACATTTTGTTTGTAAATAAAAGAAATGTAAATATTGTGAAGTTAACCTATCTCAACTTCCAAACTATAAAAATCACCTAATTTGTTGTCAAAATTTTCAACTACTAAATGCTTATATGGGCAGTATGATAGAAAATGTTGTTCATCATACGGAGCAAAAGTGTGTTTTTGTTGCTTAATCCTTTATCTGAGCTTGGCTTCGCCTCGCTCGTAAAAGCGCACCAAAAACAACCACTTTTGCTCCTTTTGATGAAAACTAATACTTTGGCTCGAGAAACTCGGAAATGTTTTTAGCGATTTGATTGGCTGTCAACTAGAAATTAAAATGAATTGGCCCTATAAGAAAATCATGGAGAGGTAATTTAAAACGCCTTCTTTTTTCACGTAAAATGTGTCTCTTTTAACCAGCCCCTTACGGAAAAATGAAAAGGTGATTTATATTGCTAAAAAATAATGTTATGTATTTTGTTCATGTTTCGAGTACTGTAAATAAACTGAATTCATATTAGGTGCTTCACGATCCAAATTAAATTAAATTACAACTCATAAACAAGTAATTCGAAAAATAACTCTCCCATGCAAATATTTAAAAAGAATGAATTACAATTAATTAATTAATTAATACAAAATATTCATCACTGTCACGTTCAAGAGTTACCAATTCGTCAAACTGTTATTGAAGAAAGCTGATTAAATTAACAACTTTGCCGCGTTCAAGGATAACAAAAAAGCTCTTTTAATAAGTGGCTTTATTGTTTTAAAAATAACTAAATTTGTTTATCATAACATAAATTTGTAGATATTCAGTATTTCGGGTTGGAATGAGGGGTGAATGTTCTCATCACTTTCTAGTAGCGACCAAATCAACACTACGGGTGTTCCGTTTCCTATCAAAACGTAGCATTTCACAAAACAATTACTGTAGAGATTCATCATTAGATAACAAACGCAATTATCCTTCATCTCGCATTCCGCCGCTCCGCCTTCCGGTGCTGGCGCCGCGGGCGCGGGCGGTGTCGGATTCTCCCACGCTTTTTGCCAGGATTATCCCATGATCCTCCTATCAGTTTGCCGTACATTAGCCGATGGCATCCTCCCTACCTGCCCCAGGCGCTTCGTCGATCTTCAAAGCGCAAATCCGATCAGCCGTTGATTACCAGTACAAATAATCATTATACTGAACCCACCCTTCCACTCCACCCTTACACTTTCTATAGATACGCCTGCGCCGAGGCTAAATAGAAACATCTTAACTGGAAAAGGGAGGTTTTTCGTTAGCTAAGTCATCCGATTTTGCCAACAATATTACCGGAATTCCCTTTAAAATTAGTTAAAATATATTTCTACACAAATTTACCGGAACATAATTAACTACTTTAGTAAAGACTATATTATTCAATTTAACTTATTTTAGTTTATTGGTTTGAAGAGAAATCCACGCTAGATAATTTTTTAGTCTAATGCATTACCCCAAAGAAATTATTCAAGACGGTGTGATTCCAATAATTTAGAATGTTATGGTACTACTCATTTTGGAATAAAATGCGCATTTTGGAATAAAGACGGCGTGATTCCACTTACCGTTTTAGTTTCACTTTGTGAGTTGGATATAAAGAAAATGAAAAGTCATACAATGGAACACTCCCTCGTGTGACATGAAAGGGCAGACGGGAGTTCTTTATCGAAAAGCGGGAGCGCGTCCTGAAGGAGGGGAGAATAGCTTGGGGAAGAGACGGGACAGTCCGGGAATTCTTCACACTTGTCTGATCTATTGAGACCGGCACTCTATCTTTTGTAATACTATGTGCCCTTTAATTTGAAAAATAGCTTTAAATTGTTTTCGGCAATCGTAAATTTTTCTCGACTATATTAATGTATAATTTGTATTAATATTTTTATTATTTGTATTTGTATTAACTTTTATGTATGCCAATAACATTTTTAACGTGATATACGCTGACATATTTACATAGAGTTGCTTATGGAATCGCAAAAAAGAAGAGTAGCACATTTTATATTAAACAAATTTTCGATTGTCTCACCTTCTATTATTAAACAAGTATTTCTTTATCCGCTTCCAACGTTATACATTTTCTTTTTCAAAAGGTGCTTTATCGTGTTTGAAATAAATTAGGTTAATATTTTCGTTTTTCGTTTTTAAAGCTGCACAAGCAGTTTTAAATATTTTAACGTACCCTTATAAAAGAGGGTTCAGCAACAAAAGTTACGTATATCACGCCCATTATTGTAATTCATGCTGCAATATGCCTCATAAGAAACCTTGACAGTTTGAACATCAGCGATAAGCGGCGGGGAAGGGGTGTAAGGGGAAGGAGAAGGGGGAGTTTAGTCAAATTGATAAGCTGAGTGAGTTATGTCCTCGAGCATTTCAACTCTAAGCTGTATCGAGGGTCCGGGGCAATTAATAACCCAGAGAACATATTCAAATATCCGCAGACAAAGAGGAGTAAATATGCGCGCCCGGGTCAAATCTACGTATCGATTTCGATTCCGACAAAGAGAAAATCCTTTATCCGAGATTTAATTAAGAAAATACGCGTAGATTTGGGGGAAGGGTTCATTCTGCAAAGCCTCCTAAATGGAAAACAAGTGCGACAGGGGGTATGGGAGGGGGAGGGGGTCGCAACAATCGCGAGGAAACACCTGCCTCCATGATTGCGTCGCCGCTGCGATCGTCACGCAGCGTGCATAGCAAGCAGGCCGTGGATGTTACAACTAGGGCGATTATGTTACACGCTACACCCTAGCACCCTCGTGACGGATAATTAATTATGCGCTCACGTGATGCGTATTATGCGCGCGCGGGTGTCTCGTTGGAACTGTTTAGGACCTACTGTACGGTGCGCTGATCATTGCTGATTTGACCGTTAACATGACGGTTTAACGCGAATTCTGACAGTAAGGGCTTGGGTTTATTTCGACAAGTTAATAATCAGTTATTTTATATTATAGTAATACAAAATATCAACAACAAAAATATCACAACAACAAAAATCTATTTTTCCCGATTTTTGTTTTCAGAAATTGGGGACATATTACATTAATCATCAGAAAAATTAGTTGTTTTAGAGTTGATTTGTCTCTATTATTGTTTTTCAACGGTGTTATGTAATGATAAAGGATCGTCGAGTATATAGACCGTATTTCGAGTTGATCACCATACTCAGTTCACTACATAATAGCAGACCAAAATATTTACCCTTTGACGATTTCCGACCTATAAAACAAACTTCCTAAACCCCTGAAAAGAACATTTCAAAATTCCATCTATTACTTGCCGATTCCCCAATATACACTTTAAGTGCTTTGTATACTTTTTTTACTACACACTTTGTGTCAGCACAAACGTTCACACAAACACTACACCAAAGCGACCGGTCATTTTACAACTTGAAAAGAGCTTAAGAGCTTGCTTTACAGAGCAGTCTGCACAATGCGGCGCTCAAAGGCGAGAGCTATCGGTGATGCGATCGGTCTCTTAATCCGTTAATACGGGGATAGTGGACGGTGGACAGTCCTCCGTGGGGGCGGATTCCCACGGGTCACGGACAGGTGCCGAGCTTCCAGGAACTAGGGAGGATGACACGGCATAGATCACGATCTAGGAGGCTGTATTCGCTGTATAGAAGGCGGTGCGGACAATATTGCGGAACGCTACAATGCTTGGCAGGTGGATTGATAGCCAGGATTGAGACGTCGCGTCGGCGGGATCGCCTTCTAGCTTCTAGGTTTTACGACATTCTGTGAAAAGGATACCTTTGTTCGGTTTCCGTCTTTCACCTGATGATATTTAGGGGTCTATCTATATAAATAAACTAGAGTTTTGTCTGTACATTGCTTGGAATTATGAAATTTTTGCATATTTTCACGTTTTACATCCTAGGGAAGCCAAAACAAGTCTTATCTCAGTTTCTGTCTATCTGTCTATCTGTCTGTCTGTCTGTCTATCTGTCTGTTTGTCTGTCTGTCTGTCTATCTGCCTATCTGTCGGTAACGCTCAAGGACGGGTTTTTGTTCGCTTTTCACGGGAAAACGGGTGCACTGACATTGATGAAACTTTGTTTCTTTGTTTTATACATGCGTGAGAAGGTTTTAGGCTACTTTAAACTGGCATACGCCTTTTGTAAAAAATTGGCTTCCGCTCAAAAACGTGTTTTCGCGCGGTTTTGATCGTGTTTGTTCGCTTTTCCCAGGGAAACGGGTGAACTGATTTAGATGAAACTTTGTTTCTATGTTCTATACGTACGTTAGAAGATTATAAGCTATTTCAACATTTCGAATAAACCTCAGGGCTATACCCCTCAGGATTTTCAAGATACCATCTTATGATTATCGACAAATGATTTATTTATACTGAACCAGTTGATGACTTAAGAATATTTATTTCATAATCAGCTGTTGCAGTTCTCATTTAAAAAGTTGAGTGAAGATTGGTAATAAATAACAGAAGTATACAGAGTGGACATATTATCTAAATCTATATTGTTCAGACACATTCACTCGCATTGTGATCACTGTAACTAAAAAACGACAATGTCTAAGAAGGTGAAATTCTGCATAGCGGTTCCCCGTATTCTGCATATGTACAATAAGGCTAGGTTTGAAACAAAATCGTACCCAACTCTGCCCTGATTTAATTTTATTGCTGACTATCTTATGGGTATTAGTTTGGACCTTTTAAGTTGAATTCGGTAGGAACATACCTAATATATCAGAATAAACGCAAGCCTATTCCCGTTAAGAACGTGTTTTAGGGCCCCACCCCCGAACATTCAGAATACTTATTTTAACAATCTTGCACCTGCTACTGGACTGATGGAGATGAAATTCGGTAGCAAAAAAAGCAGATAAAAAATACTTAAGCTATCTGCCCCACTGACCTTTGATATAATCATCACAAACTACTCAACCAATAGAGCTGAAATTTGGTACTTTAAAGGACATCAGCAACAACAACATGGCCCATAATGGGGAGTCAGGGTGTTGTTCTCTCTAGAGATTTCATACAGACACTTTGTGTGCTTGAGTCATGGGGGGACGAGATCTATGCCTCTCTAAATAGATATTTTATGTTGCCAACTACTGAGTGTCTCAACTTAACATAAATTCGAAAATTATTTTTCGATAAGATTAAAGGGTTGAGGAGTTGTATTAGGTAATTTTTAAAGTTGGGAACAGGACATTGGAAAACAGGTGGTCTCATAAACATCCCTCCTGCGCACTGTTCAATCGATGAATAACAGGAACTACTGATCGACAGTTTTATCCCTGAGGTTCATAAACAGATTAATTTCGAAATGCCTTTTGAGCCATCCTCACGTCCACCAATGAACAAGCAACAGAGATCAACATCAAGGTGATGTATCTCTTCCAAAGCGAGGAACGGGTGTGTCAATTTGTTAACACCGTCCTTTTAACCAGGACCACGCATTCCCTACCCAACAGTGTTCTCAATTCAGTAACTACCTAAATTATCTGCCAGTATATTTCGTTAATTTTTATTTATTTGTACTTAACAAATGTAAAATGTAATTTAAATATTGTAAAATTAATTCAGTTGTTATTCTTTTCAGATTCATCTATTATTTAGACATACAACCCGAAAGAAGGACGGGTACACAGCTAGTACATTATATATTTGCTAGAGAGTTATTGAAACATTAGCCATATGAAAAAAGGTAAGAAATATAATTGCAGAAAGTGAAATCTAGTTTGAACTCGGGATTTCTGGGGGTTTCCAATGTTTAAGATTAAGTTTATGTTGTGTTTGTTGAACATGAATTAAGTTATGTTTACATTTTACAACACAGGCTAAAATTGAGCTAAATGTCTCCTTGTGAAAAAGGAAAAAATCCGACTGGGTTGTTTAAGAGAGACTCACATATAGGCTTTTTCTGCAGAGACTACTGGCAAACCTGTTGTCATGTGACAGTTGGATTTAGTTTAATCGCAAAGTATTTAAACAATAAGACGTAGAATATATGACGTGCAGTGGTATATGATCGATTAAAATGTTCCTTTAACGGAACACATGCAAATATGTGGTACCAAAAATAGAGAATCTCTGAAAAGAATACAGCAAAAGTAAAAATGTAGATATAGTGTTATACTTTTCAAGTTTTCAAAATAATATTTTACGGTACTAGGTCTAAAAAGTGCATTTTACGGTACCAAAGACAATTGGTACTGTAAACGATTTGAAATGTCATATTCCTGAATTTTTTCAGGATTAAGTTTTATTTGATAAAAATGCATTTTTAGTTGAACTTTTTCGTTAAATCTCACTAACATAAACTTGAGTTGGAAATAATAAACAGTATAAAATTGTGAGTAGGGAACTGATAACTACCTGAAAATTTCTGCTGTAACAATATCACAAGAAATTTCCAAGACATAACCTGCCCCTTATAAAACAATTATTTTTGACAAATAAAAAGGTTAAATTACCTGTTGTCAACTTATAGTCCGTGTTTCGTCCGTTATTGGATAATGCGCATTTCGCCGAACTACGCCATCATCAGATCCTAGTATAAGAACTTTCTTCCCTGGAGAGGTGCGTTAGAAGTTGAAACAACACATACACAATTACACATAAACACTAACCGACGGTTTAACACAACTAGGCCTATTATCTTGCGACTCTTGAACGGGCAGGAAGGTTTGGAGGCGCGCCAGACGTGTGCCGAGACTCGACTGAGGAAGGAAGCTGATAGCGACCTGACCTTTGCCCTGATGACGTGGTGAGTGCAGAATTACACATAAACACTAACCGACGGTTTAACACAACTAGGCCTATTATCTTGCGACTCTTGAACGGGCAGGAAGGTTTGGAGGCGCGCCAGACGTGTGCCGAGACTCGACTGAGGAAGGAAGCTGATAGCGACCTGACCAGGAAGGTTTGGAGGCGCGCCAGACGTGTGCCGAGACTCGACTGAGGAAGGAAGCTGATAGCGACCTGACCTTTGCCCTGATGACGTGGTGAGTGCAGAATTACACATAAACACTAACCGACGGTTTAACACAACTAGGCCTATTATCTTGCGACTCTTGAACGGGCAGGAAGGTTTGGAGGCGCGCCAGACGTGTGCCGAGACTCGACTGAGGAAGGAAGATGATAGCGACCTGACCTTTGCCCTGATGACGTGGTGAGTGCAGAATTACACATAAACACTAACCGACGGTTTAACACAACTAGGCCTATTATCTTGCGACTCTTGAACGGGCAGGAAGGTTTGGAGGCGCGCCAGACGTGTGCCGAGACTCGACTGAGGAAGGAAGCTGATAGCGACCTGACCAGGAAGGTTTGGAGGCGCGCCAGACGTGTGCCGAGACCCGACTGAGGAAGGAAGCTGATAGCGACCTGACCTTTGCCCTGATGACGTGGTGAGTGCAGAATTACACATAAACACTAACCGACGGTTTAACACAACTAGGCCTATTATCTTGCGACTCTTGAACGGGCAGGAAGGTTTGGAGGCGCGCCAGACGTGTGCCGAGACTCGACTGAGGAAGGAAGCTGATAGCGATCTGACCTTTGCCCTGATGACGTGGCGAGTGCAGAATTACACATAAACACTAACCGACAGTTTAACACAACTAGGCCTATTATCTTGCGACTCTTGAACGGGCAGGAAGGTTTGGAGGCGCGCCAGACGTGTGCCGAGACTCGACTGAGGAAGGAAGATGATAGCGACCTGACCTTTGCCCTGATGACGTGGTGAGTGCAGAATTACACATAAACACTAACCGACGGTTTAACACAACTAGGCCTATTATCTTGCGACTCTTGAACGGGCAGGAAGGTTTGGAGGCGCGCCAGACGTGTGCCGAGACTCGACTGAGGAAGGAAGCTGATAGCGACCTGACCCCCTGATGACGTGGTGAGTGCAGAATTACACATAAACACTAACCGACGGTTTAACACAACTAGGCCTATTATCTTGCGACTCTTGAACGGGCAGGAAGGTTTGGAGGCGCGCCAGACGTGTGCCGAGACTCGACTGAGGAAGGAAGCTGATAGCGACCTGACCCCCTGATGACGTGGTGAGTGCAGAATTACACATAAACACTAACCGACGGTTTAACACAACTAGGCCTATTATCTTGCGACTCTTGAACGGGCAGGAAGGTTTGGAGGCGCGCCAGACGTGTGCCGAGACTCGACTGAGGAAGGAAGATGATAGCGACCTGACCTTTGCCCTGATGACGTGGTGAGTGCAGAATCATTTGGGTTATTGTCTAGTTTAATAATATTTTATAATAGAATGTTGGACTGTAGGGTATTTTTGTCATTTAACAGGTTGTTTGCATTGGTTTTTGTAGCTTTATAAATCTTGAATTGCTCTAACGCTGTCATGTTTCGGCCTTTTTTGACATATGTGTAAGGGCTTGAAATTTTCCTTTATGCTTGTATAATTGTTTTATTTATAATTTTTTTCGGCAAATAAATATTATTATTATTAATATTATAACTGTGGTTACTGGTTACCAGATTTTTTATGTATTTTCGGTAAACCTTTCAGAGGTGGGGCGTGGGGATTTATGGGCTTGAACTCTCTGATTTTCCCTTTCACTCAGTAAATGTTTGCTATTCAACAAAACTTTTATTTATTTATTTAGTATATTTAGATGTAGGAGCATCACAACCTAACCAAAATCACACTAGATAACAAGCCCCTCTAAATTCACCTATTCACCTATATTCTATTCGCCTATTGTTATAGTCGACCGGGAAACAACAAACTAAAAAAATATTGAAAAATCCAACTATACCCGAATATGATAGTTTGCACAAAAAGGAATCAAAAATATTAAAAAAAATTCAAGTAAAACTGGATGAAAATAAACTAGTTATATCTAAGGCAGACAAAGTTAATTCACTTGTTATAATGTACCCGACTGAGTACAACAACAAAAATATTGGAGTTTATCAACAACAACCACATAAATATACTTCGCATGCTCCTACAGCTAAATATGCTAAAGAAATAAATAAAGTTTTGTCGAATAGCAAACATTTACTGAGTGAAAGGGAAATCAGAGAGTTCAAATCCATAAATCCCCACGCCCCACCTCTGAAAGGTTTACCGAAAATACATCAAAAACAACCAATAAGAGCTTTAGTGAATTACATGCCTGCCCCGGCTTACAAACTGACTAAACAACTAGAAAAAATTATCAAAACACACGTCACGCTCGAAAATAACCACAGTTTGAAAAATAACTTAGATTCGATTAATAGAATTAAAGATGTAAAACTGAATGAGAGGCACAGCCTAGCATCTCTAGACATTTCTAACCTATACACTAACGTACCCGTCCAAGAAACCTTGAATATATTACAGAAAAAATTGGCAGAAAATAAAGAAGAAATAAATGAATTGATGATTTTATTGAAAACAGTACTTCGACAAAACTACTTTATCTTCAATAATGAATAGTTCACACAAAAAGAAGGAATCACAATGGGGTCACCTCTTTCAGGAATTTTGGCAGAAATATTCCTCAACAATGCAGAAAATGAACATTTATGGACAGATAAAAAAGATACAAAGGCAGATTAATATTTTATAATATGTTGATGATATATATCATCATACTGTACGAGGGTAATAACAGGCAGATCCAACTTTTCAACAACTATTTAAATAACATTCACCCGCAACTCAAATTTACAATATAATTCGAAGAGAACGCAAAACTTAACTTCTTAGATCTAACACTGACAAAAAATTAAGATAAAATCACATTCAATATCTTTAGGAAACCAACAGCGACTGATACCATTCTCGAAACTTCCCATCACCCTTTTGAACATAAAATAGCAGCATACAATAGTTTCATACATAGAATGCTTACAGTACCTCTAAGCAACGAGGACTGTAAATACCCCCGTCGTAGCAAACCTGCGTCCTCAGCGAATTTCCAATGCATATATATGGGTATCACTACTACCTAGAGCCACTTACCAAGTTTAACAAAAATACATTCATTAATAAGTGATATATAGCATTTTATTTATTCTCTATAAGAATAACATTATAATTGAGTACACAGGTTTGCTGCAACACGGAATATAAGAAATGTGTTTTTTGAAATTATCAA
The DNA here is from genome assembly GCA_963675035.1 of Allygus modestus. Taxonomy (NCBI): domain Eukaryota; kingdom Metazoa; phylum Arthropoda; class Insecta; order Hemiptera; family Cicadellidae; genus Allygus; species Allygus modestus. The sequence continues at coordinate 82,996,842 of OY776112.1, read as the reverse complement.
TATAACTCAACCAGGTGAAGCTACATACCAAGTTTTATTAATTTAGGTTCAAAACTAAGGGAGATATACAACTTTACTTATCCTCCATATGAATAACATAGGGGCCGAGTATGCAGGTTTGCTGCTACCGGGAAAAATCAACAAAAACAATTTGTTGTGCCAATATCAATATACCATAACTAGTTGAAGCCACAAACCAAGTTTCATCAATATACATTCATAAATAATCGAAATATAACATTTTATTTATTCTCCATAAGGAAAACATTGGACAACGTACTGTGTTTAGCACTTTGAATATCACTGCAACGGTTGGACGTAAAACAACAATTAAAACGCCAAAATGATAGTTTTGTAGAGCTAAACTAATTGGTAGAAATAAATGTGGAGTTTTTAGTGAAATTATCTGAGGAAAATCTAAAAAAAGTATTCCAATAAGATTAACATGGGAAATTTTATGGACACATTTTTTGAATTTTCTCCACAACCACTAAACCTAGCTTAATGATTAAAAATACTAAATTGTTTGTTTTTTTAAGCTCTATAAAATGGCTATAACCAAACTCTAGTGTTTTTAAAATTTTAGGGTAAAAAGTTCAAAAAACTTATTTTTGGAAAATTTTAAACCCCCATAAAACCCCCTTCCCATAGACCGATCGATCTGGTTTTCGTATTTAGTCATAAATTTTAAGTTCACATTTGTGCCAAATTTCATTAAAATCGGGTGCTTCTTTCAAAAGTTATCGCGGTAACGCGCGCGCGCGCGCACACACACACACACACACACACACACACACACACACACACACACACATAAATTTGAACGAATAGTGTTTTTGGCATCTGGGGACCTCAAAACTAAAAGTTATCATGGTCTCAGGCTTAATTCTTACGATGCCACCTACGATAATACCTTCCTCCCTGTAGGAGAAATTCGCTAAAATGAGTCGAACTTAATAAAATACATAGCGGTTTCAAATGGGTAAAACCCTGAGTTAATTGATAAACAAATAAAGAAAAAAGCTGAAGGTAATACTGGTAACACTCATGCAATCATGAACGGATGGAATATGTATCAGTCGAATCTGGTGTTAATCTCTCCTACACACTAAGCAATTAAATGAAAAACATGGAAAAACTGTGGCATTCAAAACAGTCAATAAACTTCAAAAACTTCTTTTTATTAAAAATACAGCAAAAGATATTTGTGAAAAAACAGGGGTATATAAAATCACTTGTGATGATTGTGACAAGTTTCACTTTGAACAAACCGGCAGACCTTTTATTAAGAGATTTAATGAACACCTTCCCAAGAAAACCATAGTCCAAAAATCAAATTTTACCGACCATCTGGTAACCATTAACCACAGTTACACAAGCATAAAGGAAAATGTCAAGCCCTTACATATATGTCAAAAAAGGCCGAAACATGACAGCGTTAGAGCAATTCAGGATTTATAAAGGACCAAAGATAAATGCAAACAACCTGTTAAATGACAAAAATACCCTACAGTCCAACATTCTATTATAAAATATTATTAAACTAGACAATAACCCAAATGATTCTGCACTCGCCACGTCATCAGGGCAAAGGTCAGGTCGCTATCATCTTCCTTCCTCAGTCGAGTCTCGGCACACGTCTGGCGCGCCTCCAAACCTCCCTGCCCGTTCAAGAGTCGCAAGATAATAGGCCTAGTTGTGTTAAACCGTCGGTTAGTGTTTATGTGTAATTCTGCACTCACCACGTCATCAGGGCAAAGGTCAGGTCGCTATCATCTTCCTTCCTCAGTCGAGTCTCGGCACACGTCTGGCGCGCCTCCAAACCTTCCTGCCCGTTCAAGAGTCGCAAGATAATAGGCCTAGTTGTGTTAAACCGTCGGTTAGTGTTTATGTGTAATTCTGCACTCACCACGTCATCAGGGCAAAGGTCAGGTCGCTATCATCTTCCTTCCTCAGTCGAGTCTCGGCACACGTCTGGCGCGCCTCCAAACCTTCCTGCCCGTTCAAGAGTCGCAAGATAATAGGCCTAGTTGTGTTAAACCGTCGGTTAGTGTTTATGTGTAATTCTGCACTCACCACGTCATCAGGGCAAAGGTCAGGTCGCTATCAGCTTCCTTCCTCAGTCGAGTCTCGGCACACGTCTGGCGCGCCTCCAAACCTTCCTGCCCGTTCAAGAGTCGCAAGATAATAGGCCTAGTTGTGTTAAACCGTCGGTTAGTGTTTATGTGTAATTCTCCACTCACCACGTCATCAGGGCAAAGGTCAGGTCGCTATCATCTTCCTTCCTCAGTCGAGTCTCGGCACACGTCTGGCGCGCCTCCAAACCTTCCTGCCCGTTCAAGAGTCGCAAGATAATAGGCCTAGTTGTGTTAAACCGTCGGTTAGTGTTTATGTGTAATTCTGCACTCACCACGTCATCAGGGCAAAGGTCAGGTCGCTATCATCTTCCTTCCTCAGTCGAGTCTCGGCACACGTCTGGCGCGCCTCCAAACCTTCCTGGTCAGGTCGCTATCAGCTTCCTTCCTCAGTCGAGTCTCGGCACACGTCTGGCGCGCCTCCAAACCTTCCTGCCCGTTCAAGAGTCGCAAGATAATAGGCCTAGTTGTGTTAAACCGTCGGTTAGTGTTTATGTGTAATTGTGTATGTGTTGTTTCAACTTCTAACGCACCTCTCCAGGGAAGAAAGTTCTTATACTAGGATCTGATGATGGCGTAGTTCGGCGAAATGCGCATTATCCAATAACGGACGAAACACGGACTATAAGGCGACAACAGATAATTTAACCTTTTTATTTGTCAATAATTGGTCCAGAAACACCATAAACAATAATGAATATTATTTTTGACCCAAACAGTATATAGATGCAGATTCTATTTAAATTTACAAAGTGTGTTTTTTATTTAATTCAAATTAAATACGTCTATTGCCATCCGGTACATCAAACAGCACTATAGGCCTGCACTTTAGACTAGCGAATCATATATCAATCATTAATTTCCTTTCGCACGCCCGATTCTGAACGGTCAACACGGCCCTGTTCGGCACAATAACTTGGACACGGGGTAACGCAGGGATGGTTCCAGGGACAAATATTGTCGTGGGTGTTAAATGGGGTGCGAATGGGCGCCGTGTCACCGTGATTTGTGACCCAGGGTCCGAGGGTACAATGGTAGGAATGCGAGTTGAGCTTCGTTTAGTAGAGGTTTCAAAGTCAAAAGCGTTTGGTCGGGAGCGGTGGGCAGCTGCCTTCGGGGGGATTAGAGACAACCCTTGACTGAGATCTCTGTTACTTTTGTGACTTCTAGGGGATCAACAGTCAAAAGGTTTGGAGGCGTGAAAAGGTCTTAGGAATGGCCCTAGGTCGGAATTGGATTAAGAGTTCAAGAGATTTCGAGGTTTTGACGGTGTTCGTATAAAGGTATAACTAATAATGTGAACAGTTTTCCCCCCTTCTTTAACAAAAGTAAATACGGAGATATACAAATTGCGCCGCGCGGTCAGAAAATTCCTATTACCAGCTCACCAGCTGCGCCACGCGGTCAGAAGGGCACCTCCTCGGGCACTATTCCAACTGCGCCGCGCAGTCACTGTGCAGAATAATATAACAAATTATACAGATGACCTTTAGTCTTGGTTATATTATGTATGCATATTATTATTTAGCTAGGATGGTTTTTAATAAAGCAACACTCCCGAATGCAACAAGTTCCGAATGCTGGATTTAATCTTTGAATAAATAAGGTAAAATATCAAATAACACATCACGACTGTAATACATTTTGTATTGTATAACAAAGTATTTATTGGTATTATAATACATGTAAAGGTCTCCCTGGACCTTTAGATATTTTTAGATAACTATTACGAATATATCTATTAATTAACAGCAATATTCACCAATATAGTGTTCTAAACTGTCCGTAATATTTCTAAATAATGATTAAATGTAAAACGTAATATACATTGGGGTTCACGCATATATATCTGTGTCACCTTATATATAATAAATTATATATCATGTATAATAATTCAAAATAGGGTGAAAATGAGTTTTTTATGATAGATACTTATGACTAGATGTCATCATGTCATCACGGATTTAATCTATCGTTTTAAAATGTGCTCAAGTCTGTTAAAATGTGCGTTTTAATTTTATATAGTAAGTGACAGTATAATTTTGATCACCCTAAAAACGATCAAAGCAATCGTAAGGGCTCGGGCGTTTTTCCGGCGCAGTTGGCATAGCCCTTTTTAAGGAATGCGGGGTACCTTTCGAATTCCTATGACCGCGCGGTGCAGTTGGTAGTGACCCGTAAATACAATAGACAACGCTCTTGGAAAATTTGGAATAATCAAAATTTTTGTCAGAGTTTTCAAATTCCTTGATGGTAAATTAGTTGTTTAGTTTGTATATAGCGTGTAATATTTACATTTTGAGACCACTAGCAATTACACGATTTACAATTAATGGCTCGACAGGAGAACAAGTGTTATGGAAACTGATAAAGATATTTTACCAGAAATAATAAAACGTTTGAAGAAAACCTGAATAGTTACAAAATAAAAAATTAAAACGAACCCCCATTCTTCATGATTTAAAACATAAATCATTATTATTTGTTCAAGACAGTTGAGTCGCCGCTCGTCTGCACAAAATGCGCAAACATACATATAATATACAGTATCATATACAACATTCCATCTTTTACAAAAAAAAAACACCATCCGTTACAAAGTTTCCCTGGCTTGGTCGGAGTGTTTGTAAACCTTTTGATTGGCATGAATAAGAAAAAGACATTCATCTCGTCAGTTTTTTGTTGAAACTCTGCAAACACCTCTGTAAAAAGACAATGAGGGAGAACCCTATACGTAAACAAACTGAAAGAGGTATTTTCAAAACGGATTAATATTTGCTGCTATGTTTTTGAAAGGATTCCATATAGTCGACCTTATCCACACCTATCCTCTACCTTTTCACCCAATCTCTAATCCGACGCGAAATGTTTGGCAACTTTTTTACCGATTATGATATCTGAGAAGCCCCCTCCCTTCTCCCTTCTCCAATAACCCTGTATCTTCTCAGTATCATCCGGAGGCAGGGAAGGATTATGACTGACGTGTTTGCCGACAGACTGCAGGTGGTGGGTCTACTAACGGACCCACATCTCACCCTTGCCCTCTGCCCTTGCCTCGGGGGTGTTGATCTAGCCCTGCACAGTCTAACGCCCCCAACCCTTCCGTCCCCCCAGGCCCAGTTACTGCATCCGGCTCTCAATGTTTATCAACGGATTAGGCACAATTATCAATTCAAAGAATCTAATCTGGGAAAGGATTGGACGAGGGGCTTCTACTGAGGGTCTGGATGGATCGGGTTGAGAAGTTAAAGAACGCTATTACACTATAAGAAGCTGACTCACACTCTTGTAGAGTAAATGAATTAGGATTAGAAATTATAAAAGGTGTGAGGCCATTTTACTGTCTGTTACCAAATGTTTCTTTGGTCAGGATCATTAATAATCTGATGATCAATGACTATTGAGGCACTCGAGAGTTTGACTTGGGATCCGAGCCTAAAACCTCTGCTTAAAAAATCTATAATTATATTTATATTGCTGGAGTTCTGACTATACAATTCAAACACTCGAACACGATCTAGATTCTTTACTCTCTGGTGGGGTCAAAGCCACCCGAGAACGAATAGCTCCTGAACAAGAACATAGATTTACCTCTTTACCTCAAATCATCCACGTAAATTTTAAACCGAAAGAATAATTCTTAATTCACGATCTTTCTTTGATTGATTCACATCAACTACAACTAGTTTAGATTTATTCAAGCAAATACTGTATTTCATGTATGTACAATGTTGCATCCAGAATAAAGTTTCATACAACCTTTTAGGTATCAAATAATATCTTAACTTTAAACCATCCAATTTGCAAGGGAATATCGTATTATGTAGATGATTACCTCAAGGTCCTGGTCCGGCGCGCGGTCCTGCTGTCCCCGGTATTGCCTCTGCTTCTCTTCAAATTCTCGAAGTCTAGAGTTGTATCGCTCAATCTGTTCCCTCAACAGCGAGTCTTCGTACTGTGAAATTATAAGAAATGTCAGAACTGTAAATATGTAGGAAGTAGTTTATCGTCTAGCTAGCAGGTTATTTTGAAGTTACGTGATAATGAGTTGGTAATGCGATGGGGGATGAAGCGATTTTAACACTTCAAGATGACAGTTTAACTAGATCAAATTCAGCCTCATAGATTACTGGTAAATCGGTACAAGAAAGAGAACAATTCGTGTCTGTCTGCGTTCATCTGTACAAGTTCGATGACATACACACTAATGAGAGACTAATGAAATAAATTGTTAGCAATTGAACAATTTGTTATCGAACTATGTTGCTTTCATCGACCTCTCTTTAAACATTCAATTGAGATATGAGAGATACCTATAGACAAAGTTCAGCATCAAGCAGATGCCAGACTTTGGAAATTTGTTTTGCTTGGTTTCAAAATTTAACAATATTGAAAAGTATAGCTTTTCATTAAACAAATTTTGAATAACGAATAAATACAACTCATTGTCTGACTTACCATAGCCTTTTCCTCGTCAAACTCCAGACAACCGACGCCGTCGAGGCGCTCTAGGTCGACCCAGCCGCGCCACCGCACACAGACGCCGTTCATGATGAAGTGGGATCTGACATGGACCTGCGACAGGCAAGGACTCATGTCATATGTGATCCTGGAGATCTCGTATAGATATATTTCTGTTTGGTTAACTGATGAATTTGTTGAAAAGTGTATGAAGTCTTGTTATAAGATGTAATATGATAATTTTACATCTCCCCAAAAACGTACTATATTTAGACAAATATATTAAGCTAATAATCTACCAATAGTAAAATACAAAACTATAAGCTTTACGTTGATTTTGTTTAAGTACACACTCTAATTTATAATATTACGTTATATTTTTTACTTGTAAAAGTGTAGTTAGAAATACAAAAAAATTACAGTAGTTAACAATGACAACTGTAATTTTAATTGAATAGCCACACGTTCTATGACGACAGAGACCTGGTTGAAATATGATTCTATCAATCTAATTTATTACTTTAACTCAATAACTGGCAACATAGAACTTATGTGCGGATCTCATTTGCTTAATATTGTTCTATAGTTACCATGCGGTATATTAAATATCGTCTAAATGAGCGACCTACATCAAACTCGACACACTATCTAACGGAAGTCAAAGAATCATTCGAATAACATGCAAGAAATTTCCAGACAACTGGAACTTTATTACTGAGTCGGGGCAGTAAATTTGTTTGTTAGGGTTGTTCTGGGTCAAAGGGGCCGCTCTCGTAAATGAGTCTAAATGTTACAACGTTCGTGAAAAATATACAAACATTCGAGGGGCATCTAATGTTGAAACGTCAAAACCGGACGGCCGAATACAACACCAGACCTGTAACATGATCGGTAGACTTTTTTAGATTATGTAAAAAGGAATTTGTTTTAAATATTAGAATTTCTGTTGGAATACATTCTGCGAGCAAATAGTTCGTTGCTCCGGAGGACAGAGTGAAAGGTATTCTGAAAGAAACAGGACAAAAGTTCCCCTCTCAGACAGAAGTGTCGATTTGACACAGACATCAACAGAAGTCAGACGGGCATCGGAGCACGACGGTGTTTACAATAAGCATTATTACAATATCGAGCTGGACGGCTATTGTCGGAAGTTTTCGTCTATTGTCGGAAGCATTCGGCCATTGTCGGCTTTTGTCGGGTAATGATATCCGGTGACGGATGGCCTGCGACCAGGTGTTCGCTCAAGGAGCCCCTCTCGTCGAGATTGACTAAATAGGGGGTCACTTTCAAGGGGCCCTTTCAGACTCGATCGGCGTGAAATCTTTTGTAATTTCGGATTTGTATCACATTCCTATCAAATGTAGATTTCGATCAATTCTTTTCAAATGTATAAACACCGGAAAGACTCCTTATATTATGAAACTCATAACAGCGATGGATTTTAATTTATTGTATATCTAATGTTTAGGTAGAGTCCAAATAAATCAATGAAAGACTCCTTATAATTGGGACAAATAATTAATTCCAGTACACTTATAACGTATTGTCAACAGAGTTGTGTCATTAGCAGCTGATGGATTATCTGTACTTTATACAAGGAAAGTGGAATATTTTGTAGTACCTGTTCCATAACCACACATATTAACCCCTGAACATTCGCGAAATAACTCTATTCTTACCGTCTGAACGCACATTTTTCTTTTTTTTACTGGAGTAGTTAAAATGGCTACAGCCGAGACGTACGACATACCGACCTTCGAATCGAAGGATCGTTTCTGTTCGTTCATACAGAAAGAAGAAAGTTATTTCGCGAGTTTCATAAACCTTCGCACGGACAACCGGAGTACATGTCATCATGTTTAACCCTTGAACAGACCTACTGAAATTTTACATTATGTTTACTATTATGTTTGCGCTCCACAAAATGCATATTCGCACTCTTAAACCCACGTTGAGACCCGCATCATTTATTTCAAAATTTTGATATTGACATTTTTTACACATATTTTATTTAATCAGAAGCTTCTTAATTCCTTCATAGTGTTGTTATTAGATGTATATTTTTAAAATTGAGCTAACTAATCAAGAGATAATTCAAAGAGCAGTTTAATAGTTTTATCACAAAAATAACAGTACCCCTGTTAACACATGTGCGGAGCTGCATCACAGGTTTTACTCGTCTCACATAGGTTGTAAAATCATTGTTTTCCGTGTGACTTTATGATTGTATCCCCAAGGAAACGAGAGACTAGGAAGTAACTTTTCGAATAATATTACAGCAAAATAAAAATAAAAAACCAGGTTTATTAGTCGAACATCCATCTCGGTGATTGTTGTCCTTTCATCAAAGCCTTACTACTATTTTTAAAGTTTGTGTAGGAAACTGTACAAACCCTAGGAATGGTCTTGTTACTATGAAAGGTCAACCTTTTTTTATAAAACTTAGTTAAAATACTCCAGTGACAAATGGGAGCCGGACTAATTTGGAACCCTCACGCACAATTTGCAAGAGTTGCCCATGATCGGCCTGCGAACCAAAACCCACGGGTGTTCGGAACGGACTACACATGAAGAGCTTTAGCATGTTAATGACCACAATAAAATGTTGAGCCAACAGTGAACCAGGCGGCGAAGCTAAACTAAACAAACAATAGAAACTGCTGTTTACAGCGACCGAAACAGATTTGGAATTTGGCGTCTGGCCGTCCGCCGTGATGATACATAAACTGCTGTTTGGATTGAGACTTTGTGTTGACGGTCAGGCTTGCTTGAAAATAAAGGAACACATTTGTGATTCAATTTGATAATTTTGTTTATAATTTTGACAAGACTTATATTTAAAATAATTACTAATAACATTATAATAATTATCTAAACCTATGTTTGAAAACCCCGTTTTACGCTGTTTTTACCTATATTTAATTGTTTGTATTTCAACACCAGAGTTATTTTGTTTCAAGCGCATAAACGTTTCGTGCAAATCCTGGGAATTGAACCCGCGATCCCTTGAACCAAGTCCGAGAAGCTAACAGTTAGTCTAGCGAGATGCCTCTATTTTATAGTATAAGGAGAATCTGGTCTAATTTCATAAAGATGCATTATATCCTCTGAGATAGTGTATGTAGTTTATGTTTGTTACCTACGATGTATTTATTACGTTTCAGTAATACATAGTTTATTAAATAGGGTTTTAATGTATGTTTTATTGTTTACTAACGTGTAAAAACTGTCAACAGCAATTATTTTTTGCAGCAATAACTTTCAAATTAAAGAAGATGTTTGAGATAATTTTGACAAGTTTCAGTTCGGATAACATTATTTTTTAAAGGCAGGCGACAGGCTTTGTCTCAACTACAATATGCTAGTTTATACGCAGGTAAGCTTCGAATGTGTTGGGTTCTCAATAATTATTAAACATTAAATATGGAATATAAGCTAACTTGATGCATTTTTAGTCGGAGTGACGAACGTCAAAAGAAGCAAATATTATTACCAGCAGCATGAATCGCTCGACAAAGGCGTTTAAAACGATACAGCAACCCCCTTATCTGTCTTAAGATCGGATACATTTGCAAGGAAACACATAGTCTAGAGGTACGCCCGACAAAGGCGTTCAAAGTGTGCCTCAAGATAAAAAAAGAGATCTGAAGATTGGATCTGCAATAGTTCTCGAGGGGTCGTCAAAGGCAGCTAAAGTAGAGGTCATTCCTGTATCACTTTCAGCAAGATATCCAAAGAGTCTCCGACAAAGACGTTCAAAGTGTCCCTGTTCACAGCCAAGGACCTGCTGTTTGGGGCAAAGATACTGCGGGCTCCTTTGTAATGCCTCTGCTCCATTTGTTATAAGATCTGGGTTTCTTCACCTATTAGCAGGACCCTCCAGACTATAGCATCTATTCTTTTCTAAAGGATCAATATCCCATGTCATAAACCCTATGGGAATGTTGTATGTAAACTCAAATTTGGAATTTAAAAAGTCAAAAAAGTTATTTAAGTTAATTTAACTAATATCAGAGTGAGGAAGGTGGTACGTTACAATATAGTAACCTGAAAACTATATTTAAAATGATGCTACAATAATTCTGTGAATTTGAGGATACGAGAACTAAGGTAAACTGTATTTGAATTTAAATTACTTAGTTCTTTGGTCTAAACTACTTTAGATTCGGGTTCATATACATAAAAATACATTCGGGTTTATTGCATCGAAAAATCCAACGAAGATAAAAGCCATTTAACATATCACTCACTTAATTAGTCCATAAATCACAAATTTCAACTAATAACTGCATAATTACGCGTTATGTAACGGAATAAGTAGATCGATGTGATCGACTAAGAATTCTTTGAATATAATGGGGTTTATGACCAGATTAGTCAACATAACTTGAATTATTTACTTTAAGGTGACGACAGAAAAATTCCCATGTAGTTATTATTATTAATGGTAGGGAAACTTGAACGCGTGGATAAACTGAAGTTAACCTGCATTATTTTAACAGAATTCGAGAAAATTTGTGGCTTAAGATCAGTATGGCTGTACAACTTTTTAATTTTATTATTATATAACTCTTCTTCCTATTTTATGTATTTTTTAACAAGAGACATTTTTAGCTGAAACCATAGAGTTATAAAATACAAAGAGTGTTCTTTTTCGTGCAATTCACATATACATATACTATAGTTTCTATTTGATTTTGATTTTTAAGTAGTTTGCTGTATATGTTTGTACCTAACAAATAGCCAACCAAACCTTACACTTTAACAAAAATTGTGCCCTATACAAAAATTGTGCAAATAAAAAATTTGTTTTTCTTAAACCCAGCGATCGCATTACAAATTCGGGCGATTTGACGGTGAATTTTTGATATGAAAGCCCCTTGTCAGCCATCCATAACTGGCTGTCACGAGCCATTGTGACAGAGAACACAGTGGCTACGGGGGGATCGAAGTCTAACTCCTGGATGTAGCGTCGAAAGACTGCCTTTGGAAGGGCAAATAAAAAGCCATTTGTCGACTTCGACACCTCAAGATTAAAAGTATCATCGCATCTTGACTGATGTTGATTTCGTGCGAGTCGAGCGAAGACAAAAACACAACCCGTTAGTCAACCACTTTTTGCTTATTAGCATAAATCAGTTTAACGCTAGGACAAAAACAGCGTTATGATTCATACCTTATCACGCCCAAGAAAACAGGTTTTTTGCCTTCAAGGATAATGTCAACGGGTTAAGCAGGGTAATTGAACAACCGTATAAATTCAGGAACATCTTTGTTGGTTTATAAAACAAACTTAAATGAGAAAATGTGTTAATATGAATGCATGGTTTTTCAAGAGAGTGGATCATAGGAACGGAGACGGTGTTTTTGAAGTTCACTCCCTGAGGAGTGCTTTAGGAAATTTAAAACGATTTGGGAATCTCATTAGAAAACCATTGGGGTTTTTAAATAAAACAACATGATGTTAGCTTTCGAAGCTTGATTAAATTATTTGTATTAATTTTATTTATCTTTGTATAGTCAAATTCTTGAATGAAAATTTCCGTAGTTTATAACTAGAAGCCGTAGGTTTAGAACTCAGTCCAAACAGTTATACTGTAACAGCTTATTACTAAATAGACTCTAACTGTAATAAAATGTTTATAATAAAGTAAAAAAATAATATATGTCCGCCGTCATAATGTTACAGCTAGTTAAGAAATAATATTTGTATGCAATTAAGATTTACCTGAATGGTGATGTGGTCCAAAAACTATAAATTAATGGTCCTTGGAATAAAAGTATACATGAAAGTATACATGGTTATTTTGGTATTATCTTGTGCTCATTCCCCATGACGTTATTTTGGTATTATCTTGTGATCCTTCCCCATGACGTTATTTTGGCACTATGAAGGTTGAACTTAGGAGTCATTATCTGGGGACAAATATTCCAATCCCAAAATTGTGTTCAGCTTACAAAGAAAAGACAAGGGTGCAAGGGAAAGACAGATATGTTATTTACAACGGGTGGACAGGGGTCTTCGAGGCGGCGAGACAAAGCGTTCTGTCGCCCGGCGAAGGCGAAGAGGACGATTCAAAGTCATATTTATTGTTATTGCAACTCGTCCCGATGGGTTTTTGAAATATTGCCCGCGGCCCTTTGCCCGTCCCACCCACTTCCCTGAATAGAAAGAGCCGCACTTCTCGAAAATTGAAACAAGGGAGGCGAGTTTATGGGGCCCCTCCATAAAGTGACTTCTTGGGACGGTTTTGTTGTAGATGGAACTTTACTGTTCTGATGCCTTAGGTAGTATGGGAGATTGACTTTACCGGCTCAAGAAACACTTAAGTGCATTGGTACATCAATAATTGAATGTTCGTATATTTTACAATTAAAATCACATGTGATTAGTTATCTTTATTAAAACCGAACCGTATTACAACGAAGAGCCCCTTTACACATTACAGGCCATAACAAATAACCCAAAACCCAAGCTCGTTGTTTGTTATTGTTTGTGACTTACTATGTCATTGTAGTTGTTATCAGTATTTATGATAACTTATCAGGGTGAAAACCAGAGGTTTTTCACCCGTAAACCATATACTTGAGGGATAATTAGCGGAGAAATATTAGTGTGTTTTTTATGAAAACCTATCTTAAGTCCTAAAATCAAGTTAAAATACATGTTGAAGTATTGGAATTGATCAGTTGTGTGTTTCATTTGTCTACAAAACTGAAATCAGGTGAACAAGTGAATAGTTTTCAGATGGCAAAGCTTTTTTTCTAAAGTTAAAATGTCCTGTTAATATGATAATCATATTACAGTTACAAATTGTCAAACTCCCCTCTCTTGTACGGATCGTACGCTCGTAGAGCGAATGTTCCGAATGTTAAATCTCTTGGGATGATATTGAAATATATTACTGAATCAACGCTGAACTTGTGTAAAACTTGTATTATAAAATAATGTTCTTTGATAACAAATATGTGAACTACATTGTAATTGTTTTCGTACTGTTTTTCCAGGTTGCACATAAGGTAAAGCTTTCTGTTCCGGTTTCTCGACAAAATGTTCCTCAAATCACTAATATTACTAACAAATAAAGTACGATAGTCATATAACCCGGTGAAAGATTAACACGCTGATCATTTTATTCCTTGTGTTTCCAGTGTTCGGATTATAACAAATAAAATGTTTGGATTGAATGTTAAAGGTTTGGATTTATTTTATATGTTATCTAAACATTATACTAGGTGCACTCTGATGGTTAGGGCTGCATACAAAATCAGCGTAGCGTCCAAGCACACTGGCCCCACATTAACGGCGGCCCGTCCATTAACGGGCTTGTCCATTGTGACTTTAACACGTCTTAATGCCTTAATTAATCATGGAGTCATTCCCCCTTTAACAACTTGTAACAAGAATAGTTGTTGTTTTTTGCCGCTCAGCCCGCGTCCCGCCTCTAACCCTCGCCCTCTTTTATTAATTAAACAAATTTATTACGGCTTACACAACTGACGTGTGACCGTTTAGCAGAGTTGACCCTTCGTTATTCAAAACGTCCACGTGATTCGTTGGCAACGAAACAGTCTCTAGTAAAGTTCATCGTGGAAGACTTATCGTTTTCATTCCAATTTGTAAAATAGCAGTTACTTCTACTTTGATACAAATTATAATGGATAGGTCTCTACTATATATATTATCACATTGAAAGCCAATTAAACTTAAATTCCATATAAACGTGTTGAAGACATTTATAAAAAGGAATCTTTGCTGTCAACTTTGTAAACATATGATAACTCAGTATTTTGTAAAAATTATGAATATTTATTTTTAAATCTTCAAGAAATGTTTGGTTGGACGTAAACTGTAAAAGCTGGTATGACATGGTAACTAAAAGATTATGTAATCTTTGTATTGTTGACTCCAAAGTTGTTATAATTAATTATAATGTGTATAACTAATTCCAAATCGTGCGAACTACAAACATTTTATTTTTATTTTCCTGACCTGTAGGAATTAAAATAATTCTAGCGTCGAGTTTCTGATTTATTTTCGCTTCTCCGATTTAGGGATTGCTATTGACACTTTTGTTAGCACATTTGATTTAATAAAATTGTAACGCTGACTGATTGATTGATACCACACACAGCATAAACTGGTGGACCTATAGAAGCATGCCATCTTGCATATGAGTTCCTTATATAAAGTAGGTGAGTATTAAAAGAAGATTTTCCAATCTGTCCTTGGGGCTTTGCTTCAAAGTTCATCAAAGTTCCAATGTTATTCTTATTAACATCATAAACTTATCAGGCTTATTCGAAATAGTCCAAAAGATTAACCCCAGAATGCGCACACGTTTTATTCCAGGGTAATCAGTACTATGGCAGTTATAGTCCACAAATATATTTTTTTAAATTATCTAATGTGTTGTTTATTTTTTAACCGCAAATCTTCTGCAACTCCTTCAAGCCCGAAGGCCCTAATATTCCCAATACTCGTTTGTTCCATGCAACAGCAGCAGTGCCCCGCGATAGCAGCTTGACACCATTACGCCACCGCGCCACTACGCCACCGCGCTACTACGCCACCTCTATGCCACCACCTCCCGAGATTGAACCCCGCGTCTTGTTACCCGGACCTGTAATTTCATCCCGGTAAATTACCCTCGGATAAAAGTAATTTCGGATAATTGCACAGTTTAGAGAATGATATTTCTACCGGCATTGAAGCCGAGATGTGGTGGTAGCTGTAGTTGGTTCCCGGCATCTTTGTGTTGTTTGCTGTATCTAGCTAACCGCCGCCTTGAACATGCCAACATCTAATCTGTGTTCTCCAATAAACGCTTGCTTAGTGAGTAGGTGGATTCAAAAAATTTTGTATTTTGGTTTTATTTTTCCGAACAGTTTTCCTTAGTAATTTTAATTTTACAGCCATATCAAATCGCACAGCCATAAAAGTCCGATATTTAAAAATGTGTTTTAACTTGTCACTTTTATTTTATTTATGGCTTTATGAGGAGTTGTATAAAACTACTAACATAGGTGTAAGTCTAATATCGGGTACATGGGTGTCAGACTTATGTTTTTTTTAAGATCCTGGGACAGTTCTTGACTTTATATATAAATATATACTCTACCGTTCTCTGTAAGTGATACGGGCCGTTATAAAGCTAGATTTTAACAAACATTTTACTTACCGTTACCATGGTGATCACAAACTACTATATAAATCAGTTCACATACGAATAACGCATTGTAGACCGACTATGTGGTTGAGCTTTAGTGATTTGCAATAGCCTAAATATTTCTCACAACTACACAGATCAATGTGAAAAAGGTTTGGTCATAATCGGTAAAGCCTTTCCCGTTATAAGTGAGTCAAATTTTACCTGTGAAACAGAATAGACAGAGCCACAATTTTGAATACTGATTTAGGCTTCTCTGATGTATAAAATATATAAATAACTCAAAATTTTCAAGTTTTTAGCCATATGTACAGATATTCTAATTAGTATAGATAGATTAATTTGATTTATCTCAATGTAATCTTCATAGATACATTTTTCCACAACCTAACAATTGTTCTTCTACGGATTAATTACAATTAGTAGGTACATTTTGTTTGCAACTCTTGTAGTTTGGGTGTTAATACTGGAACTAAAATAAATTTAAAGTTAAAAAATGAAAACTGAAGGAATTTCTTGCAGTTTTACTATCCAGTATTGTAATACCACTCATTTTAATGACAAGGATTCAAGTGTAAAGGAATTGCCAGCTCCTTACACTGATTTGTAAATTTTACTAATATTGTAATTGCCCTGTATATGCTGTACATATATTAAGACAAACCCATTTTACCCTCAATACTGTTGTGATGTAATGTGTATATTATATGTATCGTTGTCCATGGATTTTATTAATTTCTGCAATAAAGTTTTTTGAAAATTAAAAATTGAGCGAATATAATAAACATACACGGGTGTCACAGTTTTAATGCGTAGACAGACTCCTCACACTATTTTTAACAAAAATAAAGTAGTTATAACTATTTTCAAATAACGAAATAATTGAATGACCTTAATTAATTGTAACAATCCATAACCCTACTTTCACAGAACTTGTGTCAACCCCGCCGCGCCGCCTCCCATGGTGCCGGGGCCAGATACTGTCCAACCTCGTCTCTCACGGGTCCACAGCTAGCTATGCGTTCCTCACAATAATTGAATGACCTTAACTAATTGTAACAATCCATAACCCTACTTTCACAGAACTTGTGTCAACCCCGCCGCGCCGCCTCCCATGGTGCCGGGGCCAGATACTGTCCAACCTCGTCTCTCACGGGTCCACAGCTAGCTGTGCGTTCCTCACAATAATTGAATGACCTTAACTAATTGTAACAATCCATAACCCTACTTTCACAGAACTTGTGTCAACCCCGCCGCGCCGCCTCCCATGGTGCCGGGGCCAGATACTGTCCAACCTCGTCTCTCACGGGTCCACAGCTAGCTATGCGTTCCTCACAATAATTGAATGACCTTAACTAATTGTAACAATCCATAACCCTACTTTCACAGAACTTGTGTCAACCCCGCCGCGCCGCCTCCCATGGTGCCGGGGCCAGATACTGTCCAACCTCGTCTCTCACGGGTCCACAGCTAGCTGTGCGTTCCTCACAATAATTGAATGGCCTTAATTAATTGTAACAATCCATAACCCTACTTTCACAGAACTTGTGTCAACCCCGCCGCGCCGCCTCCCATGGTGCCGGGGCCAGATACTGTCCAACCTCGTCTCTCACGGGTCCACAGCTAGCTGTGCGTTCCTCACAATAATTGAATGACCTTAACTAATTGTAACAATCCATAACCCTACTTTCACAGAACTTGTGTCAACCCCGCCGCGCCGCCTCCCATGGTGCCGGGGCCAGATACTGTCCAACCTCGTCTCTCACGGGTCCACAGCTAGCTGTGCGTTCCTCACAATAATTGAATGACCTTAACTAATTGTAACAATCCATAACCCTACTTTCACAGAACTTGTGTCAACCCCGCCGCGCCGCCTCCCATGGTGCCGGGGCCAGATACTGTCCAACCTCGTCTCTCACGGGTCCACAGCTAGCTGTGCGTTCCTCACAATAATTGAATGACCTTAACTAATTGTAACAATCCATAACCCTACTTTCACAGAACTTGTGTCAACCCCGCCGCGCCGCCTCCCATGGTGCCGGGGCCAGATACTGTCCAACCTCGTCTCTCACGGGTCCACAGCTAGCTGTGCGTTCCTCACAATAATTGGATGACCTTAATTAATTGTAACAATCCATAACCCTACTTTCACAGAACTTGTGTCAACCCCGCCGCGCCGCCTCCCATGGTGCCGGGGCCAGATACTGTCCAACCTCGTCTCTCACGGGTCCACAGCTAGCTGTGCGTTCCTCACAATAATTGAATGACCTTAACTAATTGTAACAATCCATAACCCTACTTTCACAGAACTTGTGTCAACCCCGCCGCGCCGCCTCCCATGGTGCCGGGGCCAGATACTGTCCAACCTCATCTCTCACGGGTCCACAGCTAGCTGTGCGTTCCTCACAATAATTGAATGACCTTAACTAATTGTAACAATCCATAACCCTACTTTCACAGAACTTGTGTCAACCCCGCCGCGCCGCCTCCCATGGTGCCGGGGCCAGATACTGTCCAACCTCGTCTCTCACGGGTCCACAGCTAGCTGTGCGTTCCTCACAATAATTGAATGACCTTAACTAATTGTAACAATCCATAACCCTACTTTCACAGAACTTGTGTCAACCCCGCCGCGCCGCCTCCCATGGTGCCGGGGCCAGATACTGTCCAACCTCGTCTCTCACGGGTCCACAGCTAGCTGTGCGTTCCTCACAATAATTGAATGACCTTAACTAATTGTAACAATCCATAACCCTACTTTCACAGAACTTGTGTCAACCCCGCCGCGCCGCCTCCCATGGTGCCGGGGCCAGATACTGTCCAACCTCGTCTCTCACGGGTCCACAGCTAGCTGTGCGTTCCTCACAATAATTGAATGACCTTAACTAATTGTAACAATCCATAACCCTACTTTCACAGAACTTGTGTCAACCCCGCCGCGCCGCCTCCCATGGTGCCGGGGCCAGATACTGTCCAACCTCGTCTCTCACGGGTCCACAGCTAGCTGTGCGTTCCTCACAATAATTGAATGACCTTAACTAATTGTAACAATCCATAACCCTACTTTCACAGAACTTGTGTCAACCCCGCCGCGCCGCCTCCCATGGTGCCGGGGCCAGATACTGTCCAACCTCGTCTCTCACGGGTCCACAGCTAGCTGTGCGTTCCTCACAATAATTGAATGACCTTAACTAATTGTAACAATCCATAACCCTACTTTCACAGAACTTGTGTCAACCCCGCCGCGCCGCCTCCCATGGTGCCGGGGCCAGATACTGTCCAACCTCGTCTCTCACGGGTCCACAGCTAGCTGTGCGTTCCTCACAATAATTGAATGGCCTTAATTAATTGTAACAATCCATAACCCTACTTTCACAGAACTTGTGTCAACCCCGCCGCGCCGCCTCCCATGGTGCCGGGGCCAGATACTGTCCAACCTCGTCTCTCACGGGTCCACAGCTAGCTGTGCGTTCCTCACAAAAGGCAACAGTCTGTATTAATTCGATTCGATCTCGCTTTTTTGCCTTCCGACTTCACGCCTCTACCTGCGCAATTGAATCAAAGGACTTAATGGAATGGAAGCAAGGGTTACGCCCTGCCAGCGGGCGCCGACAGATGCGAAAACAGCACAATTCCGAGCATAAAAACTCGATAATTCCATAAAGCGCTACAGTGGCCCCTGCTGGGCGGTAATGTAACGACAAAACATGTGTAGGCTAAAGGGTGAAGTCAAGGGCGCAGCGGGGAGCCGGCCCCGGGACTCTGGACACTACTGGGCGGCGCGGAGTCAAATTTGGGAACTCCCTCTCCCGCCCACACTGTCCCGGGGTCAATATGGGCGGGAAACTGGCAAATCGCCACACGGCCAATTTGACCCTGTCCAGCCCGTCACACACAGTCCAAAATAGGGCTGGGGTAATAGGGTTTTATAAAAAAAAATATATTCATAAAGATCGTAAAGTTTGAAGAATTTAGTGACTGGTAACAGACAACAAATATTGTAAATAATAATGTAATTCTCTCAAGATTGAGATGTGCATTTTTATGAAATGTGTTTAAGGATCAAGTTTTAAGGAAAACTGGACGGTATTTTTTATAATGAAACAATTGGTGATTAAGAAGATTTTTTCTAAAACAAAGCAACATTAAAAACGAAGGTGTTAGAAAAGGGCCCTATCATACCACCGCCTCTCTTCAATGGTTCCTCTAATTTCAAACAGTTTTGTCCGTAATAAACTCGAACATAGGGTCGCTAAAGAAAGCAAATTCCTTGTTAGTGGATTTCCTATGGAAAAGTGAACTATTAGCATGACCCGCACGGTGAGACTTAAGCCCGGGACCACCATAGAAGTTCCTAACGTGACCCCCTGAACACGTTTTGGGGGTCGTTCAAAATTATATATATTATATGTGTATGCACTCTAGCGGTTGCATTTTTTGTTCGATTTATTTTAAATTTGATAGGGGGTTCCTTTTTATAATCAGTTGGACAAGTTCGTTGGACAAAAAAATCATAAAACTGTAAACCCCTTTTTTGGAGATTATTCTTTCAAATTTCGAGTTTTTGGGCACAAAAAGTGTCAGAAAAGCCCCGGACGTAAAACTAATGCATGTATGAAGATGGGAATTAGTGAAGCGAACCTCACTGGACCTTCTCCTAACAACCTTATAATGCGAAAAATTGTATTCATAGCATTGCAGGTAAATGAAACCAGGAGCATCAGAACAGCCAAAAATCAGTGTTTTCAGATTTCAATAAAATTGGAATAAATGTATGTTTTACACTGGTTTTGAGTTTTAAAAGTTTTGAGTGTGGAAATTTACTTCTCTCACATCAGTGTGCTGCGTGCGAACTCGTTTTTTAACTAAAAACTTCATTAACACAACCCAAAACCTAAGTTAACATTGTTACTAATCTTCGGCCGATTGATTTATTCAGATTAATCCGCATACGTATTTAGTGACAAAAAACCTCGTATCATTTAAATATTGCAGATTAAATAAACTAAAGGAGGCCGAAAGAACTACAGCATTAGAAAGCGGACAAAATATTCAACAGGCACGCAGACAAATGGACGGACATGCAGAGAGACAGACAGACAGACAGGCACAAAAGGAGAAGAGAACCTCATATATGAGGCCATTTGTCACAACTAATGGAGCCATTTTAATAAACCGCCTGTCTGGCTACAAAGGGTTACTAACGGCGCAACATTTGGCCATCGGACATATTGGGCAGTCCGTTTCCCGGGTTTATTACGGGTCAACAGATGTTCCCCGACGACGAGGAGGTGCTAACGACAGGAGAGGAGAACATAAAACATGGGAAAGGGTCGGGAAAGAGGTTAGAGGGGCAGCCGGCGAGCAACATTGTGGAACACACACATGTGACGGATACTTCAGAATTGACATGTACATTCTTTGAGGAATACCCATCATATCCATGAACAGCCTGGGACGAGTGTTGGTTTATGGTAAATCACGGAAAACATTAAAATCTATCTCCAGTCAACATGGCATTCCTGCCGGCTTCTTCCATATAGCCAATGTTAACTTTCAAAGCCCGTTCTTCCTCAACTTATTATAAATCGTTGATTAATGCTTCATTTTAAAGAGCAAAAGGAATACCCAGCGATTTCAGTAAAAACATTACAAATAGTAACCCATAAAAATTGTAGATGATAAATAGTTTGGGATATTTCATGATAAATAGTTTGGGATATTTCATGATAAATAGTTTGGGATATTTCATGATAAATAGTTTGGGATATTTCATAATAAATATTTGTGATATCGAATCGGTTCTCACTGAAATCGCTAGGCATTTTTTCCTCTTTAAAATGAGACAAAATCAACGATTCCTGTTAATATGTTGAGGAGGGATGAGTTTTGAAAGTTGGCATTGTCCTTATGGGAGAAGTAAGTAGAAACGAGGAACGTTACTGACTGGGACTTTACAGTAATGTGCCGTTAAAATAAAATAAAAGTAAAGGAGTTTAGCTATGATGTTTAGGATCGTTATAAATCAATATGTATTTTTGAACATTTTTAAAATTGTTCAAACTTTTCTTTAAGTGTTTTGAATCTTTTCGTATAAAAAAACAACTACATTAAGAAACCATAACAAGTAACCTAATTAATATTATAGGTACACAGACTAGCGAGCAATATAAAGAAAGACATTTTTTTATCAAGGAACAATATGTTTCTCTTTTATCAACAAAATATACAGATCGAATCGTATATTAATGCCATTGTAATTCCATTCCAAGTAAACTAACTATAATATTTAGGCATTTTAATTCGTGACTGCACAAAAATACAAATTTCCAGAATAATTAAATATATTGTATTGACAAAAGTGGTAAAATTAAGTGTAATCAATATTTCAAACCACTCAAAACTCATATCTAATAACGCTTTACTTTATGTACATGCGCCTTGACATTATGCATTAAACAATCATTCGCAAAAGAGTTAATTATAGTTTGGTGAATTGGTTTGGGTGTTGAGTGATACACATTAAAGTAACATCCCTCCAAGAGATTTACTGATCCCAATTAACACCAACCCTTACAGTCGCGCACATGTTCCACCATTATTACCATATTGCGATCTGCTGAGTAACGCCTAAAAAACTAACGCGATTCGAATTGGAATTACAACGTTATTAATCATCAAGAGGTCGAACAAAGAGTCAAATTTGATAACGGGATGTGCCACCCCTCATGTCCGAACGGGGGCAAGGGTTGTAAAATGCCCCGAACCCTCCCCCTCCCCTCGGCGTGTTCAAAACTGATTCAGGGCGAGAATGTACGGAATTTCAATCATTGCTAACAAATGCAATAACTAACAGAGTAGTGCGTAGGGGAGGAATTTATCA
Organism: Allygus modestus; assembly: GCA_963675035.1. Classification (NCBI taxonomy): domain Eukaryota; kingdom Metazoa; phylum Arthropoda; class Insecta; order Hemiptera; family Cicadellidae; genus Allygus; species Allygus modestus. The sequence continues at coordinate 82,974,193 of OY776112.1, read as the reverse complement.
ACGGCTTTATTAAATATTTAGGAAGATTGGAATCCTATATTTATGTAGGTATAATTGTATGGTTTTCAAATAATAACAAAACGAGTAAAGCAAGTTATCAAAAACATCAAAACTAAATAAAAATTAAATGCACGCAAATGATTTTAAATGTTGTAATAAGAATATATAGTACTTTTAAAATCTTGTGAAAGAAAAGAGCGTTTGACTAAATATTTAAATCTAAAAAAATTGTTTTGGAAGAATGTACTAAATCTTAGTACCGTCACAGAAAAATAAATATAAGTTGTACAGTTGTTTGTGGTCCTGTTATAAAATTCGATGTTAAAACATCAGTTAACCATGGAATTTCTTAGCATAAAAAATGCTGTGATACTGATCATGAAAAGCTATGATTCATAGTCGAATCACGTAGCCATCAAATATATCAAATAGTACACAAAGAACCAATGGAGAAACCCAAAAAACCAATGTATCAAATCACTTTGCACACCAAAATATGGAGTTAGATCGCCAGGAAACCGACAAAAACCGACAGGAAAACCGTATGAGTATTTATTGATTATGGTTATTGATTGGACTCGCTCATGTGCTTTGTTCAAATTATTGTTAATGAGTAAGGGGTGATCCTCGGTGATATTATCTCTAGCATAAAAACAATCATTAAAAATGTAGCAGTGCTAGTACTAGTGACATAAAACAGAGGTTTGATAGAGGAGGCGGTAGGATGTAGGAGGGGCAGAGGGGGAGCGATTTGAAACCAATAATTTGAAAATGGAATTTTGCGGTTCCGATTTAAATTACAGAGATTGGTCTACGGTGGCAGACCGGTACAGCAGCGCCAGCGGTCTGTGGCTCAAAACCGAAACTTTTATACCAAAAGGAAATTGAATAAATGGAGCTGTCAAAAGGTGTTTTGATTGGAATATGGGTTTCTGCATCACATAAATCATTTAATTTAATCCATATATAATAAATTCAATCTGTAATACATTTGGAACGTAACATTATTTATTTTGTAGGCTGTTGAGTCCGAATAAATTATTTCTAAGAATGTACGCGGTTCATTTTAAATTGTAGTGACTAATTATGAGAAAACTTAACCGTAATAAAATATAAATAAATACGAATTAAAAAATAAAATAATTGCATGTAGTTGTTGCAGATATAAATAAAATAAATTACTATTTAAATCACAATAATATTCCAGGACATAAAATTGAGGATAAAATAGAAACTTGTCATTGTAAAAATGTTAAATAACAAGAGGTAATTACACCATTGTTAATTGGGAGGGAAAAAAACAGAACACCAGGCAAAATCGGTCTTCTGTATACAACTCTGTCGTCAATTTTAAACAATCTAATGTTTGATGCTAAACATAAAATTTTTCCAACAAATAAAGTGATTTTGCCGACTCATGCTCACGCACAGGCTTAAACCCAGGTGGGCATATTCCGTAATGTAAAATAAGATGGTAATAGGTCTAAAAAAATTATAATAACTAATTATTATAAATTAAGAATATATTCAAATATACTTTTACTTATTATAAAAAAATATGCAATCCTACCAATGTATATATTCTGTGGAATAAAATTATGTGTATTTATGTATGTATGTATAATAACTGGACGAAAACGCTTGTGGCATTTTGAAAGTAGCTTTCCGTCCTTATATCGTTAACACAGAAGATTACAACACGACTTGACCAATACGCTTAATTTTTGAAGTTTTAAAAGACAGTTTACTCTTGGCATATCAACATATGGGCAAAGGTTGACACTTTTGGCAGTGTTGGCTGTTGCCAGTCATGTCGGGTGATCGACACGATGACACTACATTAAACACTCGTCTGGTGATCTGCATAAACATCATGGAGGGGAACTCGACACCGAGTAGTGAACAGGGGAGGTGGCATCTGTGAAACTCGATAGTGATAATTGAAAATAGAGGGCGATCGGACTAAAGCTGGTTCATGGGACTGGATCGGTCTTGAGCAATAAAAGATACAAACTTGGGATTTATTTGTTCGTATCGTACTGTTTCTGAGCTGATTGTCAAAGAGCTTAAATCGTCCTCAACGTATTTTTCTTTTTACACTCCTCATGATCACCTGATTTTAATTTTTGAATGAAATAAAATCACAAAGCTTATCAAATTACAGGAGAGGTTGTATAAAAAACTTATTTTTTCCCCTATGATTTTTCACCGAGGTATTTTATTTAGAATATAATTGAATATTAATATAAATACATATTGAATTGTGACTTTTTCTGACTTTGGTTTTCTCAAAAGTTCATGGAACAGTTTTTCTTCAGTAATAACGAATTAATAATCTATAGCGTCAATTAATTCTATAGTATAGCGTACTATTTAAACGCCCAATTCGTTTGCGCCTGATTGTTAAAAAAAGTAAATTTATGTTGTTACAATGAATGCAATGCTGAACAACTTGAAATCTCAATCGAAATTTAACAGCTTTCCCATCCAAACAGATTTAGCTGGTTCGGTAGCGTCGGAAGGTATATTTGACAAACAGTTTAGCCGGTGACAATGCGCCGCGCCCCCCCCCCCCTTGTCGCGAGGGCTGTCAACCCCCAGTGTCCCCTGCCTCCTCTGTCGTCACCCCGTGTTAATTTGTTGTCTAGATTCCCACTTCTTGTTTTTGTTGTCATATTTAGCCGTCATAATTAACAAATAGCTGTCTCTCGTGGCCATTAAATGTGAAAGGAAAACATTTGTTCTTTCGTGTGAACTAGAGCGCCCTCGTGAGAAAAGAAAAACTCAAAACGGTTTGCTTAGAGCGCTTTTGTTTCAACTGTTGATTTATTGGCGGTGCTTTTTCAGGTCATTTGGGAATTATATAATGGAAACAGGTCTTGAAAGGTTAAAAGAACGGGTTTTCCTGACTATAAAAATGTAGACTTGCAAATAAAGTAGCAGACCGTTTGTGACTATAAAAGAAGGTGATGAGTTGATTGCATTCTGACTGGAAGAATAATATAATGTTTATAAAGGTTCGTTATATTAATTAATCAGTTAGGTTGATTTTATAAAAAGTTGCTCAAAATCTAAGAATATATTCATGTCGTTTAAGTAATTATTGCAGACATTTGCCGTCACTGATTTGTAAAAAATAGTTTCACGACGTTTTGTCACTTTTTAATTTTGACGGCGTTTAAGTTCTCTGTTTTTGCTTTGTTGTGTTTTCCCAGTTTTCCCTGGATTGTGCCACTAGTACTTTAGTGAAATTTTTTTAAATTTTAGGTATTTTTGCTTACCTAAGACGAGATCAGATTTCAGATCTCAAAATGTCGTGAAAGTTGTTTTTTTTCACTAATCAGTGATGGAAAATGTCCGCAACTATTTCTTAAATAATATAAACATACCATCACCAACAATGAATTGAAAAAAAAGTCAAATATCTTGGGATGTGTTTCGAACGAAAACATACGAGGGGGTTCAACAAATGAACAAATCTGATACACGACACCAAAATACAAGATTAACTCGGAGATTGGTTTTTGCACCGATGCCTGATCTCAACTAGATATATAAAGGACATTACTTTTTCTCAGTCTTTACTTCTCACTTATCAACAGTTGAGATATTTGTTGTCAGTCACAGACGTCCCAAATGACTCGAACCTTTGTCGGTCCTCGTGCTATTGTAGCTGTTCTGTGGACGGACGATGAGCGACAGGACCACCCGTTGTAGAGAGCTACCTGGACAAGTTTATTTACAGGTCGAGTTACAACCGCAAGTTATCCGGGTCGCGGGACCAAACCTCACCAGGTCCAGCCGGTCAGACGGCGCTAATGGAATCACTGGAGAGGAGACGCCAGGCCAGCAGGATATTCACCCGCGAAATCAATCCTACCTAGGTCATGAGTCCGGGCTTGGCTTGAGGGTTGAAAGTTTAGAAGTGGAAAATAATCTGTCGCAGAGGAAGGGGAGTAGAAGATTAAAAGTCGGGAAAGTTTAAAGAGAAATCTTTCAGTTAGTAACAAAGGAGTGCGTCATTCACATTTTCTAATTATAACACTTGTAATTGCTTAGTTTGCGTTTTTACGAATTTAATTTTTTGTAATGAGTATCATCCATGTAGTTTTTGTGACTTTAAAATCGGTGAAATATTTGTATGAGGGATATTCACTTTGACTAGTTTTTATCTTAATAAACTAGCAGCTTGTCGCGGCACATAAACCATAATACCCACATAAACTAAAATATAGGATTATTAACACGTGATGTCTCTATATCCTTATGTTTAAAAGTCATCCTCACTCCACTACTTCATAGGGTTTTAATTGTAAAATTAACTATAAAAAAACCAAATAAAATTATAATAAAATAAAACTAAATGTAAACTACGGCTTCAACATTCCCTTATTATAGAAACTGGCATTCCTAAAATAAATAATCATGAATATCCGCGGAGTGATAAACTAAAAATATTTTAATAAAAAACTCCAGTTTTTGTAACATTTAGAATGTACTACCGAGCAAATTAGCTTATACTAAACTTAACAGAAAACAAACTTAATGGTTAAAATTACGGTCAGCTTTTATTCCGTCAATTAATTATTCCATCCCAACTTGAACAATTCGATTAAGTATTGATATAGGCCATAACTAACAACATATTTAGGTGAGCTATATTTGATGTTGCATTATGTTAAAGCGTGTTGTTAAAATGTACTGGGTCATCATTTATTTGATCGTTTCTACAATACTGTTTATTCGACTATAGAATCAAATCAAATACTCGCTTCAAGTCCTTGGCACACCATCAATCAGAAATCAACTCATCGCCCTCGTTCCTACTTCCATGGGAACATTAGTCACGGGACACACATCAGGTGTGCGAAGCAACAAAAGATGATTCTTTCATTCTCAAATGTTTAAACCTTCTGGTGCCCTGATAAAGGACATCAATTAATCCCGGGGCCGTGGGTGGCTGCTGAGGGAACCGGAAGTGAGTGACATCCAAAAGCGCGGCTTGGCGGGGAAGCTGGCGGATCTCGCGCTATTGCCTATTACCCTCTTTGTTTCAGCCGCTTTTGTGCTGCCAATAGAGTACAATACTAATCACGCCACCCGCCTCATCTAGTCTCTCTCTATTAACTGCCAACTACAACAGACCTCCCCAGAGTGGCGCGAAGAGTTAAGCTAAACCGGCTTTTTGTCGTGTCGTGGTCTTTTTGAGGCTTGACGTTAATAATTTAAGATCAAGGGTTAACTTTAATGCGATACAGTAGTTGTAGAAATGTTATTTCCCTTGTATTCGAATATTATCTTTTCCCCGTATCTTTATAAATATGAAAAACCGATCATCCCCCAGGCCAAACCTCTACACCTGCAACCATGACATTTGGCACGTATACTCTTTATATGCCCTGGGTAAGGATTTAAGAAATTACCATACGGCTTTGCCCCACGGGAAGTCTTGTGTTATTCTTGGGCATTCACTTTGGTTCAAGTGAAACAAATTCAGACAGTTGAGCATGATTCGTAGTAGATCCACGGGGTAACCACAGAATGCAGCTTTGAGCTTACACCACAGGTTTTATTCCCAGGTAAAACCGGGTATAATGACAGCTAGTCCTATTAATATATTATAACACTGGAAATTATACACTATTAAAATACGCGTTTGAGCAAGGCTACTAATCAGTCCCCAAGAGAAAATGTATTCCCTGTAAAATGTTTGAGAAGTGATGAAACATGAAACTCGTCGTCAACTATTTGACATTCTGTTTGTTCCTTCGCCAATTTTTTAGGTGGCAATATTCTTCTTCCCGGAAGTATAACAGCAGTTTTGGGGGTTTATACCTGTATCTTCTGCCATATTGCATGCCAGCCCACAGCCAAACTCAATTTGTATTGAGTATTTCCCATTGAAATAAAGACATAAATTATTTACCATCGATTAAAATTAATAATTTGATTTACTGTATTTGATTTTCCCATCGTTATTAAGAGCCCGGTAAAAAATCATCAAGAATCATTCGAGAGGCCAGTAACTCTCTTGTCCAAAACCTTCCTACGTCATGGAATTACCCTGTCTTGTACTGAACAATTAGAGACTTGTTAATTTTTAAAATCACTCGTCATTAGTGGAGTAAGGCCAGTTTAAACAATGATTAGCGCAAGAGCGCCTCCTGGGGCGCAAGAGAAGGGAGGGCGCGCGCCCGGGGCAGCGAGGGGGGAGGCCAGGAGGGCACAGCCCGAGGGCCCTCGGCAGAAGAGTACTCGAGCAATGAGTCGGAAACTCGACAACAAACAACACGGACCACCCTGGAACCGCGGTGAGCAAAGCGGCTGAGTCAAAGTAGAAACTCCGTGGACCTTTGTGGTGGTCAAAAGACACGTCCGAGTAGAAAATGGAACTTTCTAAAAAAATAATCTGAAATGAAAAGCTTCCTAGTGGCTTATAAGGTTGCATAACTATTAGGAAGGAAGACTGTTAGAAAATGAGGAAATGTTTTTCATTCCTCATGTTGGTGTCTTCAAGGTCTTGTTACTGATTATTAGTGAATTTCCTTTGGAAAGTGAACTATTAGCATGACCCGCACGGTGAAACTTAAGCCCGGGACCACCATAGAAGTTCCTAACGTGACCCCCTGAACACGTTTTGGGGGGTCGTTCAAAATTTTATATATATATATATATACACACACACACACACACACATATATATATATATATGTGTGTGTGTGTGTATGCACTCTAGCGGTCACATCTTTTGTCCGATTTACTTCAAATTTGGTAGGGACGTTCCTTTCTATAATCTGTTGGACAAGTTCGTTGGGCAAAACAATCGGAAAACTCTAAACCCATTTTTTGGGGATTAATCTTTCAAATTTCGAGTTTTTGGGCCCAAAAAGGGTCAGAAAAGCCCCAGATGTAAAATTAATGCATGTAAAAAGATGGGAATTAAAAAGGTGAAAGTTTTAAGCTCTCTCTCGTCATTCTAGCATAAATATTTAACGAGTTATTAAAGAAAATTTGTATCGGCTAAACACAGTACATTGTCTTATGGGGGTTTTACACTAGAAAAGCCTGATATTCCTTTGTTAGAGTACTTTTATTACCCCCAGCAACCTCACGCCTACTTTCAAGCCTGTCTGGACCTTCTCCTAACCTTATAATGCGCAAAATTGTATTCCCAGCTTTGCAAGTAAATGAAACCAGGAGTATCAGAACAGCCAAAAAAATCAAAGTTTTCAGATTACGATAAAAATTGGACAAATGTATGTTTTTACACTGATTTTGAGTTTTAACAGTTTTTATGTGGAAATTCACTTCCCTCACGTCAGCGTGCTGCGTGCTAACTCGTTTTTAATGGACCAGATATCCGTAAGATTGTAGTCCATAATAACTATTATAACAATAGCTATTTTGTTTTGAGATTTTGTTGCGGAGCAACAAAATTTTCCGAGGAGTGCAGAGGGTTAATACTCGTACTAGGGAAAGTAGAAAACATTAAAAGTGCTCCAAATTGGAAGTACGGTAGCATGAGACGATAATTTGACTTTTGGAATAGACAAAGTTGAAGAACGGATCGTTGAATAGTTAAGTGAGCAAAAAGCTAGGAAATTGTGTTCATGTTCAAGTGTGTTCATCGTGTTAAATTGACGGAATTCAGCTGGATTGTTCGATTTCTTTTTAAATTTCGGCTTATTTCAAATAGATAATAAGAATAACCTGCAAATTGCATTTTAAGTAAGCAATCCGGAAATCGATATTTTGATCTGCCGAACTACGGAGGTACAGACTAGCTGTTTTATGTGCTACCACAGACAAAGGATTCGTTTCTCTGTGGTGTTACTTCACCGTCAATGTTAAAATGATAAATAGAAAATAATTTATTTTATATGAACCGTCTGTGCATGTATTTAACTTTTGTATTCTAAACCACTCCCCTAATCCATTATCTTCATTCATCTTTACGAGGGTCAGGGATAGCCACTCTTGATCCAAAGTGATTATTGAAACTACTTCTTACTGAGAGTTCTGCTTTACTTTTGATTCTTTTGACTGGGTGCTGCTGAAACTTGGCTTAGGCTCAGTTCATCCGTCATCCGTCTTATCACTTGTTGCTCTGTCCTCCTAAATCTGCAATCGCACATCAATCTCGGTCTTATCTTCCACCTTGTTCTTTTCGGCGTTACGTCAGCCTGTACAATGGCATTGTTCCCGGGCTTTGTTCCCGCCACAATGCCGGCCTGCAGTGCTGCCACACGCTCGCGCTAATTATCCCGTGTTTGCAAACCCGTTAACGAGCTCGACTCCCGCCAAGGCGAGTAGACTGACGGCCGACACGCGCCCTACGGGAGATACGTCACTGTGACGTCACAGCACCGTGATATCTCCACGGGAACCGGACCACCACACACGACCGGCGAACACCTTATTGTGTGTGTGGTTTTGTTATGCTATGAAATTAATTCATCCTGCCAACGGGACATTAGTGATGGAAATTCTGAGCCGACTGACTATTATGCTGTTATCAAAGCTTCCGTCGTTTATTGGTTTTAGTTCTATACGAGATCGTTTTAAGGAAGGAAATTCATGTGCTTTTTACATAAGGGGAGGATTAAATAGACGTTGAGTGCTGGAATTTCTATATAATTTAGAAATCTTGCAAAGCTTCCAGATCATGCAGACTTGAATTACTTAACGTGAGTGGCAGTGCACGTGAGTGGTTTTTATAATCTCATTTACAGTGTTGTAGCTTCTCAACAATTAACCATCTATCAAAATATCCCACAACCGTAATAAGCGGATTATTTAAAATGATCTCCAGATCAAAAACTGGATGAATTCCTCGGTAACTGTGGGCAAGACCGGATTACATCCCCGCTGGCCAATAAAGACCGTCACAATGCCAGAAATGTTCCGCTGGTCAGCTGTCGACTTGCGTTACGTCAGTTTGGGGCGGCGGAAACGAAATTTGGGGCAAAAACGCCGCCCGGGGCTCCAAAAAGGCTTTGTCTTTCGGACACGTGCTGGCCTTCTGTTGGCTGCGGGTTTTTGTGCAACTGTAACAGAGAACGTGCGTCTGATGCTGATCTCTTTTTTCACCTTTGTTGGAGATCGTGCTCTCGTTGTCTATGAGTATAGAAATAAGTGTCGTAAATCTACTTATGTAGTAGACAAAAGGGGGAATTTTGTCTAAAACCTAAAGTAGGAGTACATTCATGAAAGAGCCACTTAAACTTGGATATAAATGTTGTAAATATTATTTCAATCTAGTTTATGAGTTTCATGTTTTTTTCCAATATTATGACAAGATCTATCCAGGATATTGGTCGACGATCGAGGATTGGTAATGGTAAAGGTAAAGTTAAAAGCTGTGAGAGCCGCCAAACATGAAAAAGTATGAAGTAGGAAAGAACTCTATATTACGTGGTATAAGGCTAAGCAAAGACTTAAGATCATAAGTTATATTGTTTTAGAATTCAAACAACCTTAAAAGACCTAAATTGTCGAAACTCACTTGTCATGGATTTTGCATGTTCCATTATATTATTATTGATTATTATGTACCTGATTTTATATGCTGCATGTTTGTCCTAGGTTAATGAGGTTTATTGCACAATTTAGTTTCAGAATTAGTCTGTGTAAGTTGACTGCCTACCTTTTGAAATTAATGCTGACTGTATATGATTGTAGAGTAATTTTTCATTTATAGGCTTATGTATTTTTATCCAGTTCACAATGTTATTACATGTATCTATTGTTTGTTTTATTGCACAGTTTAGATTTGGGATAATTGTTCGTAAATTGCCTGATGAAGTCTTTTGCATAAATGTAGTGCTGACTATCAATAAAAGTTGATTATTGATTATTTAAACTGTTGAATAATGTGATCGATCCCAATAAACCATTGGTAACATTATATGATGCAAATCGATAACTATTCACCATAAATATAAACATTTTCACATTTTTAATGTTTTAGTCTGATTAAGAATGCTAAGCAATAGTTTATGAATATTTTTAGACCTTAATACCATTTAATGGATGGCAGAATAGAGTTCTGCAACCCCCCCCCCAAAAAAAAAGTTCGAAAATAAATTGACATAATATCAAAACTACAACCTTATGTTCGTTTGCATTTAATTTTGTATTTAAAATGTTAGGCTATTCGTACCTTTTTTAAAGTTTTAGCATCTCAACCAATTTTCAACCTCATTACTAATTTGTACGATCATGCAAAACGTTTTCCACTTCCAGTATAGATACAAATTAATGCATTTATGTTTCCTATGGACTCTTAAACCGATCAATCAGAGTCAATGAAACTTTGCATAGTTATTCAGGTTAACCCTAGGAAGGTTTAAACCCATAAATCAACGTTATAGAACTTTAGGGCTTCACCACAATGGCCTTCAAAGTTGTAAACATATGAAATAAAGATTTGTTTTTATTTTATCAGATGACAAAACAACTGTTTATTTATTTATGTAGCGAGTTGAGGTGTAAATATTATGAGTGGAGCTGTCTTTGTGATGTGTTTTATTCTTGGGCGCAGCAACGCGCTAGTTTACTACTGGTGTATATATTTTCACAAATCGGAAAGCAGAAATTATCCTCGAAGATGGATTCAGGAAGACAGATTTCTATTTATTAATGATTCATACATAACACCAACTTAAAACAATAACAGTTAATTTGTGATTTTTTGTAGGAGAAATTCGCTCTACATCTACATAAAAAAAAAAAAAACAATGATCTCTCTAAGTATTACGTGTTCTTTCAAGTTACTCGTAAATAATCAGTTTTGGTCAGTCCGTTGAAAATATATGTAGGTTTACCTATTCATTTGTCTAATGGGAGGAGCATGTTAAAACTAGAAATCGTTTGGGACTATAAAGCCCCTACATTTTTCTCCAACATGTCGCTCGTCAAAAAATAATTCCTGTAAATGTGTTAAACAAATAAAAGAGGTCGAAGGAGAAGCGGTGTACGTGGAATGGGTATAAGAGGGGAGGCTGGTGCCGGACTCGAGTGTGCAGTGGCGGCTAATGAAGGGCCATGTGCCGTATTCAAGTGTTTCCTTATAATATTTAAAGATTTTTGCCACGCTCAAAAGTTGTCCTATAATATTTAAGAGTCCGGTGTCGTACTAAAGTGCTATGGGTCGGTACCGTACTCCAGTTAAAAAATACAGGGTCATTGCCGTACTTGAGAACTCCGGGTGTGTTTCCTCCTTGAACTGAAGACATTGTGGAAGACTCGGAATCGGCCGTAAATCACTTTAATTAGGCCAACAGCCTTTTTAGCACGAGCGTGGCGCCCGGCGCGTGCGGAGTCAGCTGCCGACCACCTAGCCTCAGACTCTGGACGGACATCACTCACCTAGAGCGAATTGGAGTTTAAGTGGGCATTAGGCAACGTCTAGGATCATCTGCCTCTTATCTACGGGCTCCGGGAGGCAGGCAGGGAGAATTTGGGACCGGAGGTCTATATCCAGCGAACTATAGTTTGAGTTCAACGATTATTCTGTCTAGTATTATTTTACCTGGATACTTCGAGTTATCCTTAGCACATGTAATGCATTTCCAAATTGTATAATCTACAGGTAAAAATTCATACCTGTGAAAATGAATTTAATTTTAAACGTACAAATCGGAGTGTAGGCTATACTACCCTTTTTGAGTTTTTCGGTCACTAATATTAGAAACTGACTCCTAAGTAGGGGGCATTAGATGGGCGTGAACCAGCAGCAACAGCAGTTATCCACTGTGGATCAACCCCCCCCCCCAACCGTCACGTGACCTGGCGGAAACCTAACATAGGCTGGCGAGCACAGGCGAAGTGAGGATGCGAGGATGCCCCCCCCCCCGTCACGTGACCTGGCGGAAACCTAACATAGGCTGACGAGCACAGGCGAAGTGAGGATGCGAGGATGCCCCCCCCCCCGTCACGTGACCTGGCGGAAACCTAACATAGGCTGGCGAGCACAGGCGAAGTGAGGATGCGAGGATGCCCCCCCCCCCGTCACGTGACCTGGCGGAAACCTAACATAGGCTGGCGAGCACAGGCGAAGTGAGGATGCGAGGATGCCCCCCCCCCGTCACGTGACCTGGCGGAAACCTAACATAGGCTGGCGAGCACAGGAGCACCAGCAGCAACAGCAGTTATCCACTGTGGATCAACCCCCCCCCCCCCCGGTCGTCTGCAGCACTTTTCGTGATGAGGAAAAAAACTTCCGAAAATGAATAACTAGCCTATTTACCCACCGATTCCCACGGGACTTTTTCCAGAGTGTAGACCTATCCTAGAGGAAGCGAATGACGTAAGAACCCCATAGATCCGCCATTAAACAAGGCCGCTATCAATTTTTAAACGCGTTTTCCTTATGGGATCTCAGCTGTTTACCGACCGATTTTGATGAAATTTCACCACATGTCAGGCGGCAGCCTAAGTAAACCATCCCTTAAAGAAAATTGAAAATCCACCGTTAAACGGGCTCGCTATTAATTTTTAAACGTGTTTTCCTTATGGGATCTCAGCTGTTTACCGTCCGATTTTGATGAAACTTAAACCACATATCAGGCGGCGGTCTAAGTAAACCATCGCTTAAAGAAAATTGAAAATCCACCGTTAAACGGGCTCGCTATTAATTTTTAAACGTGTTTTCCTTATGGGATCTCAGCTGTTTACCAACCGATTTTGACGAAACCTCACCACATGTCGAGCCATGACCTAAGTAAACTATTGCTTAAAGAAAATTGAAAATCCACCGTTAAACGGGCTTGCTATTAATTTTTAAACGTGTTTTCCTTATGGGATCTCAGCTGTTTACCGACCGATTTTGACGAAACCTCACCACGTGTTGGACCATGGCCTAAGTAAACCATCGCTGAAAGAAAATTGAAAATACACCGTTAAACGGGCCCGCTAGTAATTTTCGAACGCGTTTTCCTTATAGGATCTCGGCTGTTCGCTGACCGAATTTGATGTGACTTCGTTACACGTTGTATGCCGGCTTGACTAAACCAAAACTGCGAGCGGTTCCGCGGCGTCACGTGTCGAGGTGCGTGCTAGGGCCTACGTGACTGTCCCAGCCTGTTTACTCCTCCTCCACTCCACTATCCCTTCACTCCTCCTCCACTCCGCTACCCCTTCACTCCGCTACCCCTGTTGTGGACCGTGGTGACATCATCTCCATGCCTACGTGACCGTCCGGGCCTGTTTACTCATTAGCGGTTCCGAGAACTGTTTACTCATTAGCGGTTCCGAGAACTGTTTACTGCTCTCACCGTCTACTGTACGGTACGTAGCAATGTTACTTCAGTGATTGTCATCGCTTCCTTCATTCAGTTTGTGTTTGGAGCCCAGTGTGTGTAGACGTTCTACTTCAGTGCTGTGCTAGTCTTTACTACACCATATTCCGAGATCTGTTAAACGTAAGTATATGTAGTCTTATAAGTTGTAGTGTGGACCACCTCAGGCTGTTTACTCATTAGCGATAATTACCGCGATTTTGAGAATTGTTCACCGCCTTCTACTGTACGGTACGTAGCTATGTTTCTTAAGTGATTGTCATCGCTTCCTTCATTCAGTTTGCGTTTGGAGCTCAGTGTGTGTAGACGTTCTACTTCAGTGTTGAAGTTGTAGTGTGGAAGACTATTACATTCCCCTTTATAGTAAGATTCTCATTTAAGGTATGATCGTTCAGCAACTTTCAAGTCATAATGTGCAAAGAGAGGTCTGGCTTGTTAATAGAAGTTGAATAATTTTCATTATGTTTTAGGGAAAACTATTCGTTATTGCTATAGAACAATTTACACGTCATTCCAAATTTCTTGGAGGAAACCAGTGTACTAACATAAAACGAGGAAACCTGTGTACTAATGTTAGACGTGTCATGGTTTCTAAATCATGTCTATCACGCATCAATGTAAAGCTTTCATTCTCTAACTTACTATCTTTTCTTTCGTTTTATATAAACTAATTTTAATAAAGGAGGAAACCCGTGCACTAACATTAAATTTGTCATGGCCTTGACTCTTGTCTACCAAGCATAAAGTATGTGTTATGTTACCAATGAAGTGTTCTCGTTGCGACTAATTTGTAAATGCAAGAGACTTATCATATCCGTTGTTGCAGATGAACAACCAACACCTGTGCGAGGTCTGCGGCCGAGCCTTCAGCCTGCTCGGAAACCTGAGGCGACACGTGGATTCCGCCCACAACGCCAGACGTCACGACTGCCACGTCTGCGGTAGGCGCTTCACAAGAGGTGACAGCCTCCGCCGCCACGTCGCTACGGTTCACGGACCACACGCCGCGGCAGAGCCCCAACCGCAACGAGTGGACCATCCCTGCCGACTGTGCCCGACCATCTTCGCCAGCCTGGAGGACGTGCGCCGCCACATGCAAGCGGCTCACTCCGCGATGCCAGCAGCAGCTCCTTCCTCCTCCTCGAGTCCCGATCGCCACGTGGAGTGCGAGCGATGCGGTAGACGCTTCGACCGCGACCTGGAACTGAGACGACACGTCCGGACCGTCCATCCTCCCACGTTCCGTTGTGCCTACTGCGACCGCGGGTTTACCCGTCGCTTCAACCGCGACCAGCACGAGTCTCACAACTGCCCTGTTGTGAGGAACCTGGTTCAAGAACCATCCAAGTTCCGCTGCGCGTACTGCGACAAGGGGTTTACTCGCCGCTTCAACCGTGACCATCACCAGTCTCACAACTGCCCTGTTGTGAGGGACCTGACCCAAGACCGACTGTCTAGGTTGTCCTCTCCTCCTCTTCCTCACAACAACCAGTCGCTGCGCCAAGGAGCCAGCGCCGAGCCCCGATCGCACCAGATGCCTAGCGCCGAGCCACGACCAGGACCGAGCACCGAGCCACAGCCAGGGCCCAGCACCGAGCCCCAGCCCCGCCCAGGACCTAGCGCCGAGCCTCAGACCATCGATGACGAGATGGAGGGTGGCGGCCGCCCCATGTTCCAGCTCGTGCATCGGGCCTTCCGGAGTCGCCTCCTCACCTACCGCCTGGCCCGGCCGTTAGACGCCTTGCTGACCGTTGAGGATGCGCTGACCCTGTTGTTTGACGAGGTTCTGGACCTGATGGAGAACGTCATGACCCAACATCCGAGCATCAAGGCGAACATGGTCCTGGAATGTGAGTTCTCCAACATTCACGGGGCCACCTGCCTGCGCTCCTTCAACACAAAGAACGTCCCACTGACCGAGGCCTCCGACTTGGAGGCTTTCCTCTCCGCGACGTTCGAGACGATCGTGAAGAAGAAGGAGCAGTGTGAACTGGTAGGTAGCGGCTGGACCTACCTGCGTATACGCGACTTAGAGATCCGCGTGAACCAGTATACGCCGCTCGGAGGCAGAGCCTTTATGCAGCTGCCAAAGGCTATCGCAGATATACACGCTGTTGTCAATGTGCAAAACGCTGATGACATGTGTTTCATGTACGCCATCCTGGCCAAGTTCGTTGCACAACACGCAGAGAGACCTGCAGCGTATACACCGGATGTCATCGCCCGCTACGACTGGACCGGCCTGCGTTTCCCCGTGACGCTCAAGGACATCAAGATCTTTGAGGGCAAGAACAACATCAGTGTAAACGTCTACGGGATCGAGCGAGCGATGGTGGGGAGACGCCCCGATGGGACGCCAGAGTTCAAGGACCGCGTGTTCCCGCTGAAGATATGCAAGCGGGAGCGCGAAGACCACAGAGACCTGCTGTACATGACCATCGATGGGGACAGCCACTACGCATACATCAAGGACCTGGGTCGACTGGTCCGGCCCCAGCTCACCAAACGTGAAAATAGGATTTACATCTGTAAGCGGTGCTTCGCTTACTTCGACAATCAACACAACAAGCTAGGGTTGACGGGCGCTCAGCGTCTGGAGGAGCACAGGCGTTACTGCTACGCCAAGGCTCCCCTTCGCCTGGACTTGCCGAAGAAGCAGCAGATCCGCTTCACCCATCCAGAGTACACTAGGCGGGAGAGGTTCTGCATCTACGCGGACTTTGAGTGTGCTCTGCAGCCTGTCGCTGTTGACCCGGTGGAAGCGCCGCCACCCGGCACGACGCCCCTGCAAATGCACGTCCCGTACGCCTTCGCCTACCAGATCGTGGATTCGCTCGGCCTGGAGGAGTTTGAACCGCGTGTATACTTCGGAGCTGACGCGTCCAAGGTCTTTATGGAACGGCTCAAGATGGACGTGCTGAGCCTGTGGGAGTTCCTGTTCAGCACAAGAGCTCTGCACCCTTCTCTGACCCGGCAGGAAATGGACGAGTATCTCGCAGCGACCCGCTGCTACCTCTGCGGCAAGGAGTTCACCGAGCTGGACGTCAAGGTGCGGGACCACAACCACGCTCCGCCTTACGAGTTCCGAGGAGCGGCGCACCGCTCGTGCAATCTGCGGTACAGGGA
This sequence comes from Allygus modestus, assembly GCA_963675035.1. Classification (NCBI taxonomy): domain Eukaryota; kingdom Metazoa; phylum Arthropoda; class Insecta; order Hemiptera; family Cicadellidae; genus Allygus; species Allygus modestus. Next base: position 82,957,766 of record OY776112.1, on the reverse strand, counting down.
GCAGCGGGTCATCAACTGCTACTTCCATAACCTGTCCAACTACGATGCCCACTTCGTAGTGCGGGAGCTGGCCATCGACCCCGGCGATGTGGACGTGCTGGCGCACACCGAAGAGCGTTACATCGCCTTCACCAAGCGGTTTCATTTTGGCCAGCCCGGGGACAACCCACGACAGAGCAGTTTCGCGGTGCGGTTCCTCGACACCTACAGGTTCTTGTCCATGAGCCTGGCCAGCCTGACAGCGGGACTGCCCACCGACAAGATGCGCGAGACCAGGAAGCGGTTCCCCGACGACCGGCTGTTCGACCTGGTGCGCAGGAAGGGCGTGTTCCCCTACGACTTTGTCACATCGTACGAAACGCTGTACAGGACCAGGGAGCTGCCGCCCAAGGAGGCGTTTAGGAACACCATGACCCTGGAGGACGTCAAGGACGAGGACTACCAACACGCCCTCAACGTGTGGCGAGCCTTCGAGTGTCGCCACCTCAAGGACTACGCCGACACGTACCTGCGCTGCGACATCACGCTCCTCACCGACGTCTTCGAGCAGTTCCGTGACACCTCTTTGGCTGAGTACGGACTGGACCCCGCCCACTACTACACCCTGCCATCCTACGCTTGGGACGTCATGTTGAAGACCTGCGACGTGGAGCTGGACACGATGCAGGATTTTGACATGTACCTGTTCGTGGAGCAGGGGATCCGAGGAGGGATCTCTCAGGCCGTCACCCGCTACGCCAAGGCCAACCACGACAGGTGTCCGGACTACCGCCCAGACGAACCGACACGCCACCTACTGTACCTGGACGCCAACAACCTCTACGGCTGGGCCATGTCCCAGTGCCTGCCCACCGGGAACTTCCAGTGGCTCAGCCGTGAGGAGATCGACTCCTTAGACATTGGTGCGCTGGATGCTGAAGCGGAACGGGGTTACGTCCTCGAAGTGGACCTCCGCTACCCCACCCACCTCCACGACCTGCACAAGGACCTCCCTTACTGCTGCGAGACCAAGCGTCCGCCGACAGGGAAATACCCCAAGCTGATGACCACCCTGGATGACAAGATGCATTACGTCTGCCATTACAGGGTCTTGCAGCAGGCGTTGAACAACGGACTGGAGCTTGCAGCTGTCCACAGGGCGATCTCGTTTCGCCAGTCTCGGTGGCTAGAGCCCTACATCCTCATGAATACCGAGCTGCGGAAGAAGGCCAGGACCAAGTTCGAGCAAGACTTTTTCAAGTTAATGAACAACGCGGTCTTTGGCAAAACCATTGAGAACGTCCGCAAGCGCCTGAACGTCAAGCTGGTCTGCACTCCGGAGAAGTTCTCCAAGTACGTGGCCAAGTCCAATTTCCTGGACCGCACGTATTACACGGAGGACGTAGCTCTCGTGCACCTCGCCAGGGTAAACATCGTCCTGGAAAAGCCCATCTACGTCGGCATGTCTGTCCTGGAGCTGAGCAAGTGGCTCATGTACGAGTTTCTGCGGAAGATGAAGGACCGCTACGGTGACCGCTTAAACGTAGACTACATGGACACTGACAGCTTCGTGTTCGACATCCTATCCCAGGACATCTACAGGGAGATGATGGAGCACTTGGACGACTTCGATACTAGCGCCTACCCAAGGTCTCACCCCTGCTACAGCCCCACCAACGCCAAGGTGATTGGCAAGTTCAAGGACGAGTGTAACGGCAGATCCTTGTTCGAGTACCTCGGCCTGCGCTCAAAACTCTACTTCATGGACGTTGAGGACGAAGACAACGGATCCAAGGCGATCAAGCGAGCCAAGGGAGTCGCCAAGGGGGTTGTTAAAAACGTCCTAACCCCTGACGACTACAGGGAATGTCTGTTTGACGGGGTGTTGAAAACCACCATCAACACCCGTTTCCAGTCGTACCTGCACCGTGTCTTCACCGTACAAGTAGAAAAGCTATCCTTGAGCCCGGCCGATGATAAACGCTACATCTTGGCTGATGGTATCCACACCTTACCTTGGGGGCATAAGGACATCCCACCACTGCCCGCAGCAAGAAGTCGAGACAATCTCGAGGAGCAGCAAGGCGGACCTATGGAGGTGGATGAGGAGGAGGACATGGACGAAGAGTTCCCGGTGTAAACAGAACTAGGCTAATTTTTTAAATATAATTAAGTATATTTTGTAAATAGTATTCGTAAGCAAATATAGTCAAACAGTTTAGTTTACAGCATACATCTGTGTTGTTACTACCCCTTGCATTTCCCTGACATTTACTTTCAAAAGACTCTTCTAATGCAAACTGAATTTTGTAAAACTATCATGTTTTCAAAACAAAACTTTCAAAATTGTTAAAAATTCGATATTCTTTCTTAAATACTAAAGAGAAAGACAAGTGAAAACAACAGTTAACGAGAAACAACAACATTTATTGAAACACAATAAGAATATACACACAAACATATTACAATCAAGAACTCAAAAGGTATTTACACAAAAATAGACTTAAGCGAAGATGGAGTAGAAGAGCCTACGGACCAGTGCTTCGTTATGGTGGGAGCGACCGGGTCGAAGAGCTGCACGTAGTCGCTGAGTGGTATATCGAGGACCGCCCGACAGTACAGGTAGGTGAGGCAGTAGTGGTCATAAACAGAAGTACCGTAGCCCTGGAGTCGATACCTGTTGTAGAGACTGCCACCAGGCGCTTCTCAATCTGGGTGGTGTTCATCGCGGGCGGAAGCAGTCCCCGCCGATTGTGTGATACCCTCATTACTACCAGTTGCACGCTTTATCACCACCGGCTTCACTGTATATGTCAAACCAGTGACTCTGGGGACTCCTGAATAACGGTCCACCCAAAGGTTTTCCAATCGCGTTATAATGTTCATAATCATAATATAGATTTCATAGTCTTTATTTTCATCCAAATATAAGTTGCAACCATGTGTATACTGACCTCTATGATGTAACTGGATGTTCAAGAACACATTACCCTGATTGGCGGGATTTTGTACTGTATGTTGATAACCGGAATCTACCCAACTGACAGTCGGTGGTGAATCGTTCGAATCTTTTTCCACAAGCTCCAAGTCTCCAGGTAGTTCCGGGTGATTGACACTTCTACTGTTGTCGTTTATGCAACTGCTATCGGCACATATGCTGACGTTCTGGGAACCTCCCCCTTCGGTTATTTGGTTGGATGATGGTGATGCAAAGTCTTCAGATATCTCCGGAGCATTGCCACTTTCAATGTCGTTTATACAACTGCTATCAATACATGTGTTGACTTTCTGCGGACCTCTTCCTGCTGAGGTTTGTATGAACGATCTCGGTTGTGAGGAACGATTGTTTCTTCGCTTCCTTCTAACACAGAGGTGGTGCTGACGATGATGAAGACGAAGTCCATCTCGCGACGTGAACGACTCCTCACAGTATGGACATTTCCAGGTCGCCAGCTTCGATGGTGTGGCGACTGACCGTTTCAGTGATGGTGCTGGCGGTGGTTGTTCAGGACTTCGTGGAGAAAAGTACATGGTGCTGTAGCCTTCCATCGCTTCCAACTCCTTCAACAACGTCTGGACTGATTCATCCACTTCAATTGCACTAGCCATGTTTGTGTTTACTTTGCAACATCACTAGACAAACTGAATGAAGGAAGCGATGACAATCACTTAAGTAACATAGCTACGTACCGTACAGTAGAAGGCGGTGAACAATTCTCGAAATCGCGGCAATTATCGCTAATGAGTAAACAGCCTGAGGTGGTTCACACTACAACTTATAAGACTACATATACTTACGTGTAACAGATCTCGGAGTATGGTGCGGTAAGGACTAGCACAGCACTGAAGTAGAACGTCTACGCACACTGAGCTTCAAACACAAACTGAATGAAGGAAGCGATGACAATCACTTAAGTAACATAGCTACGTACCGTACAGTAGAAGGCGGTGGACAATTCTCGAAATCGCGGCAATTATCGCTAATGAGTAAACAGCCTGGGGCAGTCACGTAGGCACGGGGTGATGACGTAACCGCGGTCCACGACTTCACTACTTAAGGTAGGCCAATGCGTGCGTTAGGTTTACAGACGTTCATGCATCCTCAAACCTAACTTAAACCTGCGTCTGTAAACCTAACCTAAACCTGCGTCTGTAAACCTAACGCACGCATTGGCCTACCTTAAGTAGTGAAGTCGTGGACCGCGGTTACGTCATCACCCCGTGCCTACGTGACTGCCCCAGGCTGTTTACTCATTAGCGATAATTGCCGCGATTTCGAGAATTGTCCACCGCCTTCTACTGTACGGTACGTAGCTATGTTACTTAAGTGATTGTCATCGCTTCCTTCATTCAGTTTGTGTTTGAAGCTCAGTGTGCGTAGACGTTCTACTTCAGTGCTGTGCTAGTCCTTACCGCACCATACTCCGAGATCTGTTACACGTAAGTATATGTAGTCTTATAAGTTGTAGTGTGAACCACCTCAGGCTGTTTACTCATTAGCGATAATTGCCGCGATTTCGAGAATTGTTCACCGCCTTCTACTGTACGGTACGTAGCTATGTTACTTAAGTGATTGTCATCGCTTCCTTCATTCAGTTTGTCTAGTGATGTTGCAAAGTAAACACAAACATGGCTAGTGCAATTGAAGTGGATGAATCAGTCCAGACGTTGTTGAAGGAGTTGGAAGCGATGGAAGGCTACAGCACCATGTACTTTTCTCCACGAAGTCCTGAACAACCACCGCCAGCACCATCACTGAAACGGTCAGTCGCCACACCATCGAAGCTGGCGACCTGGAAATGTCCATACTGTGAGGAGTCGTTCACGTCGCGAGATGGACTTCGTCTTCATCATCGTCAGCACCACCTCTGTGTTAGAAGGAAGCGAAGAAACAATCGTTCCTCACAACCGAGATCGTTCATACAAACCTCAGCAGGAAGAGGTCCGCAGAAAGTCAACACATGTATTGATAGCAGTTGTATAAACGACATTGAAAGTGGCAATGCTCCGGAGATATCTGAAGACTTTGCATCACCATCATCCAACCAAATAACCGAAGGGGGAGGTTCCCAGAACGTCAGCATATGTGCCGATAGCAGTTGCATAAACGACAACAGTAGAAGTGTCAATCACCCGGAACTACCTGGAGACTTGGAGCTTGTGGAAAAAGATTCGAACGATTCACCACCGACTGTCAGTTGGGTAGATTCCGGTTATCAACATACAGTACAAAATCCCGCCAATCAGGGTAATGTGTTCTTGAACATCCAGTTACATCATAGAGGTCAGTATACACATGGTTGCAACTTATATTTGGATGAAAATAAAGACTATGAAATCTATATTATGATTATGAACATTATAACGCGATTGGAAAACCTTTGGGTGGACCGTTATTCAGGAGTCCCCAGAGTCACTGGTTTGACATATACAGTGAAGCCGGTGGTGATAAAGCGTGCAACTGGTAGTAATGAGGGTATCACACAATCGGCGGGGACTGCTTCCGCCCGCGATGAACACCACCCAGATTGAGAAGCGCCTGGTGGCAGTCTCTACAACAGGTATCGACTCCAGGGCTACGGTACTTCTGTTTATGACCACTACTGCCTCACCTACCTGTACTGTCGGGCGGTCCTCGATATACCACTCAGCGACTACGTGCAGCTCTTCGACCCGGTCGCTCCCACCATAACGAAGCACTGGTCCGTAGGCTCTTCTACTCCATCTTCGCTTAAGTCTATTTTTGTGTAAATACCTTTTGAGTTCTTGATTGTAATATGTTTGTGTGTATATTCTTATTGTGTTTCAATAAATGTTGTTGTTTCTCGTTAACTGTTGTTTTCACTTGTCTTTCTCTTTAGTATTTAAGAAAGAATATCGAATTTTTAACAATTTTGAAAGTTTTGTTTTGAAAACATGATAGTTTTACAAAATTCAGTTTGCATTAGAAGAGTCTTTTGAAAGTAAATGTCAGGGAAATGCAAGGGGTAGTAACAACACAGATGTATGCTGTAAACTAAACTGTTTGACTATATTTGCTTACGAATACTATTTACAAAATATACTTAATTATATTTAAAAAATTAGCCTAGTTCTGTTTACACCGGGAACTCTTCGTCCATGTCCTCCTCCTCATCCACCTCCATAGGTCCGCCTTGCTGCTCCTCGAGATTGTCTCGACTTCTTGCTGTGGGCAGTGGTGGGATGTCCTTATGCCCCCAAGGTAAGGTGTGGATACCATCAGCCAAGATGTAGCGTTTATCATCGGCCGGGCTCAAGGATAGCTTTTCTACTTGTACGGTGAAGACACGGTGCAGGTACGACTGGAAACGGGTGTTGATGGTGGTTTTCAACACCCCGTCAAACAGACATTCCCTGTAGTCGTCAGGGGTTAGGACGTTTTTAACAACCCCCTTGGCGACTCCCTTGGCTCGCTTGATCGCCTTGGATCCGTTGTCTTCGTCCTCAACGTCCATGAAGTAGAGTTTTGAGCGCAGGCCGAGGTACTCGAACAAGGATCTGCCGTTACACTCGTCCTTGAACTTGCCAATCACCTTGGCGTTGGTGGGGCTGTAGCAGGGGTGAGACCTTGGGTAGGCGCTAGTATCGAAGTCGTCCAAGTGCTCCATCATCTCCCTGTAGATGTCCTGGGATAGGATGTCGAACACGAAGCTGTCAGTGTCCATGTAGTCTACGTTTAAGCGGTCACCGTAGCGGTCCTTCATCTTCCGCAGAAACTCGTACATGAGCCACTTGCTCAGCTCCAGGACAGACATGCCGACGTAGATGGGCTTTTCCAGGACGATGTTTACCCTGGCGAGGTGCACGAGAGCTACGTCCTCCGTGTAATACGTGCGGTCCAGGAAATTGGACTTGGCCACGTACTTGGAGAACTTCTCCGGAGTGCAGACCAGCTTGACGTTCAGGCGCTTGCGGACGTTCTCAATGGTTTTGCCAAAGACCGCGTTGTTCATTAACTTGAAAAAGTCTTGCTCGAACTTGGTCCTGGCCTTCTTCCGCAGCTCGGTATTCATGAGGATGTGGGGCTCTAGCCACCGAGACTGGCGAAACGAGATCGCCCTGTGGACAGCTGCAAGCTCCAGTCCGTTGTTCAACGCCTGCTGCAAGACCCTGTAATGGCAGACGTAATGCATCTTGTCATCCAGGGTGGTCATCAGCTTGGGGTATTTCCCTGTCGGCGGACGCTTGGTCTCGCAGCAGTAAGGGAGGTCCTTGTGCAGGTCGTGGAGGTGGGTGGGGTAGCGGAGGTCCACTTCGAGGACGTAACCCCGTTCCGCTTCAGCATCCAGCGCACCAATGTCTAAGGAGTCGATCTCCTCACGGCTGAGCCACTGGAAGTTCCCGGTGGGCAGGCACTGGGACATGGCCCAGCCGTAGAGGTTGTTGGCGTCCAGGTACAGTAGGTGGCGTGTCGGTTCGTCTGGGCGGTAGTCCGGACACCTGTCGTGGTTGGCCTTGGCGTAGCGGGTGACGGCCTGAGAGATCCCTCCTCGGATCCCCTGCTCCACGAACAGGTACATGTCAAAATCCTGCATCGTGTCCAGCTCCACGTCGCAGGTCTTCAACATGACGTCCCAAGCGTAGGATGGCAGGGTGTAGTAGTGGGCGGGGTCCAGTCCGTACTCAGCCAAAGAGGTGTCACGGAACTGCTCGAAGACGTCGGTGAGGAGCGTGATGTCGCAGCGCAGGTACGTGTCGGCGTAGTCCTTGAGGTGGCGACACTCGAAGGCTCGCCACACGTTGAGGGCGTGTTGGTAGTCCTCGTCCTTGACGTCCTCCAGGGTCATGGTGTTCCTAAACGCCTCCTTGGGCGGCAGCTCCCTGGTCCTGTACAGCGTTTCGTACGATGTGACAAAGTCGTAGGGGAACACGCCCTTCCTGCGCACCAGGTCGAACAGCCGGTCGTCGGGGAACCGCTTCCTGGTCTCGCGCATCTTGTCGGTGGGCAGTCCCGCTGTCAGGCTGGCCAGGCTCATGGACAAGAACCTGTAGGTGTCGAGGAACCGCACCGCGAAACTGCTCTGTCGTGGGTTGTCCCCGGGCTGGCCAAAATGAAACCGCTTGGTGAAGGCGATGTAACGCTCTTCGGTGTGCGCCAGCACGTCCACATCGCCGGGGTCGATGGCCAGCTCCCGCACTACGAAGTGGGCATCGTAGTTGGACAGGTTATGGAAGTAGCAGTTGATGACCCGCTGCTCCCTGTACCGCAGATTGCACGAGCGGTGCGCCGCTCCTCGGAACTCGTAAGGCGGAGCGTGGTTGTGGTCCCGCACCTTGACGTCCAGCTCGGTGAACTCCTTGCCGCAGAGGTAGCAGCGGGTCGCTGCGAGATACTCGTCCATTTCCTGCCGGGTCAGAGAAGGGTGCAGAGCTCTTGTGCTGAACAGGAACTCCCACAGGCTCAGCACGTCCATCTTGAGCCGTTCCATAAAGACCTTGGACGCGTCAGCTCCGAAGTATACACGCGGTTCAAACTCCTCCAGGCCGAGCGAATCCACGATCTGGTAGGCGAAGGCGTACGGGACGTGCATTTGCAGGGGCGTCGTGCCGGGTGGCGGCGCTTCCACCGGGTCAACAGCGACAGGCTGCAGAGCACACTCAAAGTCCGCGTAGATGCAGAACCTCTCCCGCCTAGTGTACTCTGGATGGGTGAAGCGGATCTGCTGCTTCTTCGGCAAGTCCAGGCGAAGGGGAGCCTTGGCGTAGCAGTAACGCCTGTGCTCCTCCAGACGCTGAGCGCCCGTCAACCCTAGCTTGTTGTGTTGATTGTCGAAGTAAGCGAAGCACCGCTTACAGATGTAAATCCTATTTTCACGTTTGGTGAGCTGGGGCCGGACCAGTCGACCCAGGTCCTTGATGTATGCGTAGTGGCTGTCCCCATCGATGGTCATGTACAGCAGGTCTCTGTGGTCTTCGCGCTCCCGCTTGCATATCTTCAGCGGGAACACGCGGTCCTTGAACTCTGGCGTCCCATCGGGGCGTCTCCCCACCATCGCTCGCTCGATCCCGTAGACGTTTACACTGATGTTGTTCTTGCCCTCAAAGATCTTGATGTCCTTGAGCGTCACGGGGAAACGCAGGCCGGTCCAGTCGTAGCGGGCGATGACATCCGGTGTATACGCTGCAGGTCTCTCTGCGTGTTGTGCAACGAACTTGGCCAGGATGGCGTACATGAAACACATGTCATCAGCGTTTTGCACATTGACAACAGCGTGTATATCTGCGATAGCCTTTGGCAGCTGCATAAAGGCTCTGCCTCCGAGCGGCGTATACTGGTTCACGCGGATCTCTAAGTCGCGTATACGCAGGTAGGTCCAGCCGCTACCTACCAGTTCACACTGCTCCTTCTTCTTCACGATCGTCTCGAACGTCGCGGAGAGGAAAGCCTCCAAGTCGGAGGCCTCGGTCAGTGGGACGTTCTTTGTGTTGAAGGAGCGCAGGCAGGTGGCCCCGTGAATGTTGGAGAACTCACATTCCAGGACCATGTTCGCCTTGATGCTCGGATGTTGGGTCATGACGTTCTCCATCAGGTCCAGAACCTCGTCAAACAACAGGGTCAGCGCATCCTCAACGGTCAGCAAGGCGTCTAACGGCCGGGCCAGGCGGTAGGTGAGGAGGCGACTCCGGAAGGCCCGATGCACGAGCTGGAACATGGGGCGGCCGCCACCCTCCATCTCGTCATCGATGGTCTGAGGCTCGGCGCTAGGTCCTGGGCGGGGCTGGGGCTCGGTGCTGGGCCCTGGCTGTGGCTCGGTGCTCGGTCCTGGTCGTGGCTCGGCGCTAGGCATCTGGTGCGATCGGGGCTCGGCGCTGGCTCCTTGGCGCAGCGACTGGTTGTTGTGAGGAAGAGGAGGAGAGGACAACCTAGACAGTCGGTCTTGGGTCAGGTCCCTCACAACAGGGCAGTTGTGAGACTGGTGATGGTCACGGTTGAAGCGGCGAGTAAACCCCTTGTCGCAGTACGCGCAGCGGAACTTGGATGGTTCTTGAACCAGGTTCCTCACAACAGGGCAGTTGTGAGACTCGTGCTGGTCGCGGTTGAAGCGACGGGTAAACCCGCGGTCGCAGTAGGCACAACGGAACGTGGGAGGATGGACGGTCCGGACGTGTCGTCTCAGTTCCAGGTCGCGGTCGAAGCGTCTACCGCATCGCTCGCACTCCACGTGGCGATCGGGACTCGAGGAGGAGGAAGGAGCTGCTGCTGGCATCGCGGAGTGAGCCGCTTGCATGTGGCGGCGCACGTCCTCCAGGCTGGCGAAGATGGTCGGGCACAGTCGGCAGGGATGGTCCACTCGTTGCGGTTGGGGCTCTGCCGCGGCGTCTGGTCCGTGAACCGTAGCGACGTGGCGGCGGAGGCTGTCACCTCTTGTGAAGCGCCTACCGCAGACGTGGCAGTCGTGACGTCTGGCGTTGTGGGCGGAATCCACGTGTCGCCTCAGGTTTCCGAGCAGGCTGAAGGCTCGGCCGCAGACCTCGCACAGGTGTTGGTTGTTCATCTGCAACAACGGATATGATAAGTCTCTTGCATTTACAAATTAGTCGCAACGAGAACACTTCATTGGTAACATAACACATACTTTATGCTTGGTAGACAAGAGTCAAGGCCATGACAAATTTAATGTTAGTGCACGGGTTTCCTCCTTTATTAAAATTAGTTTATATAAAACGAAAGAAAAGATAGTAAGTTAGAGAATGAAAGCTTTACATTGATGCGTGATAGACATGATTTAGAAACCATGACACGTCTAACATTAGTACACAGGTTTCCTCGTTTTATGTTAGTACACTGGTTTCCTCCAAGAAATTTGGAATGACGTGTAAATTGTTCTATAGCAATAACGAATAGTTTTCCCTAAAACATAATGAAAATTATTCAACTTCTATTAACAAGCCAGACCTCTCTTTGCACATTATGACTTGAAAGTTGCTGAACGATCATACCTTAAATGAGAATCTTACTATAAAGGGGAATGTAATAGTCTTCCACACTACAACTTCAACACTGAAGTAGAACGTCTACACACACTGAGCTCCAAACGCAAACTGAATGAAGGAAGCGATGACAATCACTTAAGAAACATAGCTACGTACCGTACAGTAGAAGGCGGTGAACAATTCTCAAAATCGCGGTAATTATCGCTAATGAGTAAACAGCCTGAGGTGGTCCACACTACAACTTATAAGACTACATATACTTACGTTTAACAGATCTCGGAATATGGTGTAGTAAAGACTAGCACAGCACTGAAGTAGAACGTCTACACACACTGGGCTCCAAACACAAACTGAATGAAGGAAGCGATGACAATCACTGAAGTAACATTGCTACGTACCGTACAGTAGACGGTGAGAGCAGTAAACAGTTCTCGGAACCGCTAATGAGTAAACAGTTCTCGGAACCGCTAATGAGTAAACAGGCCCGGACGGTCACGTAGGCATGGAGATGATGTCACCACGGTCCACAACAGGGGTAGCGGAGTGAAGGGGTAGCGGAGTGGAGGAGGAGTGAAGGGATAGTGGAGTGGAGGAGGAGTAAACAGGCTGGGACAGTCACGTAGGCCCTAGCACGCACCTCGACACGTGACGCCGCGGAACCGCTCGCAGTTTTGGTTTAGTCAAGCCGGCATACAACGTGTAACGAAGTCACATCAAATTCGGTCAGCGAACAGCCGAGATCCTATAAGGAAAACGCGTTCGAAAATTACTAGCGGGCCCGTTTAACGGTGTATTTTCAATTTTCTTTCAGCGATGGTTTACTTAGGCCATGGTCCAACACGTGGTGAGGTTTCGTCAAAATCGGTCGGTAAACAGCTGAGATCCCATAAGGAAAACACGTTTAAAAATTAATAGCAAGCCCGTTTAACGGTGGATTTTCAATTTTCTTTAAGCAATAGTTTACTTAGGTCATGGCTCGACATGTGGTGAGGTTTCGTCAAAATCGGTTGGTAAACAGCTGAGATCCCATAAGGAAAACACGTTTAAAAATTAATAGCGAGCCCGTTTAACGGTGGATTTTCAATTTTCTTTAAGCGATGGTTTACTTAGACCGCCGCCTGATATGTGGTTAAGTTTCATCAAAATCGGACGGTAAACAGCTGAGATCCCATAAGGAAAACACGTTTAAAAATTAATAGCGAGCCCGTTTAACGGTGGATTTTCAATTTTCTTTAAGGGATGGTTTACTTAGGCTGCCGCCTGACATGTGGTGAAATTTCATCAAAATCGGTCGGTAAACAGCTGAGATCCCATAAGGAAAACGCGTTTAAAAATTGATAGCGGCCTTGTTTAATGGCGGATCTATGGGGTTCTTACGTCATTCGCTTCCTCTAGGATAGGTCTACACTCTGGAAAAAGTCCCGTGGGAATCGGTGGGTAAATAGGCTAGTTATTCATTTTCGGAAGTTTTTTTCCTCATCACGAAAAGTGCTGCAGACGACCGGGGGGGGGGTTGATCCACAGTGGATAACTGCTGTTGCTGCTGGTGCTCCTGTGCTCGCCAGCCTATGTTAGGTTTCCGCCAGGTCACGTGACGGGGGGGGGGGGCATCCTCGCATCCTCACTTCGCCTGTGCTCGCCAGCCTATGTTAGGTTTCCGCCAGGTCACGTGACGGGGGGGGGGGGCATCCTCGCATCCTCACTTCGCCTGTGCTCGCCAGCCTATGTTAGGTTTCCGCCAGGTCACGTGACGGGGGGGGGGGGCATCCTCGCATCCTCACTTCGCCTGTGCTCGTCAGCCTATGTTAGGTTTCCGCCAGGTCACGTGACGGGGGGGGGGGGCATCCTCGCATCCTCACTTCGCCTGTGCTCGCCAGCCTATGTTAGGTTTCCGCCAGGTCACGTGACGGGGGGGGGTTGATCCACAGTGGATAACTGCTGTTGCTGCTGGTTCACGCCCATCTAATGCCCCCTACTCTCCTAGAACCTAGAACATCAAGTAGACCACTGAAAATTTAGAAATACACATTGTATAGAGCTATTATCATGAGGTAGGTATAGTATTATGAAAGTTATACTAAAATTTGGATTTTTGGCCGTTTAAAGAGCATTTCCTATGAGTTATACAGGGATTGACACTTGTGAAATCCTTTGTCGTACGATCATAGTCTGGCTGCGTATACACAATTGTATATATTTATCAGGTGCATGGGGATGGCTTACTTAGTGCTAAAGACTACAGTATAATCATGTTAAACTCTATGGCAATGTTGACATATCTATATATTAATAGGCTAAGGAAATTGTTGTGGTACAGTACGATTTCTCGGATAAGTGGAATTATACAAGTATGAAACTTGGCATCACACTTATTTTGTAGGGAATGTGCCGAATGCAAATAATTTTGTGTTTGGACGTGTAGGACTATGCCCTTTTGGTTTTCAAAGTTTACATGTTGTCCTTATAATTCAGTTAATTAGTGTTTATACCAGGAAAGTTGTGGGGTAGTTTTGAATTTTTCTATTTGGTATGTTTTTTGGGGTGCTGAATCAGAATCTGAGGTTTGCTAACAAAAATTCTTGACGCAACATTGACAAAAAATGAGAAAAAAGTGAAAAAATTGTATTTTTTGTAGTTTTTGGCTTATAACTAAGAAATTATCAACTTTTCGTAAATAACCTATATTATTAAAATTAAAGTACACAAAATTTTCTACAAAATGTACCCCTTAAGTGTTAATCTCCGATGAAACGTTTAGGCTCCAGAGCTATTTGAAAAATGGAGCATTTTATATAAAATACAAAACCACTTTTCCATCTGCAACTGTGCAATACATCTTCAACAGCTGCAAATTTAATATCAGCTGTTGTTATTATTGCTATTAAAATAAATAAATAAACCAGCTAAGTAGGTTATATTTTCTAGTGGTGTGAAAAATGGCTTTTGACGTGTGTTTTATTTGTGATAAAGAGTTGTATATAATGATGTAGAGAATGTGACAACAGTGCGCGAAAAAGGGTTGAAAACATTCATTGAGTCAAGTAAAAAGAGGAAGGACGGTAAACATGTCAAACTTTGTAAAATATCGGCAGTAAAGGTCCATGAGCAATGTCGTAAAAACTATAATAATGATAGAATGATTGCTTCTCACTTAAAGAGGACGAATCAAGGTACTGAACATGTTCAAAGGCGTTCTTCTGAGGCACATTTTAGTTTAAGACTCATTGCTTTCTGTGCGGCCTCGTAATTACACCTGAGTTTTTGGAAGAACAAAGGAAAAAGAGAGGCAACCTCAATGTAGAATATAAAGTTCGAGTTTTAAAAGCAAAGGAAACTATAACAAAGAGAGCAGAAGAACGTGGTGATGAATACGGACAATCTATAATGAAACGTCTTTTACCTATTTCAGATTTGGTGGCCTCTAGTGGTCAGTATCATAGTTTGTGTTTGAGAGAACTGTACAATCGTCCAAAAACTCAAGAGCAGAGAAAAAGTGGGCCATTTTCCAATGACGTGGAGGAAGCAATGGAAGATATTTACAACTATCTTGAAAACAGTGATGGCGAGGGCCAGTTTTCTCTCGAGGAGTTAGTAGGCCAGATCAAGAGTGGTTATCTGCCTGATAATAAGACGGTAAAAGCTCATCTGAACCAAAAATATGGAAGCGGTATTATCATTTCTAATGCTCCGAATAAGAAGACCACAGTATCTTTTGCAAACACAGGATATAAAATTTTGAATGATGTTTGGTACCAACAGGCATCGAAAAATGAACAAGAGGAGAGACTCCGTGTTGTTAAGATGGCTGCTGCAATAATTGTTAAGGATATCCGTAGCCAGGTTTATGAGACAGAGCAGTACCCCCCACCTGACAGTTTTTTGGAAGTAAATGAGGGGCTTATCCCTGAAACTCTTGGTACATTCATGGAGACAGTTGTTCTACACAATAAACGTGGGGACCATGATATGTGGAGGAGGAAGAGTACAGCGCTATCACATAGTATTTTAGCAGCAGTGAGGTCCAGATCATTTGTCTCACCACTTCTCGTAGGGCTGGCAGTGTTCTTGTATAAGAAATACGGCTCAAGAAAATTGGTTGACGTGGTTTCTTCATTGGGGTTTTGTTCGTCTTATTCTGAAGCTACTCGTATGGAAGCATCAGCAATCAACAGTGATCCACTGAAAGTTAACCAGCCATGCTTTTCACAACAGGTGTATGATAATGGTGATTTCAATGTACATACTATTGACAGATACAACACCTTCCATGTTATGGGTGGAATTTCCTGTATTGCACCAAAAAAAGCAGTGGTCACTAACCAATCCATCCCACGATTGAAAATTATAGGCCTACCCTCTCCTGAGATTCCGGCAAGTTTCGGAGCTCTTCCAGTGATCCATTTTGAAAGGTTAAAGCCTGAAGGTTTAGCAGATATCAAGATACTAGACCTCAAGGATGTTTATAAACAAAATGAAACTATACTTCCATCCGTGTCTGATCTTCTGTGGCTCTATGGAAAAAGTAAAGATATTCCTGGCCTCAAAGGATGGAATGGATTTATGGAAGATGTTACCAGAGACCTACCATACGAACGTACGTTCGTAATATTCCAGCCATTTATGCTCCTCCAAGTAATTATGACACAATACTCACAGCATTATTGACCGGAGTAGAAAGAACTAAATCATTAAACCAAGTTACCTGTTTGATTACTTTCGACCAACCCCTATACCTTAAAGCGCGAGACATTCTTGCTAGCCGTCCAAATGATCCTGCTTTGTCAAATGTTGTTCATGTAGTTGTTCATGTTAATGGCAATGGTTCATGTAACCTTTTTGTAAATGAAAAATGAACGATTCAGTACTTAATTAAACAATTTCAACATTGTGGATTTTTTATGAGAACTTTACCTTGGCCAATTAACATTTGAAATTGGCACAAGAATTTTAAAAATTTTCTAATTAATACAAAATGCTCCAATTTTCAAATAGCTCTGGAGCCTAAACGGTTCATCAGAGATTAACACTTAAGGGATACATTTTGTAGCAAATGTTATGTACTTTAATTTTAATAATATAGGTTATTTACGAAAAGTTGATAATTTCTGAGTTATAAGCAAAAAACTACAAAAAATACCATTTTTTTCACTTTTTTCTCATTTTTGTCAATGTTGCGTCAAGAATTTTTGTTAGCAAACCTCAGATTTTGATTCAGCACCCCAAAAAACATACCAAATGGAAAAAATCAAAACTACCCCACAACTTTCCCGCTAGGAGTACATTTAAATACACATTTACTGGATTATTATGGGAACTTGCGTTCTACTTTTCGTTATTTTTTTTATTTAATAAACAGCTGCGTTATTCAAATAAATATGTATAGCACAACAGCAAGAACGGATGATTAATTAAACAAATATTAATGATTACTGGATTGGTAACACCCTTCTCTTAACTTCTTCCCCGTTTTAACTCCACATTAAACAAAATAAACCTGTTTGTGAGGGGGGAGGAAGGGAGGCATTGATGTGGAGAGGTTTATTCAGGCATAAATAAAAACGCAACTGATTACTGGAATGGTATTACCCCTTCGGAACTTATGCATTTATACCGACCACCACCTGTAACGGCACGCATGGCGGTTATTCTAGGTGAGGTTACTGTAACTGTGTAGAGTACTCTTTTGTCGACAGAATTTATCATTTGTCAAGGAGAAAAACCCCTCCTCTCCCTCACTCAGTCAAGGTCAGTTTAAAGGTGATTGATTCATCAGCTGACACGGCAACAGGACCACTACTAGTCCAGCTCGTCGCGTAATGCGTAAATGGGGCTCAGATAAATATCTCAACAAGAAACACATTGGTGCAAGTCGCCTTCATTTAGATTCTTATCTCGCCGAATACATGCGGCAATCGAGAATAGGAGCTGATGGCGGAAATACATTTTAATCCCTCCTCGACGATATTGCGGTCTTCTAGGAGTCTCAGAAATGTTACGAGTCATTCAAAATGCTTGTAAGTTGTAGGCTAAATAAGAAAACTACTCTACTTCTGTTCAATACAGTTTGTTTGGTTTTATCCACTAGAAAATCCTCCAAAAAGTTGGTGGTCGGTATAATGCATAAGTACCCGCCCTTCTGCTATCCGTTTTAACTTCACGATAAACAAATTACCTGGAGGTGAAGATGGGGGAGGGGGAAGGAGAGCGAGAGAGAGAGGGAAGAGAGAGGGACAGAGAGATGAGCCAAAGCGCACTAGATAGTGCGGCCTTGGATGAACACAACAATACCCACTAGAAAACTTGTTTCATAAATTCGTCAACTTTATATAACAAAATGTTGTCAAATTTTGACCATTGGGCGGTCTCTAGTTATTAATAAAACGTAAACATTTCAATGTTTGTTTTCCTAGTAAAACCAAATTTACCACTGGTAATGACCAGAAGAGATAAGCTACTGATAAAAAGTGGTGGTTATCAGTATGAATCCGGCGGAAGTCAATCAAATCTAGTTCACACGCTTAACTGCCCAGTGCGGAGTCTTTTCTCTTTATCTAACAAAATAAAGGATTTAAATTAAATACTTGATTTTTAACTGCCATTTGATTATAGTGTAACTAATTCAATACCTGCTTCGCCTTTCAATTTTGAATAGTTAAAACAGCGTCGAAACAACGATTATACTAATGCTCAATGCCATTAAAACAGCGTCGAAACAACGATTATACTAATGCTCAATGTCATTAAATCTGATATGTATTTTTACGAGGAAACTAATCAAAATATATTTAGTTACAGTGAATATTATTCATTATAGTCCTAAGATTCGGCCGACGTTAATTTTAGCAGGCACAATAAACTCATCTTGGTCTTCGGGAGTACAGATGCGTTGCCAATCCAGAAGTTGGTATATTTATTCACACTTTTGACCGTGTGAGTTACATTCGATGGCGGAGCAAATTGTTTGGCTTATCAACATATTTTGTTTAGATAATATAATCCAACAAAATACCCATCCCAATAGATAAGCATCGAATCAAATGGTACCAAGCCCTACTTTTTATTTATTTCTTACGGTAATACACCATTTTTTAATTATTAAATACAAATATGGCCTTATTACATAAAAGTACTTGCAGATTAAGTATTATAAATATGCAGACAAAAAACAATACAAAATTTTACAAGACTAATGTAATACAATAACCAATAAATACTATAAATCATGATGGCAACAATACAAAATCTGAATTAGGGAATTTACTACTTTAACTAACTTATTTGTTGTAACATTTTAAACAACATATACATGATTTTCGAATATTTTCTGTATCTCGATACAGGATTCAAAACAGGCATACTATAATATGACAGGATTTGGTCACAAAATCGCATTTAAATGTATAAAAAAATATTTTAAATTACAGACGAGAAAAAAGTTCCGTTAGTTTTTCCAAAATGGCGGCGGGAGCACAAGGGTGGAGTGACAAAAACTTGTTTCCAATCCATAAGCAACATATAAATCCAGAATTCCCGGACCTTTTGTATGATAAAACCTCTCTTTCCTGGACTGAAAACATATATAGATCCAAATAATGAGATTAAAAAGTAGTGATTATTTATTTTTTTCAACTGAAACGGAACACTTATGCTCCTTATTTTCTAAACTGAATGGTTTATAAACACCTATTTAAAAGCGAACAACAATCCTCATATAATGCTATATAATCCGAAAACCTCCTCGAAGCGACAATCCTCGGTGTCAAATTCGTCAACAAAACCGTCCAAACAGCGGCTCCTGTTACCTATTCTGCGCATAAAGCTTTAAACGGATCCGGCTTTTTGTGCCGGGGGCAGGATTACGCGATACAATGAACTGAAACTGGCTTATCGTCCATCGGGGAGGTCACCCCTTGGAAATTGATATTGTAAGGGTTGGGGGTCGGGGGTTGGGGCGACGCGAGGGGAGGCCGCCATCTCAACGGCCGCCATTCCTGCGACATGTTGTATAGACACAGGCTTAACGTATTATATTATAAGTAGACGACAGGGTGCCTACGATTATACCCTCTGCTACATAATACAGCTGTCACCCTCCCTTCCCATTAGGACGCGAATCTGACACGCTTGTACAGTATTGCTATGATTATAGCGTTTCCAACCTTTGTCGAAACTCTAATAGAAGTGAAATAGGTCGGTTATTCATTTTATTGAATGGCAACAAAAAAAATATCATTAATTTTTAGTTTTATTATTACATTATTTTATTACTTTACATTGCGAAAAAATACTATCTTAATATTTTCGCACCAGATAACACATTTTGAAACCTATAATAATACTTTTTCAAGCCCGAGCCAAAAAACGGTCATAAAATGTGGTTAATATTTAAAAAATTTACATGAAATAATACAGATGTTAGGTAAATAACTTGTTTAGAATAAATACATTTATATTTTATTAAAGATGAATAAATACCTCTTCTGCATGTTATTTTCTATAGAGGCTATCTAGGTGATATTTTTAGAACTAAAAGCTAACAGACACTTTTATGAATTTTCTTAAAGAACTTTCATAAAATACAGAAGTTGGTGAAAATAAATATACCGTGTCTTGCAGCATGATACATACGTACTGTAGCAATAATCTATATAAATAAAATTAGAGTTTTGTCTGTACATTGCGTGGAATTATGAAATGTTTGCATATTTTTATGTTTCATACCATAGGAAAGCAAAAACGCGTCTTATCTTAATTTATGTCTGCCTGTCTGTTTGTCTGTCTGACGGTGACGCTCAAGGACGGGTTTTTGTTCGCTTTTCACGGGAAAACGAGTGCACTGACATTGATGAAACTTTGTTTCTTTGTTCTATACATGCGTTTTAAACCACTTTAAACCGGCATACGCCTTTTGGAAAAATAATAGCGGCCGCTCAAAAACGTGATTTCGTACGAGTTTGGACACGTTTTGGTCGCTTTTCACAGGGAAACGGGTGCACTGATTTCGATGAAACTTTTTTTCTATGTTCTATATGTGCGTTAGAAGGTTTTAGGTTAATTGGATTTTTGGAAATCACCTTAGGACTCTGCGCTACGGGGTTTTAAAGATCCTATGTTTTTCTTATGGACAAAGTATTTATTTATATTGAACCAGATGATGACTTAATAGAATAGAACTCTATTAATACACCTGGAATGCTAGCGCATTGTAGTTTTTGAAGCGAAATGGAAAAACGGTCCTTCCCCCTCCACATAATGGGCAACTTCGTCAACTGAGAGATTTCTGCCGGAAACTATTTGGTACTTTGGTATTATACGGATGAAACTATTTGGTACTTTGGTATTATACGGATGCCACTATTTTTGGAGGTTAAATTTTTACTGGATACAAAGGATAACTACATAATTCGAAAAAACGTACTTTTATTGACTTACTGTAAAAACTTTACATCATTCTGATGAGCGGTCTTTGTGTTGTGCCTCCCAAAAGACAGCGATGTCCGCTAGGATCGTGTTGAATGCGTCGCCGCCGCTAGCAGCCACACCCGATCGCCACATGTACTACGCCAAATATACAGCGCGCTGCGGCAGTTATGTTAGGATGGGTTATCATAAAAATACGTACGGTTTCCTCTTAATTTCGAGGTAAATCCCACACCAAAATAACGTCACTCATTATGAAAACAAATGTAACGTAGTGACGGCAATAAATCACTCATGACACTGACCCAGATACAGGCGGTGACAGGTGATGCGCGCGCTCCGGTCAACGACCTGACCTTGGGCTATTTGGAGGGGGTTTGGCGACCTGAAGTATGACTCATCAGGTATCATTCGATTCGTAACGAAACAAGGAAAGTCCTACAATCATTTTTATGATAACCCATCCTAACATAACTGCCGCAGCGCGCTGTATAAGGGTGGCATCCGTATAATACCAAAGTACCGTTAAAGAACAACTTGTATTTGAAACATTTGTTTATACAGTCTTTAGTTTTCTCACATTTAAAGGGCAAACGCGCGCTTTTGATATCGCCACCGCCGCGCCGCCGTCGCGTCGCGTTTCTGTCCCGCGCCGGAAAAAAACCTTTATTCCATAATATCCCATTTTTCTTAATTTTGTAACTATCTTACAATAAAAAATAGTTTTTCTTCTGAAAGAAGGGCAAGCTGTGTGACTTGGTTTAACAAGTACTATTTTATTGGGTGGAGTACACTTCCCGTTCCATGATTTTTTTATTAATATGAAGTTTTCAACATTATTTCGAACTCGAGTATCAGAATTTGTACTAATTAACCTAAAACACACCTCACCTTCATTATAAAGAAAATTTGGAAAATCAGACAGTTTAGATAAAGTAAATAAGTAAAAACTATGCAAAAAATAACAAACTTAAGAACATGTGTTAGAAAAAAATCGACCCCCACTAAAATACTACTATATTACGTTCTACACACGTTTCAATTTGTAAAGATGATTTATGGGAAACCCGGTATTATGGAACAAGCTTAACTAATAATTAAACTTAACTCACTAAAATTTCTTACTCATTATTTCCCATGGTTTATTTCGAGTCTCCCCTCAGACCCGGGCCTTAAAGAAAAATGGGTCAATTTATACGGAAAAAAAACCACTTTTCCGTCAGATTGAAGCCGTCGTGCCCTTTACATTTAAAAAAATTGAATTTAGAATATATGTAAATAGAAAATGCAAATTATAAAGGCGCAGACTTGAGTACTCTTAATCTCAGGGGCATTCGACCCGTGACAAGATACAAGTAGGCTTTGTAGTCAGCACTTCAAACCAGATTAATTTAAATTGGTAGCCTTAGAAGACGATTAAAAAAACGCAGTGCCTACAGTTTTTATTTTCTCGGTAGGCTTCTCCTCATTTTGTAAACAGTGAAATAAATTACTTTGGTGGCAAAATATTTTGTTCAAATCCGATCACCTCCCATTATGATGATCGGCATGTGTTACAACTTGTAAAAACGATCTGCTATTACTTTGAAAAACTATGCCATGATTTCACCTGGACTCAATCCATGGGCCAAAATAAAGCATCAATAAGCCTAAGGCAGGAATTACATAATTTAATTTTATTTAATAGCATTTAAGAAGTCTAAGAACAACTTTATAATCTTATATTATAATAACATATAATTTAAAATTGGATTTCAAATTCATTTTGAATAATAACCTGTTTCCTGTGTCATTTTACATGCTACCGTATATGTTGGTTCCACTTGTGATTCAGTTTATTTAATACAAAAAAGCGGCAATGAAACAAATATCTATTTCCAAAATGAAAACAAGAGTAGCTACCATAGACCACTTACTGCCTGTAAAATAATAAGCCATAGTTCAGCTTGTTAATGCAATCAAATTCGTGTTGTATAACAAAGTGTCGCGTCAGTTAGCCGGAATGAGTGCGGCACGAATTTGTTTGAGCGCGGGACACGTTGTTACCATCTTTACAGAAGAAATAAATCAACTTATGAAACAATTTTTGGGATACAAATTGTGGATCAACAAATTATCTACAATTTTCCGCTGGAATTTTCTTTTTAACCCCAAAACAAAACAAGTTTATGCATAGTAACTTTTTCGTGTCACACTTTTAAAACACTAAATAGTTTTCATTACTACAAATAACATAAATTACCAAACTACAAGAAGTTTATACTGTTAGATTCCGTAGTTCACGCAGATAAATAATATATGAATTTTACTGTAATTACATGAATATGGCGAGGCGCAAAAGCATGTAAACGGTAGGGCGCACAATGCTGTAATCCACTAAGCGGCCGTAAGTGCCATTGAAGGGGTGGGGGTTTAAAGACAGATTTCTTGTCACAGCCTGAGCGTTCCAGGTGTATTAATAGAGTTCTATGCTTAATAGTTAGTTACATCTATAACTTAAAATATTGTAAACAACTATTTATCCGTATGGAAATAAAAACCCTACTTAAATGGCAACTCTCATAATGGAAATAAAAAACGACTTGAATGGCAACTCAAATTTTTTTTTAGGCGAGAGTAGGGGGTATTTGGGAACTCTGTGCGCTCCCCCCTATCTTAATGACCCCCCGATTTTATATTTTTGCCCCCCCCTTTTCGATTTTATATTTGTTATTTGATGTCCCCCCATTTTTTATTTTTGCTTCCCCCCTCCGATTTTATATTTTTTTGCCCCCTCCCCGATTTTTATTTTTGCCCCCTCCCCGATTTTATATTTTGCTCCCCCCCAATTTTATATTTTAGCCCCCCCCCACCTCCCCGATATATATTTTTTCAATTTGAGACACCACGTGTCAGCATTACAGTTCCAGGAATTCTCGCCGACCTGAGCTCACGTGTCATTCCCTCCACCACCTTTCCCCACCACATTATCCCACCACTACTCCATTCTACCATAACAGCTTATATCATCTAAACATCCTTGAAAGGCATACATATATGTTCATAATGGAAATAAAAAACTACTTGAATGGCAACTCAAACTCTTTTTTCGATAGGCGAGAGTAGGGAGTATTGGGGAACTATGCGCGCTCCCCCCCCCCGAGTTTATATTTTTGCCCCCCTTCGATTTTATTGTTATTTGATGTCCCCCCTCGATTTTATATTTTGCTCCCCCCTCCGATTTTATATATTTTTGCCCCCTCCCCGATTTTTATTTTTGCCCCCTCCCCGATTTTATATTTTGCTCCTCCCCAATTTTATATTTTTGCCCCCCACCTAAAAGATATATATTTTTTCAATTTGACACACCACGTGTCAGCATTCCAGTTCCAGGAATTCTCGCCGACCTGAGCTCACGTGTCATTCCCTCCACCACCTTTCCCCACCACATTATCCCACCACTACTCCATTCTACCATAACAGCTTATATCTAAACATACTTGAAAGGCATACATATATGTTCATAATGGAAGTAAAAAACTACTTGAATGGCAACTCAAACTCTTTTTTCGATAGGCGAGAGTAGGGAGTATTGGGGAACTATGTGCGCTCCCCCCCCCCGAGTTTATATTTTTGCCCCCCCCTTCGATTTTATATTGTTATTTGATGTCCCCCTCGATTTTATATTTTGCTCCCCCCCCCCGATTTTATATTTATGCCCCCCTCCCCAATAGGCCTATTTTTAATTTTTTTTCTACTTGAGTTCTTTTATTTTAAAAGCGAATCCAAAGTGTTACGTGTACCGATTTGTAGTCGCAAACCACACGCCGTTTACTACCCGACAGAGTTCCTCGACTTAGCAACAGTACCCAAACTATCTGCCAGTATATTTCGTTAACTTTGATTTAATTGCACATTAAACGTGTAAAATGTAATTTTAATATTTTAAAATCATGTGGATTGTTATTTGCTTTAGCTAATCTGCGATTTATATACAACCCGTACGAAGGGCGGGTACACAGCTAGTACAGGATAAAATAAACGTTGTCTTACAACATTAAAAATACATTTGTACTTATTCTGCTCTTACACACAAGACGGTAAATATACAGAAAGGATGGCACAAGGCGATCGATTTCCACCAGTTACACCGGTCATCATCAGGCTCAATCAGAGAATGAAATAAAATTGTCACTCCTCACAAAATAATATTTACAGGAATATGGCTGCGTTTACAATATACAACGTGGATGAGTTTGTAAATAATACCACATAATCTAGAAATCTTTTTAATATAATATACAAAGTGATATATATTATTGCAGTCTTATAAATTACACAACAACAAAAACTTGTAAAACCGAAAAAACATTACTAGGATTATTGGTGGTTACCTTGCCGTGCTCCTTGTCGAAGTCGCACTCGCGGCCCGCGGTGCCGAGGTGGTAGCCGTTGGCGGAGGGGTTGAAGGCGAGCTGAAGGTTGGTGCCGGTCGCCACGAACGCCTGGAGGAAACAGCACATATGAAAACATTGTTTGGCGCTCGTAGATTAGTAATAAAGGGATCTTTAAAATAACATGTAGTCACAACAAAATGTATCAAGACAGCAGGATGGATTAGGGACGGAGATATCAGTTTTGTGACAGGGTTTACGCCATAATTTTCATACTATTTCGTAAAAAGTATTTCCGTGTAAAGCATATATGTAAGGTTAGGAAATCAACCTTACAACGGAAAACCTCCAACCAAGGTTTTCACATGGTTTAAAATTTTAAGCACACTCTTGGTTTAAAATGAAAACCTTGGGTAAACCCTGTCATTACAAATTTTGTGTATAATGTCGCCAGTATTTTATACCTTTTCATAAGCTTTGTTACTAACCTTTTCGTAAGGCTTCCACCTTCATTTACAAGGTTATGGTAAACTTGAACCGTCTCCTCGAAAACAGTTTTGAAAATGCTTCCAGGAAAGGGACCAATCTCCTTTGAAAAAAGGCCATTAGAACGAAAGGGCACATTCAACGGAAAGACGACAACTTCAACCACTGCAAAACATAAGAAGTAAGCTACCGCTTGAGATATGTAAAAACAGAATTGAAAAATAGAAAAGTGTATTATTATAAATAGCATTAAATTATACCTTTTGAACTGTCCAATTTCTCAATATGTTCAACCGATCTCGACTGTACATAGTATATATATATATATATATATATATAGTTTAAGTAAATGGTTTAAGTATTTTAAATGATATAAACATGTTTACCTGATTTTTATCTGATTTTTTTTCGAGTATAAATACTCACTTAGAAAACGACGCGACGCGATGGAGGTAGTTGCACATTATTTATAAAGCCATTGATTGATACAAGCCAATTCAAGCTCCAAGAACCAATACGCATGTTTAAATCAAGCACACTCCACTTATAAGTATATCCGTGATACAAAGAGTAATAGTTAATACCTTACGAAAAGGTCAGCAAAAACTGTGATATTTTTTCTATAAAAAGACCCATTACAATTTGTAAGAGTATACTCTTTAAAGGGGGAGCTCCAGTCCTCTACGTCTGCGCTTCTCCCTTAATAAGACCAATGCCAGCTTTCAAAGCCAGTACCTCCTCAACGGATTATAAAAAATCGTCGATTTATGGTTCACGAGTTAAAAAAAATACCTAGCGATTTCAGTGAGCAGAATTTCGATAGCACTAAAAGTTCACAAATAAAAAATCTTACATATTGTATATTTTGGAATTTTCTTTTACAATAATTAATTGTGATATCGTCATTGATGTCACTGAAATAGCAAGATAATTTTTTGCTCATTAAAATTAGCCATAAATCAACAGTGTTAGATAATCCGTTGAAGGAGACGGACTTTGGTTAACATTGGTCTTATAGGGGAGTCAGGTAAACCTAGACGACAGGAGCCCATTCTTACAGGACCACACATAGCTTACAAATAAACAATGTAATGTATACTTACGATTTCCGTGTGTCCTTCTCGGCAGCCATTCTGGAACCGGACGATGCGCTCCTCCTGAGGTCTGTCCCTGAAGCCGGTGTATCGCACCTGGAACACCAAGGATGGCCTTATCAGTGTTTCCATTTGGCGAAAAGGAATTACTTATCTTTCAGGTAGGCCAAGCTTTTTGTGCTTCGATGGTTACACGGTTTAATATGAACGGGAGATAGGGAGAGGATTGGGATTCTCTCCAAACAACATTCATACTGATTCATGTTTACATCACTAGAATTGCAGGAACAAAATTAACAAAATTGACATATTTACCACTTAAATAAAAATTAATCTTTATTGCAAGAATCGGCAACAACACTATAATAACTGAGCGAAGATGGCATTTCATGTTTTTGTGGTTAGTAGCGGCGATCCCTGCAGATCGCAGAAACTTTAGCTTAACTGTAACGCAAGGATTGTATTTGTTTATTTATATACTGTAGTATAACTTGTATAAGAATAAAGACATACTAGCTGTACTGTTGCTCGAATCCGAGCATGTTTGTACCCAACGAAAGGTTTCTTCAGTTGTAAACAAACATATCAAAACATCTGAAATTAAAACGGATGATAACAACGTACTTTCAATCAACACGTAATTTAGACTTCTGTCGTCAGATAGCGCCACTGTTTCGTTCACACCGCCTGGCGCAGGTATTTCGTTCGCGTCTACCAGTTAAAGTTCGTCGGCCTCCTCTTGGCCGTCCTAGTCGACGTCTTATAGTCTCCATTATGTCGAACGTTTTTTTGGTTATGTTTTGATTTTGTGCAAATAAAACTGGTGTTTTGTTGCCAGCTGTACGTTCAATAACCATTTTTCAGGGTCAGATTTTATTTGTTTAACCACTTCCTTAAATAAACAGCTGATTTCTCGATCGTTAGTTTGTAACTGCATATTATGTCTATGGGGAAAATCGCGACTTTGACCCCATATTTTCCAATGTTCACGGTGACTTTTATAAATTTTTTTAATTGATGGCAAAACTACATGCTAAGACCTTTCTAACGACACCTTGGACATGGTGATCGGTAGCACCACCGCTCCAAAACAATTATGACAAAAATATGCCTATCGTATTAAAAATATAGATGGCAAAACTACATGCTAAGACCTTTCTAACGACACCTTGGACATGGTGATCGGTAGCACCACCGCTCCAAAACAATTATGACAAAAATATGCCTAGCGTATTAAAAATATAGATGGCAAAACTACATGCTAAGACCTTTCTAACGACACCTTGGACATGGTGATCGGTAGCACCACCGCTCCAAAACAATTATGACAAAAATATGCCTAGCGTATTAAAAATATACAAAACCTGAACATAGGCTTTAATTCACAGAACTAGTGTCAAGTAATATAAAAATACAGAATGTAAACAAACTGGTAAACAAAGTATTTAACATATAATTATAAAGATAGTAAATATCATAACATATACATTTTAAAGTATAGTTTTTCCATCAGGGATAATCTTAATAGTTTATTTTACAATAAATGTTCATATTTCATTGTATTTCATTTGTTTATTTAAAAGTAAACAGCATTTGATTAAAATTAAAAGTTTCAGATAATTCCTCGTTTTGTCATAAAATAACCCTAAAACCCTACTTACTTTATCACAGATTTAATCGTCCTATAGTTTTCAATATCCTGCTATTTTAATATGTCTTCCAACTCAATTTAAGCTTAAATTATATGTGACATCTATAGTCTTAAAGCCATCCGACAGATTTCGTGATTCTGTACATCATCATCATTGTTGTGGATTAGGAAACCCCAGCATAGCTGCTAGTCACATCTTCCACAAGCGGGAATATTGCGCAGGTTACCGGAAATATAGGATATAGCAGGAAAGGAAAGAGTGGGATGGGACGGCAGCCAAATCGACCCTTCAGATGGCCAACTCCCATACCCCTGTGACAGCTGGGACGAGGCTCTCAAACGGGGGACCCGCATTCTGCCCTCCAACTGGTCAACTCAACTGACAGGGTCTCCATGTACAACCGCCAGGGACCATCCATTGGCAGGTTGGGGACCAAACCTGGAGATTCTGTACCTAGCCGCTGCAAATGGAGGGACCAAAGGTGAAAGGGAAGTTTGTCATAATGGACAGCCAAAAGACTTGCCATATGTTATGACAACTTCATTTTTTGAACCCAATTTCAGCCTCAAAACTGGTAAAGAACCAGTTTTAAGGTAGTCCTGGGACGTGATTCTGTACGTTCTGTACCTTTCTATCTGCTTCTCACATAGGCCTAATCCCGGCCTACCATC
Source organism: Allygus modestus (assembly GCA_963675035.1). Lineage (NCBI taxonomy): Eukaryota > Metazoa > Arthropoda > Insecta > Hemiptera > Cicadellidae > Allygus > Allygus modestus. The sequence continues at coordinate 82,929,135 of OY776112.1, read as the reverse complement.
CCGGCCCTCCTCAACGAACTCATAATAATTTATTTATGGCTCATTTTAAATAAATAAATCTCGTAGCCATTCCAGTGAACAGAATATTTAAAGAAGAATAAGATAAAGAAGAATATCATTAAAAACCTGTCAACATGTCATTTGTTTATTCGATCGAGTGTAATAAATGAAGTAACTCACATTCAGATTCATTGGAGTATTATGATAACGTGTTACACCTCCGTACGTAGAACGTGCAACCAGCGTCCAAGATTTATTAGAATTGTATTCATAAATAAGCGGTATATAACATTATATTTATTCTGCGTTAGAATCCATTAGGGGGATGAGTATGCAGGTTTACTTCAACGATGAACACAAAACTTGGGTTTTTATGTAAATATGACATACCTAGGCAAAGCCGCATGTCAATAGTATATTTCGCACCAAGGGCCGAAAGTGGAGTTTTGCTGGCCCGAGATCGTGTTTTATGACCGAGACGAAGTCGAGGTCATAAATCGTTCGAGGGGCTGTCCAAAACCCTTTCGGCAGAGGTGTGAACGCTATTTTTCACCATACTACAATTATTGAGCGGAGCTCCTATACTACACTCTGGCTTTTTATTTATACGTACTCCTCCTGAACGGCTGGAGTGATCCTCACGAAATTTTGCTCGGTCATAGTAATTATCTATGGGAAGGTATAAATCTGAAACGGTCCAAATCGGAAATAAGGGTTCTGCCCTACGGCTCTTTAAAGTTACCATGTTATTTTAATAGGAGAAATATTTTATTTGGTTTGTTTACTGTGTGTTGATTATACAGCTGTTATAAGGATCAAATTTAAATGCAGACTGTTACTATCAGCTGTTTGTAAATACAGTAGTTTTCTGTGAAATTGTTGTTTTGTTTATTTTAGTGGTTTGTTTACCTTTGTACGTGAATGAAATGCCACGTTTACGGAGAGGAGGTGCAAATCTTGGACGACGCACCGTAAATGCATCCCGGTACCATCGACAGGAGACTGCACATGGAACTGATGAGGAATATGCTGAGAGGTTTAGGCATAATTTGGAAGCCCTCGCGTGTCAAAAATGCAGTCTGCAGACGCTTGGACATAGTCAGCAATGATGACAACTATATTTGTACCTCATGCGTAAAAGATCCTTTAAAATTCTCTGCAGTCAACAATATGCAACCTTCAACCATTCCCGAAGATTATCCAAGGGAAAAATCGATTCGTCGATACATTTCTGAAAATTATTGATTAAATAAATACTCGCTCTGCTCAATATTGCAAGCAGACAACTGCATTGTATACCTAGTTAACGGGTTAAATGTGATCGGTCATAAAACACGAGCGGCCTCATGCAATCTCGGACTAAAATCAGTTAACCAATTAACAAATCATCGATAGTACAATGTTTTGAAATATATTTTATTTGTTCCAGTGTTTCAACCAAAGAACACAAAATAGTATGCACGTATTAACCAGGTAACGTCGTATACGCTTGAAAACAAGCTGGCAACACTGGCTAAATAGATCAGCTGACTTTGGGCCCTTGGGCGGAAAAACTCTACTTTCGGTAATCAAATGACGTTCCGAAAACAGTGATCACAGCGTAGTGTGGTGAAAAATTTATTATTTGTTGTTCATAAATAAGGGGGCATACAATTTGACTTATTCTTCTTAAGAATATCATTGGGCCTGAGTAAGAAAGTTTGCTGCTACGGGAGAAATTGACAACTTTTGTTTAGTGGAAATACCATTGCCACATAGCAAGGTAGAGCCACATATCAAGTTTTATCAATGTAGATTCGTAAATAAGCGCGAGAAAAAAACATTTTACTTACCATCCAAAAAGTATAACATTGGACAGCAACGTATTGTGTATACTTTTAAATCTCGACTAATTGACGCAAAACAGTAATTCAAAATGCTGAACTGTGTTTTCAAGCTGAATCTTATCGTGAAAACCCAGTTAAAAATTACATATACAAGTTATAAAAAACCTCTTGGATGGGTCGATTTGTCTGGTTTACGAACATAAATGTAATAAATGTAAAAGTTTCACTAGACCAAAAGCTTTTTCTGTTGATAAATCTACTATTATCATTTTATACTAATTACACTCTCCCACGTATTACATGAATTCCTCCCACCCTTTTCGCAAAACACAGCACGACAAATATCTCTCACATCTACACTATCCTCAGCAGAGGCAGCTGGACCAGGGGCGGGGGTGGGGTTAGGGGGCAGGGGGTGTTTTGACTCCAGGGATTAGCCCGACAATGCCGCTATTTCTGAAAACAAGGAAGTGGCGCGGGTTATTTCAAGGTTCAAGGGTCGTGTGATCCCCAGAGGTTGGCCTTTGGCACGGGTCAGGGCACTGTCATCAGTTATGTTAGGGCCGCTACTCCGGGCTTCTAATTTAGTGAACAAAAACTACTAAATCAGGAAACTATTTATACAAATTTGCTTGGGTCGGGTCGCCTGTTACGCAGAATCTTCGCTTTTTCCTTTTCAAATGTATTCAACTACCTCCTTAATAATCCACCAATATATTCAGAACCATATTGAAAACTTACCAGTTTGACTGATAATAGCATCGGTAAAATTGGTAGTGCAAATGAAATTGCCAGATTTAAGGGATTGCCTCATTTTAAGCATTCCGTGTGCAATTTATTTTGGTTTAATTTCGCTGATATAGCCTTATGCATACGCAAAAAGCCCATTAATTAACAAGATATCAGCCATTTTGCGGAGCTACGAACTGCTGTATTTTAGCAAATCATAAAACTGACGGATTTTGTATTACAGTAAATTGAATTTATTTTGGATTCTACTTATGGCTTTATAGTCTTTACTTCAATCAAACAACAGAAAATGATTAACAATTAAACAGTGTACACTCTTTGGAGCTTGTATCAATGCATCACTGAACCAAACATAATTTCACGTACTCCGAGACCTTCCTGGTCAAGCAACAGCAACTAATCATGGGGTTTTAATTTGTTATGTGATGGCGTTTCACCAGGGTAACAAGCTTTAATTTGGATCGACGGATTTCTCAAGTATTGTTGCATGCATTTTGAAATTAGAATTTTAAATGTAGGTAGTAGAAAACCATTCCTTTTAGAAGAGAAACGTACACTTGATTTCATAAAAAGTTAATTGTTTTTCCAACTTAATAAATAAGGTTCAAGATTAAACACATCTTGACTCAACCAGGATAATAATATAAAACTAAATCCCATCATATGAATCGAGAAAGAGGAAGTTTGCTGCATTTTATATGTGAATTGTGTAGGTACATTCATGCGGAGAGTGTATTGAATTTGTTTCTAAATCAATAAGCAAAACAGAGTTATGAGAGATTAATAACTGTTCGCTGACAAAAAAATTCTATTTAATTCATTAAAACGTTGTAAACCAAAACTAGAACTACCATAAGCTAAAACGTTAATACATATTATTTCCCATTAAAACATAGAACCAGTAAGTACATTTCTATTGAAATCAACTACAGAGTTTTAACCGCGTAAACAATTTGTACAGTTATCATATAATATACCCTTATGTTTTAAAATATAACTAAGTAACTTAATTAAATTATAAGACCATAGCTTGTAATTCGGTAATAATATGGCAAATTATAATTTTTATCTTAAAAAAATAATAAGTACATATATCAAACATGTTTTATTGTTTATTCTTCGTACTAGCATAACACCCGTTGAAAAATCAACGGCAATGATTTTGACTATCGATCGTTCTGAAAATGATAACGGGGGGTGTTGCCTATGTAAACATATGAGTATTTGTTTTAATTTATGTTAATTTGCAGTTGAACACAGTCAAAACAAATGCGAAGAACATCGTTTGTATAATGTTTTAATCTTACGTGAGTACCTGCTTAAGGAGAGTTTTATTGCCTTCTATAATAATCACATATTCAAGTTTGGAAGCGTGGTGTATTATTTTTTTCTCTTAGAAAACAACAAACCATAAATAACAAATAGCATATCATATAGGATCATCGAAATTCTATGGCTATGTCCATTATAAAATTGAAAATCACAATGCAAGTTTTCAAAATGGGTCAATAGGTCCAAAAGAACCCATGATTTGGCAGAATAGTTTACATGGTAGAGCCTGAAATCGTAGAATTTATAAATCTCAGATACAGCCCCGATTTTGGCCTCGAAATTTTACTATGATTTAATTAATAACTATTTTTTACCTTATAGGGCCTTAGACAATGGACTTTAAAATATGTTCCTGCACCCATACGACCTACAAACTATTTATGTTTCAAATCTTGTACTTGGGGCACTTCTGGTTACTGAGAAATTTTCATCCAGACATCGGACAAAATAAAAATACTGGTGATTATATAAGATAATCAACTAAAGGTGCGTTTACACCGGAGCTCCGTAGTAACACAAACGAGCTGCTCCCCCGCAATAGTTTGCTGATATACTCCTTGTAACAGCTGTTTATTGAATCAAGAAAAACACATGTGTCATAAACCAAATAAAACTCTCCTCCATATGAATAACATAGTAACTTGGAAGTCCCGTGGGGCAGAGCCCTGGGGCCTAAATATAAATTCCGGCTCGTCAATAACTTAAAACTTGAAATTATCTTTTAAATAAAACAGGAATCATCAAAATCGATTAAGTATTAACTTAAGTGGGTGAAGAAAAAGCAGGAATTTTTTTAAGTATGCAGATGTTGGCAATGTTAAAATTTGTTTGCTGCAAACAAATAAATGTTAACATCGATATTTTAAGAGTGGGCTCAAGTCACGAAGCATTTCGCGAATCTACCTGCTTCCCTTATCGCAAAGCCCGTCCCTTCACAACGGATTATGCGAAGACTTAATATTTAACTTATGGCTCATTTAGAATAACAACAAATCTAGCAATTAATAATAAAGTAATCATTTTGTTATTTTTTTAAATTAGTGATAATACTTACAAATAATTACAATAATTACAGTTTAAAATATTTAAAAATACTCAATATATTTTGTTACGGGTGAACAATATGAGATATAGAAATCCTGCTCTAAATAATGAGCAGGGTTTATTTTAGCGAATTTCCCCTGGGTTTTGAGGTCCCCAGACCCCAAAAACACCATTCGTTCGAAACTGTATATATACAGTGTGTAAAAAAGTCTGACCCCCCTTTGATTTTTTTTGTTTGTTAAAACAAACAAATTACCTTTGGGGAACGATAATAACTTAACCCAAAGTATCTTTTGACGTTATCGAAAATTTTGAGTGTCCCCCAAAAATGGGGTATTTTGGGGGCAACTCAAAATTTTCAAATGTAAACCCCTTTTGAGTGACCACCCTTTTAAAGAGCTTTAAAAAATAGGCGAATGGTGGAGGTTGGAAGTCTGTAACGTGTTTCTATCCAAAATGGCAGCTTGTCAAAGTTTTGAATACAACTCATTCTTGAAACCTGGCGTCTAAGAATTTGGAGTTTTAATTTCACTTTTGGTGACTTGAAACTGAAACGACTCTTGAGGCTCTAGTTGAGAAATGGTATTAAATAAGAAGTGGTCTCTTTTGGTGATACTTAAAATTTTGAGTGTCCCGCAAAAATGGGGGATTTTGGGGGCAACTCAACATTTTCTGACGTACACCCCTTTTGAGTGACCCCTTATTTTAAAGAGACTTTTAAACCTAGGCGAAGGATGACAGTTAAAAGTAAATTTAACCCCTTTAAAAGGCATTAACATCAGGAAATTTTGAGTTGCCCCCAATATCTCTCATTTTTGCGGTTTCTCAAAATTTCAAATATTACCAAAAGAGAGCAGTTCTTCATTTAATAGCATTTCCTCAAGAACAGCATTGTCTCGAGAGTCTTCCCAGTTTGAAGTCACCAAAAGTGAAATTAAAACTCCAAAATTCTTGGAGACGCCAGGTTTCAAGAATGAGTTGTATTCAAAACTTTGACAAGCTGCCATTTTGGATAGGAACAAGTTACAGACCTCCAACCTCCACCATTCGCCTATTATTTTAAAACTCTTTAAAATGATGGGTCACTTAAAGGGGTTTACATTTGAAAATTTTGAGTTGCCCCCAAAATCCCCCATTTCTGGGGGACTCTCAAAATTTCCGATAACGTCAAACGATACTTTGGGTTAAGTTATTATCGTTACCCAAGGTGATTATATTTTGTAATTCCGGGGGGCAAAGGCCTTAAACATTGTCGTAACGGGAACAGGCTTGCGTTTTGTTCTGATGTATTAGTTATGTTCCTACCGCATTTCAACTTAAAAGGTCCAGAAAATATTAATACTCATAAGATTGCCATAAAAGTAAATTAGGGCAGAGCTCTATAGCATTTTTTAATCGTATTATTATTGTACATCTGTAACGTAAAGGGAACCACCATGCAAACTTTAATTTTCATAATGGGCATTGTCATTTTTAGATACAGTGATTAATTACTATGTCAGTGAGTGAATGAGTCTGACAAAAATATAGATTTATAGATAATATATCCACTCTGTATACTTACGTTATTTATTACCATTCTTCACTTAACGTTTTTAATAAGAACTACAACATCTGTTTATGGAATAAATATTCTCAAGACATCATCTGGTTCAATATAAATACATGTTTTGTTCATAAGAATAACATAGGATCTTAAAAACCCCGTGGGGTGGAGTCGTAAGGTAATCTCAAAAAATCCAATTAGCTTAAAACCTTCTAAGGCATATATAGAACATGGAAAAAAGTTTCATCGAAATCAGTGCACCCGTTTCCCTGTGAAAAGCGAACAAAACACGACCAAAACCGCACGAAATCTCGTTTTTGTATGGCCGCCATTCTTTTTCCAAAAGACGTATGACAGTTTAAAGTATCCTAAAACCTTCTCACGCATGTATAGAACGGAGAAACAAAGATTCATCAAAGTCGGTGCACACGTTTTCCCGTGAAAAGCGAACAAAAACCCGTCCATGAGCGTTACCGACAGACAGACAGAAATTGGCAGAAGGTGGCATTGTCGTAGGTGGCATGGTAAGACTGGTTAGACGCTGGGTAAGACTTAAGCTCAAGACCGTCATAACATTTTGTTTTGAGGTCCCCAGGTGCCAAAAACATCGTTCAAATTTATATACATATATATGTGTGTGTGTGTGTCCGTTACCTCGACAACTTTTGAAAGAAACGCCCGATTTTTATGAAATTTGGCACAAATGTGGAGAGTAACATTTAGGACTTTCAGTTCGAAAACCAGATCGATCGGACAATGGGAAGGGGGTTTTATGGGGGTTTTTAATTTTCAAAAAATCAGTTTTTGCAATTTTTACCCTACAATTTTAAAAACACTCCATTTTGGTTATAGCCATTTTATAGAGCTTAAAAAACAAATACCCCTAATTTAGTATTTTGAATCATTAACCTAGCTAGGTTATGTGGTTGTGGATAAAAGTAAAAAAAAACTTTTCCATAAATCTTTCCATGTTAATCTTATGGGAAAAAGGTTTATAGAGTTTCCTCAGATAATTTTACTAAAAACTTCACATTTCTTTTCACCAATAAGTTTAGCTCTAGAAATAATAATGTTGGTGTGTTAATTGTTGTTCTACGTCCAACCATTGCAAAGATATTCAAAGTGCTAAACACAGTACGTTGTCCAATGTTATGCTTATTGAGAATAAATAAAATTTGATATCTTGATTATTTATGAATGTAAATTGATGGAACTTGGTATGTGGTCTCAACTAGTTGAGGTATATTGATATTTTCACATAAAACAAGTAAAGTTGTTAATTGTCCCCGTTAAACATGCTTACTCGGCCCCTATGTTATTTATGTAGAGAATAAGTCAAGTTTTATATCTCCCTTGATTATGAACCTAAATTAATAAAACTTGGTATGTAGCTTTACCTGGTTGAGTTATTTTGAGAACTCAAATTCTTATCTTCCTGTTTGCAGCAAGCCTGCGTACTCAGCCTTAATTTTATTCTTATGGGGAATAAATAAAATGATATATATTACTTATTTATGAATATATTATTGTGAAACTTGTTAAGTGACTTTATATGGTAGTGCGGCACATATATGCATTTTAAATTCGCTGAAAACGCAGGTTTGCTGTGACGGGGGTATTTTCTCTATAAACTGAACCATAAATCATCAGATTTTATAATCCATTGAGGGGGAACGGGATTTGAAATTTAACGTTCGTCTTATGGAAGAAGCAGATATGACTAATTAATGGGGCAAGTCTCTTACACAATAAATAAATGTTGATTTTTCAGACAATCTGAAAAAAACACGATGATCGCACGTGTGGCCCGCATGGGAGCGGCGGGCGGGAATCCCCAGGAAATTGCACGCCTCTGAAATCACGCCTTCCGAGAACTGGCCACTCGTCACCCGCCGCGCCGCACGCCAGCTACGGCTGCGCACTTCAAACCACGGCCGGACCGGGGCGACTCAAGCAGTTACGAGGGGGCTCCAGTCACGAAACAATTGGCGTTTCTACCTGATTCCCCCATCAGGCCAATATGAACTATCAAAGGTTATATTTGATAATTGGGGGGAAAATACGTATACGTCGCTGTTTTGCGAAGCTGGAAAATTGTTCTGATAGCTCGTGTAAGAACAAAATGTCCATACCGACACTGCGTAGGCCTATACCATGTAAGGATAGAGGACGCCGTTATTTCAGGAAGACAACTTTAAAAATTATCTTACATTAAATTAAATCTTAATTCTAGTAATTAATAGTCCTGTGTGAGAAATTTTTAAAATTCAGGCAATAATAAATTGTTGTCAATTATCAGTAGCACATTTTCACCGTAGGTCTAGTTAATTCAGGCAATATTAAATTGCTATGGATTATCACTATCTCGTGTTTAGTGTTGTTGGTGTAGATCATTCGGGCAGTACTAAATTGCTGTGAATTTATCAGTTTTACATTTTTAGTGTAGGTCTAGTAATTTAGGCAATATTAAATTGCTGTGAATTAACAGAAGCACATTTTTTGTATGGGTCTAATTAATTGAGGCAATATTGAATTGCTGTGCATTTTTCGTAGCACATTTTTAGTGTAGGTCTAGTTAATTAAATTGCTGTCAATTATCAGAAGCACAATTTGTTGTGGGTCTAATTAATTCAGTCAATATTAAATTGCTATGAATTATCAGTATCTCAGTAGTTTTAGTATAGGTGTAGTTAAAGTAAAAGTTTAGTATAGGGGTAGTGTGTAGTTAATTCGGGCAGTACTAAATCGCTGTGAATTATCAGTGGCTCATCTTTTGTGTAGGTCATAGTTAATTCAGGCAAATAGTAAATTGACATGAATTATCAGTAGTACATTTTTAGTGTAAGTCTATTTAATTCAGGCAATAGTAAATTGCTGTGAATTATCAGTAGCACTATTTAGGTATGGCTAGTTAATCCGAATAAAAGATTAACAAGTGTTACTTAATGGTCCAAATTATTCATACAACAGACTAAAAAATAGTAGTGTAAACTGCTGGAAAACTACTACATACTTTTAATAATTTTCTTCCTCGATAATATTTAACTTTTGTAGAGTAAACGGTCTGAGAAAAAATAAAATACTATTATGTTACCCGAAAAAGCAAGTCGGTTTTAAAGCGTTTTAATTTTGATTGGATGTATTACAAATTACGTAGAATATGAAAGTTAAAATTCTTTACTGCTTGGTACGGCGCGCAAATTTCACGAGGAAGATTTTGTTTGAAAAGGTTGCCGATTCTTCACCACAAGACACGTAGATTCCAAAATATACAGACTAAGGTAATTCAGAATTTTATTTGTTCTAAAATGCCCTTCGACGACTTCGGCCCAAACATGACTCTCAATGCCTTCTATTGCAGTTTGAACAGCTTGCAGTAGTCGTTTTTCATATCTCCAAATAGGAACAAGCATATTATGTAAGGTGTGGTTATTGAAATAATATAGGTTGGTGAAAGTGAATAATCCCCGGACGGTAATAATACCATAACTCAGTTTCTTAGACATAAACTTATTGCCATGGTTGATGAATAATTAAAAATATAATTACAGGTATTGCCTTTTATGTTGTTTATTTTTGGCCTGAGCTTTAAACAACTGTCATAAGTCTGTTGTTTTGTATTTTGTGTCGAAGTGATGTCTTGCTGTGTATGCGGAATAATATATGTACTGTATTTCGAAAAGTGTATACAGTGCCTAATTTACTTACAGCACAATCTGAAAAATGCAATTTTTCAGATAAGTGAGTAAGAGAGAGTAGGTACCTAAGTAAGTAAGTGGGTGAGTGGGATAAGTAAGTAAGTATCCCGCATACTTTTTATTTTAATAAGATTGTACCCCCTTATAATGTTCCGTAGTTTTGCTGATTAATTAAAATTTTAACATAATTTTTCAATGTAAATAGATATCACATTTTCACATTTATTTTTTCAAATATGTGAATAGAATGTTTTCCTGATTAAAAAAAACACATGTACTGTGATATACTTAAAACAACAAAAGATAAAGTTTATAAATTATTAACTATTTCTTCGTCGAACTACTTTTTTGTAGTTTTTATTATTTTTACCAAAAATTCCAAACCCAGTTGGTTTAATTGCATTCCCTTCATGCGGGGGGGGGGGGGTACAGTTGTAGCTCATAAAGAACATTTTTAACAGTAACCCCTCGTCCAATCTGATTCCATCAACGTGAGGGGAATGGGCGTTACAAGGGGGGCGGGAGGATCCCCCCTCACGTTGCAACGAGGGGACGCTCCCCTCTTCCAGTTTGTTAATTATTTACAATATGATTTATAATGAATTTTAAAGCTTGACGCGCAAAATTGTTCGGATAAGTAAACATTACGGGTTTCTTGTTAAGAATATTATTGCCACTACGAAGTAAGTGAATATCCCATTATAAATTAGGGGACCTAAATTGCGTACTACAGAAGTTAAGAAAGATATTTTGTTTTATTTATATGTAATACAACTTAAAATTGGGGGTTCAGCAAAATTAAATCTGTATACATTTTAATAATTTTTAACCGAATAAACCACTTAGCATATAAAACCACAGCACTGCAACCACTAAATCACAGAATGTGGCAACGTTGCACCCCGCAAAAAATCTGTTTTGCCAACATCCAACTTGCCTGTTACCACAACTTATCAATCACAGAACACACACCCACCTCACTCTCTCGGCTCAACCTCCTGAACAGTTCATCCGATTCAAACTTGGCCTTCTGGTCTGGAACCACTCGGGGCATCTTGAAGATGAAACGCGGCTTTGGCTGTTCGTACAGACCGATGGAGTCGAACGGCAACATGCCCGGTAGAGCGGCGGCGTCGTTCATCGACAACATGCCGAGGATCACTGCGGTTTGGCCTCCAGGAGGTGGTGAGGTGGTGGGGGGCGTGGCGCGCACTGGTTGGTTGCGGGCCCTGACCAATCACAGCGAAGCTCCGCCCACCGCCGACCACAACTCTGTGGTTTATCTGGAGTTCAGAGCGCTCCGAAGCGCGTCCCTGAGGCATTTGGATGGAGTGAACGACGATGTTTAGTTTTTGTTTCGTAATCCGTTTGAATTTTTGTAAATAAATTGTAAATAATCTGACGTTTCCTCTCAGAAAACTATAGACCGATATCGATCCTACCGTCTTTTTCAACAATTTAAAAATACATAATTTGTCAAAAAATACAATTTTTGGAAATAAACAATGTTTTCTCAACAAAGAAACATGGTTTTCGCCACGGGAAATCCACTACCAGTGCAATAATAATACACTTTAGCTTATTAATAATATAACTACTTCTTTAGGCCGAAGATCTTGTACACTTGAGTTTTCTGTGACTTGAATTTATTTATTGAGTACTAGCTGATAGCCGCAGGCTTCGCCCCGTAAATGATTTATAAAAACTATTACCTGTTCCCTGTTACCTCCAAAGTCCGTCCCGAGGACCCCAGTGGAATGGGACCCGTCAAACAATAAAAATAACTTCAGCGGCCGTAGACCTTGTCCAATCAGGTTGGGGTAATGCCAGGATTGGGAGAAGAGAGATCCAGGATGGGACAAAGAAGGAATCTGGAAAAATGTGCAGCAGATGTCAGAAATCTGGCAAACTGTAGAAGCACTGTTCTAGAAGATGAAGTTTCAGTTCTTTCTTGAATTTTTAATGTCCATAATTTCTTGAATGCGTGAAGGAAGCTGTGAGAAATATTTAAGGCCTGCGTAGCTCGGTTTTGTTTCAAACAACTTTAATTTATGTTGAACAGATGGTGATGCCTAAATAATGATGCTGATGGGGCTGTATCAGGTTATTACATATATAATAACTTCAAAAATAAAAAGAGAAGGTACGGTTAAAATTGCGATGTATTACAGTTGTTTGTGCTGCATTCTGTGGTTAGCCCGTGGAACTATACTACGAATCAAGATTAGCTGTTTGTATTTTCATCAGCTCAAACAAAATTGAATGTCCATAAGGAATACATGGTAACTTTGTCGGGATCTCTGGCGGAGCCCTAAGGTCAGATCAGGATGAAAGCCATTTAGTTTTCCTATTTTATGCCTAAAGAATCAGTGTACAAAATGTCAACTCTCTGCCTACATGAGAAGGTGGAGAATTAGTGATGAGTGAGTCAGTCAGTCAGCCAGGGCTTTGCCTTTTATAGATATAGAATAAGAAGAAGATAAACGGCATTTGCCAGTGTACAATGCAAGCATACAAAAACATTCGAAATAACACGAATAAATACATTTCTAGGCTTCAATATCAAGAAAATATGTTTCAAAGTTCATACAACAATAACATAGAGACATACTGTGAAGAAAGGATGCAAAACATCCTAAATTTGAAATAATAAAACACGTGCAGACTTTGCTCTAACAAGATTCATGCTCAAAAAAGATAACTAGTGACAGAATGCAATAGTAAATATTTACATGCAGAAAAACAAAATTATAATGAAAGAAAAATAGACTTTAGGCGATGATCACAATCATTAAAAAAGTCAAAATTAGGAGAGAGGAGGTAGCCCAGCCTGTACAGTCCAGGAATAACACCGTTCAACTCATAGTTGGTTGAACAGGGACGTCTTCTGAAGAGATGAACCGTCCGTCGGTCCGTGACCGACCTAGAATTTGGAAGTCTATGCGGCTGAGCAGAGCAGAGCAGTATACCTCACCAACAAGCAACCTCCGAAGAAACTTAAGATGATGTAGTTGAGTTGAGTAAAGCTTTTGACACCGTAGATCATGACATACTTGTTCAAAAGCTGGAAAGGAACATACGTTTGCTCAAGTCATAAATCAAATCAAAATCATTTTAGACTATATACATAGCATAGACAACAAGTCACAACTTATTACATTGTGCAATAACTTAAAATAAAATCAATATCCAAATACAAATAATAATAACCAAGCAAATTTGAAAGAAAATTAGAAAATTGTCATTGAAAAAATCATAGACACTGTAATATTCCTTATCAATGAAAAAATCTTTGTCTAACTCCTAAATTTATTCCGTTTCATCTGATTCCTGTTTTAGGTGTATGGGCAGAGAGTTGAACAGTTTTATAGATGAGGAGTATATATTTGTTTTTCAAAAGAAGTTGTGTTATGGCGTGGAATGGAAAGGGAAAGATTGTTTCTGAAGCTATAACATGCATTTTATATAATAAATAAATGTATTTTGATTGCAAGACTGAAAAAACTCCTTATTTTTTTACAAAAAAATTTAAACATTCCAAGATATAAAAGCAAGGGAACGTCCAAGCGTATTTTTACAAGAAAAAACTCCCCAGCATGATTCAGACCTTTTCATTCCAAAAATCAACCGAAGCGCCTTCTTTTGACAACGAAACACTTGCTTATCTTTCTCCGTTTCGAATCCCCAAATAGCCACTCCGAAGGTCAAATGGGAAAAAACAACCATAATAGAGTGACAACAGAACTTCTCTATTTGAAAACGGTCAAACGACGGCATCCAAACGTATTGAAATGAAGACACCCAATCAACTGCTCTTCCTCTAATGCCAGGATGGTTAAGTTTCTCTATGAGCAGTTTATGGTTCACCATACCAAACGCTTTACTAAGATCGAGAAATACACCAAAAACACTCCCCTTACTATCCAGAGCCCTTGAAACATTAAAGATAAAACTAAAGATGGCATAAACTGTTGAGAAATGTTTCCTGAACCCAAATTGTTTATCAAAAAGTACATTAATGGAAACTGAAAATGGATAAAGGTGGTTCAAATAGGGTTTTTCAAGAATCTTTGGATATGTTGAGATAATAGAAATTGGTCTGTAGTTATTTACAATATTAGGATTTCCTTTTAAGCAAAGGTCTGACAACTGCTGATTTAAGACATGAAGGAAATAGACCTTCTCCAAAGGTAAAATTTGAAAGATACGTCAGAGGATAGGTAACAGACTCAGATATCTCCTTTGCAATTTCGGAAGAGATGCCATCTCTTCCAGCCGAATTACTCATTCTAAGTGAGTTAGTAACACTAACACTGATGACCTTTTCACAGGTAGCAGGGTGCAAATACAGAGAGGAACAACTATTTGGTATCTTACTACAATAATCAAGTGCAATGGGATCACTTACAACGATTATGTTTCCTATACTGGCAACAAAATACTTAACGACATAAAACGATTTATTTAACGATTATAAAAATGAGGTGGTGTCTGTCTGTCTGTTTATTGTTCCATCACGCCAAAACCACTGGACCAATTCTCCTGAAATTTTGCACAAATGTAGTTTATGTACCGAGGAGTGTCATAGGCCTATTTCCGTATAGAAATGTCCTCAGGGCTCTGCCCTACGGGACTTCTAAGTTCCCATGTTATTAATATGGAGGAGAGTTTTATTTGGTTTATGTCACATTTGTGTTTTACTAATTCAATTAATTTAAATAAACATCTGTTATAAGGAGTTATTCAAGACTGTCAGTTGAATAGACTGTAGTTATTACAGACTATCATTATTTTATTTACAATTTTTCTACTCTGAATTTTCACCCCGCTGCAAAGCACGAGCATAGCAGCTAGTGCAACATAAAATTAGAAAATTTATCTGAATAAGAATCACAAACAGACATTTCAATATTGAAGTCGCCCACGATTATAAATCTTTGGTTTGGTTTCGCAAGCAATTCCATACATTCCTGAAGAGAATCGATAAAAAATCAATGCTATCAACAATGCTACTTGAAGGCTTTTAAACAACAACCAAAATACCCCCGTCGCAGCAAACCTGCGTACTCAGCGAATTTCCAACGCAAATATATGTCTTAATACCACATAAAGCCGCATAGCAAGTTTCATAAACATATATTCACAAATAAGCAATATATACAATTTTAATTATCCTCCATAAGAATAACATTGAGTACGTAGGTTTGCTGCAACAATTAACACAGAATATGGGGTTTCATGCAAATATCAATATAAATCACTTAGTGAAACCACATACCAAGTTTCATCAATACACATTCATAAATAAGCGATATATACCATTTTGATTTTTCTCCATAAGAATAACATGGGGGATGAGGACGCAGATTTGCTGCAACAAGGAACACAACAAATTTTGTTTATGCAAATATCAGTATAACTCAACAAGGTTTTAACCACATACTAAGTTTTATTAAATTACTGTATGTTCATAATTAAGGGAGACATTACATTTTACTTATTCTCCAAGAATAACATGGGGGCTGAGTACGCAGGTTTGCTGCTACGGTAAAAATTGCTTTATTTTGTGCAAATAAGAATAGACCACAACCAGATGAAGATGTATACCAAGTTTTATTTGTATCCGTTCATAAATAAGCGAGATATAAAATTTGTCTTATTCTCCATAAGAATAACATTGGACAACGTACTGTGTTTAGCACTTTCAATATATCTGTAACCATTTGATGTAGATAAATGATCAAAACAAAAATTTGGTGTTTTTTTAAGTTGAATCTAATGGTGAAAACTAAAATTAGACTTTTTAAAATATTACATGTAAAAACTTCAAAAAACCTATTTTTGGGGTACAAAACCCCCCCAAAATACCACTTTGAATTGAGCGATCTCTCTGGTTTTCGAACTTAAAGTCATAAATGCTGCTTTACACGTTTGTACCAAATTTCATCAAAATCGGACCATTTTTACGAGTTATCGCACCCACGGACACACACACACACACACACACACACACACACACACACACACACACACACACACACACACACACACACACACACACACATATATATATATATATATATGTATATATATATACGGTTTCGAACGAATGGTGTTTTTTGGGTTCTGGGGACCTCAAAACGAAAATCTATCATGGTCCCGGGCCTAGGTCTTACCATGCTGACTACGGTAATAGCTTCTTCCCTATAGGGGGAATTCGCTAAAATATGAAACACTCTCTAAAACGTAGTTTATTGCAGTTCACAAATACCCTCAGAAAACAATTTCCCAACATCAACGCTGTGGAACTGCAAACCATCCTCAACTAAAATACAGGAACCCCCTTCGACATAACGCTACGACAATAACCAGAGGCCGTTGTGAAACCAGGGATACAAAACACGTTAAATTTAAACTCATTCAGGAAATTTTCAGTCTAGCAAAGGATACCAGGTGAAACATACTCAATAAGAACTTCAAGTAAACTGAGCTTAGGTTGGACATTTTGATATAAAATTATTAGCTAATTGGGATTGGATTTTCTTGTGTTATTCTCCCTCTCGGTGGTTTCATTCTGAGATGCATGGGTTTTGTCCACAGATTTACTCATACAATTTTGTTTGCATGCGTTCTGTTGTACAATGAGTCATTATTGATATTAAACAGAGGTGTGTTAGAGCAAGGTGTAGATATATGTCCTGGAATATGTTGTGCCGTAACAGAATCAGATGCAGGATCTAAGGAACTCCGAAAAATATCAACGATCCGCCACGATTACTGAAATGCAGACAATGCCGTGTGTAAAAACGAGGATGGACAACTGTTTCAAGTGATAGGAAGCTAGCATGGCCTGCAAGTAGGGAATCCAATCCCGGGATCCCGGTCGAATTTCGTCCCTTATAGCAATCCCAGGATTTCTGGTTCCAATCCCGGGATTTCTGGGGTTATTAAAAAATGTCGAAATAGTGATTGATATAAAGAAGGTTTTTGAATATTATAGACAAAGTAAATAATTTAAATTCATTACCAGACAGTTAAAGAAACTGTTTATTGATGACGGAACGACGTGAAGGAATCTGTGTATTAGCAGTGACAATGATTCGTTGTCCGTCAGTGGTTGTGTGATTGTGTGGTTGTGTGTGCTGCAATAACTTGAAAACGGTTGAACGGATTTCTTTCAAATTTGACTCAAATGTTTTCCAATACATTTTACGCTACCAGTTCAAAAATTGAACACATTCATTTAACCGTCTTTTAATAATTACCATTTAAAAATTTCAAAATTTCCGTAAGGTAAAACATTGGGGAAAATGTATATTAGTAAAGTAAGAGATACTGTTAAAACATTGTTTACTAATGACAAGAAACTATTTAAAAATGTTTATATGTATGTGTTTCATAGTTAAATAATTAAAATAATGCCCGTTTAACAATAATTCATTCATTTTTACAAAGGTTTTTGAAATTTATTAAAAAAAAACTAAATTCAAGTTTTACAAACTAGGTGTACGCTCATTCTTCCCGTAAGAGGATGAACGAAGACTGAATTTTGAAAGATATATTTGAATATACATGTTACGTATTTAGCTTTTGTTAACTTACACCTTGTTTAGCCAAACACTTTTACAATAGGTCAAAAAATATCTAGACCATATGCAACATATCTAAACAATTATATAATAGTCCATTAGTCTAATAGTCTAAATAGTCAGTGATACAGGATTTTACCATGTGGTTTCCTACAATCACAGAATAAAACCTTTCAATGAAGATTACATGTAGAGCGGTCATATCCAGAATGAATCAAAGGTACATTGAGCTATAATAACAACTGTTGTGACCTCAACCATGCTTGTTAGTAGGGTACATGGTGAAAAACTACTCCAAGTCAATAACAAACTGGGTTGACCTTCCCCTAGCAAAGCTCAGTCCCGGGTAGTTTTTAAACTATATGAGTATAACTTTGAGAGTTTGCTGATTGATTTTAAACAGCTGTTATGACTCTTTTGCTTTTATTTTAATCTCCATAAGCCCAATGTGAATTTTTTAATTTTCTATAGTGGCTTTTTACATGATTTGTTTTTTCCTGGGTATGGGACATGTCTAGAACTTATTTTGATCCCAGATATAAGGTTTTACAACACAAGTAGTTGGAAGGACACATTAATTATTTTTCAAGAAAATCGTTGGAGCCGTTTTTGAGATCAGAGTTGCAAGCAATCAACCAAGCAAGCGAGCATGCAAACCTTACTCATATTATAGTGTAGGATAGGATTGAGTCAAAATAATTCAGAATTTGTATTGATTGACTATAACATATTCTTACTCTTAGGTACATAGAGTGTAGACGAGACAGGGACAATTATTCTGGATTTTAGCATGTTTGAAGTTCTGCATACAGACGGCCAGGGCTGAATTTAGAATCTGTATAGGCCCTGGCCTACACCCTAAATGCAAGTGCGGGCCCTTATCAGCCCGGCCAACTTTCCTGTTTTATTCGTATAATATAGCCTACGCCTATATCAGGCTCTACATATGGCGTTATGCAATTAGTGCTGCCTAGTGTATATTAACGTCGTCGTCATGGCAAGATATTATTAAGTGATTTTCATTACCTAAATACATAAAACAAAGTCGCATTTGTATGTTAGTTATTTAGTTAGACCCTATGTCAAACAGCTGTTATAAGGGTGATATCGAAACATACTTGAAAAGCATATAAACATATGTTTATTATAGAAACAACAAATCTACTTGAATGGCAACTCTTTTTCAATACCGAAGCAAGCTCTATATAAAAATAGGCAAATGAGCATAGCTAATGAGCTCATCCTGGAGGCGAGTGAGTGAAGCGGACGAGCTCATCTTGAAAAAGAACGAGCATCTTTGACATAAAGCAAATTCAATGACTTTAGGACAGAAGAACGTTTGTCAGACCAGCTAGAAGTACTCAACCCGAACTCCCTAACGCTGACCCAAGGATCATCTTTCTTCCATAAATTTAATATGGCAACTTTTAAAGCCAGTGAGGCGTAGCTCTAAGGTCGGGGTTAAAAAATTAACAACAATGTTTGTATAATTGAAAGTTTTCTAAAATTACTAAAAAAGACGTAAATAATAAAATAGAAAATTTGTCGATGTGGTGGACACATTTTAGGAGATGGTGCTTTAGCAAAAGAAATCCAACGAATAATCATACGTTAAAATTAAACGTCTGGGAGTGATAGTAAAGGCAGCCCTGATGTAAGAACAAAGATGTATCCATAATATTTTGGTATCCAACAACGTAGTATACAGGTCTGGAGCAGTTTTGAGGAGCCGCTTTCGAAATCTTTGGATTTTTTATTTGGTGGTTTATTAGGTTTCTAATCAAATATACCA
The DNA here is from genome assembly GCA_963675035.1 of Allygus modestus. Classification (NCBI taxonomy): domain Eukaryota; kingdom Metazoa; phylum Arthropoda; class Insecta; order Hemiptera; family Cicadellidae; genus Allygus; species Allygus modestus. Next base: position 82,909,558 of record OY776112.1, on the reverse strand, counting down.
CCTGATTTTTTAGAAAAATTCGGGTTCAGAAATAACAGGGCTTAAGAGGTCCCGAAATTCAGTTTTTTTACCTTTCTTAGTACCATAAAATTTAAATATTTGTAACAGGTTTCAACAGTTTTAACTCATTGCCATAAAAAGCTCAAAAAGCTGAAAAATTAGTACTCCAATCCACTCACGGTTAAATTAGTATTTCCTTAGTAGGCTATTCGGCTAATGGTTGTGGAGAATATTTCAATTTCCATTCAGCAGTAAACTAAGTACATTGTCCGATGTTATTCTTATAGGAAATAAATACCCCCGTCACAGCAAACCTGCGTACTCAGCGAATTTCCAATGCATAATATATGTCTTAATACCATATAGAGCCACATACCAAGTTGCATACAAATATATTCAAATATAAGCGATTTTAATTATTCTCTATAAGAATAACACTGGTAATGAGTACATAGGTTTGCTGAAACAAGGAAAACAAACGATTGGTTATTATGCAAATATAAATAGAATTTAACTAGGCGAAGTCACATACCAAGTTTCATCAATATTCAATCATGAATAAGCGCTATATAACGTTTTAGTTACTCTCCATAAGAATAACATGGGGGCTGAGTACGCAGGTTTGCTGCTACGGGAATAATCAACAAAAAATCAATTTTTGTGCAAATATCAATATACCAGAACTACGTGAAGCCACATACCAAGTTTCATCAACATAAATTCATAAATAATCCAGATATCAAATTTTATTTATTCGCCATAAGGATAACATTGGACAACGTACTGTATTTAGCACTTTGAATATCTCTGCAACGGTTGGACGTAGAATCACAATTTAAACACCAAAATGAATGTTTTGTTGAACTGGACAGATTGGTAAAAGCAAATGTGAAGTTTACATTAAAATAAACTGAGGAAAAGCAAAAAGCCTTTTCCCCATAAGATTAACATGGGAGATTTTATGAGTAGGTTTTTTTGGATTTTCTCCGCAACCACTTAACCTAGGTTAATAATTTAAAATACCATATTATTTGTTTTTTTAAGCTCTATAACATGGTCAAAACCAAAATTAAGTTTTTTTACATTTTTAGGGTGAAAAATGCAAAAAACTGATTTTTGGAAAATTTAAAACCCCCATAAACCCCCCTTCCCAAGGTCCGATTTTTCTGGTTTTCGAACTTAAAGTCATGAATGTTATTTTACACATTTGAGCCAAATTTCATCGAAATCGGACGTTTTTTACTCAAGTTCTCGCATTCACGGACATATATATATATATATATGAAAGGCCAATTTGGCTACCTGTCCCATCCCACCCTTTCCTTTCCTGCTATATCCTAACCTTCTGGTAACCTGCGCAAAATCTCCGCTTGTGGAAGACGTGCCTATAGCAGCTATGCTGGGGTTTCCTAATCCAGCAAAAATGAATAGAGAATATGCGGAATATGTTTCCATCTAACCCTGGAGGGGGAGGTGGAGCAACTAACCTCTTAAAACCACTGTGTGTACCTAGTAAATTAGATTTAAGTGATTGCGTTTATTGGGTCACAGGTCCTAGCTATGGCCATCAGGCCTGTTCACGCTTTTTATGAGTCGGCCAATGACTTTAATATATTTTTGGCTCCGGATGGTTTTCGACGAGTTTTAAATATATCACCTGAGGGAAAAGTTGCCAATTATTATTATTATTAGACCTATTAATTTCCAGCTTCAAAATCAGGGGGTTAAACATACAGAAATATACTTGTTTTGAACTCATTTAATGTAAAAAAAGGTATTCAATGATTTATTTATATAACTATAATCACGCCTTTATGTGGATAACTTGGATTGTCTTATAAACTTAAATTTACCTTAAATACCTTAAATTTAAAAATGTTTACATCATTAATATATGTTAGTTTGAATTTAAATACACAAGCTACTGAAATAGCAGTACGAGAGGTTTAAAAGCAAAATTCAACATCTACATTAATGACAATTTTTTATAAGGGCAATCTATCTACAACGTAATTAGCTGAACAATGTAGACGGTTGGGATTACGGAGTTTTGGACATCTTGATTGTTTATGAAAATCAATATTATTTACAGAAAATGCCAACAAATATAAATTGTAACCAGACCATTTTACTAACCGGTAGATTACAAAACTTTAATTCCATGTCAGTAGGGGGCAATAGCCGATTCAAACCAGCAGCAACGGCAGTTATCCACTGTGGATCAATCCACCCCCCCCCGTCACGTGACCCCAGTCGTTGACCTCCCCCCCCGACCTCCCCCCCCCGGACGCCCCCCCGACGCCCCCCCCGACGCCACCCCCCCCCGGACGCCCCCCCGACGCCCCCCCGACGCCCCCCCGACGCCCCCCCCGACGCCCCCCCCGACGCCCCCCCGGTCGACAGCGGCACTTTTCGTGATGACCTTGAACATGAGGAAAAAACTTTCGAAAATTAATAACTAGCCTATTTATCCACCGATTCCCACGGGACTTTTTCCAGAGTGTATGCCTATCCCCAAGGAAGCGAATGACGAAAGAACCCCATAGATCCGCCATCAAACAAGCCCGTTATTAATTTTTAAACGTGTTTTCCTTACGGGATCTCAGCTGTTTACCGACCGATTTTGACGAAACCTCACTACATGTCGGGCGGCGGCCTAAGTAAACCATCGCTTAAAGAAAATTGAAAATCCACCATTAAACAAGCCCGTTATTAATTTTTAAACGCGTTTTCCTTATGGGATCTCGGCTGTTTACAGACCGATTTTGACGAAACCTCACCACATGTCGGGTGGCGGCCTAAGTAAACCATCGCTTAAAGAAAATTGAAAATCCACCATTAAACAAGCCCGTTATTAATTTTTAAACGCGTTTTCCTTATGGGATCTCGGCTGTTTACCGACCGATTTTGATGTAACTTCGCCACATGTTGTATGTCGACCTGAGCAAACCATCGCTGAAGGAAACCCTAAAATCCACCATCAAACAAGCCCCGTTATTAATTTCTAAACGCGTTTTCCTTATGGGATCTCAGCTGTTTACCGACCGATCTTAATGTAACTTCGCCACATGTTGTATGTCGACCCGAGCAAAACCATCGCTGAAGGAAACCCAAAAATCCATCATCAATCAAGCCCGTTATTAATTTTTAATCGCGTTTTCCGTATGGGATCTCGGCTGTTTGCTGACCGAACTCGATGTGACTTCACTACACATCGTATGCCGGCTTGGTCAAACCAAACTGCGAGCGGCTCCGCGGCGTCACGTGTCGAGGCGCGTGCTAGGGCCTACGTGACTGTTCCAGCCTGTTTACTCATTAGCGGTTCCGAGAACTGTTTACTGCTTTCACCGCCTACTGTACGGTACGTAGCTATGTTACTTCAGTGATTGTCATCGCTTCCTTCATTCAGTTTGTGTTTGGAGCCCAGTGTGTGTAGACGTTCTTCTTCAGTGCTGTGCTAGTCCTTACCGCACCATATTCCGAGATCTGTTAAACGTAAGTATATGTAGTCTTATAAGTTGTAGTGTGGACCGCCTCAGGCTGTTTACTCATTAGCGATAATTGCCGCGATTTCGAGAATTGTTCACCGCCTTCTACTGTACGGTACGTAGCTATGTTACTTAAGTGATTGTCATCGCTTCCTTCATTCAGTTTGTGTTTGGAGCTCAGTGTGTGTAGACGTTCTACTTCAGTGCTGTGCTAGCCTTTACTGCACCATATTCCTAGATTGTTAAACGTAAGTATATGTAGCTCTTATAAGTTGTAGTGTGGAAGACTATTACATTCCCCTTTATAGTAAGATTCTCATTTAAGGTATGATCGTTCAGCAACTTTCAATTCATAATGTGCAAAGAGAGGTCTGGCTTGTTAATAGAAGTTGAATAAATTTCATTATGTTTTAGGGAAAAACGATTCGTTATTGCTATAGAACAACTTACACGTCATTCTCAATTTCTTGGAGGAAACCGGTGTACTAACATAAAACGAGGAAACCTGTGAACTAATGTTAGACGTGGCATGGTTTCTAAATCCTGTCTATCACGCATCAATGTAAAGCTTCCATTCTCTAAGTTACTATCTTTTCTTTCTTTTTATATAAACTAATTTAATAAAGGAGGAAACCTGTATACTAACATAAAACGAGGAAACCCGTGCACTAAAATTACATTTGCCATGGCCTTGACTCTTGTCTACCACGCATAAAGTATGTGTTATGTTACCAATGAAGTGTTCTCGTTGCGACTAATTTGTAAATGCAAGAGACTTATCATAATTTTTGTTGCAGATGAACAACCAACACCTGTGCGAGGTCTGCGGCCGAGCCTTCAGCCTGCTCGGAAACCTGAGGCGACACGTGGAGTCCGCCCACAACGCCAGACGTCACGACTGCCACGTCTGCGGTAGGCGCTTCACAAGAGGCGACAGCCTCCGCCGCCACGTCGCCACGGTTCACGGACCACACGCCGCGGTGGAGCCCCAACCGCAACGAGTGGACCATCCCTGCCGACTGTGCCCGACCACAGGAGGAGGAGCACAGGCGTTACTGCTACACCAAGGCTCCCCTTCGCCTGGACTTGCCGAAGAAGCAGCAGATCCGCTTCACCCATCCAAAGTACACTAGGCGGGAGAGGTTCAGCATCTACGCGGACTTCGAGTGTGCTCTGCAGCCTGTCGCTGTTGACCCGGTGGAAGCGCCGCCACCCGGCACGACGCCCCTGCAAATGCACGTCCCATACGCCTTCGCCTACCAGATCGTGGATTCGCTCGGCCTGGAGGAGTTTGAACCGCGTGTATACTTCGGAGCTGACGCGTCCAAGGTCTTTATGGAACGGCTCAAGATGGACGTGTTGAGCCTGTGGGAGTTCCTGTTTAGCACAAGAGCTCTACACCCTTCTCTGACCCGGCAGGAAATGGACGAGTATCTCGCAGCGATCCGCTGCAACCTCTGCGGCAAGGATTTCACCGAGCTGGACGTCAAGGTGCGGGACCACAACCACGCCCCGCCTTACGAGTTCCGAGGAGCGGCGCACCGCTCGTGCAATCTGCGGTACAGGGAGCAGCGGGTCATCAACTGCTATTTCCACAACCTGTCCAACTACGACGCTCACGTCGTAGTGCGGGAGCTGGCCATCGACCCCGGCGATGTGGACGTGCTGGCGCACACCGAAGAGCGCTACATCGCCTTCACCAAGCGGTTTCATTTTGGCCAGCCCGGGGACAACCAACGACAGAGCAGTTTCGCGGTGCGGTTCCTCGACACCTACAGGTTCTTGTCCATGAGCCTGGCCAGCCTGGCAGTGGGACTGCCCACCGACAAGATGCGCGAGACCAGGAAGCGGTTCCCCGACGACCGGCTGTTCGACCTGGTGCGCAGGAAGGGCGTGTTCCCCTACGACTTTGTCACATCGTACGAAACGCTGTACAGGACCAGGGAGCTGCCGCCCAAGGAGGCGTTTAGGAACACCATGACCCTGGAGGACGTCAAGGACGAGGACTACCAACACGCCCTCAACGTGTGGCGAGCCTTCGAGTGTCGCCACCTCAAGGACTACGCCGACACGTACCTGCGCTGCGACATCGCCCTCCTCACCGACGTCTTCGAGCAGTTCCGTGACACCTCTTTGGCCGAGTACGGACTGGACCCCGCCCACTACTACACCCTACCGTCCTACGCTTGGGACGTCATGTTGAAGACCTGCGACGTGGAGCTGGACACGCTGCAGGATTTTGACATGTACCTCTTCGTGGAGCAAGGCATCCGAGGAGGCATCTCTCAGGCCGTCACCCGCTACGCCAAGGCCAACCACAATCGGTGCCCGGACTACCGCCCCGACGAGCCGACACGCCACCTCCTGTACCTGGACGCCAACAACCTCTACGGCTGGGCCATATCCCAGTACCTGCCCACCGGAGACTTCCAGTGGCTCAGCCGTGAGGAGATCGACTCCTTGGACATTGGTGCGCTGGATGCCGAAGCGGAACGGGGTTACATTCTCGAAGTGGACCTCCGCTACCCCACCCACCTCCACGACCTGCACAAGAACCTCCCTTACTGCTGCGAGACCAAGCGTCCGCCAACAGGGAAATACCCCAAACTGATGACCACCCTGGACGACAAGATGCATTACGTCTGCCATTACAGGGTCTTGCAGCAGGCGCTGAACAACGGACTGGAGCTTGCGGCTGTGCACAGGGCGATCTCGTTTCGCCAGTCTCGGTGGCTAGAGCCCTACATCCTCATGAACACCGAGCTGCGGAAGAAGGCCAAGACCAAGTTCGAGCAAGACTTTTTCAAGTTAATGAATAACGCGGTCTTTGTCAAAACCATCGAGAACGTCCGCAAGTGCCTGAACGTCAAGCTGGTTTGCACTCCGGAGAAGTTCTCCAAGTACGTAGCTAAGTCCAATTTCCTGGACCGCACGTATTACACGGAGGACGTAGCTCTCGTGCACCTCGCCAGGGTCAACATCGTCCTGGAAAAGCCCATCTACAACGGCATGTCTGTCCTGGAGCTGAGCAAGTGGCTCATGTACGAGTTTCTGCGGAAGATGAAGGACCGCTACGGTGACCGCTTAAACGTAGACTACATGGACACTGACAGCTTCGTGTTCGACATCCTATCCCGGAACATCTACAGGGAGATGATGGAGCACTTGGACGACTTCGATACCAGTGCCTACCCGAGGTCCCACCCCTGCTACAGCCCCGCCAACGCCAAGGTGATTGGCAAGTTCAAGGACGAGTGTAACGGCCAATCCTTGTTCGAGTACCTCGGCCTGCGCTCAAAGCTCTACTTCATGGACGTTGAGGACGAAGACAACGTATCCAAGGCGATCAAGCGAGCCAAGGGAGTCGCTAAGGGGGTTGTTAAAAACGTCCTAACCCCCGACGACTACAGGGAATGTCTGTTCGACGGGGTGTTGAAAACCACCGTCAACACCCGTTTCCAGTCGTACCTGCACCGTGTCTTCACCGTACAAGTAGAAAAGCTATCCTTGAGCCCGGCCGATGATAAACGCTACATCTTGGCCGATGGTATCAACACCTTACCTTGGGGGCATAAGGACATCCCACCACTGTCCGCAGCAAGAAGGCAAGGCAATCCCGAGGAGGAGCAGCAAGGCGGGCCTATGGAGGTGGACGAGGAGGAGGACATGGACGAGGAGGAGGATATGGACGAAGAGTTCCCGGTGTAGATTTAAGTGTAAATAGAACTAGGTTAACTTTGTAAATATTTTGTAAATAGTATTCGTAAGCAAATATAGCCAAACAGTTTAGTTTACAGCATACATCTGTGTTGTTACTACCCCTTGCATTTCCCTGACATTTACTTTCAAAAGAATTCTCTAATGCAAACCGAATTTGTCGAAACTACATTCAAAATTAACCTTTTATGAAATTGTAAAACTATCATGTTTTCAAAACAAAACTTTCAAAATTGTTAAAAATTCGATATTCGTTCTTAAACACTAAAGAGAAGGACAAGTGAAAACAACAGTTAACGAGAAACAAAACATTTATTGAAACACAAAAGTAGTCTTAAGCGAAGATGGAGTCGAAGAGCCTGCGGACCAGTGCGTCGTTGATGGTGGGAGCGACCGGGTCGAAGAGCTGCACGTAGTCGCTGAGTGGTGTTTACTCTGCAACATCACTAGACAAACTGAAGGTGCGCGTCTGCATTTATATTCACAAAATCCATCTCAAGAAGTGTTTCTTTAATTCGACCAATCATAGGGCAGAACGTCTAATTTTAGCCACTAAGAGGGCAGGATATTTCCACCAATCACAGTACCCGCATTTGCTTACACTATCTAGGGTAGGTCAAGAGTCAGCAGACAAGTGCACGCAGGTTTAAGTTAGGTTTGAGGATGCATGAACGTCGCGCGAAGCGATGACAATCACTGAAGTAACAAAGTTACGTACCGTACAGTAGAAGGCGGTGTACAATTCTCGAAATCGCGGCAATTATCGCTAATGAGTAAACAGCCTGAGGCGGTCACGTAGGCACGGGGAGATGACGTCACCGCGGTTCACGACTACACTATTTAAGGTAGGCCAATGCGTGCGTGCGTGCATGCAGGTTTAGGTTTACAGACGCAGGTTTAAGTTAGGTTTGATCCCGCACCTTGAAACACAATGTAATGAGCATGCGACTTTCTAGAAGCTTCTAGAATGTTCTAGAACGTCGTGAACTGCGGTGACGTCATCCCATGCCTACGTGACCGCCCGGAGCTGTTTACTCATCAGCGGTTCCAGGAACTGTTTACCGCTTCCATTACACTGTGAATCTTCTGGAATCTTCTAGAACGTCGCGGACCGCGGTGACGTCATCCCCCGCGCCTACGTGTTCATCATAGTGTGTTTTCGTTACGGTACGTACAGTTAGGTTTAACAATGCGTGTGCGGGTGCGTGCGTGTGCGTGAGCGTGCGTGTGCGTGAGCGTGAGCGTGCGTGCGTGTGCGTGAGCGTGAGCGTGCGTGCGTGTGCGTGTGCGTGTGTGTCAGGTGCAAGCCTGGAGTCTGCAGACAAGTGCACGCAGGTCTAAGTTAGGTTTACAGACGCAGGTTTAAGTTAGGTTTACAGACGCAGGTTTAAGTTAGGTTTGAGGATGCATAAACGTCGCGCGCGCCTATATGCAAATACAAACATATACAAACCGCCACTAGGTGTACGCTCATTCTTCCCGTAAGAGGATGAACGAAGACTGAATTTTTAAAGAAATGTAGGCAGGTACTGGATTGGTAACACTCTTCTGTTATCCGTTTTAACTCCACAACAGCAAGAAAAGATAATTAATAAGCCAAATATTTTACTAATGGAATGGTAACACCATTCCCATATCCGTTTTAACTCCACAACGGCAAGAACAGATAATTTAGGACTAATGTAAATAAAAATACTACTGACTACTGGAGTGGTAACACCCTTCTCATATCCGTTTTAACACGACAGTACCTGGGGGGCCCAGCTTTGCTCGGGGGAGGGCCAGTCAGTCAGTTTAGATGACTTGGAGTAATATTTCATCACTTTCCCCTACTGATAATCAGATTTGTATAACTCATTTGCCTCTTTTCTACATTTTTAAGGTTCCTCCAGTTGTTATTTATAGCTCAATGTCCCTTTCATTTATTTTACTGCTATATATATATAATCTTCACTCAAATCTTTTAATCTCTGTTCTCAGGAAACCACATGTTAATAATCGTAAAATACATGAGTATTACTTTGACAATTCCCTGGTTGATTATGAACAGCTGATAAAATTCTTTTGTGTTGATTTAAAACTCCATAAGCCCAATGTTAATTTTTTTAACCTATCATTTTAGTTTTTTTACATTATTTGATATTTCCTGGGAATGAGGCCTGTCTAGAACTTATTTTTATCCCAGAAATTAGTTATTTTGAACATTTGAAGGAAATCGTTGGAGCCGTTTTTGAGATCAGTGTCGCAAGCAAGCAAACATACAAGCAAACCTTACTCATATTAGAGTATATGATACCTGGGGGCCGAACTTTGCTCGGGGGAAGGCCAGACAGTTTGTTTAGATGACTTGGAGCATATTTCACCACTTCCCCCTACTGATAATCAGATTTGTATAACTCATTTGCCTCTTTTCTACATTTTTAAGGTCACTCCAGTTGTTATTTATAGCTCAATATCCCTTTGATTTATTTTACTACTCTATATATGTAATCTTCTCTCAAATCTTTTAATCTCTGCTCTCAGTAAACCACATGTTAATAATCATAAACAACATGAGTTCCATGTGGTTCCATAAAATCAGATAATAAATCCTTTGAATGAAGATTACATGTAGAGTGGTCATATCCAGAATGACTCAAAGGTGCATTATAATAACAACTGTTGTGACCTCAAAAATGCTCGTTAGTAGGGTACATGGTGAAAAACAACTCCAAGTCATAAACAAGATTGACCTTTCCCTAGCAAATCTCAGCCCCAGGTAGTACTTAAACTATATGAGTATAACTTTGAGAGTTCGCTGAAAGATTTTGAACAGCTGTTATGACTCTTTTGCTTTTATTTTAATCTCTAAAAGCCCAATGTGATTTTTTCAATTTTCCATAGCGGCTTTTTACATTATTTGATTTTTTTGAGGATGGGACATGTCTAGAACTTATTTTTAACCCAGATATCAGGTTTTACAACACAAGTAGTTGGAAGGACACATTAGTTATTTTTCAAGAAAATCGTTGGAGCCGTTTTTGAGATCAGAGTTGCAAGCAATCAACCAAGCAAGCGAGCATGCAAACCTTACTCATATTATAGTGTAGGATAGGATTGAGTCAAAATAATTCAGCATTTGTATTGATTGACTATAACATATTTTTACTCTTAGGCACATAGAATGTACACGAGACAGGGACAATAATTCTGGATTCTAGCATGTTTGAAGTTCTGCATACAGACGGCCAGGGCTGAATTTAGGTCTGTACAGGCTCTGGTCTACACCCTAAATGCAAGTGAGGGCCCTTACCAGCCCGGCCAACTTTCCTGTTTGATTTATGTAATATAACCTACACTTATATCAGGCTCTACAGATGACGTTGTGCAATTACTTAAATTTCGAATTGCTAAAATCCGTATTTCTGCCTAGTGTATATTAACGTTGTCATGGCAAGATATTATTAAGTGATTTTCATTATCTAAATACATAAAACAAAGTCGGGATTGTATGTTAGTTATTTAGTTTCATCAAACAGCTGTTATAAGGATGATATCTAAACATACTTGAAAAGCATATAAACATATGTTTATTATAGAAATAATAAATCTATTTGAATAGCAACTCATTTTCAATACCGAAGCAAGCTCTGTATAAACATAGGCAAGTGAGCGTAGCTAACGAGCTCATCATGAAAAAGAACGAGAATTTTTGACATAAAACAAATTCAGTGACATTAGGACAGAATAATGTCTGTCTGACCAGCTAGTAGTACTCATCCCGAACGCTGACCCGAACTCCCGAACGCTTACCCAAGGATCATCTTTCCTCTATAAATTTAACAAGGCAACTTTTAAAGCCAGCGAGGCGGAGCTCTAAGGTCGGGGTTAAAAGAAAATAACAACAATTTTTTGTATAATTGAAAATTTTCTAAAATTACTAAAAAAGGCGTAAATAATAACATAGACAATTTTCCTGTGCGGTGGAGGTCTATGGTTGAGTAGGGCGGCGTATCAAACGCGGGGACATCTTTCAGGAGATGCTGCTTTAACAAAATAAATCCAACAAATCATACGTTAAAATTAAAAGTTGGGAGTGATAGTAAAGGCAGAGCCCTGAGGGAAGAACAAAGAGGTATCCATAATATTTTGGTACCCAACAACGTAGTATATAGGTCTGGAGCAGTTTTGAGGAGCCGCTTTCGAAATCTTTGGATTTTTTATTTGGTGGTTTATATTAGGTTTCTAATAAAATATACCACCTGATTTTTTAGAAAAATTTGGGTTCAGAAATTACAGGGCTTAAGAGATCCCAAACTTCAGTTTTTTTACCTTTCTTAGTACCATATACTTTAAATATTTTTAGCAGGTTTCAACAGTTTTATCCTCATTGCCATAAAAAGCTCTAAAAGATTAAAAATTAGACCTCCAATCCACACACGGTTAAATTAGTATTTCGTTAGTAGGCTATTCGGCTAATGGTTGTGGAGAATATTTAAATTTCCATTCAGCAGTAAACTAAGTATATTGGCCGATGTTATTCTTATAAGAAATAAAAAACATATATCTCTTGTATACTGATTAATTTTATTAAAACTTGGTGGGTTAGCATTGACCAATAGAGAATATTCGTCCTAGGACAACCTTAAAACTGGTCTATACCAGTTTGGATGCTGACATTGGGTACAGCAAATGAAATTGTCATTACATATGAAGTTTTTTGGATGTCCATTATGACAAACTTCCCTTTCACCTTTGGTCCCTCCACTTGCAGCGGCTCGGGGCGGAAACTCAGGGGTTGGTCCCCAACCTGAGAATGTATGGTCCCTGGCTGTTGTACATCCGTTGAGTTGGCCAGTTGGAGGGCAGAGTGGGTCCACATTGAGCCTGATCACAGCTGTCACAAGGCACGGGAGTTGGTACTCTGAAAGGCCAATTTGGCTGCCTGTCCCATCCCACCCTTTCCTTTCCTGCTATATCCTAACCTTCTGGTAACCTGCGCAAAATTCCCGCTTGTGGAAAACGTGCCTATAGCAGCTATGCTGGGGTTTCCTAATCTAGCAACAATGAATAGAGAATATGCGGAATGCGGAATACGTTTCCATCTAACCCTGGAGGGTGAGGTGGAGCAATTAACCTCTTAAAACCACTGTGTGTACCTAGCAATTAGATTAAACTGATTGCGTTTATTTGGTCACATGTCCTAGCTCCTGTTCACGCTTTTTTAAGACTCGGCCAATGACTAATATATTTTTGGTACCGGATGGTTTTCGACGAGTTTTAAATATATAACCTAAGAGAAAAGTTGCCAATAATTATTAGACCTATTAATTTCCAGCTCCAAAATCAGGGGGTTAAACATACAGAAATATACTTGTTTTAAACCCATTTAATGTAAACAAATGTATTCAATGATTTATTTATATAACAGTATCTTATAAAATTCATACCTTAAATTTAAAAATGTTTACATCATTAATATATGTTAGTTTGGATTTAAATACACAAGCTACTGAAATCGCAGCACGAGATATTTAAGAGCAAAATCCAACATCTACATTAATGACAATTTTTCAGGAGGGCAATCTGTCTACATCGTAATTAGTTGAACAATGTAGACGGTTGGGACTAAGGAGTTTTGGACATCTTGATTTTTTATGAAAATCAATATTAACCACAGAAAATGCAAACAAATATAAACTGTAACCAGACTATTTTACTGGCCGGTAGATTACAAAACTTTAATCCCATGTCATTAGGTGACAGTGAGGCTTATTTGGTACATTACATGTAATAAAGATAGTTTGCACGTATGATCGTTTAGTAAGTCTGCCATCAAGTAATTTGTTCACAATGTAAAGAAACTACTATAGGTCTACAACACGCTTGATTATCAATCACAGTCAGTCGTGTTACAGTTATACTGTCCGAGTAATTCAAAAATTCCAAAACCTATTGTATTAATTTATCATCACTAGTCCAAACACTTAGCTTTTACATCGAAGTTTTCCAGTAAAAAATAAACTAATAATAAATCTAAATAGATATAGGCTAAGTATTGTTTTAAACACGACAAAACACTATCAATTTACATAACACTCACATTTTAAATTATTTCAAAATAACAAAATGTATGGAACAAAACATAACCTAACTTCATAGTTGAAAACGTGTTTACATTTTTTGTGATTTATAAACAAATATGCAGTGTTTCCACTCTACGGTAAAAATATGCCACGCACTGATACAAAAAATCCCACTTTATCCCAGACTCTCCCTTATAGTATCCCTCGTGATATCCCACACTTTCCCACTGATTTGTTAAACATTGCAACACAATTAATGTTAAATATTATATGATTATTGAATAATGTATTAGTACAATATTTATACCGTTACATAGAGCTTATTTAGATCTACTAATTACCTATAGGTATTTTACATTTTAGTACCTCAAATGATTTTGAGCAATGCGACATAGGTTAAATGATACGGTGAATTAACTAAATTAAATAATTTATTTACGTGAGAGGTACTAATATTTTTAATGGTAGTACTAAAGAGTACGAAGTAGGTACTAAATAATGGCAAATAGTTTGCTTGTTAATTCCAACATGGCTCGGCCAGCGAAATTGACATGATTCAGTGTTCGTTCTGTGACGTTTATAAAATCATAATAGGTGCGGACAGCGAGGTTAAAAAATGGGAAACCCCGCAAGTGCCAGGACGGCGAGAAAATCCACTAGAAGTGCTACTGCTAAGGTGCTCTGGTCGTAAGTTGTAAGCAAACTAGCAGACGTAATGCCGATTTTTAAAAAATCCCACTTTATCCCACAATCCCATTTTATCCCACAAGCAGTCAAAATATCCCATATAGGGGATAAAAATCCCTCAAGTGAAACACAGATAAATCCCAGCTGACATTTTAAAGACAACCATAGTCAATAGCTTACTACGAAAACCAATTCAACTACTGAATATCAAACATTAAAATTAGTTTTAATAATTATTAATAATCCAAAATAAAATACAAATGCTGTGTTAAAACATCCCTTTGGTATCCCAAATGACTCCTTCAAAATTTCATTAAGAAATGTTTTACAGTTATTTAGTATTTCGATAACACACCCACCCACACACACACACACACACACACACACACACGGCCACTGAAACTTCTTCATCAATACAGTGATTCACTTCGTTCATCAATTAAACCTGCGTCTGTAAACCTAACTTAAACCTGCGTCTGTAAACCTAACTTAGACCTGCGTGCACTTGTCTGCAGACTCCAGGCTTGCACCTGACACACACGCACACGCACACGCACACGCACGCACGCTCACGCTCACGCACACGCACGTTCACGCACACGCACGCGCACGCACACGCACAGGCATTGTTAAACCTAACTGTACGTACCGTAACGAAAACACACTATGATGAACACGTAGGCGCGGGGGATGACGTCACCGCGGTCCGCGACGTTCTAGAAGATTCCAGAAGATTCACAGTGTAATGGAAGCGGTAAACAGTTCCCGGAACCGCTGATGAGTAAACAGCTCCGGGCGGTCACGTAAGCATGGGATGACGTCACCACAGTTCACGACGTTCTAGAACATTCTAGAAGCTTCTAGAAAGTCGCATGCTCATTACATTGTGTTTCAAGGTGCGGGATCAAACCTAACTTAAACCTGCGTCTGTAAACCTAAACCTGCATGCACGCACGCACGCATTGGCCTACCTTAAATAGTGTAGTCGTGAACCGCGGTGACGTCATCTCCCCGTGCCTACGTGACCGCCTCAGGCTGTTTACTCATTAGCGATAATTGCCGCGATTTCGAGAATTGTACACCGCCTTCTACTGTACGGTACGTAACTTTGTTACTTCAGTGATTGTCATCGCTTCGCGCGACGTTCATGCATCCTCAAACCTAACTTAAACCTGCGTGCACTTGTCTGCTGACTCTTGACCTACCCTAGATAGTGTAAGCAAATGCGGGTACTGTGATTGGTGGAAATATCCTGCCCTCTTAGTGGCTAAAATTAGACGTTCTGCCCTATGATTGGTCGAATTAAAGAAACACTTCTTGAGATGGATTTTGTGAATATAAATGCAGACGCGCACCTTCAGTTTGTCTAGTGATGTTGCAGAGTAAACACCACTCAGCGACTACGTGCAGCTCTTCGACCCGGTCGCTCCCACCATCAACGACGCACTGGTCCGCAGGCTCTTCGACTCCATCTTCGCTTAAGACTACTTTTGTGTTTCAATAAATGTTTTGTTTCTCGTTAACTCATCTTGAGCCGTTCCATAAAGACGTTGTACGCGTCAGCTCCGAAGTATACACGTGGTTCAAACTCCTCCAGGCCGAGCGAATCCACGATCTGGTAGGCGAAGGCGTACGGGACGTGCATTTGCAGGGGCGTCGTGCCGGGCGGCGGCGCTTCCACCGGGTCAACAGCGACAGGCTGCAGAGCACACTTGAAGTCCGCGTAGATGCTGAACCTCTCCCGCCTAGTGTACTCTGGATGGGTGAAGCGGATCTGCTGCTTCTTCGGCAAGTCCAGGCGAAGGGGAGCCTTGGCGTAGCAGTAACGCCTGTGCTCCTCCATACGCTGAGCGCCCGTCAACCCTAGCTTGTTGGGTTGATTGTCGAAGTAAGCGAAGCACCGCTTACAGACGTAGATCCTATGCCCGTGGTCAGTGAGCTGGCGACGGACCAGTCGACTCAGGTCCGTGATGTATGCGTAGTGGCTGTCCCCGTCGGTGGTCACGTACAGCAGGTCCCTGTGGTCTTCAAGCTCTCGCTTGCAGATCTTCAAGGGGTAGGCCCTATCCATGAACTTGGGAGTTCCGTCAGGGCGTCTTCCCACCATCGCGCGCTCGGTCCCGTAGACGTTTACGCTGATGTTGTTCTTGCCCTCGAAGGTCTTGATGTCCTTGAGCGTCACGGGGAAACGCAAACCGGTCCAGTCTTAGCGAGCGATGATGTCCGGCGTGTACGCTGCAGGTCTCTCCGCGTGTCGCTCAACGAACTTGGCCAGGATAGCGTACATGAAGCACATGTCGTCGGCGTTTAGCACATTGACAACAGCGTGCGTGTCTGCAATAGCCCTTGGCAGCTGGAGATACGCTCTGCCCCCGAGCGGCGTGTACTCGTTCACGCGGATCTCCAGGTCCCGTATACGCAGGTATGTCCAGCCGCTGCCTACCAGTTCGCACTGCTCCTTCTTCTTCACGATCGTCTCGAACGTCGCGGAGAGGAAAGCCTCCAAGTCGGAGGCCTCGGTCAGTGGGACGTTCTTCGAAATTGAAGGAGCGCAGGCAGGTGGCCCCGTGAATTTTGGAGAACTCACATTCCAGGACCATGTTCGCCTTGATGCTCGGATGTTGGGTCATGACGTTCTCCATCAGGTCCAGAACCTCGTCAAACAACAGGGTCAGCGCATCCTCAACGGTCAGCAAGGCGTCTAACGGCCGGGCCAGGCGGTAGGTGAGGAGGCGACCCCGGAAGGCCCGATGTACGAGCTGGAACACGGGGCGGCCGCCACCCTCCATCTCGTCATCGATGGTCTGAGGCTCGGCGGTAGGTCCTGGGCGGGGCTGGGGCTCGGTGCTGGGCCCTGGCTGTGGCTCGGTGCTCGGTCCTGGTCGTGGCTCGGCGCTAGGCACTTGGTGCGGTCGGGGCTCAGCGCCGGCTCCTTGGCGCAACGACTGGTTGCTCTGAGGAAGAGGAGGAGAGGACAACCTAAGCAGTCGGTCTTGGGTCAGGTCCCTCACAACAGGGCAGTTGTGAGACTGGTGATGGCCGCGGTTGAAGCGGCGAGTAAACCCCTTGTCGCAGTACACGCAGCGGAACTTGGATGGTTCTTGAGCCAGGTTCCTCACAACAGGGCAGTTGTGAGACTCGTGCTGGTCGCGGTTGAAGCGACGGGTAAACCCGCGGTCGCAGTAGGCGCAACGGAACGTGGGAGGATGGACGGTCCGGACGTGTCGTCTCAGTTCCAAGTCTCGGTCGAAGCGTCTACCGCATCGCTCGCACTCCACGTGGCGATCGGGGCTCGAGGAGGAGGAAGGAGCTGCTGCTGGCATCGCGGAGTGAGCCGCTTGCATGTGGCGGCGCACGTCCTCCAGGATGGCGAAGATGGTCGGGCACAGTCGGCAGGGATGGTCCACTCGTTGCGGTTGGGGTTCCACCGCGGCGTGTGGTCCGTGAACCGTGGCGACGTGGCGGCGGAGGCTGTCGCCTCTTGTGAAGCGCCTACCGCAGACGTGGCAGTCGTGACGTCTGGCGTTGTGGGCGGACTCCACGTGTCGCCTCAGGTTTCCGAGCAGGCTGAAGGCTCGGCCGCAGACCTCGCACAGGTGTTGGTTGTTCATCTGCAACAACGAATATGATAAGTCTCTTGCATTTACAAATTAGTCGCAACGAGAACACTTCATTGGTAACATAACACATACTTTATGCGTGGTAGACAAGAGTCAAGGCCATGGCAAATGTAATTTTAGTGCACGGGTTTCCTCGTTTTATGTTAGTATACAGGTTTCCTCCTTTATTAAATTAGTTTATATAAAAAGAAAGAAAAGATAGTAACTTAGAGAATGGAAGCTTTACATTGATGCGTGATAGACAGGATTTAGAAACCATGCCACGTCTAACATTAGTACACAGGTTTCCTCGTTTTATGTTAGTACACCGGTTTCCTCCAAGAAATTGAGAATGACGTGTAAGTTGTTCTATAGCAATAACGAATCGTTTTTCCCTAAAACATAATGAAATGTATTCAACTTCTATTAACAAGCCAGACCTTTCTTTGCACATTATGAATTGAAAGTTGCTGAACGATCATACCTTAAATGAGAATCTTACTATAAAGGGGAATGTAATAGTCTTCCACACTACAACTTATAAGAGCTACATATACTTACGTTTAACAATCTCGGAATATGGTGCAGTAAAGGCTAGCACAGCACTGAAGTAGAACGCCTACACACACTGAGCTCCAAACACAAACTGAATGAAGGAAGCGATGACAATCACTTAAGTAACATAGCTACGTACCGTACAGTAGAAGGCGGTGAACAATTCTCGAAATCGCGGCAATTATCGCTAATGAGTAAACAGCCTGAGGCGGTCCACACTACAACTTATAAGACTACATATACTTACGTTTAACAGATCTCGGAATATGGTGCGGTAAGGACTAGCACAGCACTGAAGTAGAACGTCTACACACACTGGGCTCCAAACACAAACTGAATGAAGGAAGCGATGACAATCACTGAAGTAACATAGCTACGTACCGTACAGTAGGCGGTGAAAGCAGTAAACAGTTCTCGGAACCGCTAATGAGTAAACAGGCTGGAACAGTCACGTAGGCCCTAGCACGCTCCTCGACACGTGACGCCGCGGAGCCGCTCGCAGTTTGGTTTGACCAAGCCGGCATACGACGTGTAGTGAAGTCACATCGAGTTCGGTCAGCAAACAGCCGAGATCCCATACGGAAAACGGGATTAAAAATTAATAACGGGCTTGATTGATGATGGATTTTTTGGTTTCCTTCAGCGATGGTTTGCTCGGGTCGACATACAACATATGGCGAAGTTACATTAAGATCGGTCGGTAAACAGCTGAGATCCCATAAGGAAAACGCGTTTAGAAATTAATAACGGACTTGTTTGATGGTGGATTTTAGGGTTTCCTCCAGCGATGGTTTGCTCAGGTCGACATACAACATGTGGCGAAGTTACATCAAAATCGGTCGGTAAACAGCCGAGATCCCATAAGGAAAACGCGTTTAAAAATTAATAACGGGCTTGTTTAATGGTGGATTTTCAATTTTCTTTAAGCGATGGTTTACTTAGGCCGCCACCCGACATGTGGTGAGGTTTCGTCAAAATCGGCGTCGGGGGGGGCGTCGGGGGGGAGGGGGCGTCCGGGGGGGCGTCGGGGGGGGCGTCCGGGGGGGGCGGCGTCGGGGGGGGGCGTTGGGGGGGGCGTCGGGGGGGGTGTCCGGGGGGGGTTGGGGGGGGAGGTCAACGACTGGGGTCACGTGATGGGGGGGGGTGGATTGATCCACAGTGGATAACTGCCGTTGCTGCTGGTTTTAAATCGGCTACTGCCCCCTACTCATGTCATTAGGTGACAGTGGTGCTTATTTGGTACATTACATGTAATAAAGATAGTTTGCACGTATGATCGTTTAGTAAGTCTACCATCGAGTAATTTATTCACAATGAAAAGAAACTACTATAGGTTTACAACACTCTTGATTAGCAATCACAGTCATCCGTGTTATGGAGTTATACTGTCCCAGTAATTAAAAAATTCCAAAACTTGTTATATTAATTTATCATCACTAGTCCAAACACTTAGCTTTTACATCGAAGTTTTCAAGTAAAAAATAAACTAATAATAAATCTAAATATATATATAAGCATTGTTTTAAACACGACAAAACACCATTAATTTACATAATACTCACATTTTAAACTATTTCAAAATAAAAAAATTGATGGAACAAAACATAACCAACTCCATAGTTGAATTTTTACATTTGTGTGATTTTTTATGTAGCGGCTCTCATGACCATGTTAAGGGTTTTTTATTGTTTGAACTACGCTGAGGATCTTCTCTACCAACTCCTCTCTTGTTTGAGGCTTGATTCTGCACACTTCTGTCTTCATATGCCCCCATAGAAAGTAATCCATCGGAGTGAGTTCGGTGACCTAGAGGGCCAATTTACTGGTTCTCGATGAGCAATCACTTTTCTCTTGAAACGGTTTTTTAACGATTCAACCACATTGTGTGTCCTGTGAGTAGGGATAAATGGAGTGTTCTGGACCAGGAGGAGCCAGGAGGAGCCCCCCCCCTAATTAGTATGCAAATTTTTTTTAATTACCCTAATTAATATGCAAATTTTTAATTACCCTAATTAATATGCAAATTTTTGAATTACCCTAATTAATATGCAAATTTTTTTTTCATTTCAGGAGGAGCCCCCCCCCGAGGTCTCGTCTGTGACACTTTACCCCCCCCCCCGAGGATCAGGAGGAGCCCCCCCCGAGGTCTCGTCTGTGACACTTTACCCCCCCCCCCGACTGTCCAATGATTTTACCTCTGACAGCTGTTGTGATTTGTTGTCGAGGCGGCAAACGTCGTCGCAGATGTTCGCACAAAAGACCGGTGAGTCGAGACCGGTCTGGGAAGCAGCTGCGACCGACCCTTCCAGGAACCCATTATAGTCCGCCCGTATCGAATTAGATTAGAGGAGGGTTGCTTTTACCCCTGACAGCGGTCGAGATTTATTGCCCCGGCCTTCTCCGAAATCCATTAGTGGAGAGCGTCACCCCACATCGCCAGCCCTCCGTCAGTTCAGTTCGAGAGTTCAGTGCGTGTAGACGTGTTAGTCCGATCCTGCTCCGTTCTACGCGATTTGTGTTAGTTGCTGATTTCATTTGTGATATTCGTCCAGCATCTTTGAACTATTTAAAACAGTTGTGTTGTGCTGCATTGTTTGTGATTATCGAAACTTTATAATCCATATTCAAGATGAACGACTCACACCAATGCGTCATTTGCGGCAGCGTGTTCCCGCGCAGATGCAGTATGAAGCACTACGCAGCATTCCACGGTGGATTCGTCCCACCCCAGCAAGGTACGTCATTGTGTGTTGCATTATTGTTTTAATCAGACTTAAATGTTAGTAATATAGGAATATTTTATGCAGTATATAACCGGAGTGTGGTAAAAGTCTTCTTTTTATTTAACAGCTTTAGTTATTCTGTGCGAATATAGAGCTGTGTAAAAAAAATTAAAATTACATGACTATATTAATATAATTTTAATAACTTATGTTATTGTTCGACCCATCAAGTCATCAGAGTACCCATATGACATACTTCAAAAATATTAACCCCCCCCCCCAGTATGACCCTAACCCCGGGGGGGGAATGGGCCTGGGCTACCATAGGTCGGATCTGAATTCTGATTGCAGATTCTTGCTCGTCTAGTCAAGACGAGTCATTTGAGTACCCACATCGACCACTTTGGGCTAACCTGATGATGACCTTGAACCTGACCCTCTTTTTTTAATGCATTTTTGGAATCCCCTCTTCAAGCCGAGTATTTTGAGTACCCACATCGACCACTTTGGGCTAACCTGATGATGACCTTGAACCTGACCCTCTTTTTTTTAATGCATTTTCGGAATCCCCTCTTCAAGCCGAGTCATTTGAGTACCCACATCGACCACTTTGGGCTAACCTGATGATGACCTTGAACCTGACCTTCTTTTTTTAATGCATTTTCGGAATCCCCTCTTCAAGCCGAGTATTTTGAGTATTCACATGACGTACTTTTGATAATTAATACAAGAGTTGAGCAGGGTAACGCTACAACCAACAGAGCTAGCCCATCAGCGCCTGCGGACAAGTTAACTACCGGTAAATGCTTTGGGTTGGAGCACTTGAAGGGGGGTGTATCGATACATCCCCCATCAAGTACACTAAACAAAGACAGGTGTTAATCATTTCTCAATCTAATCGTTTTGTGCGTTTGCAGATGGAGAAGCTGCATGTCGGCTTTGTCGAGCCACATTCGCAGACCAGGGGGCCTTAGAGCGGCACATGGGGGCGAATCACCGCGTCGTTCCACCCCGGGAGGCGATTGATGCTCCGCAGACGACTGCCGATGACAACCATCATTCCGATGAAGGTGAGAATCTACATTAAAATAACTTTTTTCCCACATAATGGCTTAGGGGGAGATTTTTGCTCCCCCATACGTCAGGAATTGTTGAAGACTAGAACAAGAATGAGACCTCGGGTATTTGCCAACTGATGTACTATTGATTTAATTACTAGGGGGAGATTTTCGCTCCCCCTAACGCATAAGGCTTCTTTAGGGTTGGCGTAGCTCATTATTGCAGCTACATCCTTTGCTTTGAACCCAGGATCATCAATGTAGACAAACAGTACGGAAGATTACTTCTACCCTGTTTAATGGTTGCTATTTTGATTTAACAAACTTAACTTTGAAATGTGATTCTCGAGAGAGGGAATTTGTGTCTTCATTTATCCTAATTTGTTTTTATTTTTATTTTCAGATGAAGGTCCGGGTCCTGGCCACCACACCTGCCATGAATGCGGTCGCCGTTTCCGTCGTGAAAGAAACCTGCGTAGATATGTAGAATCGAACCACAGCAGAGTCCGCAGGTTCTTTTGCGTCACATGCGGCGCCGAGTTTAAGAGGGAAGACAACCTGCGTCGCCACACCAAACAATTCCACGGTGATGGCCAAGAACGGAGATTCCCTTGCGCATACTGCGGTCAGGAGTTTAACAAGCTGTTCAACAAGGACCATCATGAGCGGTTCTCTTGCCCGATCATGAAGGACCTGATCCTGAACCGAGCAGCCATGGAACAGGATGAACCCCAGCCAGGTCCGAGCACGGAGCCACAACCCGGTACGAGTACACACCAACAACCCGATGATGTTGAGATGCCTGGAGCAGGTCAGTCAAGCCCCGTGTTCTCACTTATTCAACGGGGTTTCCGCAACCGCCTCCTAACCTACCGTCTGCAGCGACCGATGGAGAATCTCGTCACAATCGGAGAAGTGATGGCGTTGTTGATTGTGAGCCTTACGGAGTTGCTTGAGAACACCTTGGCGAAACACCGCAGCATAAAGGTCAACTTAAAGCTGGAGTGTGAGTTCAAAAATGTGCACAACAACACCTGCCTGCGCAACTTCAAGACGAAGATGACTCCGTTGACGGTGACCTCGGACCTGAACCAGTACATCACAACAGCTTTTGCGAAGCTTATCAGAGAGAAGGCTGAGTGTGATCATATCGGCTCCGGGTGGACATACCTTCGCGTTCGTGATTTGGAGGTCGGCATCAACGAGTACACTCCTCTAGGTGAAGATGGTCGAGCTTGGCTCCCACTGCCTACGTCTCTGGAGAACACCAAAGCAGTCGTCAACGTATCGAACACCGATGAGCGGTGTTTTATGTTTGCAGTTCTGGGAAAGTTTGTTCAAGATCACCCCGAAAGACCGGCATCGTACACCGATGACATCATCGCCCGATACGATTGGACCGGCCTTCAATTCCCCGTTGCTCTGAAGAGTATCAAGACGTTTGAGCGGACAAACAACATCAGCATCAACGTCTATGGAATTGATCACACGCGCGTGGGTCAGAAACCTAACGGACAACCAAAGTATCAGGACACCGTCTTTCCCTTGAAGATTTGTAGGCAGGAGCGCGAAGACCATTGCGACCTTTTGTACGTGACAACGGACGGTGATAGTCACTACGCCTACATCAAAGACCTTGGCCGACTGATCCGTCCCCAACTCACAGCGCGTGTAGACAGGATATTCATCTGTAAGCGGTGCTTCGCGCACTTTGACAACCTTCCGAACAAGCTCGGTCTGACGGGTGTTCAGCGTCTGGAGGAGCACAGGCGATACTGCTCCGCGTCGGCCCCTATTCGCATGGATACGCCGAGAAAGACTGAAATCAAATTCAGCCATCCAGAGTTCACCCGACGCGAGCGTTTCACCATCTACGCGGACTTTGAGTGTGCTCTACTGCCGACCGCGGAGATGGATGAACAAGTCGATGAACCGCACGGAGGCGTAGCCACCCACATTCACATCCCATACGCCTTTGCGTACCAGATCATCGACTCGTACGGACTTGAGGAGTTTGAGCCTCGAGTCTACTTCGGGGATGATGCGTCAAAGACATTTATGGAGATGTTGAAAACTGATGTTGAGCGATTGTGGAACTTCCTGTACGAAGCAAGAAATCTGCGCCCTGTCCTGACCCCAGCGGAAACGATGCAGTACAACTCGACAGCGAATTGCTACCTCTGCGGATCGACATTTTCAAGTGAAGACCCAAAGGTTCGTGATCACAACCACGCGCCGCCCTACGAGTTCCGTGGCGCTGCGCACAGATCATGTAACCTACGCTACAGGGAGCAGCGTGTAGTCAACTGCTACTTCCACAACCTCTCCAACTACGACGCTCACTTCATAGTGCGGGAGTTGGCGGTCGACCCCGGTGATGTTGAGGTGTTGGCTCACACGGAAGAGCGGTACATCGCTTTCACGAAGCGGTTCCTGTTCGACCGAGCAGCGGCACCGGTTGGGATGCCAGGGCGTGGAAAGAGACAGTCAGGATTCAGAGTCAGGTTCCTAGACACCTACAGGTTCCTGGCTTTGAGCCTCGCCAGCCTCGCAGCCGCACTTCCTCCAGCACAACTCTTGAAGACGAGGAAGAGATTCCCCGAAGACCACCTCTTCGAACTAGTCCGTAGGAAAGGCGTGTTCCCGTACAACTTTGTAACGTCGAACGCCGTATTGGAAGATACTACGGAACTGCCTCTGCAGCGAGATTTCCACAACGACCTGACCCTGGAGGACATCACGGATGCAGACTACGAGCATGCACGCAACGTGTGGGAAACCTTCGGTTGTAGGAATCTCAAGGACTACGCCGAGAAGTACCTGCACTGTGACATTGCGCTGTTGACTGACGTCTTTGAACGCTTCAGGGACACGTCGATGGCTGAATACGAACTAGACCCTGCACACTACTACACCCTACCGTCGTACGCCTGGGATGTTATGTTAAGGACCTGTGGAGTGGAGCTTGATACGATACAGGACTTTGACATGTACCTCTTCTTCGAGCAAGGCATCAGAGGAGGTATTTCCCAGGCGATCACCAGACACGCCAAGGCCAACCATGACGGATGTTGCCCTGAAGATCGTCGACCTGAAGAGCCAACGCATCACCTGCTATACTTGGACGCCAACAACCTTTACGGTTGGGCCATGTCCCAGTGTCTTCCACAGGGACACTTCCAATGGCTCAGCCGCGAGGAGATCGCGTCCCTGGACATTGCAGCGTTGGACCCCGAAGGACCCACGGGCTACGTCTTGGAAGTTGACCTTCGCTACCCCGCCCACCTGCACGACCTTCACAAGGATCTCCCTTACTGCTGCGAGACCAAACGTCCGCCAGGAGGGAAATTCAAGAAGCTCGTTACGACTCTGGATGACAAGAAGAACTACATCTGTCATTACAGAATCCTGCAACAGGCGCTGGAAAACGGACTGGAGCTTGTGAACGTGCATCGCGTCATCTCGTTCCGTCAATCTCGGTGGTTAGAGAGCTACATCCTAATGAACACCGAACTGAGGAAGAAGGCCAAGACCAAGTTTGAACAAGACTTTTTCAAGCTTATGAACAACGCGCTCGATGTAAAATATATTTAAAGTGTGTAAATAAATAGCCAAATTGTTTGTATATACATTCGTCTTTTTTTTCTCCCCTCACATAGTCTTAAGATACAAAAGTAAAAAAAAAAAAAAAAAATATTCAGGAATATGTTAATTCATATAAACCAGGTTCAGATATGAATGTTACTTTACAATCATTGTATGATAGGTCTGTCCCAATTTGGAGCAGACCTATAATCGTACGTTAGGTCTACCCCAAAAGTGGGATAGACCTATGAGACCTCAGGTGGTTGACAACTGTTGTTCAATTGGTTTAATTACCAGGGGGGCGATTTTCGCTCCCCCTAACACACAATGGCTTAGGGGGGGAGATTTTCGCTCCCCCATACTACAGGAATTGTTGAAGACAAGAATGCACCTGCTAATGCCATTGTATGAGAGATCTGCCCCACTTTGGGGTAAAGGAGGAGAGGATGGGAAATAATAAGAATATTTATTTTTATTCTAAGTACACAACTAGTTTATTGAGAAAAAAAAAATGCAAAATTTCAAAATTCAATTGGTATACATTTGTGCAAAGAGTCTTCTGATCAGTGCGTCGTTGTGGCCAGTAGATGAGTGTTCAAAGAGCTGCACAAAGTCCGTCATCTTCATACCGTAGTGGGTGCGGCAGTACAGGAATACAAGGCAGTATTGACCGCAGACCAGAGTGTTGTCACTTTGAATGCGATGCTCGTTGTACAGGTAGCGACGAGCGTTGCGTCTCAGGAATCCTTGGTAGAATTGAAGATGTGGCGGTTGACCGTAGCTGTCAAAGAATTCAATTATTCCTCCTCCTTTGTTAAGGTAGAAAGCGACCCAGTGAGTGCCGTCTTCATTGTGTGGATCGGTGTTCACAATCATAGCAGTAGATGGTGAAATATAATGGGGCAATTGATCCGCAGCGTAGACACCAACATTCTGTACGGGCAGTTTAGCCATACACTTTTGTATCTGCTATGCACTTTTTTATCAGGTATTCATTCTACTGTGTCGACGCCACAGTCAGTAGTAGAAGGAGTAGTACTAGTAGGAAAACAAAAGCAGGAACTGGTATCACTCTCACCATCGTCAGCGTTATCATCAGCGTCATCGATATTTGTACTTAGATGTAGCCAACCGCGCAATGTGATACAATTGGTTAGAGCGCATCGTGTGTGAGCTGTTCTGTGGTGGCGACATCGCACTGCGTTTGTTGATAGTAGACTGTTGATTGACGATAGTGATCCGCAGCCAATATCGTTGATATCGATGACATTAGTAGTACAGTGATCCGTGATGAAATTGTATCGTACAAACTCTTTTTTCTCAGCACCTTTGACATAGACAATCGGTCGTTTGGCGATACATGCACGTAACTTTTCCTCTAGCACATGATACCAGATATCACCTTGGTCCCATTCCAATCCGTGACAGTGTTTTGTGAGCCAATAGCTTTCACGCAGTTTCTCTTGTGATAGGAAATCTCGGCTGAATGGTGATTTGGCGATATGATGCATTAGCAGTGTTCCACTGGCCAATTCCAAGACGCACACTTCCTTCAGAATTTAGTCATTTGAGTTGTCCTTGAAACATTGAAAATCCACAATAATCGGAGATGCTAAATTTGTACGCTGTGCTCTGCATAAACGATCCATCTTGTGCGAGTGTTGGTTGATGACTGAGGAGGACGATGACGCCGCCGCCGACGATCTAACCGCCAAAGTCCGCAGACACGTTGCGATGACGATCGATTTCTATGACGTTGTCAAACTCTGCGTATACCAGACAGTTGACAGTCTCTGTGAGCCCCGTGTCGAAAGCAATCTCCATACGCACACTGCCGTTGCGCACTAGGTTCCAATGAGTTGTGTCGCTTGCTGACATATCAGGTGTTAGATCGAATGCCATCAGACAGTATCCATCGTCGTAATCGTCTCTATTTATGAGATTACCAGCATCGCTAAAGTGTATGCCGGAGCCTGAAAACAGACTGTGATACGCCATCACGTATTTTCCCTTGCCGGTTTCGTAGTGTGGTTGTAGCGGTTTGGACGGCACTTGTTCACCGTCCACGTACAGCGAGAAGTAGTTGGTTTTGAAATTTTGAAAGTTAAATGGATTCTTTTTTAAATCGCCATTATAAGCGGCGTTGGTGACCAGTCCGACAATAATTCTTTTCGGCACTTGACCTAGAAAGACATTGTCCAAAGTTTTGCTCCTCACTCCAAACGGCAGTGTGAATGTTTTCAATTCCACTCTGGTGATTGGGTATTTAGCTGTGCCGGTCTGAAGCGTCTTGCTGTGCGCCAACAGTACCGTGGGGCTAACTTTACACCTTCGTATCCAGAGATTCGCATCAACAATGTGCACCTTGTAGTCACCATCATCCGCCATAATGGAGAAGGAATCTTTTGACCGGATCAGTTTAAAACGCAGTTCCACACCGTTCAACAGGAACTTGTTCTGATTACACATGTCCACATGTAGGCGACCGAGTATATCGATTTCACGACTTTTATTTGTAATTTTTCGTCTCGCCTTTAGTCCATTGTTATCGTCCAGAGTATTGTCCATATAGCCGGCGTCGTCCGCGTTCCACAGTCCACATGTTAAATGTGATTTCCTAGCATCATAGCCGTAATTCATCAATGTTTCAATATACGCTCGATATGCATAAGTGTTGTTTTGTGGTGTGACCAGTTTCTGATTCATACTCATATCGACTTGACTGAATAACGTGTGCATCCAATTGTTGACTGGGCCAATTTTATTCGATTCTTCGACATCTGCGATTGCCGCTCCTGTCGACTTGACAATAGACGCTGTAACTTCCAACATTGTTTGCGAAAGATCGGTGTATTCTTCGCCGTTGCCGGGCACAACAAACTCGATGGGCGAATCATCAGTCAGTGTGGAGATTGGTTTGTACTGAATCCATTTGCCGCTCTCGATACTGGTCTGCGTCGGTGGTAGGGAGAATAAGTCCAATTCCGTCTTGACGCATTCACACGACTTTTGATGTAGAAACGACATTGCTAGCGTGTGTGTTAATTGAATATATCGCGTATAGACGTTCTCCTCACTGCTTTCCTCGTCTTTGTCTTCCTCGTCTTCTTCTTCTTTCTAACTGTCCTTCTCTTCTTGCCCTTCTTGGATGACGACGACCTTCCTCGAAGGAGTTTCGCCAAAGACTGAGGTGTGACACGACGGCCGCCGGACATGGCGCGCTTCGCGTTTCTCTTACGCGAGAGTATCGCGTTAGTCTTTCGCGCAGGAGTAGCGCGCCGGTGTTTCGCGGTATTCTTTCGCGTTACGCGACGGTGTTTCGCGCGAGAGCCGCCGCCGCCACTTAGCACACGTTGAAGTTTGCCGTCCGCCCGGCGTTTTAGCGAGTCGGTAAACTGGCTGAAATGATCTCTAGCGGCTTCTTTGGGGTCCCGCTGGTGCATGGTCATGTCGCCCAAGAATCCAACACCGGATTTCAACGCCTCTTTGGCCACAGCAGAGGCTCCCGACTTGAGTAGCGGTGTGATGGTGCGGAACATACCGCCTAGGAAACTGCCAATTCCATGTCCTCGCTGGTAGGGTGCACCGCGAAATACCCTCTCGATACTGCCTCCGGTCTGCTGCAATTGTTGGCGGCGATAGTACGCCAAGTAGGGATCGTTTGTATTCATCATTGCTGAGCTCCTCTTTTGAAATGAAGCTTCACGTACGACGTCCCAAAGAGGAAGGACGCTTTTTTACTAGCGTGATCCCTTAGGTCAATATCGATCGTTTCAAATGTTCCTTTCATAACTGGCGCATAATGAGGACTGATGAAATGCACAGTCTTATGCGCGCCGTGTGTGTAGTTCTCTCTGTCAATGTTGACAATTTTCAAAAGCGGCGCTGTAGTGTCCCCAATCAGCTGCGGTTCAATCAGATCACAATACACGTACAAGTGTGTCGGCAGTCCCATAGTCAGATTAGGCGGCCATATCGCTGTGAGGTCATTTGACAAAACGTTCTCGTACGGATCGAAACCCAACTGGAGAGACAGCGCTTCGGTGAAATGTACTTTGCTTATACCGTCCACCATTGTCGTGATCTTGACTCTGTTCTGCTCTTTGTCATACTCAAAGTACAAGTACTGGGTGACATCCTTTGCTTTATTGATCATTTTCAATAAATCGGTTATGTTCTTGTAATAGCCGGGTTTCATCTTTAGCATAATGTGCTCGACACTGAGTGTGACGGGAATACTCGGCAGAACGAGTTTATAGTCGAGCCAAATACACGATTCCTCGTCCACAGTCATAAAGGAACATGGATAATGCGCTTCGACCAAAGCCATCTCCCACTCGCCATCGCCTTCTAATCGAATTTGTCTCGGCAGATGTGTAGTGTACTTGGACACTGTGTTTTTTGGAAAATAATCCTTTGAGCTGTTGCTGGGCAATGTCAAATAGAACTGGTTGCTATTAGGCATTTTGCAAATCTTGCGCTCTTACCCAAGAATTGAACTCGTCTCCGTAACCTTCCCACTTGACGAAATAACGCTTACTGCGACCGCGACCCTTAGCGTCTAGTATTTCAGCAATCTTGAACAGATGGTCGTTGTATATTGTCACTTTTTGTAATTCGTATTCGTAAAACTGTCCAGTCACTTGTTCACCGTTGAGATCCGACAAAGTGTACATTGGTAGAGGCATCAATGTGTTTACACGACGCACCACAAACACTTCTTTACTCCAATTAGTCTCGTAACCTTTTGCGAATGTGCCCTTCTCCTTAGATATGCGCACTGTGGTGCCAACTTTCAGTTTTGGCTTAACACGACGCGGTATCTTACCAAACATGCGACGCCATACCTGATTCAATATTCGCTTATTGTCGACAGTCACATCGACTGGTCGTATTCTATTGCCTAGACTCCTGTGAGCGCTGTTGTTGTATGCACTAACCAGTTTGTCCAACGCATCTACATAACGATATGTGTTTTTGTAAGTCAAATATCGCCACATGCGTGTTTTCAAAGTGCGATTCACGCGTTCCACTACGGCCGCTTTAACATCTGGGTTTTGTGTAGTGACATAGATGATTCTGTATTGTTTGAATAATTTTTTCGTCTTGGCACCGGTGAATTCAGTACCTTTGTCAGTTTGTAAACAGCGAGGTGTGTCGGTCGCTTCGGCAAATATCTCCTCGAAAGCGTTGGCCACTTCAGCTCCTTCTTTCCGCCTCAACGTTCGCACATACAGGTGTTTGCTAAACACGTCTATTACAGTCAGTAGGTAGTTGACGCCGTCGTTGTGTTTACTAAGACCACGCATATCGTTCAAGTCCGCTTGCCACAATTCAAATGGACCATACACTATGTAAGGATTGCGCGGGAAACGCTTGCGTGCCGGTTTGTGCAATGTGTAAGTGTCCTGTGTTTGTAACCATTCAATCACTTTGCGTTTTGAAACTGGTTTTGCAGCTCGCGTTAAAGGAGCTACACCGCCATACGACGAAGGTTCGATGGGATTGTAATACAAACGCTCCATAATACTGAAAACCTATCCTGTGTACGGTTCCCAATTGTCCAAATTTGACGACGGCTTGTTTCTATTTGAAAAATCAAACTGCTCTGTCGCTCGCGCCGGTGTAGATGTTACACGTTTTCCTCTTGCCGATCGAAGCCGATTTATTAGCGGTGTTCTCAGTATTGATTCAGTTGATGTGTCCACTTCATCGTCTGATCCTTCTCCTCCTGTGAATGATGAACGATATTCGGCATTTATTTCCTTAAGCGCTCTTAGATTATTCATATAGTCCTTTGGCACGTTCATCGCTTTCAATGCGTTGAGCACTTCCCGCCATCCTGGCGGTGTGTAATCACGCATACGCACCTTTACTATGCAATTTAAGATATCCACTAGATTTGAGTCTGGGATTTTTACACCGTTGATGTACACTGAATAGCCACTGTCCCAACTGATTAAGCTGCCATCACGTTTCATGAAACGTAAAAGATTGCGGGCATCAGATCTGTAAGTTTTGGAAAACGTTTCCACAATCTCTTCCACTGGACCGCCTTCCGCAGCGGGGTGCGATCGTCGACTATGTTCATTCCCACCCGACTCCACGATTGGTATGCTAATCGGTTGATGTCTATTCTCTGCAATATGCAAGAAGCGATGTAACGCTTGTTTGTACAATTTCCACTTTTCACTATCGTCCATGCGTTTGTTATTCAATATTTGTTGCATCTCCGCGTCGAGGCTGTTTTCACTGGATAGATTAGTCGGTCTGTTATCCGTAGCATTTGATTGCAGTCGATCAATCAACTCTTGTGGCACAACTACCATCTTCTTTGCATGTTACATTTTTGCACTAATGACTAGCTACTTTTCTAAAGTGTAACTTCACGCACGACGTTCCAAAGTGGAATGGCAAATGATTACCAATGTTATCTCTTCAGTCAATTTCCACACTGTCAAAAGATCTATTCATAACAGGCACATAGTGCGGATCGATGAATGATGTTGATTTATGCAAACCGTATACATAAGTAGACGTGGATATATTGACAATTTTCAATAACGGTGCGACTGTATCGCCGACCATCTGCGGCTCGACTGAATCACAATACACGTACATGTGTGACGGTAAGCCAAGACGAATGTTGGGCGAACGGATGCTTTTGTTAACTGCATCACCTTCCAGCGTCAATTCATTCGGATCGAACCCCTATTGAAGCGCTAACGTTGGACTTAATGTAATTTTTACAACATCAGTTCCCGTCGATACTTCAATGAATTTGTTGTATGAGTTTTCAACGGTGAACTTTACACCAAAAGTAATCGCTAGTTCTTGCGAATTGATATGATCACACAATTCTTGAATATTTGCGTAATCACCAGTCTTCAATTTAATTCTGTGGTTTTGTTTTGGAGTAGCCGACACTACTGGCGTTACATCGGCAGTGCTGTCCATAACCCGCGCCAACGCTTCTATGTTCACTTTTGCTTCCTCTTGCGGTTGTATGCAAATGTCAATTGTTTCGTCATTACCGACTGATAGAAATGTCATTGGATAGTGCGCTTCCACAAGTGCAATTTCCCAGTCGCCAGCGTCCAGTTGAATAGCTCTCGGCAAATGTGTTATGTAATTTGCAACTGTATTTTTCGGATAATACTGCATCGAACTTATATGCAGTCGGATAATACTGCATCGCTGCTGGGCAGTGTCAAATAGAACTGATTGTTGATGCCAGTCATTTTTATCTACTCAATGCTGCTTGTAGTACTGCGCTCAAAAGTAATGGTATAAAGATTCCACCGCCTTTTTGTATGAGATACTTTCGTTTCTTTGACCAGCCTTCGCCACGTTTCACCAATCGACGTAGCGTCGCCTTGTGTTTGCTTAACTGACTTTTACTCTTCTTCGCCAGAGGAACGTTACCGCGCAACACGTTGTATGCGCAATCACACACTGAGCGAATGCGGCTCTTGTCACACACCTTTAACAGTGCCTTCCGCTCCTTGGGTGTTGCGTGTATGAAAGCCGTAAGCAGAGCTGCGTCCTTCCGCAAGCACGACATGATTACTACTGATGGCGAAATTACCTTTTCTTTGGCAAGTACACATAGTTGGTAGAATCGTCTGGAAATATGCAACTTCGTATTCGCATATTCTCGTCTGTTGATTGTTTCAAGTCTATCAGTAGGTAGCCGTGTGGATTCATCGTAGCGTCAGCGTACGCCTCCTCGATGAATTTCGGGCTGTCTGGATATATTTGTCTGGCCAAGTACCTAATCTGAACTCTATCTCTAGGATTCTTAAAACACACAATGTAATGCGCATTCAATGAGATGTCCCTCTGCCCGCGTCCTTGATGAAACAAATTTTGTGTAATGAAAAACACACTAATGTTGCGATGATGGCAACCTTTTGTGAAAAGATCCACCACACGGTTGTCGGCCTCACGCATCATATCGTCTATAATCACAAGTATCGGCTCGTTACCAGAAAAATCCTCCAAGTTTGGTAGACCTTCTATGTGGTTAATGGTGACATTTTTCGAGTTACCACCGCCGCCACCACCACTACCATAATGCCAGTTTATACTGGTAAATGGTGTGTCACACATTTCTGTAATGTGCTTTATAAACTTTGACACAAACTGTGACTTGCCACAACCCGAAGGTCCCGCCACAATGGCTGAGAACGGATGTTTCCACATCAAGCCCATGATTACTACTGAGCTAAACACCTCACAGTTACCATACTCACACTCTTAAACTTACTACTAAAGGACATTTTTGGGGTTAAGTGAAATAAATAACACAGTGGTAATGTTCTGAACGTGACTATAAGTATTGACTACGAAAACTAATTTACAAAGGTATTAACGTAATCTTCAAGTCTTGCTTTACATAAACTCCAACGGTGTGAATCTGCTATTGGAACCCCTCGGGCTGCGCTTCACCAAGCGAAGGCGTTCTCCAAATCCGCCGTTGTAGCGCTCGATGTCGGTGTTGCTCAGGGCCTCGTTGAAGTGCCTAGGCAGGTAGACTCGCAGAAAGAAGTCGTCCCCGACCTGCCCCTCCAGGATCACGATGATCGTCTCGCCAAAGGGTGTGGTGGCTCGCTCCATCGCAGTGATGAGATAGACACATTCCTCTCGGAGATCGGCTATCCTGGTGTAGAGGGAGAGTCGGACTTGCAGTTGTTGAGGGTAGCTCTCAGGTCCGCGGTTGTTGCAGTGCCGTTCACGCTCGGAAACTCTAGCTTGAAAGTGCTGCTGCTGTTCGACATCTCTAGTAGTAGTTGGAGTAGGTCTATGTGAGGTGGCGGTCTGGTGGCGAATGATGCTCAATCGGGCGGGGCTCCGCCTTATAAACCCTCGCCGCCATTTTCTTCTAAGTGGGGGGTCCGAAGGGTCGGGCGCAGGTGTTCACACAAAAACCGACGCGTCGAGACCGGTCTGGGATGCAGCTGCTCTAATTGAATGCTTGCGCCACTCGTTGTTTCTTCCTCACAGCTCGCTTCTTCGACGTTGGCTGCGAAACTGCACTGCGTTGTGTAACAGTTTGAGTTAAGCCTGTAATTTTTGGTACTCCTGTTGATTTATCGATCCACATGTTTTCCACTTTATCAACTACTTGTTTAACACTTTGGTGCATTTCACCATCTTTGTCCAAAAATAAACCACACATGAACACCATATCTGTACCATCATACATTTCCATTTTCAATAACATTTGTCCTTTGTTTCCCGGGTTTTGAACAGCAAAAGTATTCCCATCGTCCATCCATGACACTATGGGACAGTCATCTGTTGGTTTCGGCACCCATCCTGGTTTCTTGGTTTCCACTTCGATGGGAGTTGCCCTCCTTCGTCTCTTGCAGGCAGTGGTCGGTTTTACAAATGACGTCTGAGGTGATGCCAATGTCTGATCACTAGCATTATTGTTCATAACCTCAATCTCCTGAATAAACGATTTGATATAGTCGTCCGCAGAAGCGTAAGCGTCCATGTTCACGTCCTTACCGTGTGACTTCAACCGTACTACTGACTGGCGGTGCGTCTGCTCACCCTTGAAGTAAACTGTACGCACTCGCTGTCAGACAATATTTCTGTTTGGCGATCGCTTTTATTCACCCGCTGAAGTCAACTGTTACGTTACGGTGACGATCGATCTCGATGACGTTGTCCAGTTCGGCGTACACTATACAGTTGACGGTCTCGGGCAACGCTTTGGAGAATCCAATTTCGATACGTAGATTACCGTTGCGCAGGAGATTCCAGTGCCTCGACTCAGCCGCGGACATGTCCGGTGTCAAGTCGAACGCCATAAGACAATTACCGTACGGATAGTCACCTTTCTTGATCTCATTACCTGCGTCGGAGAACTGGATTCCGGTGCCGGTGACCAATGTGTAATAAGAGAGTATATATGTCTCACTATTCAATGTGTAAACGGGCTGTAACGGTTTGGCCGGTACTTGTTCACCGTCCACGAACAATGCGAGATAATTCATATCGTAGTGTTGAAAGTTGTAAGGATTCTTCTTGAAATCTCCGTTGAACGCAAGATTACTGACCAGTCCAATTATCACACGTTTCGGTAACTGACCGAGAAATGCACTGTCTAAAGCTTTACTCATTATGCCGGAGGGTAGTGTGAACGATTTCACTTCTACACGCGTGATCGGATACTTGGCCGTGCCGGTCTCGAGAGTTTTGCTGTGCGCCAACAATACGCTCGGATTGATCTTACATCGACGTACGAAAAGACTAATCTCTTTAATTGTCACCTTGTAGGTAGTTAGCGTTTTGGAGATTATACAAAACGAGTTTCTGGATCTGTTAAGTTGCAATCGCATCTCGACACCGTTCAACATGAATTTGTTCTGATTGCACAGATCGATGTGCAATCGACCGACCATATCGCAAACATCGCTTTCTTTCGTGTGATCGCGACGCTTTTTCAATCCCTCGTTCAATTCGTCACAATCGTCCATTAGTCCGGCCGAATCTTCAAAAAACAGCTCGCTAGTCAGGTGCGAATTCTTCGCACTACGTCCGTAGTTCAATAGGTTTTCCAAGTAGGCACGGTAAGCGTACGTATTAGTTTGTGGGGACACCAGTTTATGATTGAGATAGAGATCCACTTGACTGAATATCGAGTGGAGCCAATTGTTCACCGGGCCCACCTCTTTAGCAGGTTGCCCACCGTCCGCTTTAGTGTCGTCCTGTTTCACAATAGCGGCTTTCACGTGTAATAACGTTTGTGTCAGGTCCGTGTACTCGTCACCGTGACCGGGTATTACAAACTCTATTGGCGAATCGTCCGTCAGCGATGAAAACGGTTTGTATTGAACCCATTTACCGCTCTCGATACTGGTCTGCGTAGGCGGTAACGAAAACCAGTCCAGTTCAGTCTTCACACATTCACACGATTTCTGATGAATAAACGACATTGTTATCGAATTAATTGAAAATATCCCTTGTTCTCCTACGTCGTTTCGTTACAGTTCTACGACGTTTGTCTAACGATGTTATCCTTCTGTTGGTCCTTATCCTCTTTGTAATGGCTCTTCGTTTAAACTTTCCACCTACTTGCCCTCTTTATAGTTCTCCTTTGTCTTTGCATACGTCCGGTAGACGTCCGTCTTCGAAGAAGTCTATCGAGAGACTGTGGCGTGTCGCGACCCGCTTCTTATAACCACCACCGCTCAATACGCGCTCCAATTTCTCGTCCGCCTGGTGTTCTGTTTAATTCATTACTAGGGGGGAGATTTTCGCTCCCCCATACTTCAGGAATTGTTGAAGACTAGAACAAGAATGAGAGCAGGGGTGTTTACCAACTGGTGATTTATTGCTCGGAGTTCGACGCGGGTGGTCTATAATTATGGGTTCCTAGAAGGGTCGGGTGCAGCTGCTTCCCAGACAGGCCTCGGGGAATTTCCGCTCGTTAAAAGCTTTCAGGGTGCTGGGTCCTTTGTCGACGTTTGCCGCCTCGGCAATAAATCAAATCCACTGTCAGGGGTAAAAGAAACCCTCCTCTAATGTAATTCGATACGGGCGGACTATAATGGGTTCCTGGAAGGGTCGGGCGCAGCTGCATCCCAGACCGGTCTCGACTCGCCGGGTTTTTTGTTTGAACACCTGCGATCAAAAGCCCACCACGCACGGCGCGGCCCTAGCAGCAAAGTTTAGTTTAGTCTTGAGTTTCGAAGCGTCAACAGC
Source organism: Allygus modestus (assembly GCA_963675035.1). NCBI lineage: Eukaryota > Metazoa > Arthropoda > Insecta > Hemiptera > Cicadellidae > Allygus > Allygus modestus. The sequence continues at coordinate 82,872,363 of OY776112.1, read as the reverse complement.
TACGAAGAGATCATGGCCAACATCGAGTGGGAATGTGACATCACAGACGTCGAGTTGGAGGATGTATGTGTTGCGACGGAAACGTCGATGAATAGCAATAATAAGAAGAGGCCGTTTGACGATGAAGATGATTACTTTGAAGGTGATGAATTCTACAACCGAAAAGACGACGATGATTGCACCTTGAAGCATTTCCATAAGAAGAGGCTATGGCGCAATGACAAAAAGTTCAAGCACGTTCATGAGCCAAAAATGTATTCAACTACCCATGATCTTGACGACGCTCTGTACTCTAAACAACGGGGAATCAACAGCATGTGGAACCATTGCCCGCTGGACGACTTGGAATGGGAATATTGGCAGCGGGACATGGACTACAAGATGAATTTCTACCCTATTGAAGAGGAGCACATCTACGCCATTGAACATGAGCAGAAGTACATGATGCTTGTCGAAATGTGGTGGAATCGTCGAACGGATGAACTCCACCCAGATGAAATAACAAAGTTTTTCATAAATAAAAAATAAATGTTTCCCAACACCTTAGCCTCCACCTGATCCCACCATCATAATCGGCCTTTTTCAAGGCCACAAAAGCTTTTCATGTTAGGGATTAGAAGGAAATCTTAGAGGAGATTTTCTTCTAAGTGTTGGTGCGGGCCTCTAGACAAAAGTGTCACAGACGAGGCCTCGGGGGGGGGGGGGGTAAAGTGTCACAGACGAGACCTGGGGGGGGGCTCCTGATCTCGGGGGGGGGGTAAAGTGTCACAGACGAGATCTCGGGGGGGGGGGCTCCTCCTGAAATGAAAAAAAAATTTGCATATTAATTAGGGTAATTAAAAAAAATGTGCATACTAATTAGGGGGGGGGCTCCTCGGGGGGGGGGCGCTCCTCCTGGCTCCTCCTGCCCCAGAACACTCCATTTATCCCTACTCCTGTGCGGCGGAGCTCCATCATTTTGAAAAACATCCTTTCTAATGACTGGATGGGAACATCTTCGAGAAGTTCTGGTAGAAAGTTGTCTAAGAACTGTAGATAACTGACACCATTTTGAGGTCCGTTAAAAATATAAGGTCCTATAAGTATGTTATTTAAAGACCGCACAAACATTCACTAAAACCTTTGTTGAAAGTTTGTCTCCACTGTAGCATGTTGATTTTCTTCAGCCCAAATGTGGACATTGTTCGAGTTGTTTATACCATTTCGAGTAAATTGGTCCTCGTCGGTGAAGAGTATAAACTTGATCTGGGAACGATTCACCACTACATAGCGACAAAACTGAGACCTTCTTTCGTCATCGCCAGGGTGAAGAACCTGAAATTTCTTTAAATAAATGATAAGGATATAATCCTTCATTATTTAAAATTCTCCATGTTTTAGAGATGAATACCAGATGCTTTCTTGAAAGCTTTCTCACGCTTGTTCCTGTGATTTGCTGTACGGAGTTTTAAAATTCCATTTTCTACATCAACAGGAGCCATGTTCAGTAGCCCAGCTCAGTCACTCCGGCAGTGGAGTAAGCCACAGCTCAAGAGATTCCGCGTGAAGTGTAGTTGCTCACTTTACCATTTAACTAATTACAAATTTACTAACGAACCACGATAGTCCGAACACCCGGTAGACCGAACGCCCCTGAGGTCCGAACGCCCTGTCATCCGAAAGCCTTGTCATCCGAACACCCCTGTAATCCGATCGATTCTGTAATCTGACGACCTTCAGTTGGTATATTTTTAGATTTTTCATGTTTCAACAAAGAATCCAAGTTAGTGTAATTCCTGATTTCATTGTCTTTAGTTGTAATATTATCTCTTATAACTTACGTACAGATTGTTTCCTGATGCCATAATATTTATTACCGTAATGTAATTTTGCTGTAATGACAATCGCTTGTACTGAGTTTGTGGTCTTTGTTTAACACCCTCAGTAACCGGAACATTTTGATAATCCGAACGCCGTGAACAAACAAATAATCGGATTAACAAGGTTTGCCTGTAACTTTATTTTAAGGTTTTACTTACCGGTATTTAAAGGTAAATGGACTTCACATTTATTTTAAGTCAAAATAAAAATTTGTATTCTGCTCAACCCTGGATTTTCCTTTAAAATTTGTGTTACCTTACAAAATGTTATGTTTTAAGTAAAATAATCCCTATAAAAAGTGTACGTAAATTGATATTTTCTTATTCTCCATAGAATTATACAACTTTTGGTAAAGTTGCAACCTAAATGCTTGTATTATAAAAGGCTGTCAGAAAAAGAAATATTTTTTAGATCTTGATTTTTTCGGAAAAACTTTATTTTTAAACTAGTTTTTCTTAGCCGCACTCAACATTTTTGCACAAAATAAATATTCTATCTATCTATGGGAATTTTATCAAAATATTTTATCAATTTATCAATCTAGAGGTCAAAATGTTCAATTGATACACTGAAAACAGAAAAACCTATTCTCACTTATAAATCGAAAACAATGAGATTAGGTCCTATGTTCATAGGACATTTATTTGCTTCTTTTGACCCAAGGATCCATTTCCTGAAGTTTGTCAGGGTTACCGTGAAACACCATTTATTAGTTTCATAAAATAACAGCTTATCATAGAATGTAAGCAGTTAAACAATTTTAATTCTAATTACAATGATGAGGAAAATATGGTACTCATACGATAAATATCGTGTTTCCAGCAACACTGCAGATGGGATTGGTGATCACGTGACCTTCCAGCTGTTTTTACGAGGTCTCTCCCGGTAAAGTAGACCGACTCAGCACACCTGGTCTGAAAGCTCTACAAACCTTGCAGCCGAAGTCGTTACAGGTTGCTAAACTCGAAAGTCGGTATCGGTTGATAAACTCTTTGTGGTCACCTATTACAGGCTTGTCTGTATGTAAACAGTCTGGGGGATATTGTTTTATGAATTGGCCTAGTTATAAATATAGTATCTTATTTTCTTTAAACCATCGATAAGTATTTTAATTGCAATTATGTTATTATATTGCAAATATATTGTGAAATTTAACTATAAAATAATATGCCATTCTCCAGATTTCAAATATTATTTTTCGATTTATTTTTAGCGAATTTCCCCTATAAGGAAGAAGCTATTACCGTAGGTCTCATGATAATACTTAAGCCCGAGACCATGATAACTTTTTGTTTTGAGGTCCTTTAATTCAAGAACGGCTTGTTGTAATGATTATTTTGTATATATGACTGGTATCAATGAAAAGCTCTTACTCTCTGGATGTGCCTTTTGGAATTTTGAAAAACCTCCAACTTCAGAGCTTTGTCCCATAGTCTTTCAAAGTTCCAATGTTAATCTTATGGAGTTACGTTTTATTGAGTCAGCTAATTATAATGTAAATACAATTGAAAAACCTCTGGCTCTATGCCTGATACATCCCCGTACGGAGAACGGGTCACCTGCTAGTAATATTTTACTTATTCTCCATAAAAATAACATTGGAGGTGAGTACGCAGGTTTGCTGCTACAGGAAATATCGTTACATTTTTTGCAAATAACAATAAATCACTACCAGATGAAGCCATATTACCGAGTTTGGTCAATATTCGTTCATAAATAAGCGAGATATAAAATGTTTCTTATTCTCCATAAGAATAAAATTGGACAACGTACTGTTTACTAGCACTTTCAATATCTCCGGAACCAATTGACGTAAAGCAATGATTAAATTACCAAATTGTGTGTCTTTTTATGGTAAACCCAGTGGGGAAAACTAAAATTTGACTTTTAAAACAATTACATATATGTAAATAGTCTTATCCTGTAATTAACTATAAAAAGATCAAAAAAACAATTTTTTGGATTCAAACCCCCCCCCCTCCGATAGATCGATCAAACTGGTTTTCGAACTTACAGACATAAATACTGCTGTAAAAATGCGAAGGGAAAATTAACAACAAAAGGTTTGTGAAGGTTAAGACGTTTTGAAATAATGCGGTAAATCATAATTTGGTTACATATTTTATGTCACAAATTCCAATACAGGGGTGTTTATCTGAAAATTTAATTTGATTTCGATTGTCGGTGCTATATTGGATAAAATTCGGTGCAACTGGATGAACCCCTTGTAAGAAATTGTAATACAAATAAACAGATGTTTATCATTACAAACGTTGGGGCTTGAACGGGCCAGAGCCCCAAACCTTACTCTAATTCTCTGCCTTACAGTACTTGATTTTTTTAGTCCTTACATGTTAAGGAGGTATATTAAACCAATGATATAATTAGGAACACATGTTAGTTTGTAATCATCTGCGATTGTGCGATTTGCCTAACTTAACAACTATAATTGTACTACTTTGTTGAATAATATATGAAAATCGCATGTCTGATCCCAATTTTGGTAAAAATTTTGTATAAGTAATTAATCACACGACAAACAATCACTAGACTCTGACCATCTGTTGTTGGTAGTAAACTAATGGTGGCACAGTGGGGGGTTTAGGACGCCTTCAGAATGTCCTAGGCGACCTCGGCACGCAGATGCTAAGCGTATATAGAGTCCTGGAAATGCAGGCAGTGTGAAGTCTAGGATAAATTGTTTGTTATTAATTAAAAATATCTTAGTTATAAATTGTAATAAATTATAAAACCACTTTTATTTAGGTAATTTGTTATTGTTTATTGGTACCCACACACTAACATTTAAAATAGTAACAGTACCCGGATTACCCATTAATGGTAAATATTTTGTTTAAAAGTATTTGGGTTGGCACACCTGTTTCCTGCCGCATATGGTAGTCCCGCCCTGCAATGTATTTATTTATCTTAGAAACTAAAAACGATCAACCAGTAGCATCACAACTGCTGAAGTAAGGGCGTGGTAGGCATAGCCGGGACCAGTTTGATAAATCCTCACATTATCAAATTGGTAACGTTACCAGTTTTAAACGTTACCAGTTTGAGGGGATCCCATATATTGTTTTGATTTATTTGTATTATTAGATTAATGGATTAAGGGTTTAAATTTCCTTTATGCATTTCCAGTGACAATTTAAAAATAGCTGTACCATTATTATACCCTTAAGGTTGGCAACACTTTATGGTATATTGTTGATTTATGAATCAGCTGGACGCCCTCGTAAGACAATTTGCTGCGAGCATTACTCTTATGTAAATAAGCACACCTGGTCTGAAAGCTCTACGAACCTTGAGTGTGGCTCTGTCTGTGTTTCGGGGCGGCGGCGCGGCGTCCTCACTAGAAATTATCATTTTCCATAAGCGTGTCCGTACCAACGAACTATATAAACACGTGTTTATATGGATCGTTGGTCCCTTATAGGATTATGTATATATTACTATTGGACTGAATACACGATTGCGTCTCTCTCTGTGTTTGGGGGCGGCGTTATCACTAGAAATCGTTTTTCCATAAAGCGTGTCCCACTTATTGAGCATACTCCATGGAGGATGTTTGATTTATGGTATACATTGACAATATTGAGATGTCACGCTTCAAACAGCAGACGCTACCTATGAGACAACAGTTGAACTACAATCTACAGTACCGACGATGCGACGGGACGCTTTGCTTTGCTAGTTAGTAGTTCTAGCATTATCCGTTAGGCACTCTGAGTGTAAGGTGTTGTCATAGATTAAGCATACTCCTTAGGAGTATGCTTAATCTATGGTGTTGTCTTACGTAAAGGTTCATGGATTCTGAATTATACAGTTAAATAATGACAGTTAGTTACCTGGATTAAACCAAAAATTTAATTATTGTGTGAGATAGTTCGAATACAAGCTAATAACCTTAAAAAGGTATCTAAATATATAAATACCCCGTGGCTACAAACCTGCGTACCTACTCAGCGAATTTCCAATACATGTAGATATTTCTCACTACCACCATCAATGCTACCACATAAAGCCACACTCACCGAGTTTCATAAAAATGTATGAATAAATAAGTGATTACATAAGTGAATTAATATGCATGTTCTTTAATCTCCGTAAGAAAAACATTAGGGCAGTGGCGTAACTGATTTTTTTGGGCCCCACCGCAAACTTACTTTCAGCCACCCCCCACCGGCTTATCATACTCGTACAGTTTCAGGTATTCTTAATCTATGGTTTCACCGTATCCCCGTGCCCTATCCCTATCCATTATTATAGATTCTTGGATAAGGTTGCATGAGCCAGAAGTTTGTAAGAAGGTTAACGTCAGGCCAGCATTGTAATTTTAGTGACTTAATAATCCCACACGGTTCTTATTCACGCAATAATGTTTTAATAGTTTCTTGACGTCAAATATAAAATATCTAAGAATTAAGTCGACAAGTGTCCAGTCAAAACGTGAAGCTCATAACATCAAATCCCAGGTCAGTAACTCGTTCTGTTCTTGCCCAAATGTTGAAAAGGTATTTAGAGTGGATTGAGATTCAGTTTGGAGTGAAATGACCGCTGTAGCGTTTACGGTTATTCTTAGGTTTTTAAACTGATTCTATCATGAGCCCTCGATTTATCATTTGTCACTATCCTAATACTGCTTCACCCTAAAAAACATTGTTCAATTACTTTACTGACGCTACTAACAAATGTTTTAAAATTTTAATGCAACATGGAGGAATATTTGCTAAAATATCTCTCTTTAAAGTTTACTTTTAAAATAATTATAATTCAGGAAAATTAAAATAATAAAACTTATTGCAGTTTTAAAGTGTGCTATTTATTATGCACAACAAATAAATGAAAGATCTATTACTAGGCTAAAAATCAATTAACTCTTCAAGTTTTACTTGACAACATTATTGCTAATTTGAAATATTTTCAAAATTAAATATAACAATTTCATCCCATTATGCAGGCCCGCCCGAGATTTTCCCTCGGCCCGCGGGCCCGGCAGTTACGCCACTGCATTAGGGCTGAGTACGCAGGTTTGCTGCTATGGGGACAATCACCAAAAAATTATTTTTTGTGCAAATATCAATATAACAGTACTAGGTGAAGCCATATGCCAAGTTTCATCAATAAACATTCATAAATAATCGAGATATCAAATTTTAATTATTCTCCATAAGGATAACATTGGACAACGTACTGTGTTAAGCACTTTGAATATCTCTGCGCAAGGGTTGAACGTAGAATCACAATTTAACCCTTTGAGTGCCAGAGTTTTTCGGTCGTCATATCCCTAGAGTGCCAGAGTTTTTAACACAGTATATCCCAAAAGTGCCAGGCACAAAATCAACATTTTGCAAGGGTTTGCAAAAAAATTAATAACTTTTTCATTTGGTAAGATATTATTATGAAACTTTTTTTGTTTTGTAAGTTTAAAGTTTAGCTATAATATTATGCACATATATAATATTTAAAAAATAAAAGATAAAAAATTTGAATACATATATGTATGTGGGAAATTTCTTTTAATTTTTTTTTATTTGTTTCAGGTAAATAAACATTGTTCAAATATAAGATTTTCACCAAATAACTACTAGATTTATAGAGGACATGTTTCCCAAAATATTTCCTGAAAGTTTCATCAAATTTGGGCTTTAGGCGGACAAGTTATTTCCATAAATGTAAAAAAATATAAAACGGCAAATTAGTACACAAGACAGTAGCCTAACTTTATTCAAGGGTTTAAGTTTTATTACAATTTTATTTCTTAAAGCAGACTAACTAGGCCTCGTATATTTATGGAGTATATGTTTACCTGAACATATCCTGGTAATGTCCTGGAAGAAATAATAAAAAGTAATGACGTAAGAAAAATTTTCTATAACAACGATTCACAAAATCAACATTTTGCAAGGGTTTTGTACATAAAATCAATAACTTTTTTATTTGGTAAGATATTATTATGAAACTTTTTTTGTTTTGTCAGTTTAAAGTTTAGCTATAATATTATGCACATATATAATATCTAAAAAATACAAAATAAAAAATTTGAATAGGTACATATTGTACATGCGGGAAATTTTTTATATTTTTTTCAGATAAATAAACATTGTTCAAATATAAGATTTTCACCAAATAACTACTAGATTTATAGAGCTAGAAACTATCCTGGAAATCACCTGTAAGAAATAATAAAAAGTAATGACGTAAGAAAAATTTTCCATAACAACGATATATCGTTGCAATGTATTTTTCGGTAAGACCACCGACGACGATATATCGTTGTGAAGTATTTTTCGGATGTTCCGTGCACAACGATATATCGTTGCGTGGCACTCAAAGGGTTTTAAACACTGAAATGATTTTTTTTTAGAGCTGAACTGATTAGTAAAACTATACCTATGTAAAGTTTACAGGAAAATTAACTGAGAAAAAGCTAAAAAACCTTTTTCCCATGAGATTAACATGGAAGATTTTATGAACAATTTTTTTATTTTCTTCGCAACCACTTAACCTAGGAACCTAGTGATTCAAAATAATATATTATTTGTTTTTTAAGCTCTATAAAATTGAAACAAAAATTGAGTGTTTTAAAAATTATTTGGTGAAAAATGCAAATAACTGATTTGTGGAAAATTGTAAACCCAAATAAAACCCCCTTCACATGGTCCGATCTTTCTGGTTTTCGAAAAGTCACGAATATTGCTTTACTCATTTGTGCCAAATTTTATTGAAATCGTTTTTTTTTCAAATGTTATTGTGTTAACGGACAAATATATTAATATATATATCAATTTGAACGAATAGTGTTTTTGGGCATCTGGGGACCTCAAAACAAAAAGTTATCATGGTCTCGGGATAAAGTCTTACCATGAGACCTACGGTAATTGCTTCTTCCCGATAGAGGAAATTCGCTAAAAAGGATGTTGGTATGTTTGTTTGTTTGTTTGATGTTTATACGCTCCAATAACACTCAACCGATTGCGATGAAACTTTGTATGGTCATATTTAGGTTGATCCGAGGAATGTTTATATCCACTAGTCAAAGTCCTAGGACCTTAGGACCATGCCCCACTGGAATTTAAAGTTGCCATGCTGTTCTTATAGAGGAAAGATTTGTTATGATTTTCTCAGATGTCTAATTATTTAAAATATTGTAAGCAGCTGACTATTTATGTAGCAAGCTGTAGGTCTATAATGAGTGTGCACCGGTAACCGCGAGTACTGTTCACATATTGACAAAGCTCAGGTAGCAGTATGAGTATGGCTATCTCCCATAAAGTCTGTACTGCGAGGTTACCAAGGGGTAACATAGTACGAGACAAACTATTCTGCTTGTTTTCTTGGTTTATACAAATAGAAACAGCAGATTTATTATCTTTCTACTGCAACTCAGCGATATTGCTCAACGATTCTATTCAAAGACTACATGAGTCATATCCGTTTGTTTCGACTTTACTCACTGTTATTCAGTCGTTCATCACTATTACCACAGATGAAACAAATATTTGTTTCGCCTGTGTTATTATTACCCAAGACACCGACGAGTGCATCCAAACTCTCTGCGAAAACTTCAGGAATTTGGCCTAAGGTCAAAACAAACAAAACTGTTATTTAAATATAAAATATATCTCGCTCCGTTTCCAGTCTGTGTCTTTTAATGTGTTTTTAATCAATTCATCATTAAAAAAAATCACATGAGGTACTGACTTGGAACTTGGCACATGTATTAAAATTGTTACGATTACTATATGGCAACCCTACGGATTACCTCGGTATTCGATCATATATGTACAAGCACAGAAAACCCGGACTTTGTAAGAGTTAAACCTTGTTGGTCGTACCAGTTTATCCACAAATACAGCACAAACAAATGTCTTCAGTCTCCAACAATCATCCCGGTGTAACTGGAGTCGTCATGCCTACTTCTTTCCACATGTTACTACTGTTTTTGTATCGTTTTGTAAAGTTTTAGACAAGATCAAATTCTAGGGATGCCATATGGTAGTGTGGGAAAAAGAGGAGATTTTAGCTGGCGAGCCCTGAAAAAGATGGACAGCTCGATTGGTGACCATGGAGGTTTTGGTAACGCGGTCAGTGTTCAACCATGCGAAAAGGTCCAAATTAGGTTTAAGTACAGCCTCGTTCAGAACCAACCCAACATCTTGTGGGACGATTGGTACTAGTATCGCGGCTCTATGACAAGCTGAGGAACCTACGATGTAATGCAAATGCAATTATATTAAAGATTTAAAAACACGAATTACGAAATACTGTTATTTTTATTTGAGTTTACAAATATAACTATCAATCTAAACTCTTCGGAATAAGATTCAAAATATTTGAAGCATGTGCTAAAAACTTGTTTAACTGACTATTTAAATAACGTTTATTAGAAGTGTCTAACCACGCGTTTTTCGTTTTCAATAAGTTATAAAATAGAATGTTATTTGTACATAAACTCGGTCGCCGCGCGGCAGTCGCTTTTTTCGATAATCGCACTAAAAAAGGGGAACAAATTATTAAGGGTATTTAAGGAGCCAATGGACAAAAGTACTACACATACTTGTTAAAAGTATCGTGCAACTTTAACATATTATTGTGGTCCCTGTGAGAAAAATGTCCACAATACTCTTCACGCAATAATTACGGTTGGGGTGAAAGGGGTGAACGGTGAACCGACGACGTCCAGACCAATGAATACAATAAGTTCTGTATTCATTGGACAGACGAAGCAGGCCTATAGTTTATAGCAGAACGAATAGTCTTTGGCATCTGGGGACCTCAAAACAAAAATTGATCACGATCTCGGGCTCTCGGGACGAGGGGGCTCCAGTCTCAGCGTCTACCTGCTTCTCCCATAAGACCAATGTTAACTTTTAAAGTCCGTCCCTCCTCAACGGGTTGTCCAAAATTGATTATTCATGGTTCGTTTTAAAGACCAAAAATATATCTAGCGATTTCAGTAAGCAGAATTTCGTTATCATAAATTGTTCTCGCATAAAAAATCGTAAATAAATATTGAATATTTTGGAATTTTATTGATCGATTATTATTTGCGATATCGAATTTCTGCTTACTGAAATCGCTAGGTATATTTTTGCTCTTTAAAATGAGCCATAAATCAACGATATCGAATAATCGGTGTCCTGTAAATCGCGCCCAGTGAAAATCGCGCCCAAGTGTAAATCGCGCCCAGCACAGTCTCTACCTGGGGTATTTCTGGCTAAAACGGAATTCCTTCGACGAAGAAAGAAACTTACAAGGGTCAAGACAAAGTTCCACGACACCTAAAATATGTGAAAATATTTTATATTTCCGCTCCCAGACTTACGGAATTTTTCGATTATTTTGTTGAAAGATGGTTAGAAAATGCTGAGATCCCAATCGATCTTTGGACATGCTACGGGAGGCGTCATCGAACCACCAATGCTGTAGAAGGCTGGCACAACAAGATTAACAACCTTCTTGGGAAACCAAACCCTAAAATCAAAGATGTGATCGACTGTATGAAGAAAGAAGCAGAAAACTCAGCGAGTGTATTTATGAGGTCAGAGTTGAATATGGAAGGCAAAAGAAGAAAAAAGAAGTACATGAAACTTGACGAAAGACTGGAAAAAACAGTAAAAAGTACGAGGAAGATGGTGACATCAGGACTTGTTTGAGAATGATCTCCCACCTCCAGAAACTAGAATAAAGTCTTTATCTTAAGATACAAAAATACAAAAAAATATATAAAATAAGAAAACAAAAAAAATTGACGATGCTTTTAAGCTGATTTTAAACACGCCTAAATGTCGAAAGATTACTTTTGTCATTTAGCCAGTCCACAGCCTGAACAAAGTGTGATGGGAATCAGTTTATTTATTTAACTTGTACATAAATAGTTTTTATTAAGGATTTCCGTTTTAGCCAGAAATACCCTGGGTAGAGACTGTGCTGGGCGCGATTTACACTTGGGCGCGATTTTTACTAGGCGCGATTTACAGGACACCGGTGCGGAGGTGTGACTCATGGGACAGGTATGTCTTGAGGGGTAGTCAATTTTTAGACCGGGCGCGATTTACACACATTCCCCAGTGGGCGCTATTTTCACTGGGCGCGATTTTCGTACAACCGAATAAGGTTTAATCCGTTGAGGAGGAAAGGGCTTTGAAAGTTAACATTGGCCTTATGGGCGAAGCAGGTAGAAACGTGAAAAGTTTCGTGACTAGAGCGCCCTCTTAACAACGGTTATTGAAAGAAATTCATTAAAAGTTTAATAATTTATTAAATTCATAGTCCAAATTGCTAATAAAACGATGTAAGGTTTGTATGCTGTTTTAAAAGTCTATTACGATTTAGTGACAACACATTGGGGGAATACTCAAGAGTTACGGATGTATTACATGGCAGGGGGGTTGAAATTACGAAAATATACGTTACGTTGTATATGTGTATCTATTTTAGAAAATCGATGAATATTTTTCCAATACTTCGTTTAATATTTTATAATAATGAATGCTATTTATTAGTTCGTGAGTAATAATGTACCCACTATCATTGCACAAGTGTAAAAGCAATGAGTCATAACGATTGTGCAGATGCAAACGAAGACCAAGGCCACGGTAAAGTGTAAACAACATATTGCACAACTGGTACCGGAACAGTCTAGAAGTTCCCCAGTTGTCAAGTGAGTGGTTCAACCGTGTTCGGAACCGCGACCGCGATACCAACCTCTCCAAATAAATTCAAAATTCTCTTCAATTCATACCGCAGATTCTCTAGGATTTGTCTTGCTTGATGTTTGTGTTTAGTGGAGTTAACATTGTTTATAATATACGTTAAGTTCAATAGGCTATTTTCGTGTTTTTTATGAAAATTTCTGATTTAAATCTGCATGTCTGACCTCTTGCAGTTGGCAAACCCCAGTCTAAAATGTTGGTAAACCTGCATTTCACTGCTTCGTATGTTGGCTTCCCTGCATGTCTACTTACCTATAAAAACCCCTCCTCGCGCTTCAGGAACATTCTCCCGTCAGTTTTCGTAGCGTTGCTTCTCGGCTTTTCTGATTTTCCGGCTGTGTGTTTCCGTTGGCAAAATGTCTGACAAGAAGGCGGCATACAACTACATAAACTCCCAAGGCAAGTCGGTGGCGCAGACTCCAGGAGGGTATGGGCGGATGGGTTTCCGAGACGTCGGTCCCCGATCAGACTCTACGGCGTCTAAAGCCCAGTCCTACATGGGCAACGTCCCCAGTGGCTGCACCTTCTCGGGGCTGCAGCACGGAGCTATGAAGAAAAAATAGGAAGGTATTTTCTATTTTCAATATATTTGCGGCTAGGTTGATATTTTAGTGTGTTTGCAAATCAAATCAGCTAGTAAAAAAAATTCGTATTTACTAATAAATGCAAATGTCCACAAACTCGCCATCACCAACAATTAATTTTAAACAAAGAAATCAGCTAGGATTTGTTTAACCATTATAATAGCCTATTACTTTATATTTAACATCTATTGGTTCCAATTTCATTTTGGGGCCCCTAGGGATCCCTTTACTATGATGGTATGTTTTATTTGGCCGGGCCTGGAATTTGGGGGCCTGGGGCAAAGTGCCCCAGAATAACATTAGAATTGAGTTTGCAGGTTTGCTACAGCAACAGAGAACAGAGATGACAAAAATGGGGGTTTTATGACACTTCTAGATGTTAACTTCAATCCTTCAATATCTGAGAACGGAAGATGATATTTAAAAACGGATCGCGGCATTGGTTTTAATAACAGTTTGGAAATGGTTATTTGTTTTTGAAAATCATTATTTGTTCTTATGATATTGGTGATAAAAAAAACATTTTAAAGAGCATTTTAAATGCCCCAACCTTAAAAAATGCCCATATTCTCATAATTACATCGAGTAAAGATTATGAACTACTACCAATCATAGTTGAGTGGCATATTTGCCTAGTTTAGAAAAAAATCAAATTTTCGGCTGCCATCTTGGATCTGCCATTTTAGTATATCTTTTTTTCAAAAGTAAAGGTGGTGGTGTGACCTATCATTTCAAACCTTCTTTTAAGGCAAAAAACATTGCCGCAATCCGTTTTTAAATATCACCTTCCGTTCTCATGATATTAATACTTTTTAAAATGTTAAACATCAATATTTCAATATCATGAGAACGAAGGTGATATTTAAAAACAGATTGCGGCATTTGTTTCAGAGTGGAAAAACCGTTGGAAATTGTGGGTCCAACCCCAATTTTACATTTGAAATCAATTATCTCCTTCCAAAATGGCTGATCGGAGATGGTGGCCTAAAGTTTTATTTTGTACAAAATGAATCAAATCTTCCTTAACCCTTTGAGTGCCACGCAACGATATATCGTTGTGCACGGAACATCCGAAAAATACTTCACAACGATATATCGTCGTCGGTGGTCTTACCGAAAAATACATTGCAACGATATATCGTTGTTATGGAAAATTTTTCTTACGTCATTACTTTTTATTATTTCTTACAGGTGATTTCCAGGATAGTTTCTAGCTCTATAAATCTAGTAGTTATTTGGTGAAAATCTTATATTTGAACAATGATTATTTATCTGAAAAAAATATAAAAAATTTCCCGCATGTATAATATGTACCTATTCAAATTTTTTATTTTGTATTTTTTAGATATTATATATGTGCATAATATTATAGCTAAACTTTAAACTGACAAAACAAAAAAAGTTTCATAATAATATCTTACCAAATAAAAAAGTTATTGATTTTATGTACAAAACCCTTGCAAAATGTTGATTTTGTGAATCGTTGTTATAGAAAATTTTTCTTACGTCATTACTTGTTATTATTTCTTCCAGGACATTACCAGGATATGTTCAGGTAAACATATACTCCATAAATATACAAGGCCTAGTTAGTCTGCTTTAAGAAATAAAATTGTAATAAAACTTAAACCCTTGAATAAAGTTAGGCTACTGTCTTGTGTACTAATTTGCCGTTTTATATTTTTTTACATTTATGGAAATAACTTGTCCGCCTAAAGCCCAAATTTGATGAAACTTTCAGGAAATATTTTGGAAAACATGTCCTCTATAAATCTAGTAGTTATTTGGTGAAAATCTTATATTTGAACAATGTTTATTTACCTGAAACAAATAAAAAAAATTAAAAGAAATTTCCCACATACATATATGTATTCAAATTTTTTATCTTTTATTTTTTAAATATTATATATGTGTATAATATTATAGCTAAACTTTAAACTTACAACAAAAAAAGTTTCATAATAATATCTTACCAAATGAAAAAGTTATTAATTTTTTTGCAAACCCTTGCAAAATGTTGATTTTGTGCCTGGCACTTTTGGGATATACTGTGTTAAAAACTCTGGCACTCTAGGGATATGACGACCGAAAAACTCTGGCACTCAAAGGGTTAACACTGATAAGTATCAGTTCATGGTCATTATTTGATGTAGCCTAATGATGAGAATATGGGCATCAGGTTGGGGGCAATACACATATTACGTAACACACTTAGGGGGGAGGGGGTATGGCGTAATGTTATGCTGCGTTATTTTGGGGAGGGGGGAGTTCGGATCAACGTTACATAACTCACGCTCATTAACCTTACGAGCTGGCGCACTCCTATTTCTATTGATAGGCCTACTGTTAAATAAATCTTTCAAAATTAAATATCCCCGTCGCAGAAAACCTGCGTACTCAGCGAATTTCCAATGCACGCACTGTTCTTACCAGATAAAGCCACTTACCAAGTTTCATAAAAATACATAAATAAATAAGTGGTATACTAGTATAGCATTTTATTTATTCTCCATAAGAACAACATTATGGCTGAGTATGCAGGTTTGCTGCTACTAGGTTGATCAACAAAAAATCAATTTTTGGTGCAAATACAGTACTAGTTGAAGCCACATACCAAGTTTCATAAAAATACACTAATAAATGGTAATTATATCGACCTCCAGACACCAACGATTTTTACAATTTTTTTTAAATGTTCAAAATAAAATCCTTATTTCAAAAATGGTACTCATTTTTGTGGAAATGTCGGGAAAACCGGGAAAACGGCCGAAATATCTAATTTTTCAAATATTAAGTTGTGGGTACTCAAAAGGTGTGGAATTCCGTCCTGAACACGATTATGTTAATAGTTTTTCAATCCGATAGTGTTTGAATGGGAAAAACGGGAAAATCGTTGACAATTTTTAAATATTTAAAAGGTTGTGGGTACTGTACTCAAATTGTGCGGAATTCCGTGATGAACACGAATATCTACGGAAGCCCTGAAGAGCCAAAGAGTAAACATATTTTTTTCCTCGCCGAGTTTTAAAGGCAGCGAGCCGTGTTCAGAAGTCGGCGAGCCGTGTTTGAAAGTTGGCGAGCCGTGTATTGAATTTGGCAGAAAAAACTCGGCGAGCCATGATCAGAAGTCAGCGAGCCGTGTTCACAAGTTGGCGAGCCGTGTTTGGAATGACGGTGAGCCGTGATTGAAAAGGCGGCGAGCCATATATAAAAGACGGCAGCACCGTGAAAGAATCAATAATTGAATACCGAATTATTGAGTTGTTTTTATGGTCAAGTCAAAATGTATACATGAGCGATAAATGAACAAATTCTGATACATAAAACAAAGTGGTGTTGGTTACAAATTTTATAACTCAAGAACGTCTGAACGGATTTAAATGAAATCTTGCACACGGATAGTTTATTACCTGGATTATCACATAGGATACTTTTTACCCCGGAAAATTTGAAGGGCTCTTCACCTTTGGCTTTTAAAGTTTACATGTTATTCCTTACGGGAACATGTGGTTATCATTTTCTGCTTCTAATTAATAAATAGATAATGTTTTGATAAAACAGCTGTTTTTGTAAACTGTGTTGTATTTGTCCAGATATGGCATTTAACACCTTCAGTGCGGGAGAATTATACTCTGACTTTTATTTCCGTGCGTCACGAGTAACGGGTTATTCGTGCCTCTTATTACCTGTGTGCGTAACGAGTAACCGGTTATTCGCGGCACAGCTGACATTTCCCGCGTGATATCTCAGCTGAGGGCGAAGCTAGAGCACTCTAGTTGCCATCACAGAAACTAGGACGACCTTGTTTATCATTCTGCAACTCAGGATATGGATCTGACGTCATCGCCCGAATAACCCGTTACTCCTGCCGCACTGAGTTGATGATCTACTTTATAATGAATTAATTATCATACATTTTAACTATTTTTAATTGTAATAAATGGATAAATAAATTAGGTAATCTTTAAATAATATTATAAATGCATATCTTTGAAGTAATAATGATAAATATGTTGGTATTGAGGTGTAGAATAGGTCAATAAAGGAAATTTCAAAGACGATAATTATCGTAGTACTAATCATATTTATTGTTACAAAGAAAAATGCAGGAATTAAATTGACAAATACAATGTAGTCTAAGTGAAGAGTACAAGTAAATGGCAAAAATTAACTTTAGTTACGTTGGCACATACGTAAAGATTGTTAGACTACAGTTACATTAAATACTACGCATTATTTCATAGGTGAAGAGAGGAAACGTCATGTTTAACTCTTAGTATCCTTCAGTTTACTTGTGCTTATTGTTAAAGCAGTCCAAACACATGGCCGGTTCTCCGGGACAGTCTTTGCAGTAAGTAGTGACTTGCTTGGTTAACCTGTCTGCTTCTTTTGATGAACGATTTTCCTTCCTGTGTTTTTTATAGCACTCAACACAACGCCTTTTAGTCGTCCTAGCGGAGCCTTCCCTCTTCTGAAGACTGTGAGGTTTCTTACGGTATGGACTTATAGCTTCTTGTGCAGGGTTGACTTTCTCCATTAGTTGTCTTGCAAGTGTTTCTCTAAATTTGACAATCGGTATTTTGTCTCCAGTGAGTTTGCAGTAGATAATCCAAGAATTCACAATGGTTGTTCCTGTTAGGAGCTCAAGTGCTACTTTCTTGTACCATTTGAGTGTCTTCCTGAGAGGCGTATAATACGATGACATTTGATCGCTGTAGTCCACCCCTTTTTTAGCATTGTTGTAATCTAAAACGCTCTGAGGCTTGAAAACTGGTTCGTTCTTTCGGTTTCGTTTGCCACTATCAACTAACTTACAACTACCTTCAGGTTTTGTAGTCAGCATGATTACGCTTCTTTTATCTTGCCACTTAATGATTGTCGTACCGTGTTGACATTTATAGCCGATAGACGTACCTTTCTCCAATTTTTCCTTCACCTCTTTTGGCAAACCCCTCCGTTTTACATTGATTGTGCCACACAATCGTGTTTTACACTCCAAAAGTTTTTCAGCTACTGGCACACCTGTGTAGAAATTGTCAGTGTACAATGTTCTCCCTTCATTAAGAAACCTCGGAAAATCTACGTTCAAGCTTGCCCATCAATTCCATAACAATATCATATGTGTGCCCATGAGGGCTAGTATTGGTAGAATTTTTACCTGCATACAAGGAAACACGTAGAGTATACCCATCAGGCGTGCATATCTTAAATATTTTTACTCCGTACTTGTGTGCCTTATTCTTTATGTACTGTCTGAATACTAACCTTCCCCGGAAGGGGACCATGGTTTCATCAATGACAAGGTCCTTTCCTGGAGTCAGTGACTCAGTAAAAGCAGCATTTAAATAGTCTACGATGGGTTTGATTTTGACTAAACGATCACTTGTATTAGTATCACGGTTGTTAGAGAAATGCAAAAATTTCTTTAGAAGTAGAAATCTATCTCTTATCATGCTATTTTTGATTAACTGGTTTTCAAATAATTCATTCTTTGACCAGTACAGATTTATCTGCGGGCATCGTACCAAGCCCATGCAAATGAGGATTCCGACAAATCTTTTCATCTCTGGCACATCAGTGGGATGCCATTCCTTAACTCTTGATTTGTCATTTACAGCTATGTTAGAAATGTACTGGTGCGCAAACCGGTTTGTTTCTTGAACTATAAAGTCCCAGAGTTCGTCATCAATAAAATGACAGTATACTTCTAAAGGTGACGGGTTTTCTAAGTTCACATTAACTTTAGAGCTTTCAACATAATCCTGAAAAAATATGGTTTCCGGTGATACAAAAGGAGTGTCTTCCTCTACCCAAACACAAGAGTCATCATTTACCTCGATGTTACTTCCATCGCCTGCTCCTCTTAAACCTCGAGCACCTCTTCCACGACGACCACCTCTAATATTGCCTCGTCCACTGCCTCGTACGCTGCCTCGTACGCTGCCTCGTCCGCTGCCTCGTCCGCCGCCTCGCC
Source organism: Allygus modestus (assembly GCA_963675035.1). Taxonomy (NCBI): domain Eukaryota; kingdom Metazoa; phylum Arthropoda; class Insecta; order Hemiptera; family Cicadellidae; genus Allygus; species Allygus modestus. The sequence continues at coordinate 82,853,221 of OY776112.1, read as the reverse complement.
CACCATTGCTTTCTTGGAAACGACTGCCATCGGGACATAATGTTTCAGCATTAACAGACTGGTCAGCATCACCTGGATCATCTGGATCGCTGTTGCTTTCAGCATTAAAGTCATTCCCACTAAATTCATCGTAGCTTCTGAAATAGTTGTGCTCTGCACTTAACTGAGAAACATAGCCAGAAGGACCTGGTTCGCCACTGCCACCAGGATCCTGATTCAAACAATTATTTTCTTGATCCCGGGTTATGTCATTTTGAGTTGGTAAGTTCGTTTCAAGCTGTTCACTTACAGAAAATTCGAGTCTGTCCTCGTCACCAACTACTGATTCACTACTGGAAGTTTCTTCGTCGGAGGGATGATAATCAGGGTCAGCGATATCACTTCCGCTAAAGTCAAGAAGATCGTCTTCACTGTCACTTGGTAAAGTACTTAACAGATTGCAACTACTTGGTCCATCAGAAGCCAATGCATCACTGACGAGCTGTTCTAAGAACTGAGTGTTGCTAACGTTTACCAATATAGGCCTACGTTTTTTAGCCCGAGGAGAATTTAAAGATTCGTCATCAATATCGGAATTCATCGTAAATACACACTATTGTCTAGAAAGACTGTGAAAGAAATTAAAACGAACGGAAGGACTAGCAACACCACGTTTCACGTTTACTCAACCTTAACCTCACACTCATGACAACAACATGCGCGCGCAAGCGGTTGTGCGCTGCCAAACGGAAAATAGTCGAAATATACGAGTAACCCGCTACTCATGCCGCACTGAAAGACGGAACTTTGTATTCAGTAATATAAAATAAATAACCACAGTGCGGAACGAGTAACCGGTTACTCGTTCAGAGTTAATAATAAAATCGTATTCTCTGAAAAATTACAAATTCAGTGATATAACATTTATAGCGATCACATTACAAATAACCAAGATATGCAAAACGCACCCGGGGAATGATCGTTGATTTCGGCCGCCGCACAGCTGGTATGACCGGCGCGAGTAACCGGTTACACGTGATGCATTGAACGTGTTAAAAAATTACACTATCATAGTTTTTTATTAGGAGTATATCTAACCATACTTGAAACGTATAAATATATGTTCATTATGGAAATATAAAACCTACTTGAATGGCAACTCTCATAATGGAAATAAAAAATCTACTTGAATGGCAACTCAAAACCGATAGGCGAGTAAGCGTAGCGAACGAGCTCATATTGAAAATGAACGAGTATTTGACAAACAATAAATTCAACGAAATTAGGACAGGACAACGTCTGTCGGGCCAGCTAGTAAGAAATAAAAGAAGAAAAGTTTAACTAAATAATACCCCCGTAGCAGCAAACCTGCATACTCAGCGAATTTCCAATGGAGATATAAATGTCTTAATACTTCATAAAGCCACTTATCAAGTTTCATAAAAATATATTCACAAATAAGCACTATATACAATTTTAATTATTCTCCATAAGAATAACATTGGGGCTGAGTATGCAGGTTTGCTGTATCAAGGAACACAAAAAATGGGGTTTTATGCTAATATCAATATAAATCAACTAGGTGAAGACATATACTAGTTTTTATTCATTTATGTTTATAATTAAGGGAGACATAGCATTTAGTTATTACCCATAAGAATAACATGGGGCTGAGTATGCAGGTTTGCTGCTACGGGAGCCTTTGGCAAAAAATTATTATTTTGAGCAAATATCAATAGAACACAACCAGATGAAGCTGTATACCAAGTTTCGTCAGTATTCGTTCATAAATAGGCGAGATATAAAATTTTTCTTTTCCTCCATAAGAATAACATTAGACAACGTACTGTGTTTAGCACTTGCAATATCTCGGGAACCAATTGACGTAGAGGAATGATGAAAATACCAAATTGTGTGTTTTTTTAAGCTGAATCCAATGGTAAAAACTAAAATTTGACAATTTCAAAAATTATATGTACAAAATTCAAAATACCCATTTTTGGGGTACAAAACCCCCCCAAAAATACCCCTTCGGATAGAGCGATCTGGCTGGTTTTCGAACTTAGTCATAAATGTTGCTTTACACGTTTATACCGAATTTCATCAAAATCGGATCATTTTTACGAGAGTTATCGTGCTCACGGACACACACACACACACACATATATATATATATATGTATATACAGTATCGAACGAATGGTGTTTTTGGGGTCTGGGGACCTCAAAACGAAAAGTTATCATTGTCCCGGGCCTAGGTCTTACCATGCCGACTACGGTAATAGCTTCTTCCCTATAGGGGAAATTCGCTAAAAAGGCGATTGTCAGTTTAATTATATACAGTATTTGGCTTCATTTCGGCGGGAAATATTGTTAACTTACACATATATTCGCCGTTATCGAGCGCTGAAAATCAGTATTAAAATGTATGGCTCTCTGGGCAGTTTAGTAAAATTATAAATCTGAAAAGTAGGTAGCCTATTATTGTTTTAGGCTATACTTTACATTTTAGTTTTTATGCTTTTGTATAGCTTTTGTGTGATTTACGATTTAATTCAAACAAAAATAATATAGTAATAAATACATTTTCTTACAAAGTTTACGTTAATGTTCAATTACTTTTTATCCCTCCAACTAAATTTGGGAACTAGCTTATAAAATTAGCAAATAATTTGATTCTATAATTTATTTTATTAGGCTAAAAAGTATTAAAAAGCGTTTTTAAAACAAAATATTAAACATTTTTCCAGGGGGAGGAGAGGGGTAGGGTTACCTCCGGGGTTATTACAAAATCTCTTCTTTTTCCCACACTACCATATGGCAACCCTACATACCGTAGCATGGATAGGAATGAATACTCAGTCAGTCAGCATTGGGATAGAAATCCTATGAATATTATTCTTGAAGTACATTTATACATATTAACAATATAGTGATTACTTTCTTTTAAAACAAACATCGTAGTATGGTCACATATTAACAACTAGCAGTTACCCGGGCGCGCATTGCTGCGCCACGCTTTTTTTGGTGGCATGTGGATAAAAAAAAGAAATAAGTTAAGTTAAAATAAAAAAGTTAATATAAATTCAAGTAACACAATTCATTCAAGTAACACAATTCAAAAGATAATAAACCAGCCAGTGTTTACATGTCTTTGTTTACATTGTGTTGTTTACATTTAAACAAATGACAGTTTAAAGAAACTTTGAATTTTTTTAATTACAGCTGTTAATTTTGTAAACACTAAATTTCTAAAACCTGACACTGCACCCTTGTATGCTCTCTGGGTCGGAGCCCTTTGGACAGATTTGCACCAAACTTCACACAAACCATCCTTGAATAATGCTTAATAATGCCTGAAAGTTTCATTACAATCTGTCGAGCGGTTTTGGAGTCCATAGGCTACATACATACACACACACACACACATATATATATATATATACACACATACATACTTCCTCTTTTATATATTTAGATATATAGGTATAGTGATTACTTTCTTTTAAAACAAACATCATAGTATGGTCATAGATTTATCTCCCTATAACTGTTTTAAGCAAATAAACTGGCCATAGAAATCACAGCTGGGTGTTAATGCAAGTAGAAACCCTGCTGCTGAACTCTAGCAGGAAAAATATTAGGTCTAACGATTTCAAGGATAAAGAGAACATTACCTTCATTTTTATAATTAAAACAGGTTTAGTTTTTTTAGTGCAAAAATTAGAAATCTGTTCTCTAAATATTTACATATCCTTTGAAAGAATTATCGCTAACTAAAATTAATTCTAGATTTTACTATCAAACATGCATTATTTATCTTCATTAGTCTTTCCTCATAAACCCAAGAGGTTTATGAGGAACATTGCTGATGCTGCAGAGCAGCGCGGGTTCTCTAGTTAGTTATAAATTAAATTTGTTACGTTTTAGCTAGGATAGTTTGTTTTGTTGCTAGTATTATTAGAAACAGTCTTATTTGTTTGTATACATTTTGCTTTGAAAAGGTTTTAAAAAACATTGTTAAAAGAAAGCCATTTAAAATTTAATGATTCATTGAAAGCCATGTTGCAAATTGTTAATAAAACAGTGTTTAAAGATTTAAGCTGTTTTAAAGCCTATTATTTATTTATTTATTGAAAACAAAATACTACAAAACAGGCATGCGCCCAATTACAATGTAGCATTCGATTAATTAAAAAGAATATATGAGAGAGTTCATGCCGGTCTTTTTTCACTTTCTTCATGCACACAACAATGCAACACATATGCGAGATCACGTACTAAACCTACTTAAAAAATAGCAAAAATTCATAAAGACATAAAGACATATTATGATTGAGTTACGTAACACATTGGGGGGGAGGGGGGTATGGTCAAGCGTTATGGTGTTACGTGGTGGGGGGGGGGTCTGAAATGATGAATATGTTTATGGCCCTTGGGGCATTTAAAACTTTCTTACAAATGCATTTTTTTAAATCACCAATATTTTTAGAACGAATAATGATTTTCAAAAACGGATTGTGGCATTATGTCCACTGGAAAAAAGTAGTTCTATATGATGGGTCACAACCCCATCCTTACATTTGAAAAAAAAATAATGCAATATGGTGGCCAAAAATATCAACTTAGTCAAAATAAGTATAAGTTGATCAACATCAGCGGAGGTTCGGAGTCAATATCTCAAGAAATAAAGAAAAGGGTAGGGGGGGGCTTGACTCATTTAAAATTCACTGTATATATTTGAATAGACTAGTTTTGGACACCTGAGGGCTTAAAATCAAAACGTGATCATGGTCTCGACCTAAAGTCTTACCACACCACCCACCCATGGTAATTAATACTGTAGCTTCTTTCCTAAAGGGGAATTTTGTTAAAGAATGAAATAAATACGAGTTTTGTTAAATACTTCGGTTTTAAGCAAAACCGATTTGCTTGATTTGTCTAGACAAATCCTGTGTTGTCTTGAACTGTCAGTTCTTATGTCTTGCAAGGCTCCTCTCACGAAGATGGGCAGAGATAATCGAGTAACATAGGTGTAATTCGGGGGTGACAGTTGCCCCTCTAATAATATGGATAAAATATTATCATAACATATGAAAAGTCACAAAATCACGATCATGACCATTTTTCCCCCTCCAATCAAAATACTGAAGTTACGCTTATGGCGAGTAATTCTGAAGGCTGCTGTTTTGGTGCCTCTCGAGTATTTCTGTCTATCCCAACTGTGATAAGGGCTTAGTATGATTGAGCTACAAGTCATCGGCTAACGAGTACTGAATTGAATTGAAGTGGGAATATTATAACTTTTTCTTATTGTGATAGTTACATGGAATCCGCAGGTAATTTTAAAGAGTAGTTACAATTATGAGGATAATTTGCCCGACGACGATGTATCAGCTCACGACTTGTTCCCCTAATGGGATTTTAAATAGACCATTATTCAAAATTAAGGTAAAATATTGGCAATAAAATAATATATAAACTTTTGAATAACAAATAATCCGCCATCAAAAATGCGAAATAAACCCAAAGAAGACTTACAGACTAATTCCCATTTCAAAAATCAGAGCTCCACTCATTTGCTTTTCACAGGTTTACAGCGTTTTAGCATTTCACAGTAACTTATAGGCATTGGTTTATTCTATTAATTTGAATAATTTTTATCAGTAAAATAAATACAATTTAAATTTTTCAAAACGTGCAACGATTGCACCTGTTTATCGTTAGCTATACTATAAAATTAGGAAATTTTCCTTATTTTTCCAGTTGAAAAATTTGGTAAATATAGGCTAATGACTTTAAGGTGAAACATTATTCACAATTATCCTACTCAATCACAATTACCCCAGGTCCTTGGGGGTAATTGTGAACAAGTATATTTTTTGTTAGTATTTTGAGAGCAGTTACACAATAAACCATATTATTTTGGTTTATAGTATTACTTTTTATCGACCCACCACAAGTTTTGAGAGGTAAGTAATGAGCTTCCATTGCAGACCAGGGAGGTAATGACACTTAGCTTTACGTTTACACTCCCAGCAGAATTCAATCAGCTGTTCCAATAGCATCAGCTGTTGCATTGTAAATCTTTGTTTTTTCTAATAAGTGATGGAAAAAATCTGCATAAATTATTTAAATAACACAAAATTATTGTTTGTTTAGATGCTGATATAAGCTTAACCTGCAATGCCAGTTCCTAAACTATTATTTTTTATATTTACATTGCCTATATTGTAGGGGCGGAGGGGCAATCAAACAGTGTATGTGCCTCGAGTAATAAAGAGCCATAACACCTTTGCGTGTTTAATAGACTCGTGCTTTCAAGCATCATGCTGTATTGCCGCTCTTACTGTCCTAGGTGCGTTTATATTTACTAACTATATACGTTCTCAATTACTCGCCAAAAAATTGTTCACTATTACCCCAACAAATATTGATTGTTTTGTTATGGTTGGATTAAAATCAAACTAAATAGTAATTAAAATAAGTTTTATTCCTTATCAATTATCTTAAACTAAATTTAAATAAGTTTAAACACACAAAAGAAGAAAGTTTAAACACATCAAAAGTACACACAGTAGGTACTTTTAAATTAAAGGCAATTTAATATTGGTAGTTAATTAATGTCATTGAATAAAAATTAACTTTTGCCTAAAACATACTTTAAAAAACTTACATGGTACCATTGAATCTTATATCAAGACTGTATTATTCAAATTAAACAATCTTATACAAATTTTTCAATGACTGACACAGTACCATTGAATTAAAAGCTACTTAATGAATATAGACCCAAAATGTTTTTTCTTTTACATTAAATTAAGTAAAAATTTCCTGGTTGGTAGACTTAATTATCTCTAGTTAAAACCAGCGATCATGTAAGACCAATAGATGGACCAATTCATGGCCCGAAAAGTGAAGCTAATTTTTTAGCAACAGGACCCACAACAAGAATAGATAGTAGCGGTTGGTTTTTGGCCACAACAAATATCTTGGCGAAAATTATAATTCAACTGAACCCGCATAGGCTTAATTTAGGGGGGGGTAGCAAGGGGGACAGTTGCCCCCCTCAATAATTTGGAAAATATTATTGTAATATTTGAAAAGTCACAATAATCACAATCACAATTGATCCACCCCTACAACTAAAATACTGAAATTACGCTTATTTGAGCATCCCGTATCATGTTTTTCCTTATCTTTCCCAAATGTTTAAAAGGAGTGTCACATTATGAGTGATCACCGACCACCACCTTCTATTGTTCTGCGACCTGTCGCTCAAAAATTAGTTTCACCTCCCGTAATACATTCATAGCAGATGTGCTCTCTATTGGTCTTATATGATGCTGGTTAAGAAACTCAACAAAGCAGATGAATAATTTTATATTGAGTCGAGTGATTTTAGTTATTTCTGTTTCAGATTAGATTGCTGTTCCAGCTGCAGGTCTTGATCAGCAGAACTTTCAAATAAATTTACACTTCTCTCGAATTAACATGTTTATAAAAATTTGAATTCAGTAAACATTTTTACTTTGATTTACATTTTTCTTTTATTTAAAATCCTTGTATCACTTCGTAGTTTACATATTAACCCTTTGAGCACCAAGGGCCGATATATGATTAGATTTTCTACTTGCCACCTAAATCATTGTTAATTGCTGTAGAGCAATTGCACCAATGTGAGCTCTGTCTGTAGACTGCGTCTGTTATATGGTGTAAACTGGTAGACACAAACGGAACTACCTCATCCAGCAAGTTCGCCTAGATACCATACGGTCCGATACAACTGGTAGACACAAACGGAACTACCTCATCCAGCAAGTTCGCCTAGATACCATACGGTCCGATACAACTGGTAGACACAAACGGAACTACCTCATCCAGCAAGTTCGCCTAGATACCATACGGTCCGATACAACTGGTAGACACAAACAGAACTACCTCATCCAGCAAGTTCGCCTAGATACCATACGGTCCGATACAACTGGTAGACACAAACGGAACTACCTCATCCAGCAAGTTCGCCTAGATACCATACGGTCCGATACAACTGGTAGACACAAACGGAACTACCTCATCCAGCAAGTTCGCCTAGATACCATACGGTCCGATACAACTGGTAGACACAAACGGAACTACCTCATCCAGCAAGTTCGCCTAGATACCATACGGTCCGATACAACTGGTAGACACAAACGGAACTACCTCATCCAGCAAGTTCGCCTAGATACCATACGGTCCGATACAACTGGTAGACACAAACGGAACTACCTCATCCAGCAAGTTCGCCTAGATACCATACGGTCCGATACAACTGGTAGACACAAACGGAACTACCTCATCCAGCAAGTTCGCCTAGATACCATACGGTCCGATACAACTGGTAGACACAAACGGAACTACCTCATCCAGCAAGTTCGCCTAGATACCATACGGTCCGATACAACTGCTAGACACAAACGGAACTACCTCATCCAGCAAGTTCGCCTAGATACCATACGGTCCGATACAACTGGTAGACACAAACGGAACTACCTCATCCAGCAAGTTCGCCTAGATACCATACGGTCCGATACAACTGGTAGACACAAACGGAACTACCTCATCCAGCAAGTTCGCCTAGATACCATACGGTCCGATACAACTGGTAGTTAAATGAGAGGTCTGAAGCACTAACCCCCAGCCAGGGGGTAGTGCTTGGATCGAGGGTTCGAATCCTGTCTCAATTGGTGAACTCGTGAAGAATTCACCTGGTCTGTGGCAGAGTTAAAGGTGAGAGATTCGATTGGGTGTGTTCTTTGTGAGTTGAAAATCCGATCAGGGTTATTGTTGCTGTTATACCTACTTATCCTTGATGTGTGTGAGTGTCCATGGAAGAAGATTTTTTTATAATAATTTTAAGTTTTCAGATTTAAAAAATCAACATAACAACATAGACTCTTCTTACAAGCGCTTAACACTCAAAGGGTTGAAACGAAAACTTGTAAGTTTTCCCTTTTGTTTAGCTATAACCAATACAACTGCTCATTCACAATACGTAACCGATTATACTTTAAGTATATGGTTGTTTCCCAATAGTTAATTTTTTTAATGTGAGCTTCAGGGTAAAAAAGGTAAAGTTTTTGTAACTTTCAGAAGAAAACTTCCAATATTGTAGGATATGAATTCATGCAACAATTAAAGAGAAGTTTCATAGAGGTATGTCCTTAAAAGTGATTAGTTTTCACTAATGTTACATAGTAGTTATTTTTTACTAATACATCAATTTCTATTAAAGAAATATACTAATTTATTAAAACAATAAACAGCTTAAAACAAATGGTGTACAGTAGTAAAAATATCTATAATGTTATAAAGAAGAGGTGGTTTCTGTATCTGTGTCCGTCCGTCCGTCCGTCCATCTGATGTTCCTGGTGAACGCAAAAACTACTGAACCGACTGGGCTGAAACTACACAAAGGTAGATCTTGAACCCATGCAACACATACACAGGCCTATTTACTTCCTTAAAATCCCCTCGGGCTACGCCCATGAAGATTGACGCCTGTCTCAATGCTTACATTTCAGAAAAAAGTAAATATTCAGAAACTGTAATGCGAAAAGCTGAGGACACTTTCATTTGACAGCTTAAAGAGCAGAAGCAAGAACAGCTGTTTCAATCTAACTTACCTTTCTAACCCGTGTGAAGAACGGGTACATTCTACTAGTATACTATAAAGGACTATTATAATTGTTGTAAAAAGTTAAATAGTAATGATGTTTTTTAGTAGGCCTACTCTACAAACCAGACTTAACAATGGTAACAGTTGCTAATGTAAGATGCAAAATGCTACATATTCAAGATTCTATTGTACTGTAACTAGAAGTACAAGGTTGCTTCTGCATTAAGTGCAAATAAGCTATCATGTTTATGTATGTGTTCTGTTTGGACTATTAGACTACAGAATGCATACAGCATACAGAGTGATCGATTCAGCAGTTGAATAGGATATTATACAGTTATAATAAAGCATAGTTGTACCTTTCTAAACAAGCAAACGGGCGCGTATCCAAAGGGGAGCGATAGGAGCGGTCACCCTCCCCATACCTTAAAATTATTGTTATTTTATTATTCAGGCCTAATGTTTGAATACATCAGAATTAAAATTTAAGCAGCAAAACTTTTTTAAAGTCACGCGAAAACCCGTTTTTCGATTGCCAGAATCACCCACATGAAAAAACTATGTCAGATTCGATCCAAAAAAATATCAGAACCTGAATAAGGCTTGATCAAACTTGATCAGATTTATATGGATTATGGGACCTTCCCAGATCAAATTTGATCAGGAACTTGATCAGACCTGACATGTTTGAACAATCCTGATCAAATTTTTTCAAGCAATTAATCAGGTTTGATTTATAAAAAAAATTTAAAACATAAAATATAATATATTTTATCATTGAAACATATTAAATATGTATTAAAAGTATGTCACAAAAAATTTGAAAAAACATGAGAAAAAAAACACCTGTCACGGTCGGGATTCAGACCTGCGACTCCAGCATGGTAGACCGTTCTCTTATCCACTACGCCACGAGCGCTACTTGCCATATGAAGAAGAGAAGTGATTATGAAAAAGAGAAACTGGATGGGACCACGATTTTAAGTTAATAACACTTGATTTTTTTCTGTAATTATGAACGTGAAATTGTTCATCAACTTATGCCAAAATAATTCTCTATAGTTTTTTTATTTTTTCAGTTGCACGTTAATATAAAAAATCCGTCTAACTCAATGTACTCATTGGCAGGAAATTGTGCTGTGCTCCTCGCAGGTAGTGCAGGATCCCGCCAATATTAAAGTAGCTTATGTTGAACAAAAGACAATCTTGTGTTAGTTATATAATTGTCTTATATAATGACTCACAAATCATGCAGCCTATGTGGATGCAGCACAGGAATATGTTGTGTAGGTTAACTTATATATGCCCCTCTGAAATGGGTGTCAACACTGATTGTTATTGATTTAACAGAGACAGGATAACGTTCCTAATCATTTTCTAAAAGTTTGTCAGGCCTGGTCAAGTCATTTGACCTAGTCTGATATCAGGCCTAATCCAAGACACTTGATTAAGTCCGACCAGACCTGAATGAACTTGTTCAGGCCTGATAAAAGTTGATAATGCCTGATTAAGGCAGTTGGATCAAGTTTGATCGGGCCTGAACAAACTTGATCAGGCCTGTTCAACTACTTGATCAAAGTTATTCAAACTTGATCAACTCTATTCAATTTTGATCAAGTCTGATAAAAACATTTTCATTGGGGCAAATTTGCTGCTCCCGTCTTTGTTACCGGTACATTATAATTAAAACTATTACATCTAAACGTCCGATAAATGGAATAAAACATAGGCTATACCATTAGAAAGGTGAGATTTTAAACTTTCATTTTAATACATAATACATTACTTAGATCCATGTCTGTCACCTAAAAGTGTCTTAGATAAATAAGAATATTCCTGAATGTCACAAAGTTGTTGCAGTATTGCCAGTTGGCAGGCCGAAAGTTTAGTGTTTTCAACCTGGTTTTGGAGGTACATTTTAGCCGCAGACATATAAGGTTGGTACGATTCTAAACGTTGATTATTTTTCTCTGGATTTTGTCTGTATACCGTTGTTAGCAATCACCTGTGGTTTGTTTACAGGTATATGATTTGTGTGTGTGAAAACCTAATCCATTTCTAGACAATAAATATCCAGTGGCTAGGCTAGAAGCAAAAATTGCTTTGAATTATGCGTAGTTAAATAAAAGGAAATAAAGATGAAATTGCCTTTAACCGGAAACTCATACGCCAAGTATTTCATTTGGTACATGTGGTACAAATTTTTAATTTTTCGAGTCGCTGACCTTGGCTGTCGTACTCATTGCCTCATTCCCATTGTCTCCTTAGGAGTATGCTTAATCTATGACTGTACTTTCATTCGTTATAAAATTTCTTATAGTTTTGATATAAATAATGGAGTGTGCCAGTAACCACTCGAGGGGAGGGGGAGAGGTAACTTTCGGTGACCAACCCCCCAACCTGACCTCTGGGTCCGCCTCTGCAAGCAAATTGATGTAATTAATTCAATATTGAGCTTCTTATACATGCTAAGCCATTTTTTTTCTCAGTTATTGTTTAACCATTCATTTGTGGTTTATAACTGTATAATTTTATAAAACTGATAAAAATCAAATTACTGGAAGTTGATTTAAAAATTAAATCAAAGTAAACTTGAAATAAATTTTTGATCAAACAAAAAAACAGTGCAAATTACAATAGTCGTAGTCATTTTTACTACCACAAAAACAAGGGTACAATATTCTGGTAATTTCAGACAAGAACAGGTGACATTGTCAAGTACAATATGCTAGGTTTAAAACTATATCCAAGCTAATTAAATTGAAATAAATATAATATTTGTTCATAATATTTTTAAAAATTCAAATAAACTAGTTGGTCTGTTGCTCGAATCCGAGCAAGTTTGTACCCAACGAAAGGTTACTTCAGTTGTAAAGAAACAACAAACATAACAAAACATCTGATATTAAGACAGATGACAACAATGCTCTTTCAATCAACACGTAGTTTAGACTTCCGCCATCGAATAGCGCCACTAATCCGAAAGTTCAGCCCTTTACTGCACTTGTGAAGTCCTTTCTTAAAATTCTCAGATGTATTGGCAAATCTAAGCAAATCTACCTTTAATTTTACACCTCAAACGTTAAAATCCGTGTAGCCGTTATCGAGTTATGAATGTGATGGAAAAATCCCAAGCGTATTAATATATAGGATTCTACAAGTTGTCATAAAAATACCCCCGTCGCAGAAAACCTGCGTACTCAGCTAATTTCCAATGCATATATATGTCTTAATACAGCATAAAGCTGCTCACCAAGATTCTTTAATATACATTCAAAAATAAGCAATATATAATATTTTAATTAAATTTTCTATAAGAATAATATGGGGGCTGAGTACGCAGGTTTGCTGCAACAAGGAACACAAAATATGGTTTGTTATGCAAATATAAATATAACTCTACTAGATAAAGCCTTATACCAAGTTTCATCAATAACACATTCATAAGTAAGTGATAAATGCCATTTTAATTACTCTCCATAAGAATAACATAGGAGCTGAGTATGAAGGTTTGCTGTAAGGGGGAACAATTGGGTTGTTATGCAAATTTTGTATAACTCCACTAGGAGAAGCCACATAACAAATTAACGGACCAAATAGTAAATTCCTCAAGAGAATACAATAAAACCTCGATCAACCGTCACTCTCTGTTATCCATCGTCCGCCTATGAGGATATTACTATTAATTAGACTCAGGATTTGCGCCGTATGGCAGTGTCTGAGCGTCTGTATGAGCTATTATATTATTTCAAATAACATAAATATGTATGTAGTAGGAAGTATTATCCTTTTGTACACAGTTTATTTTAATTTCTCTGCCAAAATCTTTAAAATTTAGTTACTGTACACGTTTATATCATGATGTTTCTATTATCCTTTATTCAGGTATCTGTCACAGTCCCGGTCCCGAAGGTGACGGTTAATAGAGGTTTCACTGTACCAAGTTTTATTAATTTATGTTCATAATTCAGGGTGACATAATATTTTACTTATTGAGAATTTTATATAAGAACAACATGGGAGCTGAGTACGCAGGTTTGCTGCAACAGGAACCATCGGTAACAAATATTTTGTGCAATTAACAATAGACCACAACCAAATGAAGCCATTTACCAAGTTTCGTCGGTATACATTCATAAATAAGCGAGATATAAAATTTGTCTGATTCTCCATAAGAATAACATTGCTTAACGTACTGTGTTTCCAATCAAATTCTCTCTACTTCCTCTCAAATACACTTTGAATACCTCTGTAACCCAAAGACTTAAAACTACTGGACCGCTCGCGCCCGTGGTGAAGCGAACCAAATTTCGGTCCGGCCGCGTTCGAGGTCGCGCCGCAAATGGTGGGCTACCGCGGCAGCGCTTAGCATGGGGGATATAGGGAAAAACATGACGCGCGCTCACTTGAATTGAATTTGCAGCCAGGGAAAATTTTTCATGGTTGAATGGCCTTCTGATCCGTATTCCTGAATAGTTTCTCGAATTTTTAATACCGAAAGTAAATATATTCGACCAGGGTTAGTTGCGTAAAAATAACAGAAAGTTGGGAGTTTTGTAAAATAATCTCCTTGATGGCTGATTCTTTCATATTTCCAGTCATATAAATTGATGTACGATCCACTAGGATTTAGGTGTTGTTCAATAATGATGTTTTGAAGTTTTTGGTACTGGAATGAATTTTTTATGAGCAGTAATATCGTTCTTTGGACTAGTGAAACTTTGAATTTTAGCATATAAACTTCGACGTTCGCCAAAAGTTGTAGATTGTATGAAAGTTAATTGGCCTATATCATAAAATTTTGTTGATGAATGAATACCAAGACAAATACTTTTTAATAGCAAATGTATTCTTAATAAACATTAATTACTAAGATGGTTCGTTCACCCGTCCACGTATAGTATTAGGAACGATTACATAATGTTGCATTAATACCACATTTCGCTATTGAATAACAAAAAATTATCTTCAGTGTATGATAACAATTATGATTTATTTAAGAGACGATACAAGTACAGTATAATAATAATGGGGTTAAGAGTATTTTGGAAGGCATAGGATTAAATGAAATGATTTTTCTCAAAATTAATTTTTATTTACTGATTAACTGTTACATTACACATTACAGTTGAATTGTAGAATGTTGTAAGATTACTTAGCAAAATACGACTAAAACAAAAGTCGTATAACTATGTATTTTATCAAAAAACTAGGTCATGTTGTAACACAGCATCACTGAGTTGAATTTAACAGCGCGGCTCGGCGCCGGCGCGTCTTGAATAGAGCGCGGCGAAAGGTTTCAGCATCTTTCCAAACGAATTGTAGGCAAACCAACAACTTTACCGAAAAATGTTTGAAATAAAAGTTCTAGAGAAACTAATTATCTACAACTTTCCCGCTGGAAGTTTGTTTCTAACCTAAAAATAAAAAACTTCCTCGCTGAGTAACTTTTTCATGTCCCTCTTTAATAACACGTAAGAGTTTTTAATTATTAAAAATATTAAAAAACGGTAAAATAAAACAATATTTATACTTTCGGATTCCGTAGTTCACGTACACAAAGGATATATAAATTTCATTACAATTCAAACATGGCAGTGAAGTCCAGGAGCGTGTAAACGACAGCGCGTTCAACGCCAGAAACAGCTCTGAGCACACAGTGGCCCACCATTTCTGTTCCGCACAGACCTACGCGGACCGTTTTTAGCTCACTTAGCGATCTCTCCAGTAGTTTTACCTCGATGCTGTAACCAACTGACGTAGGGAAATTATCGAAACGCCTAATTGTGTGTGTTTTTTTAAGCTGAATCCAATGGTACAAATCAATAATACCCCCGTCGCAGCAAACCTGCGTACTCAGCGAATTTCCAATGCATGCATATTGGTTTTATACTATATTGGTTTGCATGCATATTGGTTGGATTTTGGTTTCTCACTACCACATAAAGCCACTTACCAAGTTTCATAAAAATACATGAATAAATAAGTGATCTATAGCGTTTTATTTATTCTCCATAAGAATAACATTAGGGCTGAGTACGCAAGTTTGCTGCAACAAGGAACACAAAATTTGCGTTTTTTATGCAATTATCAATATAACTCAACCAAGTGAAGCTACATACTAAGTTTTATTAATTTATGTTCATAAATAAGGGAGATATAAAACTTTACTTATTCTCCATAAGATTAACATTAGGGCTGAGTTTGCAGGTTTGCTGCTACTAGGATAGTCAAGAAAAAATCAATTGTTCTTGCAAATATCAATATACCAGTACCACGTGATTATTTATAAATTCATAAATAATCGAGATATAAAATTTTATTTATTCTCCATAAGGATAACATTGAACAACGTACTGTGTTTAGCACTTTGAATATCTCTGCAATGGTTGGACGTAGAATCACAATTTAAACACCAAAATGATCGTTCTGTAGAGCTGAATTGATTGGTAAAAGCAAATGTGAAGTTTACATTAAAATGAACTAAGGAAAAACCAAAAACCTTTTTCCCATAAGATTAACATGGGAGATTTTATGAGTGGGTTTTTTGGATTTTCTCCGCAACCACTAAACCTAGGTTGATAATTTAAAATACTATATTATTTGTTTTTTTAAGCTCTATAAAATGCTTAAAAAACGAAATTGAGTTTTAAAAATTTTAGGGTAAAAAGTGCAAAAAACTGATTTTTGGAAAATTTAAAACACCCATAAACCCCCCTTTCCATGGTCCGATTTTTCTGGTTTTCGAACTTAGTCATGAATGTCACTTTTCACATTTGAGCCAAATTTCATCGAAATCGGACGTTTTTTACTCAAGTTATCGTGTTAGCGGACACATATATAGATATATATATATTCAATTCAATTCAATTCAAAATTCTTTATTCATAGGCAGTACACAGAGTATACATTGAATAGTGTCAAGTGTCTTTTCTTACATCTAATACATATTTGCAACAAATTAAATCAAACCTACATTTTTTAAGTAAAGCAAAGTAAATAATTGTTATTTAATCACATTTTTACACTATAACGTTATTACATTTTCTCAGATGCTCAGGGAAACTTGCTCGTGTTCATAGAGGGTACATAGAACTTCTCGTGGTACATAGAAGGTACCATAAACCTTCTACATTACCTTTCAAGTTTTACGAGAGGTGGAAAAATTCATTTAATGAGTAGGGAGCTATGCTAATATTCTTTTAAGAATTTTTTGAATTTGGTATTGTCATTTTCTAATTTGATTTCCCTGGGAATATACTCTAAAAACTTTAGTCCCATGTATGTTGGTTTCTTCTAAAAAAATTTCAGTTTATGACGACTTGTAATAATCTTGTCTTTATTTCTGGTATTATGCTGGTGAATTGAGGAGAAGTAATCCAGACGTGTTATTTCACTTTTTGCTGTTAAAATGGAATTAAAAATATATTGTCCATATACAGTTAGTATTTTAAGACCAATAACATGTTTTTTGCAGATACATCCTGTTTTAAATTAAGCATTATTCTAATGGCACTTTTTTGTTTTTTTAATATGTTATCAAGGTTAAATTTTGATGTTGCTCCAAATAAGCAAATTCCAAAAGAAATATGGGAGTGAATATACGCAAAATAAATGTTTCGTAATGTATTAATACTACAATAGGCAGTCATTTTTTTTAGAGCAAAGAGTCCAGAGCTGATCTTTGTTAAGATTTTGTTCACATGGCCATTCCAATCTAAATGCTTATCTATAAGTAACCGAAGGAAATCAGTGCTGGATTTAATTTCAATATTTTGGGAATTAAGCGTTTCTACTGGTTCTTGCCATTTTTAGTTTTGTTTTGTTTTAAATTGAACAAGATTAGTCTTATCTAAATTTAACGATAAATTGTGTTCCATTAGATAGTTACTCTAATACTCTCCATTTCTACCTGGCAATGCATTTTAGTTTCTTCCAATGTATCAGATGTTATCTTCAAGTTTGAATCATCCGCATACAAACATAATTTGGATGCTGGCTTATATGATCAAGTATTATCAATATTTTTAAGATAGCATAGGAATAGTAATGGTCCTAAAATGGACCCTTGAGGAACTCCAAATTTAACTGGCCGAAGTTCTGACGATGCCCTAATAATTTTTTTATATTTAGTAAGGGAGGTAATTTCTACATACTGACAGCGATCACAAAGAAAATAATTAAACCAACTCAAAGAGTTTTTTGATATGCCAAGATATTGTAATTTTTCCAATAGAATGGAGTGCTTTACGCTATCAAAAGCTTTAGATAAATCCATAAATTGTGCATTTTCCCTTGTCGACTGACTTGACTACTGATTCTACGAATGAGACTGCAGCACTGATCACTGATCTTCCTGACCTAAAACCATGTTGAATATCATCAAATAAATTGTTTTTTTTTCAAAATAGTTATTTAATTGAATTGAAACTATTTTTTCATATATTTTTGATATTGATGGGAATAAAGATATTGGTCGATAGTTGTTTATATTTGTTACTTCACCTTTTTTAATACGGGAATAATTTTGGATTTTTTAAGCAGGGTGGGAAAAGAACCAGTGACAAATGATGAATTTATTAAGTGGCTCAATATACCGCTAATTTCCTTTTTTACTTCTTTTATGACTGTTACTGGGACTTCATCATATCCACTTGAGTTTGTATTTTTCAATGACCTTATGACTTTTTCCATCTCATTACTATCAACAGGGATAAAACTAAAAGTAGGTTTGAACAATTCTTTTGTGTTATTTGTTATTTGAAATTCATAACTACTTACATTGTGAATATTTGAAATACCATTATCCTTTACCATACTAGAAAAATGGTCATTAAACAAGTTAGACACCGCTTTTGGATCCGATATAGTTTTCCCTCCTGATTCTAAAAATATCCTTTTAATTAATTTCTGACTTTTTCCACCAACTTCTGAATTTATTATTCCCCACACAGTTTTTTGGACATTAAAAGATTTACAGATTTTATTTTCAAAGTAATTTTTTTGCTTTTATTTAATGCACGTTTAAGATTAACTTTCAACTGCTTAGCTACGTTTTTAAAATTAACATCTCTATTTTTTCTAACTCCTTTGTAACTTGAACGACTTGTTTACTTTTATTTTTAATCCCTTCGGTTAACCAATTGTTCTTTTTATCTATTACTGTGATTAATGTTTTTGGGAATGCTTGCTCGAAAAAAAGATGAAAGTACTATGAAATAAATTATATTTTTTGTCAATAGGGGCAAAATATATATATCTTCCCACGTCTCATTTTTTAAAAGGCTAGAAAAGTAATCTATGTTTTCAGCAGAAAATTTACGAATTGCATTTTTATTAGCTGATTTTTCTTTTTCTCACAATTTGGAGGATTTATAGCCAATATTTGACCATCATGGTCTGATATACAAGTTAGCACTCCTTCAGTCTGAATGTGGGATTTATCTTTGTTTTTTATTAAAAAATTATCAATGGCAGTTTCTGAACTCTCTGTAACCCTGGTAGGGAAATTAACTAAATACCGCATATCGTGGCTTATTAAGGTTTCTTTCAACAATCTGTATTTGCTATCATTTCCTAAGACATCAATGTTAATATCACCGCCCATTATTATTGTATTAAATTTCTTAGTCAAAAATTCTATCAAATTGCTTAGTCTGTTTAAAAATATCTGAACATTAGAACTGGGGGATCTGTATATTCCTACTAAAACAAATTTATAATTATTTATATTATAACTAGCAGCACAAAACTCAAATTGCTTTTCCTCCAAAATCTGGTCAGAAAATGACTTAGGGAAAACCACTTGTCTCCACTCAATACCATCACCAGAGAGAATTACAACACCACCCTTGGTTGTGCTTTGCCTTGAGTAAAAAGAGTTGATCTGATAGTTTTTAACATTAATTCGGAACATGTCTTCCTCCTTAGTATCGTGTTCAGATAATATTATTATATATTTGGACTTATTTCGTCAATAATAACTTCTAACAATTCAACTCTTGAACTTAAATGTTGTATATTTTAATGAAAAATTTTAATTTGATTTATTCTGTTATTTTTATGAGTAATTTCTCTCGCGGTTCTAAAAAAGTGGAGACAGGGGTTTCACAAACATGATTCAAATTTACAAATACATCTGTATCTTTGGGTGGAGAATTTTTACTTTGATTCACTGAACTTGAGGAAATCACATTATTGACATGCACAGCTTTCACCACTTCACTTGGGATGGAAACAGACGATCTTCCAGTTGGCTTTGGGCTAGCAGGTGCTTCTGGAGTCAAATGATGTGTTGACATCGTCACTGTTGGTTGATCTACCGTTCCATCTTGACTATGAGACGTCGAGATTGAAAAGCTATTCAGCGTAGGCGAATCATCTTCATTGTAGTTGTTAGGTCTCTCCATCTGTGCAGGTGAACTGATGCACTCACTAGAAGTACTGCATAATGTTTGTTGAATGTTCAATTTATTAGTAATTACTTGTTGAAGACGTTCAATTAAACTGTGGTACGAATACCCATTTCTTAACTTTCTGCTGGTGAGTTTGTTGAAAGTAACAATTGTGACTGGAACTCCAGTGTCACGTTGAAACTTCACAATGTTGTTAGCAAACTGATCTGATATATATATATATATATATATATACATCTATATAAATTTGAACGAATAGTGTTTTTGGCATATGGGGACCTCAAAAGAAAAAGTTATCATGGTCTCGGGCTTAAGCCCTACCATGAGACCTACGGTAATAGCTTCTTCCCTATAGGGGAAATTCGCTAAAACACATTATTGTGGTACAAAATACCCTTTTGGATAGATCAATCCGTCTGGTTTTTAAACTTAGTCATATAAATGTTGCTTTACACCTTTGTACAAAATTTAATTAAAATCGGACCATTTTTACAAGAGTTATCGTGCTCACGGACACATATATATACAGTTTTTAATAAAATGTGTTTTTGGCACCTGGGGATCTTAAAACAAAAAGTTGTCATGGTCCCGGGCCTAGGTCTTACCATGCCGACTACGGTAATAGCTTTTCTTCACTATAGGGGAAATTTGCTAAAAGGATGTTGGTTTGTTTGTTTGTATATATATTTGAAGTTTATGGACTCGGACACCGTTGGACCGTTTGCCATGAAACTTGGTATATATATATATATATATATATATATATATATATATATATATAATACCCTTGTAGCAGCAAACCTGCGTACTCAGCGAATTTCCAATGCATATTTATGTATCATAATACCACATAAAGCCACATACCACGTTTCATCAATATACATTCATAAATAAACGATTTATGACATTTTAGCGAATTTCCCCTATAGGGAAGAAGCTATTACCGTAGTCGGCATGGTAAGACCTAGGCCCGGGACCATGATAACTTTTCGTTTTGAGGTCCCCAGACCCCAAAAACACCATTCGTTTGATACTGTATATATATATATATATATATGTATATATATATATATATATATATATATATGTGTCCGTGAGCACGATAACTCTCGTAAAATTATCCGATTTTGACGAAATTTGGTATAAACATGTAAAGCAGCATTTATGACTTTAAGTTCGAAAACCAGACAGATCGACCTATCCAAAAGGGTATTTTGGGGGGGTTTTGTACCCCAAAAATGGGTTTTTTGAATTTTTTACATATAATTTTTGAAAAAGTCAAATTTTAGTTTTGACCATTCGATTCAGCTTAAAAAAACACACAATTTGGTATTTCGATCATTCCTCTACGTCAATTGGTTACCGAGATATTGAAAGTGCTAAACACAGTACGTTGTCTAATGTTATTCTTATGGAGGAAAATAAATTTTTTTTATCTCGCTTATTTATGAACGTATACTGACGAAACTTGGTATACAGCTTCATCTCGTTGAGGTCTATTGATATTTGCTCCAAAAAATTGTTTTTGCATAATTCTCCCATAGCAGCAAACCTGCGTACTCAGGCCCCATGTTATTCTTATGGATAATAATTAAATGCTCTGTCTCCCTTAATTATGACCATAAATTAATAAAAACTGGTATACAACTTCACCTAGTTGAGATATATTGATATTAGCATAAAATCCAATTTTTTGTGTTCCTTGTTGCAGCAAACCTGAGTACTCAGCCCCAATGTTATTCTTATGGAGAATAATTAAAATTGTATATATCGCTTATTTGTGAATATATTTTTATGAAACTTGGTAAGTGGCTTTATGTAGAATTAAGACATTTATATCTCCATTGGAAATTCGCTGAGTATGCAGGTTTGCTGCGACGGGGGTATTAATTATTCTCCATAAGAATAACATGGTGGCTGAGTATGCAGGTTTGCTGAAACAAGGAACACAAAAATCAAGTTTTTATGCAAATATCAATAGAACTCAACTAGGAGAAGCCACATACCAAGTTGCATCAATACACATTCATAAATAAGCTATATATAAAATATTTTAATTATTATCCATAAAAATAACATGGGGGCTGAGTTCACAGGTTTGCTGCTAAAGGATCAATCGGGAAAAATTGTTGTTGTGTGCCACAACATCAATAGGCCACAACCAGAAGAAACCATATAATAAGTTTCATCAGAATTTG
Source organism: Allygus modestus (assembly GCA_963675035.1). Classification (NCBI taxonomy): domain Eukaryota; kingdom Metazoa; phylum Arthropoda; class Insecta; order Hemiptera; family Cicadellidae; genus Allygus; species Allygus modestus. The sequence continues at coordinate 82,830,969 of OY776112.1, read as the reverse complement.
TTCATAAAAATAAGCGATGTCATTGACTATAATTATAACTTCAGTATAATCTTTAGTCAGTGGCGATATATAACATGATTAATAATCTCCATAAGAATGAGATTGGGGTTGAGTACGCAGGTTTGCTGAAAGAAGGAACATAACAAATGGGTTTTTATACAAATTTGAATTCAACCCAAATAGGTGAAGCCACATTTTATTGATATATGTTCATAATTAAGGGAGACATCATATTTTACTTTTTCTCTATAAGAAAAACATGGGGGCTGAGTATGCAGGTTCGCTGCTTCGGGAACCATCGGTAAAATTTTTTTGTGCTAATGACAGTAGACCAAACCAGATGAAGTCATATTCCAAGTTTGGTCAGTATACGTTCATAAATAAGCGAGATATAAAATTATTCTTATTAGTCTCAACATAGATTAAGAATACCACAACGTATGTTTAATCTATGTCTCAACATAGATTAAGAGGTCTCAATAAGAATGACGTTGGGTAATGTACTGTGTTTAGCACTTTTAATATGTCCGCAACCAATTGACGTAGAGCAATGATCAAAACACCAAATTGTGTGTTTTTTTTAACCTGAATCCATTGGTGAAAATTAAAATTTGTATTTTTCAAAGATTATATGTACAAAACTCATAAAACCCATTTTGGGGTTACAAAAGCCCCCCAAAATACCCCATCGGTGTTAAGGCAAAATCTTTAAACTCAGTTCGAAATGACCGCCAAACGGATTAGACAGGAAACACATCTAGCAGATGCTAGAAGGTCCTCGAAGGTAGGCAGGAAGAAGGCCGGCACATGGTCACTACATATTTAAGCCGCAACAGCGGGTGACAGGTCCCATTCCTGACTCGTACACTTACCGTCTCGGATCAATAAGGCCACGTTATCAAAATTTGCAAAATTCTGTTAAGTTCCAAAATTCTCCGACTTGTTTACGGGCTGATCAGCCGACGTATTCTATTTTGGGAATTAGACCGAATTATTTTGGGAATTAGACGTATTATTTTGGGAAATTACTGAACGAGCGATTTGAATTAACAATTCAAAATTATTTTAAATTAAATTATTAACGAGTATTCAAGATCGACAGCATGTTTTCCAAATTCAAGGGGAATCTTTAAATTCAATCAAATAGGGTTCATTTCAACTAGATAAAGTGTATTTCTACTATTGTGTAAATTTATTATTGGTTATATAATTGTGCACAGTATCTACCATGCTTCAGTAAGTAGTACCTGTTATATTTAGGATTGTTATTTCTTAGGTCATATTTCATAGTATATAGTTAAGTAAAAGTTCCACTGATTATTTGCAGAGAATGATGTTATTTATATTATTTAAAGTTGGGACGACCTACACACATGCACTGATAAGCTTGAAATTAATTAACACTGTTAATTATTAATTAGTAACACCATTCACGAGCCTTAAATTAGACTTGATCTTTTAATTAATTTGTAACTTTGTAAGAACTAGTGATTTGGGATTTCTCAGCAGTCAAATTCTAGGGTTGATAACCCAAGACAAAATAATTGCATACATTCGCTTAGTTAGTTTCACAAAAAAAGTTAAACAAAGTCATTCACTTCTAAACTGAGCAGAGGTATGTGGTGGCTTAAGTAATATCAAGGTAATAAATTAATTTATTGTGGCATGAATAAGAGGACACATGAAGGGTTAGAAGTTAGGAGGTGTGTTTAGGAGGATTTTGATTGAATGAATTATTCCTAAACCTTCATACATTCTGTGAAGTCACTCATTTGTAACATTCATCAAGTACTAATGTTGGAGCACATTTGAACTACCATCATACATGTGTTATTTTGTACCTTGCTCGGTTAGACCTAAAGCATGAAACAAAAAATATATATAAAATTGCCAAAAGATATTAATTAAGCTAATGGTTGCATAGGAAACAACATTTGATAGTGTTCAATCAAATTTAAATAATCCCGAGTCCCTAGCTTCCTTGTGTTTAAAGTGTTATATCATTAAATTCAATAAATAGTATTTTGGCTCAACCATTGTTCTTATTGCAACCCACACCACATCAGAGATTCAGGAGTGTCAATTGGGCCCAGCGCACTTACATTAGATCTCTCTAAGTAGTGACACGGTTAAGTAATATTTGAGGAGTATAAAATAAATATAAACGATTTATTCCAGACAGGACAAAGTGTGATTTGTGATGAGAGAGAAATTAATTACAAGCGGTTTGGCGATTAAAAGTGAGTAGTGAGTGATTACCAAAGCGTTACAAGTGAAAAATTGTTTCTTTTAATGAGAAAATTTTGTATTTAAAAGATTTCTTAACAAAATTTCATATTTACAAGTATGACTTGTACTAAGTGGTAGCAGAGCACAACTGATGGTTGGTTGCAATATTACATTTTCAATTGAAATATGACCAAATAATTATAAAATTTAGTTAGTTAATTTTGTTGTGCCCAATTATTTCTATTTTAGTTTATAAGATTGTTCGACATGTGGTATGCTTGTCAATATATCACAACTGCGAAGGGGCGGGCAAAACGATATGAGACTCTTAATGCCAGATAAGGTCCAGATAGGTCCGCTCCAGTGGTTATCAATGTGGATCAAGCACAGCAAACAGATTATCAACCTTCAAATGTTCGACAATCATTTTCGGGCGCGACGAATAATGGGATTGCGTTGGAGTATAGGTTACATGACACGGGGCATTTATCTCACCAGTTTGATCCGCGTGGGCATTCCACGTGTTTCAGGCGAACACCAGTACAGGAACGCATAGGCAATGTGTGGAACACACGCGATGAGACAAGTCAACTTTGTAGAACCCTTTCAACAACAGATCGAACGGTGGTCATTGAACTTGTTAAAAAATGTTCGCCTTGTTCAGGGGAGAATGAAACGCACCTCATTCAATTTTTAAAGCAGGTCAATTAATTTTTCAAATTGTTCATGTAGGACACAGTGAGATCATGAAGTTAATTTTGCCCCAAACACAACCACAACTCCTTGAAATATGGTCTCATGGTTTGGAATCATCGCTTGAGTAGGAAAATTTGCACTTTTCGATTTTAAGAGCCTTTTTTCCGGGTTTACAATTGGAGTGAGTCATTAATAAGTTTGTAAAGAGATTACAATGGCCACAGGAAAACTTTGTTCCATTTATAAACACATCCAATGCATAAGAATGCTATAAGACTGTGTTTTTAAAGTTTTTAGCTGTGGCACTGCAATGTAATTTGTCAGACTAGTATTTAATTGAAATAATTTTGTCGAATATGAATCCCAGAATGTGAAGTAACTTAATTTTTACGGAGAAGCCCAAAACTATTTGGGAACTTAAATCTTCAGCTAACTCCGTCAATGCCTCAATCCAAGCAGATGGGCATTATTTTAACACCTTTCCTCCTATTCAACAAACAGTAGTTTTTGCCACACATCACCAGGAAAATTTTGTACCGAAACAAGAGGTTAAATGTTTTTCTTGTGGCAAGCTTGGACACATCGCACGTTTTTGTAGACAGGGAAATGCGTGCGGCAATTTAATGAGGAGGTAATTAAATTGCCAACACCAAGCAGCATCTCCACACCTTTGGTCCCGATTAATTTTTCTCTGTAATTACCAACAGTAAAGTTTTTTATCCCACATGGCATAACACAAAATGCTTTCATTGATTCTGGATCGACGAGCTGTTTCATTGACGGTAATTTTTTTCAGAGTATCAAAACATCATCGAGTATTAAGGAAGTTATCAAAACTAGAATGTTTATTAAATCTATTCATAAGCAGAGCACTCCAGTAAGAAAACAGGTTAAATTGCATTTCAAGATAGGATGTTTTTCATGGACATTTCATTTTTTTGTAGTTAACTCACTGCCATTTCCGATCATTTTGGGTATTAATTTCATACAAAAGTCGCAAATGACTTTAAACTTTTCAAACAGTACAATCGATTTTATGTTTAACCAGAATGCCAACATTCCTATGACTGATATTTTTGTGAAACAGCCACAGTCTGAAAGCACCTTTTTGTTAGAATTATCACAAGCAAATGGAATACAATTACATGAAACCGGCGAATTTCTTCAAGAATTAAAAAACACTTTTCCGTCAGTTATTACGAAACGCATAGGTCAGGCGAGTCACTCCTTATCATATCCATTGTTCCGCTGATAATCCTATATTTTCCCCGCCCTACCCTCTGCCCCCAGACAAACTGCGTGCCATGCGACAAATGACAGATGAATTATTGCAAAATAATGTTATTAGTAAATCCACCAGCATGCACTGTGCCCCTGCATTTTTAGTTACTAAAGCAGAAAAAGGTAAATTTAGACTTGTTTGCAACTATACAAAATAAATGAATTTATTTCCTATGATGCGCATACGCTCCCCAGATTAAATTCCGTCTTCAAATGTTTAAGTAAAGCCACATATTTTACAACACTGGACATGAATAACGCCTTTTTTCGGATCCCATTAGATTCAAAGTCAAGACAATTTACAGCCTTTTGCACTCCCTTTGGATTATTTTAATTTAAAACTGTCCCACAAGGTTTAAAGACAGGTTCACAAGCACTTACACGAGTAATGGATGAAGTTTTAGGAGATTTCAAATTTAAGTTTGTTTTCAATTTTTTGGACGATTGCCCAATTTACAGCGAATCTTGGGACGAACATAACACATAACACAAGTTTTGAACAGATTGAAAGATTACAAAATCACGATAAATCCGGACAAAATCAGATTAGGGCACATTATTTGCAATAAAACACTTTCCTTAGATCCAGACAGAATAGAACCAATCCTGAAGTACCCCAGACCTCACAATTTGAAACAACTCCAACGATTTTTAGGCTGTGTAAATTTGTACTCACGTTTTATTAAGAATTTTTCACAAATTGCTTTGCCACTAAATAAATTGAGGCAGAAGAACATTAAATTTCAATGGACACACCAGGATGCTTTTGATAAATTAAAGAATGCTCTTGTGTCTTCAACAAAATTAACGCTACCGAATTTTGAAAAAAGGTTTTGTAATTACATGCGATGCTTGTGAAAATGCAATCTCTGCAATTTTGCAAAAGCGAGACGGGAACCACCTTTTGCCAGTTCATTTTGCACCTTAAGTAAAGCAGAATGTAAATATACCATGCATAAAAAATAAATTTTAGCATGTTTATATGGAGTAGAAAAATGTAGGCCGTATTTGAATAATAAATTCACATTACAAACAGATAATTCAGTAGGTATGTACATTTTAAAGCAGAATAAACAGACCGGACAGCTTGCGCGGTGGACACTTCGTTTATCGGAATTTTATTTTGAGGTAGAGAATATTAGGGGCAAACTTAATGTTGTTGCAGATGCAATATGCAGGGTTTTTAAGGATGGAACGGACAACAAGGTTAAAACCATCGAGGATCCTGCATGGACTTTGCAAATTTTCCCGGAATTATTTGCTTCAATTAAGGAAAAACAGGCTCAGGATCCGCACTTAGGTTTAATTGTTTCTGATTTAAGAAATAAAGTTGCAGTTAAAAATCATTACTTGCGTATCAATATTTTGTATTTTCATAAACAAGGAAGGAAAGGAAAGATTATAGTATCAGAGTCTATGCACAACTTTAATGTAAGGTATTTTCATGAGAATCCCGTGTTTGCGCATGCGGGTATTGCAAAAATGATTAATCATACTCAGAAAAAATTTATTTGGAAGGGCATGATTCCATTCATTAAAACATATGTCAAGTCATGCGAACAATGTCAACTTTCGAAACCGGCACAAAATCAGATAATAGGTCAATTATGTTCCAGAAACCCAACAATTTGTAGTGAACAATGGTTCTACGACTTTGTCAGCCCCTTACAACGTACACAAAGAGAGAATGAATCGATTTTTGTTTGGGTGGATAAATTATCAAAGTTTTGCTTTTTATACCCAGTCAGAAAACAAACATCCGACTCCGCTATAAATGTTCTCAAAAACAACATTTTTACTCGACATGGAGTTCCGTTGTGCAGTGACCGAACATAGACTATAAGCCCTGGAATTACTTCAGTTTTGACCCGGCGTTAGGAGTGAGTGTTGCACACTGAAGTGGAACTTATCGGGAATTGAGTCATAAGAGTCCACCACTTCTCTCGCTGTTAATTTGTTGTTAGTTTTAGGAGCATTTTCACTTTTGTACTATTAGTCTTCTGGACTTTTTTAATTTTTGTGGTAGGGATATATATATATATATTTTTTTGGTAGATGAGGCAAAAATTAAAAAACTTGGGGTGGGGAATTTGTTATGGCAAAATCTTTAAACTCAGTTTGAAATGACCGCCAAACGGATCAGACAGAAAACACATCTAGCAGATGCTAGAAGGTCCTCGAAGGGAGGCAGGAAGAAGGCCGGCACATGGTCACTACAGATTTAAGCCGCAACAGCGGGTGACAGGTCCCATTCTTGACTCGTACACTCATCGTCTCGGATCAATTAGGCCATGTTATTAAAATTTGCAAAATTCGGTAAAGTTCCAAAATTCTCCGACTTGTTTACGAGCTAATCAGCTGACGTATTCTATTTCAGGAATTAGACCGGGAAATTACTGAACGAGCAATTTGAAATAACAATTCAAAATCATTTTAAACTAAATTATTAACGAGTATTCGAGATCGACCACGTGTTTTCCAAATTCAGGCAGGTTCAAATCACTAATTCAAGAGGAATCTTTAAAACTCAAATCAATACTCAAACTCAATTCAATCAAATTGGGTTCATTTAAACTAGATAAAGTGTATTTCAAATATTGTGTCAATTTATTAGTGAGAAAAGATTTTAAGAAATTACCAGAGGGCTCCACCCCATGGGGCTTCAAAGTTCCAACCCTAAGTTATTCTTATGGACAATTTACGAAAAACCGATCATACCCCAGGCCAAACCTCTCCACCTGCAACCACAAAATTTGGCATGTGTCCTCTTTCCATATCGTAAGTAACCACTGAAAAAGGATTTTAAGAAATTACTATTGGGCTCCGCCCCATGGAGATTCAAAATTCCAATCCTGTGTTATTCTTATGGACAATTTATAAACATGAAAAACTGATCATCCCTCAGGCCAAATCTCTACACCTATAACCACGACATTTGGGATGTTTACTCCTTACATAACGTAGCTAGCCACTAAGAAAGGATTTTAAGAAATTCCCATAGGGGCCGCGCCACAGGGAGTCAAATATTATATATTATATTATTAAATAAGAATAACAAAGGATTCACAGGCTTCTATATATAAAATATATATAATATTTAATAATATTATAAATTATTAAATATTGTATATTATATATATATATAAGCTTGTGAATCCATTCTAGGTCCCTTACTCTTTATCATGTTTATTAAGGACACAGAATTCCCTATGTCATCCCTATGGACAGGGAGTTCCCTATGTATTTCCTATAGGGGGAATTTCTTATAAATTATTCCTATATTCTGATGACACAGCAGCTTTAGTTAAGAACAGTAATTTTAATGATATGATTATTTCAGTTAACAATTAGAAACATGGTTTTTGAAAAATGGTCTTTTGTTAAACTGTTCAAAGAGCAACATGATCTATTTCAAGCCTACTAATCATAAGACTCACTCTGTGGAACAATTTTAAAATATTAATAATGCGCAGTCACACATTTCTTGGAGTAATCTTTGACAACAATTTAAAATAGGCTAGGCATATTAGGAAAGTTAGCAGAAAGTTTAGGTACAGTCCTAATCACCATTGTTCTTTATGTTTTTTGGGTCGCTGAACACGAATATGAGGTTTGCTGACAGATATTATGCCCGGAAAATGTTTTTTTTTTGCGAAAAACTTGAAAATTTGGTCTATTTTTTTATTTTTTTTTTGGCTAAATCTCGGTAAATATGGATTTTGTGAAAAAACTATGCATTGCAAAATTAAAGCACATAAAATTTACTACAAATTTCACACATAATACTTTTTTCTACGACAAACCGTTACGCCGCTAGAGCGCACTAAAAATGGCCAGAAGTACCAAAAATAAAAATTAACGCTAAATGCTGCCGTTTTACATTAGGTTTCCGTGGAAACGACCCATGTTACGATAATTTTAACTATTTATTCATGATAATAAACTGAAACACGCTTAAAAATAAACAAACTAGTGTGTCCACTGACCACAAGCCTCCACATGAAAGAAATATCTGACTAAAATCAAATCGGGAAAAATGTGGACAAAAAAAACAAATGTAGAATGACTTTTATATTAAAATTATTTGATACATGCAGAAACAGTATAATTAAATGTACAATAGCTTTTTTAAATAATGGTAATTACCTCATCAATATCTAAGGGTTGGTTGGTAGGATCATGTAATTCAATCTCTTTAGGTTGAAGGTTGGCATTCCATCCGCCCCTTTTTCGTCGGTGGGCCCGAGAGGAGAGAAACATCTGCTTCTTCCACATCCTCCTGTGCTTCTAAGGATTCCTCAAGGGTATGAAACTGAGGGCCAGGTTTATCTTTGAGATCCAAATCTTCAGCCTCGTCCTCTTGTTGGTCAAGGGCCACCGATGCGTTGTTGCATGATCTGTGAACGCAGTTTATGCATAGATCAGTGCAACTTAGCCCCCCCTTTTTGCAGCTGCAGTTTCGTGCACAGGTTTTGGTGCACTTGCACGTTACCAACTTAAGCAGTTCGGGGGGAGCTGGATCCAAAAGGGTTGTGATTGGTTCGAGCCCGTTGGTGGTCCTCTTCCAACCCCAATCCTCGGCTCGCTTATCAACACCCATCCATTGCTGTACTTGATGGTAAACCCTGTAGCTGTGTTGTGTTGCTCCACCTGCTGAGGGTGGAAGCGCAGCTATTTTTGATGATGCCTTAAACGCTGCCTTCTTGTAGTTGAGGAAGCGGAGGTGGTTTAAAGAGGGTGCAGTCCTCCCGTTATAGCCATACACTTCGACCAAGACTCGTTCTCCAGCTTCTGCTATGCTTTGTGGAGTAGCGTTACTGTTTTTGAAAACATTGATAACATCACCGAGGTCAGGATTTTTAGTGAGTGTTTTCACAAATTTCAATTTTCCCTGGTTGAATGGTGCAGAAGTCGTGTCACATCCACTCATTGCGTGTAAAAACAGAATATTCTCTGCAACAGTTTTGCTCTTTACAGCAAGGAGTGGAGAGTATGTAGTCGATGGAGTTTTGCCCTATCCTGGCTTCAAGAAGAAAACGTTTTTTTCCTTACACAAACCAATTAGAATAATCAATAAATCAACATCCTCTCCAACAACGACGACGTTCTCATTAGAGTTTGCCAATGACAGCGCTTCTGCCACTATCAATGTGTCCGCATCTTCATATGCTTGTTTCCAAGATATATTTTGTGAGTTCATCTTACTTATTATCATGGAAATTAGTCTTTTCTTGTTATTAGAGTTGGCTAGAAATTTTTCTTTCGTTGTGGTTGGGGTCATATTTTCATCAAAGAGAATGTCTGCAGAGGTAGTTTTCATTGCTCTTTTCAATCGTTCGGAACTTTTTGTTCCACCTTGCAGATGTTCGGGGTAGCCGTCAAAAACAACTCTTGTCTGAGCTCCATGTTTGGTTATAATGTAGTCAATGTATCTGTCACATATTTTAGAGAAGGGTTGATGCTCTGGCCACACAACTTTGTGTAGTAGGAACCCACCATCGATAACATACTGCACTTGACCATGGAAGTGCTTGTTTTCAACGGGGACAAGTGCTTTATACAAATTTGATTTGGTTCCTTTTCGCAAACCGTTATTATCAAACAACGAGAAAGAGTATGGACCCAGGTCGTAAGACAAGAAGTGTTCTAGTTCTTCATCAGAATTCTTAGCGACGCTGATACGTTGAAACAATGTCGTGGGGTTTATGGGGAAGAATTCGTTCTCTACTTTCATCGTGTTGTTCATTATGGCAAGTGGCTGGACTCGGTCTGCTCGTCTGAATTTGACATTACCAAAGTTAAAGTTGTCAACAACTCTTTCAATGCCTTTCATCCCTTTTTCCCAAGCACTATGGCTGTCAACCCTGTGGTCAGCAACAACACCTGTGCTAAGAGAAAATAAATGGGGGTTTTGTGGGAACGGGAAATGTTCCTGCAACCAGTCATACGTCTTGGCGCAATCCTTGTTATCACGTATGATTCTTGCATCTCCCAGACCATGATGCTGATGTGAGGTTTCGAATGAAACACCGCAGTAATTTTCTATTTGCTCACAAACGTGGTGCCCTGCTGTCCACGACATGGTCCACCTTGCCTGAATGCCTTCCTCCTTCCTCTACCCCTCGCCCATGGGTCTGGCCCCCGCTAACCTTCATGCTCCTCATGAGGAATTGTTCTATCAGCATATCAGTCCACGTTCCTGACCAGAACTTGGTGGCTGACCGACGTACCGTAAAGCAACCTTCATCAGCAAATTGTTGGTACTCATGAGTATTGTGAATATTGTGAATCAACAATAACAAAGGTAAATTAATAAATATCAGATGTTTTGATTTATCAGCTGTTCTTGTTTTAATTGATTGATTGATTTGACTGAGTTTAAACAAATTTAAAACCTGACAACTTTAATACTATAAAAAGTGTAATTACTATATACACACTACTGGTCCATGGTGAGTCCATCGTAATTTAATGATAACAAAAGTATTAAACCATGAAACTCCTTCAAATATAGTTAAAATTATCGTAACATGGGTCGTTTCCACGGAAACCTAATGTAAAACGGCAGCATTTAGCGTTAATTTTTATTTTTGGTACTTCTGGCCATTTTTAGTGCGCTCTAGCGGTGTAACGGTTTGTCATAGAAAAAAGTATTATATGTGAAATTTGTAGTAAATTTTATGTGCTTTAATTTTGCAATGCATAGTTTTTTCACAAAATCCATATTTACCGAGATTTAGCAAAAAAAAACCTAAAAAATTGACCAAATTTTCAAGTTTTTCGCAAAAAAAACATTTTCCGGGCATAATATCTGTCAGCAAACCTCATATTCGTGTTCAGCGACCCAAAAAACATAAAGAATAATGGTGATTAGGACTGTACCTAAACTTTCCGCTAACTGCCACTTATATTCCTAATATGCCTAGCCTAAAATAGAAACAGCATATAAAACGTTTAACTAATAAACTAAATAGTTTTTACTATGCACATATATTTTAGGGCAGTCAGCATCCCTATAACCTAGTAAAACTTTATTCTTCTTATGTAGAATCTGTTCTTAGATACGGTATTTTATTGTGGGCATCCCATAAAAAATCAGAACAAATATTCATAGCTCAAAAGTCTATTATACGAATAGTTACATAAACGAAAAAGAGGACGAGCTGCAGATTACTCATTAGAAATTTTCAAATTTTGACACTAACGGGTTAATATATTTATGAAACAATAAAATCAGTAACAGAATGTCCAGAATTGGAAAATCATCAGAGAGGCACAACTATAACACCTGGCAAAATTCAAATTTGTTTTCCCTCGCCATAATTTAATCTTGTTTGTAAAAAGTCCAACTTATGTGGGAATAAAAATGTTTAATAAACTTTCTAAATCCATACATAAAACTAGCTGTTACCCAGCAGACGTTGTCATGCCTTTGACTATTACCAACTGAAACCCACATCAGCAAGACCACCTGTTCAAGTAAACATGTCATTAGCTTTTATGTAAACAACAATATCTTTCCATAAGGTTTATATGGGAACCCTTTTCGGCCTCTTGGGAGGAGCCCAATTGATAGAAGCTATTACCGTAGTCGGCATGGTAAGACCTAGGCTAGGGACCATGATAACTTTTTGTTTTGAGGTCCGCAGACCCCAAAAACACCATTCGTTCAAAACTGTATACATATATATATATATATATATATATATATATATATATATATATATATATATACATGTGTCCGTGAGCACGATAACTCTCATAAAAATTGTCCGATTTTGATGAAATTTGGTATACTCGTGTAAAGCAACATTAAAGACTTTAAGTTCGAAAAGCAGACAGATCGATCTATCCGATATTACAAGTCTAACTTTGTAACTATGAAATTTTGTTAAGAAATCTTTTAAATACAAAATGTTCTCAATAAAATAAACAATTTATCACTTGTAACGCTTTGGTAATCACTCACTACTCACTTTTAATCCCCAAACCGCTTGTAATTAATTTCTCTCTTATCACAAATCACACTTTGTCCTGTCTGGACTAAATCATTTATCTTTATTTTATACTCCTCAAATATTACTTAACCTTGTCACTACTTAGAGAGATAATATAATGGAAGTGTGCTGGCCCAATTGACACTCCTGGATCTCTGATGTGGTGTGGGTTGCAATAAGAACAATGGTTGAGCCAAAATACTGTATATTGAATTTAATGATATAACAGTTTAATTAAAAACAAGGAAGCTAGTGACTCAGAATTATTTTAATTTGATTGTACACTATCAAATGTTAGTTCCTATGCAACCATTAGTTTAATTAATCTCTTTTGGCCTTTTTTTTGTTTGTTTCATGCTTTAGGTCTAACCGAGCAAAGTACAAAATAACACAAGTTCAAATGTGCACCAACATAAGCACCTGATGAATGTTACAAATAAGTGGCTACACAGAATGTAAGAAGGGTTAGGAATAATTCATTCAGTCAAAATCCTCCTAAACACACCTCCTAACCTCTAACCCCTTATGTCCTCTTATTCATGCCAAATTTAATTAATTTATTACCTTGATATTACTTAAGCCACCACATACCTCTGCTCAGTTTAGAAGTGAATGACTTTGTTTCTCTTTTTTTGTGAGACTGATTAAGCGAATGTATGCAATTATTTTGTCTTGGGTTATCAACCCTAGAATTTGACTGCTGAGAAATCCCAAATCACTAGTTCTTACAAAGTTACAAATTAATTAAAAGGTCAAGTGCGAAGATAAGGCTTGTGAATGGTGTTACTAATTAATAATTAACAGTGATAATTGATAATGATGAAAATGATAATGTGCGTAGGTTGTCCCAACTTTAAATAATATAAATAACAACAATCTCTGCAAATAATCAGTGGCACTTTTATTTAATCATATACAATGAAATATGACTACAGAAATAACAATCTTATATAACAGGGTCCTACTTACAGAGCCATGGAAGATACTTTTCACAATTATATAACCAGTGGTTACCTACATTTGGAAAGAGTAATCGTGCCAAATTTTGTGGTTTTAGGGGTTGTGGTTTGTCCTGGGGGATGATCGGATTTTTGTATGTATAAATTGTTCATAAGAATAACATGGGGTTGGAAATTTAAAGCCCAGTCGGGTGGAGCCCTAAGGGAATTTCTTAAAAGAATAAGAATATCTTTATTGTCGTACAGGCTTATACAAGCATTGACAAAAGTCATTGTTCAGCAATAGGCTTACTGCCGTGTCACTAATGTAAATTTCAAAGGTAAATACAAAATATTCCCCAGTTCAAACAATAACAATGCAATAAGCTAAAATAAAAGTTAATTAATGTAATAAATACCCCCGTCGTAGCAAACCTGCGTACTCAGCGAATTTCCAATGCAAAATATAAGTCTTAATACCACATAAAGCCGCATACCAAGTTTCATAAAAATATATTCAAAAATAAGCGATATATCAAATTTGAATTATTCTCTATAACAATAACATTGGGGATGAGTACGCAGGTTTGCTGCTACAAAAAACAACAAATATAGGGTTTCGTGTAAATATCAATATTACTCAACTAGGTGAAGCCACATACCAAGTTTCATCAATATAAGTTAAATAAAGCGATATATGCCATTTTGATTATTCTCCATAAGAATAACATGGGAGATGAGTATGCAGGTTTGCTGCAATAAGGAACACAAAAAATGGGTTTTTATGCAAATATCAATAGAACTCAACTAGGTGAACCAACATTCCAAGTTTTAGCGAATTTCCCCTATAGGGAAGAAGCTATTACCGTAGGTCTCATGGTAAGACTTAAGCCCGAGACCATGATAACTTTTTGTTTTGAGGTCCCCAGATGCCAAAAACACTATTCGTTCAAATTTATATATATGTATATATATATATATGTGTGTGTCCGTTAACACGATAACTTGAGTAAAAAACGTCCGATTTTGATGAAATTTGGCTCAAATGTGTAAAATGACATTTATGACTTTAAGCTCGAAAACCAGAAAAATCGGACCATGGGAAGGGGGGTTTATGGGGGTTTTAAATTTTCCAAAAATCAGTTTTTTGCATTTTTCACCCTAAAATTTTTAAAAAACTTAATTTTGGTTTTGACCATGTTATAGAGCTTAAAAAACAAATAATTTAGTATTATGAATTATTAACCTAGGTTAAGTGGTTGCGGAGAAAATCCAAAAAAACCTGCTCATAAAATCTCCCATGTTAATCTTATGGGAAAAAGGTTTTTGGCTTTTCCTCAGTTTATTTTACTGTAAACTTCACATTTGCTATTACCAATCTGTTCAGTTCCACAAAACAATCATTTTGGTGTTTAAATTGTGATTCTACGCCCAGCCGTTGCAGAGATATTCGAAGAGCTAAACACAGTACGTTGTCCAATGTTATCCTTATGGAGAATAAATAAAATTTGATATCTCGATTATTTATTAATGTATGTTGATGGAACTTGGTATGTGGCTTCAAGTAGTACTGGTATATTGATATTTGCACAAAAAATTGATTTTTTGTTGATTATTCCCGTAGCAGCAAACCTCCGTACTCAGCTCCCATGTTATTCTTATGGAGAATAAGTAAAATGTACTGACTCCCTTAATTATGAACATAAATTAATAAAACTTGGTATGTAGCTTCACTTGGTTGAGTTATATTGATAATTATATAAAAACCCATTTTTCTGTTCCTTGTTGCAGCAAACCTGCTTTCTCAGCCCCCATGTTATTCTTATGGAGAATAACTAGAATGTCATATATCGCTTATTTATGATTGAATATCGATGAAACTTAGTATGTGGCTTCGCCTAGTTAAATTCTATTTATATTTGCATAAAAACCAATTGTTTCTGTTCCTTGTTTCAGCAAACCTACATACTCATTACCAATGTTATTCTTATAGAGAATAATTAAAATCGCTTATATGTGAATATATTTTTATGAAACTTGGTTTGCGGTTTTATGTGGAATTCAGACAAATATTATGCATTGGAAATTCGCTGAGTTCGCAGGTTTGCTGCGACGGGGTTATATTATTAATTTATGTTCATAATTAAGGGATACATTACATTTTACTTATTCTCCATAAGAATAACATGGGGGCTGAGGACGCAGGTTTGCTGCTATAGGAATTATTGGTAAAAATCGGGTTTTTTGTGAAAATAACAATAGACCACAACCAGATGAAACCATACACCAAGTTTTGTTAGAATACGTTCATAAATTATCCGAGCTATAATTTTTTTCTTATTCTCCATAAGAATAGCATTGGACAACGTACTGTGTTTAGCACTTTCAATATCTCTGTAACCATTTGACGTAGAGCAATGGTCAAAACACCAAATTGTGCGTCTTTTTAAGCTGATTCCAATGGAAGTAACTAGAATTTGACTTTTTCAAAAATTATTTGTAGAAAACTCAAAAAACCCATTTTTGGGGTACAAAACCCCCCCAAAATACCCCTTCAGATAGTCCGATCTGTCTGGTTTTCGAACTTAAAGTCATAAATGCTGCTTTACACGCTTATACCAAATTTCGTCAAAGTCGGATTATTTTTACGAGAGTTATCGCACCCACGGACACACATATATATATATATATATATATATATATATATATATATATATATACAGTTTTGAACGATTGATGTTTTTGGGGTCTGGGGACCTCAAAACGAAAAGTTATCATGGTCCCGGGCCTAGGTCTTACCATGCCGACTACGGTAATAGCTTCTTCCCTATAGGGGAAATTTGCTAAAACTAACTGCCATTATTCCGTGAAAACAACCCCGTGGATACAACACCATCTTCCTACAATTAACAACACTTATACACACTCTTAACTTATGTACAATGTCACAGAAAAACAAAAAGTAATGTACACTACACAAAGAAAACCCTGGCTACAACTGCCCTACTAAAATTCAATCTTAGGCACCAAGAAAAATTCATTAATCGAATAAAAAGGATTATTTGCCAGCCAATCATACAACTTTTTTTGAAAACACTATCAGAATATATAAGTTGATTTACCTTATTATATATTTTCAAGGATAATACAAAGTGGCTAGACAATGTTTTGCTGAATCGATTGAACTCAATCGCTGCTTTTTCTCTATTGCGGGTGTTATAATTGACAATAGACAATAGACAATATTTATTAGTCATTCAGTAATTTACAACAATTACAACAGACCTCGTCACAGTACTTATTACTACAATAAAATTAACCATATAACATATGACATGTATGACATGTAGGTGATAAAATATATACAACAACAAAATGCACAGACAGATTAGACACATGTCATAACAGATACAGATTTTAAAATTTCTCTTTATTTAGATTTATTTCAAAAAATTCTCTAATATCATAAAAGGGATGTTTTATTAGCCAGTCATGAAGTTTGTTTTTAAAAAGATTTAAAGGTAAAGGAGAAAAGTGTGAAGGTAACCTGTTATATAATTTTACAGCTAAATTTGTATGATAATTCATAGTCTTAGTCAGTCTACATCTGCTCACAGCTAACTTATCATTTCCCCGTGTAGAGTAAGAATGAAAGTGGTTCACTTGTAAATAGTGGTTAAAATTAGACTTAATTAATAACAAGACATCAAATATATACAGATTTACTATGGTCATGATGGTTTATGATGGTCTATGGTGATGGTTTTGTTTTTCAAAACAAAAGTTGGCAGCAACTTTTTTTTTTCTGTTTCTTTAAATAGAGGTCTACCATGTTCCAGTTTATGTGAATTAGTCATTATCCTCAGTGCCCTTTTCTGCAGTAATAAGATTTTATTAATACCTGTACCATTACCCCATACAATAAGGCCATATCGAATTATAATAATCGAATTATAATAATCGAATTATAATTATAATTATAATTTGAAAAGACATGTAACTTTAGATTATCTAAAAGTTGCTTATTTTGCTTTTTTCCAAAGTATACATACAATAAGGCCATATCGAATTATAATTCGATATGGCCTTATTGTATGTATACTTTGGAAAAAAGCAAAATAAGCAACTTTTAGATAATCTAAAGTTACATGTCTTTTCAAATTACTTAGTAAATATATTACTCTAGAGAGTCTTTTACATACTTCATCTATATGTCAACTCCAAGAGACCCGAGAATCAAGAGTAATACCAAGTATTTTAACACTATCAGAAACATCAGAATTTACATTATTTTTTGTGGAAGTTAAAGTAACAAGGAGATTCTGAGTTTTGTTTTCATTTAAGTACAGTCCATTAGCAAGAAACCAATCTGTAGCTTCATCTAAAGAAATTTTAGTCAAAGTGTGTCAATTGTGTTTCTTACTATTTGGAATGATTTTGTCCTGGTGTTTAAAAACGTTTAAGATCAGGTCAAAGATGTACAAGTTGATAATCGTTTGAATTTCAAGTTAGACAAATAAAGGTTTGCAGTGAGCTCTTATTTGTGATCTGGTTATTATTCTAATTGTTTTTTTCTGCAGAATCAATATTTTATCAACCTAGAGCAGTTCCCAAACAAAATCAAACCATACCTGAAAATCGACTGAAAGTAGGTGTAGTAAGCTGTTTTGAGATACTGAATTGGTACACAAAATGTAAGCCGTTTTAAAATAAATATAACTCTTGTTAGCTTAGAGGATATCCCTAGTGAAAATATCAGTGAAGAAAGTCACCTGACATCAACTGGTTTTGGGTGGTATTTCGCCCACCCAACATCAGCTGACTTTTGACTGATATCAGTTGACATTCACTGGTCTTCGTGATCCACTGATATCACCTGACATCATCTGACGTTTCACTGACATCCTCTGGTTTTGGGTGGTATTTCGCCCACCCAACATCAGTTGATTTTTGACTGACATCAGCTGACTTTTCACTGACATCCACTGGTTTTGGGTGGTATTTCGCCACCCAACATCAGTTGACTTTAGACTGACATCAGCTGACTTTTCACTGGTTTTGGGTGGTATTTGATTTTTAACAAAAAATCAGTGAATGTGACTGATGTTGGGTGGTTCGAATACCATTATAAACCAGTGAACATCAGTGGACTTTATTTTCATAAAAATATAGATCTTTAATAAACAAATATTTATTATAAAAATATTTACTAATAGTGGTAGAAAAAAAATGCTTTTTTGATTATAAGAATCCATTTTATTTACAAACACCTTAATTAATTTTGGATACTCTATTTAGGGTCATTATTTTTTCACTAATGAATTTAGAAATATTTTTCATTCGAAGATTTTGTTCGGTCTCCGCCATGTTTGGATTTTCTTCTAAAAGGCGTTCCCTGAAGACACCTACGGATATACAAATTATCTATTAGACACAGTAATACTCCAGCAGTTGTGAGTTTTAGAACATATCTAATGGCATTGTTCAAAAATTTTGTATTTTCATATTTTAAAAAACAAGAAAACACATTATGAAAATAACTAACACACCCTGTAGTGCCAAATAAAATACTGAGTAAAATAGTTATGAAATAAGTCAGCTACAAATAATTGCATAACCCATAGCAAAATTTTAAAGAACTGGCCGATTTTAAAGAGTTTGCACGCAGCACGCTGGCATGAGGGAAGTGTATTTCCACATAAAAAATACTTTAAAAATCAATAACAGTTTAAAACAATGACTTATTACAATTCTTAAGGAAATATGAAAAAAATTAATTTTTTGGCTGTTCTGATGCCGCCCTGGTTGCATTTAGGCCTACCTGCAATGCTGGAGTAACAATGTTGCATATTATAAGGTTAGGAGAAGGTCCAGTCAGGATTGAAGGTAGGCTTGGGGATACTGGGGATGATAAATATCATTTTTTGAGTTTTTTGTTCATTAAGTAAGAATCCATTGGTTTGAAACCAGGATGTAGCTTCTTTTAAAGTAGTTTGGGAAAGCAATTTAAGCTCTTTTACCTCATCTGCAATATCAAAAAAGTAGTGTCATCAGCATATCACAATGATTTGGAGTTTACAGAGCTAGGCAGACCATTGATAATAATTAAAAACAAAAGTGGTCCCAGCACAGACCCCTGAGGCACTCTGAATTCAACTAAAACCTCTTTTGAGAATTCACCATTGACTGAAACGACAGTCTGGTATCTAATTTTAAGATAAGATTCAAAGAATGTTAAGGTAGTCCCAGAAAATCCATAACAATTTAGCTTCAGCAAAAGATCATCATGGCTGACACAATCAAAAGCCTTGCTCAGGTCACACAAAGTGACCTGAGCACAGGCCTTCTCCTCAAACGTCATAAGGGCCTCTCTTACAAGCCTATCCACAGCATCAATAGCAGATTTTCCTTCTCTAAATCCAATTTGAAATAAATTAATAAACTTATTGTGTTCTAAGAAGAAACTAATTTGTTCATGTATTAACAACTCAAATAATTTAGAGAACATTGGGATCAAAGATACCGGTCCGTAACTTTCAGGTTGAGCTCTTTGACCTTTTTATAAATTGGTAAAATTTTGGCAATTTTCTTTTTTGTTGGGAATACTCCTTCTCGTAAGCATCGATTGAAGATATAATATATAAGGGTTCGGCAATACTGTGTATGATGTTTTTCAAAAGGTCATTGGAAAGGTTGTATATGTCTTTACTGTTTGTATTTTTCATCCTCTTTGCAGCACAAATTATTAGGTGAAATAAATTTCCATTCAAAAACTCTACGAATAATATTAAAATTAGACACTAGCTCTCTTACACTAACACAAGGCTTACCTATTTTATGCTTAATTTATTTGACAGAATTTATGAAATATTCATTAAATGTATCAGGGTATATATCAACTTTACGATTACTTTGTAACTTATTATTATTATTATTGTTATTTGAATTAATTATTGCCCATGCTGCCCTACACTTGTTACTACTTTTTTCAATTTTATCTTCATTGAATTTAAGCTTAGCCAATGAATACAGAGTCTTATAAGAAGAACACGTCTTATAGGCCAGAGTCTGTCAGTATTTGAAACTTGCCGTGCTAGTTTTGAGCCCCGCCACGAGGCAGCACGCGCTGTCTACCCAGCCACTCCTCCCCCGCGACCATCGCTACAGCCAACCCCGCCCTACTACAAGAGCGAAGGGA
This sequence comes from Allygus modestus, assembly GCA_963675035.1. Lineage (NCBI taxonomy): Eukaryota > Metazoa > Arthropoda > Insecta > Hemiptera > Cicadellidae > Allygus > Allygus modestus. The sequence continues at coordinate 82,810,630 of OY776112.1, read as the reverse complement.
CCTAGGCCACGGCAACACCTCGTGTTTTCGGTACCGGTCTGCAGTGCTAGAGGCGCTTCACAGTGACAAGGCGCAAAACTACGGATTTACAGCGCGCCAACTTCAAATGAGCGACAGAATTTTTAACACGGGACCTGTTCTTCTTATACGACTCTGTATTCATTGGCTTAGCTTCATGAATATTGTTTTTATACAGTTTTTCAAATTTATTAACCGTGCTTTGGACTCTTGAGTGTGTAGTTTGCCTAAAAACAATAATCTATCTTTCATTTTTGCAAGGTGTCTGAAGTATACCCATTCATCTATTGATTTTTTACAGATTTCTGGCCTAACTATCTTTAAAACTTGAAAATAATCTAACCTTCTTAAAATTACTTCATAAATTTCATTGAATATATGATTTGCATCTAGATGTATAAGACTACTTATAAGCCTATGCCAGTCAAACGAGTTCAGGCTACCTATAAAATTATTAATAACAGAGTTTGGTAACACTAACTTATATAGAACAGAATAAGTAGTATTTAAAGCCTTACTACTCAAATCTGAATATTTCATATTGAAAATAAAACCATTATGATCTGAGTAAGTAAAGTCAAAGACTGTTCATGGTCCTACCTGCTGTCTTGAACAATTAACAGAAACGTTATCCAAACAATTGTTGCCACGTGTTGCAGCTGAATTTAAGCAATACAAATTGTTTTTCCTAAGAATATTAAGGAAATCCTTTACAGTTATTTCAGAATTATTTACATTAAATTTATTATTTACATCTCCACCAGCTACCACTGTGTGATTGGGCCACTGAGACACATATATTAGTAGATTTTCCAAATTATCAAGAAATATATCTGCATCCCCTGAGGGAGAATGATATATAGAGATAATAATTAATTTAATATTCTCAATAATTACCGCAGAGGCTTCAAAATGTAGCTCCACACAAAACTTCTCAATGTCAAAAGGCCTAGCATTAAATGTGTTTTAACAAAAATAACACAGTACCTCGAAGCTGAATCGAATGGTGAAAACTAAAATTTGACTATTTCAAAAATTAGATGTAAAAAATTCAAAAACCTCATTTTTGGGGTACAAAACCCCCCAAAATACCCCTTCGGATAGAGCGATCTGGCTGGTTTTCGAACTTAAAGTCATAAATGTTGCTTTACACGTTTATACTAAGTTTCATCAAAATTGGATCATTTTTACGAGAGTTATCGTGCTCACGGACACACATATATATATATATATACAGTTTCGAACGAATGGTGTTTTTTGGGTCTGGGGACCTCAAAACGAAAAGTTATCATGGTCCCGGGCCCTAGGTCTTACCATGCCGACTACGGTAATACAGTAGCTTCTTCCCTATAGGAGAAATTTGCTAAAACTATCATTACTGACACCACCACTTAGGTTTTTACCAGATACATCTGAAACAACACCAATACTCAGCTTTTCACTAGACACTTCTTCACCAACTGGTATTTAATGTAGCATAGGATGATCATCCAGGGAATGGAGATTGATGGTCCTCTTGATAGGTGTAAAGTTAGAGTTGCCCATCTGTTCGGCTGGAGTTCTGTGGCCAAACTTTGGATTTTGGCCCGGCTCTTCTGGGTTTCTTCTGGAATTCTGAATTTCTGTCAATATTTCTTCTTGACGAACTCATGGTAACACAAACCGTTCCACAGCACCCTGTTCAATTTTTCACTGGAGGTAATTATAGTAACACCTGCTCCTGTGTTTTTCTGAAAATTAGCAATATTTGATGCGAAGTACTTGATAGGTACTTGGTCCCCAACGCAACCCATCAGCGAACAGACAAGTAGCTTAAAGTTCTTTTCCCTGAAGCCTTGTATCAACTGAAGAAATGCTTGATTATAATCTTTGTAATCTGTTTGTTCAGGCTTGCCGAAGTAGTAGGATTTAGTCAGCAGACTGTTCGCGGAGGTTCCGGTAGGACTCTTTTGAAATGCCAAATTGTCATTTATACAGTCTGATCTTTTTGGTTTTCCAAATCTGGTCCTAAATATGTTTGCGACACCAGCACTTGCCTGCTTATTGTCTTCAAAGTCCTTAGAAATGCTGTGTGCAAAAGCTACACTGGCATCATTTTTAAAATTCTCTATGACTTTGTTCATGTCTTCTACTTTAACGGTAATTTTGTTTGACTCAGTTTTTAAATCGAGAACTGAAGCTGAAGAAGTTTCCAAACAGTAAAGAGAGTCTTCGTTCTTTAGATTTACGGAAGGCCAGCCATGCCATGGAGGAGACTCACACTGAAAAGAAGGCCCCTTAAACTCACCCGCAGTTTGATCCGCACTCAAAACTTGCGATGTTAAGCCAAAATAAAATACACTGCTGTAGGTTCTTCAACTAGACAAGCTTGAGAAAAAGGGCAGTTTTTTATTCCTTCTCTTTCTAATTTTAAAATACATTTTGCCATTTCACGCTTCCCTTGCTTATTGAAGTGTTGTCCCTGCCTAGAATGATGGGCACCCTTAAAACAAAAATATCCAGAACCTTGACATGAGCATTTTGAGATGCCAGGTCACAAATATGGTTGTTTATAGTGATAGTTTCATCGTGAATACAATCTTGAGAGTCCAGGTCATGTCTGTAAGGTAGAATGCAGATAATCAGATTAGTTGTGACAAGTAAATTAGTAATTGACTCAATAGAGCTCATAAGCTCATTTGCTCGGTTAGTGCCTACATCATTAAAGCCACCCATTAATTATTACCAAAAAATCATTTTCACTGTAGGATTTAGGATCAAAATTAGCACAGATCTGGCTAAAGGTCGCACTGGGCTTCACCAATCCTGAAACACCAATGTTAGATGGGCAGCTATTGTTCAACATGACTAGCAGTCCTCTTCCAAGACTGTCCGTAGCTAGGATGATTTTGTGATGACATTTTGTATGGGCGTGGTGTGGAGTTTTAATTTTCCTTGAGTTCAGATCCTTTCTTAGTGGTTACCTACATTGTGGAAAGAGTATACATGCCGAATTTCATGGTTGTAGGTGTAGAGCTGTGGCCGGGGGTTGATCGGTTTTTCGTATTTATAGATATAGATTAACACTGGAATTTTGAAAGCTCAGGGTGTAGAGCCCTGAAGGTGGATGTCTTTCAAACCCTCAAAAGACACATCTAGATGCCAAGAGCTTTCAGATAACACACCAACCATGATTTTAAACCTAATAGTTTCACTAGTAGTCCGTTCCGTTCACAAAAACCGCTTTATTTTGTTAATAAGATGATGATTTTAAATTAAGATGTATTTTGAAATTGAACACCTCAAAAGGGTCTCAAAACTACACATACAATACAAAATCCACATCCCTAGCCAACTTTCTGCAACACTGTATATAAATAGCCTACTTATATAACAAACTATTGGATAATGTCGTCTCATAAACTTATTCAAGTACAGCGTCCACGGAAGAAGATGATTTCTCCTCTGCAGTTTGGGGTGGAAGACATCAAAGTCAAATTTCTGCAGGTGATCCAGAAACCAAGAGGTGGAAGCTGCCGGCAAGAGTAGCAAGAACGCTTCTTGGGAAACTTTATCCTTCATGCTTCTTGCCTACGAGTAAAATAAAATAGTTAAAATAAACTATTATTAATGAAGACATTATATTTATAACCAGCTGGTATCCACGAAACAGTTTGTCTCGTTTTTCTCGATCTCCATTGATTCCCGGTGGTAAATATATTTTACAATATAAACTGAAATAAAATCATCAATCCATAGAAGATTAACTATGATAATTTCAACATAATAACTGTGAATGCCGGTTCGGAGGTACCCCCTCGCATCAAAACCTGCGTAGGTTCTTGGTGAATTCCAAATAGACTACAAAATTTTATTCATGGGACTACATTATTTTCCCATGTTAATTTGCATGACACTTGCATGTATTCTCTGTCCACATTCGTTTTAGCGAATTTCCCCTATAGGGAAGAAGCTATTACCGTAGGTCTCATGGTGAGACTTAAGCCCGAGACCATGATAAATTTTTGTTTTGAGGTCCCCAGAAGCCAAAAACACTATTCGTTCAAATTTATATATATGTATATATATACATATAAGTGTATATGTGTGTCCGTGAATGCGATAACTTGAGTAAAAAACGTTTGATTTTGATGAAATTTGGCTCAAATGTGTAAAGTGACATTTATGACTTTAAGTTCGAAAACCAGAAAAATCGGACCATGGGAAGGGGGGTTTATGGGGGTTTTAAATTTTCCAAAAATCAGTTTTTTGCATTTTTCACCCTACAATTTTTAAAACACTTAATTTTGGTTTTGACCATGTTATAGAGCTTAAAAAAAATAATATAGTATTTTGAATTATTAACCTAGGTTAAGTGGTTGCAGAAAAAATCCAAAAAAAACCTGCTCATAAAATCTCCCATGTTAATCTTATGGGAAAAAGGTTTTTGGCTTTTCCTCAGTTAATTTTACTTTAATCTTAACATTTGCTTTTACCAATCACTTCAGCTCCACAAAACAATCATTTTGGTGTTTAAATTGTGATTCTACATCCAACCATTGCAGAGATATTCAAAGTGCTAAACACAGTACGTTGTCCAATGTTATCCTTATGGAGAATAAATAAAATTTGATATCTTGATTATTTATGAATGTATATTGATGAAACTTGGTATGTGGCTTCATGTTGTACTGGTATATTGATATTTGCACAAAAAATAAATTTGTTGTTGATTGTCCCCATTGCAGCTAACCTGCATACTCAGCCCTAATGTTATTCTTATGGAGAATAAGTAAAGTTTTATATCTCCCTTAATTATGAACATAAATTAATAAAACTTTGTAATGTAGCTTCACCTGGTTTAGTTATATTGATAATTGCATAAAAACTTATTTCTTATCTTCCTCGTTGCAGCAAACCTCGTACTCAGTCCTAATGTTATTCTTACCAAGAATAAATAAAATGTTATAAATCACTTAGGCCTATTTATAAATGTATTTTTGTGAAACTTTGTAAGTGGCTTTATGTAGGAGTGAGAAACATATAAATGCATTGGAAATTCGCTGAGTATGCAGGTTTGCTGCGACGGGGGTATTATGTGTTATGTACAATTAACATGCATTTCATATAGAAAAATAATGTTTTTTGCTGATTGCAGAAAAACTAAAAAAGATACAATGTTGGTGTAAGTTAGAAAGTTGCTATGATTTACAAGACCTTTTCAACGGTATGCTTTTTGACATACACTACCATTTGACTTTTTTGAATTTTGGGCATATGGGTATTTTCAAAATAAATATTTTTTGAAACATAGATTTTCTCAAAAAAGTCAGTCATGTAGCATACCAGAGTAAAGCTGAGTTTATCAGGAGTAAGTAATTTAAGTCGGAAAAAACGTATGCGTAGTGGTTTAGAAAATACAGAGTATTCCGTAAATGTCAATGTTTTACATAAAAATGGCCGGCATTTTGAAACGAATAAAGATAAGTGAATTCTGTTTTCGCCAAAATGTTTATTTTAACGAGACCTTTAAAATTATCTATAATATTTCCTATGTTTACATAAGAAAATTTTGAGATTCGAACCCGTGACCTTCAGTTTTGGAACATCCTGTACATATATTTTGATGAAAATATTTTTAATAGATAGCCCATATGCGTTTTAGTAGGGACAAATTTTGTTTGACGACTTTAGACCAAACTGTTCTCTCGTTATACATGCTGGACGGGTGGTCTGTCTCACCCTGTATATTATGTTTGCACTCTAGCGGTCACATTTTTTGTCCAATTTATTTCAGATTTGGAAGGGACGTTCCTTTCTATAATCAGTTGGACAAGTTCGTTGGGCAAAACAATCGGAAAACTCTAAACTCCTTTTTTGGCGATTAATCTTTTAAATTTCGAGTTTTTGGGCCCAAAAAGGGTAAGAAAAGCCCCGGATGTAAAATAAATGCATGTAAAAAGATGGAAATTAAAGAGGCGAAAGTTTTAAGCCCTCTCTCGTCATTATAGCATAAATATTTATGGAGTTATTAAAGTAAATGTGTATCGACTAAACACAGTACGTTGTCTTATGGGGGTTTTACATTAAAAAGCCTGTTATTCATTTGTTGGTGTACTTTTCTCAGCCCAACAACCTCACACCTACTTTCAAGCCTGACTGGACCTTCTCCTAACCTTATAATGTGCAAAATCGTATTCCCAGCATTGCAGGTAAATAAAACCAGGAGCATCAGAACAGCCAAAAAAATCAATATTTTCAGATTTCAATAAAAATTGGAATAAATGTTTGTTTTTACACTGATTTTGAGTTTTAAACGTTTTTTATGTGGAAATTCACTCCCCTCTCGTCAGCGTGCTGCGTGCTCGTTAAAATCTCTTATAGTTAGGGCCGTATTTAGGACCTTTGGGGCCCCGGGCGTTTAGTAAAATGGGACCCCCCTAACATAAATACAAGTATGTAAAAAAAAATGTTTATATGTTGTATGTTGTATGGTAAATATATTTTGTATGGCATATATGAAAGAAATATATTTGAATTTGATAAACATTGATTAGGAACTCTTTGAAAGTTTTTTTTTATCAACGTGCTGCTGGATAGACTTTATTAAATACTATTTCATGCTAATGGTTTTTTGTTTAATGGTATATGTATATCCGGAAGTTGTTTTTTAAATTCTGTACTATAACCTCATTATTTTGAATATTCTAGTATTTAATAAATACACCAAATATACGAATAAACAAAACATCTTTATATATAATTCTGTAAGCAAAATTTTTAAGTCAAAATTGTGGGAGTTGGCAAATCGCAGGATGATGGGAGACGGCTCAAATTATAGGTCTCTATCCCAGGGACTTGGGAAAAATAGCAGTATTTCCAAAAAGTTATTATCAAAAGAGAAATAACGTAAAACATCCCCTATAAGAAAAGCATGTGGATTTAAAAACGTCTGCTTTGTTTACATTAAAACGTGTGATTAAGTGTATACTTTGTTTACGAACTGACGTGTTCAAATCAGATCAGGCAGAGTATTTTTGGAGCAAGGTTAGGGGCTTTGACCCCTTCAAGCCACTAGTTTTTATTTATTATCAAAACTTTAAAAGCTCACAAAATAAAAATGTTGTATTTAATTTTCCTTACTAGATTTAGTATGGTTTTAGCACTCTTAAGCCTATATCCAATAACCTAATGATACATTCAGTTAAAATAGAATAAAAAACATTAAGACTAATTAAAATAACAACAAAAATTTATAAATAAAAAAAATCTCGTAAAATTGCTCTAACACAAACATTTTTGTACCAAGATAATTTTGAACAAACAAACATATATGAAAGAAATATGTTTGAATTTGATACACATTGATTAGGAACTCTTTCAAAGTTTTTTTATCAACATACTGCTGGATAGACATTATTAAATAGTATTTCATGCTGTATAGACATTAAAAACTCATTCTTTCTGCATTTCTTGGCTGGCAAATCATTAATTATATGTACAAAGTCAAGGCAACGCACAGTATCATTTTAGGATCTTAAAGCTTTTAATTCTTCTTGTTCAATGCTAATTCAAAGATAACTTTTTACAAGTTAAACTTTTAAACATTTTTTTGCTGATGCATTTGATATTATTACACACACATGTGTTCTCAAAGAGATTTAAATATATTTGGAAATGTTGTAAAAAGTCAGTTATATTGTTGACATTTGTACATTATTTTCATGTTAAGTTTACGTGACGATGACACAATAAAAATATTATCTTCATCATTGGCTCTCGTCTCTTCCTACGTTATTTTGAACTGGATGTGGGGGGTGGGTAAACGGAGAATTTAGTGTTGGCAACAACGATATGATAAGCATACATCCCGTAACCCTCACCGAGACCGGGGCAGTGCTGATCGTAATGAGTACAAATTGATTCAAAACAAACATCTTTACCTTCAAACTATTATAAAATCCAGAAATGTAATATGAAAAACAAAATAACAACAAAAGAGGCTACAAGCTGTCCTATCATTATTATTATCATCATCTTTATTATTAACTAGCTGTGTACCCGTCCTTCGTACGGGTTGTATATAAATGGCAGTTTAACTAAAGCAAATAACAATCCACATTATTTATAATATTAAAATTACATTTTACACATTTAATGTACAATTAAATCAAAGTTAACGAAATATACTGGTAGATAGTTCGGGTCCTGTTGCTAAGTCGAGTAAACGGCGTGTAGTTTGCGACTCCAAATCGGTACACGTAACACTTTGGATTCACTTTTAGAAATAAAAGAAATCAAGTACAAAAAAATAAAAAAATATCGTGGAGGGGGGAGGGAGAGCATAAATATAAAATCGGCTGGTGGGGGGGGGGGGGGCGTAATATAAGATTGGGGGGGGCAAAAATACAAATCGGGGGGAGGGTAAAAATATAAAATCTGAGAGGGAGCAAAAATTAAAAATGGAGAGGGGACATAAAATAAAAATATAAAATCGAAGAGGGGGGGAGCAGAATATAAAATTGGGGGTGGGGGAAAATAAAAATGGGGGGAGCAAAAATATAAAATCGGAGGGGGCAAAATAATATAAAATTGGGGGGCAGAAATATAAAATCGGGGGAGGGCAAAAATAAAAATTGGGGGGAACAAAATATGAAATCGGGGGGGGGGGAAATATAGAATGGAGGAGGGACAACATAAAATAAAAATATAAAATCGGGGGGGGGAGCAAAAGATAAAATGGAGTATATAGGTAATGTAGCCTGTATCCTGACATCCCCAAGATGAAGGATACAATTAATTTGCTGAGCTTTAATCAGGGATAAATGTTCCAAAATTACAATACTGTATCTAGAAAAGTTGTGTAAGGTGAAATGAGAATTCAGAGACTTTTCACCACATGTTGATGTCTACAATGGAATTTAAATTCTCCTGATACTTTTTTTGGTCTAAGTGCATGAAGGTTTCAGTTAATTATTAAGGTGAAAAGGTCATCAGCTAACAAAAAAATTGCTACAGCAAATTTTTATGGGAGCTAATTGAAAAATTGTCTAACAGTTTTGACTATATTTTCTAACTTACAAGGGGGATTGAGGGGGGAGGAGTTGAATCGCAGACAACAAATTTAAGGTTTTTGTTTTTAGCAATTGTGCCTTATAAATTAAATATTTTTCAAAAAATCAATACGTAAGAATAAACATTATTTTTCGTCTGAAGTATAGGTGCTAAATTAGAATGAACTTTAAAAAAAAAACAATTTCACTATAATCGGACTCTATTAAAGCCGGATTTATAATTTCAGCAGCAGCCATCGGTGTGTTCCATGTTCTAGTTCAAATTTTAAGTCCGACCTTCAGATAAATCTACCTACTCCTCCTACTGATGCTATCTATGCACTTTTCAACACGGTACCTGTTGTTTATTGATACTGGCAACAAAGATTTTATTTTAATTTCAAACCCAAAATCATAAAATTCCAATTTAAATTCTATTTGGACCACTGTGATAGTCAAAAGTTGGAATGTTTAAATTATTTACGTACAGCTCATAAATCCTAACATTTGTTGGTAAACTAACAAATCTCTAAACTTTTTGGATTCTATCTTCATTTTTTGGGGGGATACCCCCCTGCCCATGCCCCCACCCCCCAAAGGGGTGACGCTCTGAAGGTTATCAGGATGCATTATGTCTCTTAAGTTTACTGTAGATGTACGAGGGTCATCCAGAAAGTAAAGAACGTTTGCTTACTTCACCAAGCACAGCTCCCCCCCCATCACCGCGGTTGCGTGTTTAGCAATTCACTCACCTCCCCACCTAAGTATACGAGCTGAGTCTCGTCACTGTGCGAGCACGCGTCTTATTTCTACAGCGATTCAAAATGGCGGCGGCAATTGAAAATCCTGCCAAATATAAGTTATTCTGTTTCTGAGTTAAAAAATGTCCAGAGCATTGACATTTTTAGAAAAACACTAAAGAAAGTTTATGGTGAGAGTGCAAAAAACAAGATCTTAAAATTGATACACTGTGCTAAGGTTTTAGCAGCTGTTTTCCTAAATATTGCCCTGAAGTCTTTCTTTCAATCTTTAGCTATCATCTTTAGCGAGCAATGACCTGCCACTCCGATCCTCGTCCTGCAGAACGAATTTGCTTTCATTAAATCTGTTGCACCATTTTTCCCCCTGTAGACTCGACTTGAAAACTTGTTTGCAATTACACTAAACTTTCTTTGGTATTTTTTCCAAAATGTCTGTGGTCTGGACATTTTTTAACTCAGGAACCGAATAACACTCCGTATCTCATATTTGGCGGGATTTTCGATTGCCGCCACCATTTTGAATCGCTGTAGAAATAAGACGCGTGTCCGCAAGCAACCAGACTCGGCTCATACTCCGTCCGGTGGGGAAGTGAGTTGACTGCCACACACGCAATCACGGTGATGGGGGAACTATGCTAGGTGTAGTAAGCAAACATTCTTTACTTTCTGCAGGGGCGGCCCGTCAGTTTTTCAGCGCCCGTGCAAAGACCAAATTTTCCGCCCCCCGCCCCCCCCATCAACCATAACCTCCCTACCCAATAGTTCTGAGATAGACTGTCACTTGCGCGCCTCGCTCCCTCGCTTGTTGTTGCGTTCGCAATGTTTCTGGTTCCGTGCTATGCTGATCACCTGAAATGACAAGCTATGGAACACATTCAGATAAGAGACTTGTGTAGGTCAAAATCTTGATTTCATATATTATCGTCCTGGAAATGTATCCCGTTTCCAATCTTCCGCGCCACTAAACTTTTTGCCATAAAAAAATCAAAACCTCAAATAATTAAAAAATCTAAATTTTTAAAACAACAAATTTGCACACTTGTAGTCAACGTATCACAATAAACTGTATATCATAAAACAATTATGGGTTTCTTTATGAAAAATAATAAAACAAACCCTTAAAACTGAGTAGGAACGGTAAAGTGCATACTGATAACAGTACATCTGTTCTGAGCGTGGGAAAGATTTCGTCCAGGGTAACCAAAACAATAATCAAAACGCTGATCAAAACCGACCGCGATTCTGACGGTTCCTGGAATCTGTGAGGCTGAAGTTTGCGATGGATACAGCAAAGTTTGTTTAGAGTTATTTTCGTTTTTGAAAAAAACTAATGTTTTCTGGATATAATATTTGTTTATTGATGCTAATGTATAACACGTTTTTCAGTTACACGGACTCTATCTTCAAGTATTTAATCTTTGAGGTTTTGTGTAGCTATAAAGCTCGTTTTAGTTTTTTTACTCTGTGATATATTGAATCTTATCTTCTAAAAGTGTTTGGATCAATTAAGTTAATACCAATGACTCTAAAAACTCAAGTTGGGTGCAGACATGTTTTTTTCGTTATTACTATACTGTGATATACTGTCGCAACTTATTTAAAGTATTGCCAGTTTGTTAAGATATACAGATGATTAGTCAATTAACCACGACCAGAGCTCAAATAATCTTAATCTGTAGGGAGGAGAAGTATATGTTCAATTCTTAACATTTCCTACTCCATCTCCAATTCTCCGAAATGTCTCAGTTGATAAATGACAACTTGGTTGAAATGGTTAGTAAACAGACGGAACGATAAACCATAATTTTCAAAGTAAGCTAAACAAGTGGATGTTACAAGTAACGACGCAAGGGGGCGCCAAAATTTGAGGAGGGTGCATCATATTTCCCCCTTATTTCATATAATACTAAACTCTCAAAAAATACTAAATAATACTATAATACTAAATTTATTCAAACCAATCAGAATGCCCTGAAGTTGTCACAAACCGATAGAGGTCAAAACAACTGCTCGTTTTGGAATAGAGGGGAGCAGACGCTGTATTATGTGATATGTAAATTTTATGTTAAGTATGGTGAAGGTACATAATATGGTGAATACTCATAACTTTCCATCAAGTATTGCTTTTCAACAACTTATAATACTAATATACATCAATTTACAAAATCAGTTTTTTTTACAAAATACTTTATGTTAGCGCTATGGCCTATGCCGCCCACCCCGCACCAGGTGGCGTACCGACGGGGAGGTGTGGGGCGCGGTCCGCCCCAGGCCCCGCTTTGTCATAGGCCCCCAAATTTTGAAAAATTTTCGAAAGTCTGAGCGAGTATTTCCCGCCGATCTCTGGAGAATCGCTACCGATCTACTGTCGTATTTTCGGCTGTTATTACGTAGTAAATTCGTCATTTTTGGACAGTATTTTGTTTTCCGTCGACGTTTATAGCCGATATTACACGGCAAGGACGTTAATTCCAGATTATATAATCTGCAACGTCTTCAATTACGGCCGATAAAACGTGTTTTGGTCGCCATTTACACAGTTAGCTTGATTTTTATGTCCGATTCATGTGTAATACATAATGTTATGTATCGTAATTTTCGGCCGATTTTACCTGGTCCGATCGTCTTTGACGGCCATTTACTACGTGATTTGGCAGGTCACGATCGTCCAAAGATTGTTGGGAAATACTCGCTCAAACTTTGGAGTATTTTTCAAAACTTTGAGTTCATTTGACTATTTAAATACTGACATTTTGAGTACTCGCACGCCCCTAATACATCGTATTATATATGAATAGGCATTCCTCTTCAGCTCCTAATGTATATATAGGCCCCTACAAATACATCCGCCGCCCCAGGCCCCCAACTACGACGGTACGCCACCGATCCCATGACCCGTTATGAGCGCCAAGCGCCGCCCCCCCAAAAGCGCCGCGCCCCGCGCGCCCCGTGCTGGAGCACGGCTCGCACTGCCCTAGAGCCGGTACTGACTTTCTGGATGACCCTCGTATACCAAACTACTGCTAAGAAGTGTATTTTTTCCTAACATCAGTCATGCATTCAAATTACATTTCCAGCCTCACACTGGACATACATCTCTTAAGGTTCATGTTTGTTATAATTGTTATTGAAAAGTTAAATAAAAACTGAAGTGGACTTTTTAATATACTGTGCTATATATATTACTCTACAAATTTTGATCAGAAAGTGTTGTCTCACAAAACACAGCAGTTTAAAATTGTAAGATGAAAATAAGTTGCTAACTTTATTTTTTGTAATCTATAAAGAAGATGTCGTGGTTACTATAGTGATTAAGGTTTGGGGTTTAAAATCTCCGTTCATTATGATATTTTTAATTTTGAAATGTGTATTTAGTTGTATTTAATTATTTTGCATCAAACAATTTCAATTATAGTTTTTAGTTTTTGATGTTGCGATTGATAGAGATAAAATATCAATTAGATTACAGTAGATTATTTTATGGTTTGTAAGATTTCAGGTGGATTGCTGGGGTTGTTTCTGCTTCAGGAGTACTGGTGTACAGTCAGTACAGGTGTATGTATGGTGTATAGTCGATGCCACCAGTCATCACACTTACACTACTCGGAATGTCGGTAATGCAGTGCGTAGTTCAATACAACACCACCAGTCATCGCTACACGTAGTGTCGGTAATAAAGTGCGAAGTTCACTCCAACACTACCAGTCAGCGCCAGCAGTCTGTTTACAATAAATACTTACATCAAATGTTCATTATCACCTTAGACATGTAATCATCTCCGAGACGATATTTCAACAATAAAACATGAACTTAATTTACATTTGAAAATGTTGTCATATTAAATAAAAATACCCCAGTCGCAGCAAAACTGCGTACTCAGCGAATGTCTATTGAATATATAATATACTGTATATGTCTTAATAACAAATTAAGCCACTTACAAGGATTCATAAGGAATATATTAAATACCCCCGTAGCAGCAAACCTGCGTACTCAGGGAATTTCCAATGCGTGTGTATATGTTTCTCACTACCACATAAAGCCACTCACCCAGTTTCATAAAAATACACGAATAAATAAGTGATATGTATATAGTATTTTATTTATCCTCCATAAGAATAACATTGAAAGCTGAGTACGCAGGTTTGCTGCAACAAGGAACACAAAAGATGTGTTTTTTATGAAATTATCAATATAACTTAACCAGTCGAAGCTGCATACCAAATTTTATTAATTTATGTTCATAATTAAGGGAGATATTACATTTCACTTATTCTTCATATGAATAACATGGGGGCTGAGTATGCAGGTTTGCTGCTGCGAGGAAAATCTGCAAAAAATTATTTGTTCGAGCAAATATCAATATACGAGTATTAGGTGATGCCACATGCCAAGTTTAATCAAAATTAATTCATAAATAATCGAGATATCATATTTTAATTATTCTCCATAGTAAAATTGGACAACGTACTGTGTTTAGCATTTTGAAAATCTCTGCAACGGTTGGACGTAGAATCACAATTTAAATACCAAAATGATTGTTTTCTAGAGCTGAACTGATTGGTAAATCAAATGTGAGGTTTACATTAAAATTAACTGAGGAAAAGCTAAAAATGTTTTTCCATAAGATTAACATGGAAGATTTTATGAATACGATTTTTTTATTTTCTCCGGCTCCGCAACTACGTAACCTATGTTAATGATTCAAAATACCGTATTTTTTAAGTTCTATAAAATGCTCGAAACCAAAATAAAGTGTTTTAATATTTGTAGGGTGAAAAATTAAAAATACCCCCGTAGCAGCAAACCTGCATACTCAGCAAATTTCCAATCCATATAAATGTATCTTAATACTACATAAAGTCACATACCAAGTTTCATCAATATATATTCATAAATAAACGATTTATGACATTTTAATTATTCTCCATAAGAATAACAGTGCGGCTGAGTATGCAGGTTTGCTGAAGAAAGGAACACAAAAGTTTTTTTTTATACAAATATCAATACAACTCATGTAGGCAAAGCCACATACCAAATTTTAATTAATTTATGTTCATAATTAAGGGAGATAACACGTTACTTATTCTCCATAATAATAACATGGGGGCTGAGTACGCAGGTTTGCTGCTACGGGAACTATCGGCCAACCAATTTTTTTAGTACAAATATCAACAGACCACAACGATATGAAGCAATATACCAAGTTTCATCAGGATAAGTTGATAAATAAGCGAGATTACAGTTTGTCTTATTCTCCATAAGAGTAACATTGGACAACGTACTGTGTTTAGCTCTTTCAATATCTCTGTAAAAATTTAACGTAGAGCAATGATTAAAACACCAAATTGTGCGTCTTTTTAAGCTGATTCCAATGGAAAAAAACTAAAATTTGACTTTTTCAAAAAATATATGTAAGAAACTCAAAAAATCCATTTTTGGGGTACAAACCCCCCCCCCCAAAAAAAAACCTTCGGATAGGTCGATCTGTCTGGTTTTCGAACTTAAAGTCATAAATGCTGCTTTACACGTTTATACTAAATCTCTTCAAAATCAGATTATATTTAAGAGAGTTATCGTGATCACGGACACACACACACATATATATATACATATATATACATACATATATATATATATATATATATATATATATATATATATATATATATATATATAGTTTTGAACGAATGGTGTTTTTGGCATCTGGGGACCTCAAAACGAAAAGTTATCATGGTCCCGGGCCTAGGCCTTACCAGGCCGACTACGGTAATAGCTTCTTCCCTATATGGGAAAGTAATAGCTTCTTCCTTATAGGGGAAATAGTTGGAAATTCGCTAAAACTGAGTTTTGGAAATTTGTAAACCCCAATAAAACCCCTTTCCCATGGTCCGATTTTTCTGGTTTTCGAACTTAATGTCATGAATGTCACTTGACACGTTTGAGCCAAATTTCATTAAAATCAGACGCTTTTACTCAAGTTATCGTGTTAACGGACACACACACACACACATATATATATATATATATATATATATATATATATATATATATATATATATATATATATATATATATATATATATATATATAAAAGCAAAAATCTCCTATGGAGAAGAAGCTATTACCGTAGTCGGCATGGTAAGACCTAGGCCCGGGACCATGATAACTTTTCGTTTTGAGATCCCCAGACCGTAAAAACACCATTCGTTCGAAACTGTATATATGTGTCCGTGAGCACGACAACTCTCGTAATAATGATCCGATTTTGATGAAATTTAACGTGTAAAGCAACATTCATGACTAAGTTTGAAAACCAGCCAGATCGCTCCATCCGAAGGGATATTTTGTGGGGGTTTTGTACCCCAAAAATGGGTTTTTGAATTTTTTACATACAATTTTTGAAAAAGTAAAATATTGTGTTTTACTATTGGTTTCAGTTGAAAAAAACACACAATTTGTTATTTTTATCATTCCTCTACGTCAATTGGTTACCGAGATACTGAAAGTGCTAAACACAGTACGTTGTCTTATGTTATTCTTATTGAGAAAATAAAAAATGTTTAAATGTATCTCGCTTATTTATGAACGTATACTGACGAAACTTGGTATAAGGCTTCATCTGGTTGTGGTCTATTGATATTTGCTCAAAAAAGATTTTTTGCAAAAGGCTCCCGTAGCAGCAAACCTGCATACTCAGCCCCCATGTTATTCTTATGGAGATTAATTGAATGCTTTGTCTCCCTTTATGAACATAAATTAATAAAAACTGGTATACGAGTTCTCCTAGTTGAGTTATATTGATATTAGCATAAAATCTCATTTTTGTGTTCCTTGTTGCAGAAAACCTGCGTACTCAGCCCCAATAACAAAAACGCAGAACGTGTGTTAACGTGTGTTTGGAGAATAATTAAAATTGTATATACAGCTTATTTGTGAATATATCTGTATGAAACTTGGTCAGTGGCTTGATGTAGTATTAAGACATTTATAACTCCATTGAAAATTCGCTGAGGATGCAGGTTTGCTGCGACGGGTATGTATATATATATATATATATATATATATATATATATATATACAGGGTGAGTTTTAAAGAGTCCACCCCCACTTTTTTCTATATGTCTTAAGATATCGGACTCCGGACCACCCCCGATCATTGTTGACAAACTTATACTTCATTTTGACTTAGTTAATATTTTTGGCCGTCATCTTGGATCCGCAATATTGGATTAAACTATTTATTTTTAAATGGAAAGATGGGGTTGTAACCCATCATCCAGAAGTAATTGTTTACAGGGAACACAATGCCGCAATCCGTTTTTAAAATCACTATCCGTTCTCAAGATATTGGCCAGTTTAAATAAATGATTTTTGGAGAGAGTTTTAAAGGGCCCAACCTTAAAACATGCCCATATTGTCATCATTACATCAAATAATTACCATGAACTAAATTAATTATGACCAAATTTAAATGTTCAGCCGCCATCTTGTATCCGCCATTTTGGAATAAGATAATTTATAAAAATTTAAAAGTAGGGTTGTGACCCATTATTTCCAACGGTTTATCCACGCTGAAATCAATACCGCAATCTGTTTTCAAATATCACCTTTCGTTTTCATGATATTGTCACTTTTTGAAGTGTTAAACATAAATCTTTCTATATCAGGAAAATGAAAGATGATATTTGAAAATAGATTGCGGTATTGATTTCAGCGTGGAATAATTGTTGGAAATGATGGGTCAAAACCATACTTTTACATACAAAAATACCCCCGTCGCAGCAAACCTGCATACTCAGCGAATTTCCAATGAATATATATGTCTTAATAACACATTAAGCCTCTTACCAGGATTCATAAGAAATATATTCATAAATAAGCGATATTTAAAATTATTCATTATTCTCCATAAGAATAACATTAGGGATGAGTACGCAGGTTTGCTGCAACAAGGAACACAAAATAATATGTTTTCATGCAAATATCAGTAGAAATCATTTAAGTGAAGTCACATACCAAGTTTCATCCATATACATTCATAAATAAGCGATATAGGTATAACATTTTTATTACTCTCCATAAGAATAACATGGGGACCGAGTACCTAGGTTTGCTGCTACAGGAACCATAGGCGAAAAATTGATTTGTTGTACAAACAACAACAAACCACAACCAGATGAAGCGATATACCAAGTTTTGTCAGTTTATGTTCATAAATAACTAAGATATAAAATTGTTCTTTTTCTCCATAAGAATAACATTGGACAACGTACTGCGTTTAGCACTTTCAATATCTCAGTAACCAATTGACGTAGAGCAATGATAAAAACACCAAATTGTTTGTTATTTTAAGCTGAATTCAATGGTATAAATTAAAATTGTATTTAAATAACAATTACATGTGAAAACCCCAAAAAACACATTTTTGGGGTACAAAACCCCCCCCAAAACCCCCCTTAAGGTGGTGCGATTTGTCTGGTTTTCGAACTCGTTCAAATAAATGGTACTTTACATATTTGTACCAAATTTCATTAAGATCGGACCTTTTTTACGAGAGTTATCGTGCTTACGGACACACACACACATATATATATATATATATATATATATATACATATATACAAATTTGAACGAATGGTGTTTTTGGCTTCTGGGGACCTCAAAAAAAAGTTATCATGGTCTCGGGCTTAAGTCTTACCATGAGACCTACGGTAATAGCTTCTTCCCTATAGGGGAAATTCGCTAAAATCGTACCTATTCCAAAATGGTGGATCCAAGATGGCGGCCGAAAATTTAAATGGTCAAAATGAAGCAAATGCCACTCAACAATGATTGGTAGTTGTTCATGGTCATTATTTGATGTAATGATGAGAATATGGGCATGTTTTAAGGTTGGGCCCTTTAAAATTCTCTCCAAAATTCATTTATTTAACTGGCCAATATCTTGAGATCGGATAGTGATTTTCAAAAACGGATTGCGGCATTGTGTTCACCATAAAAAAGTACTTCAGTAAGATGGATCACAATCCTACCTTTACTATTTATTTAAAAATAAATAGTTGAATCCAATATGGAGGATCTAAGATGGCGGCCAAAAATATCATCTAAGTCAAAATGAAGTATAAGTTGGTCAACAGTGATCGAGGGTGGTCCGGAGTCGACATCTTAAGAAATGTAGAAAAAAGTAAGGGGGAGGGCTCCCCCGAGCAAAGCTCGGTCCCCAGGTAGGTCTACTTTTTATATAACAATGATACAACTAACCGTAACCTTAATTTAGATATCAACTTTATTATTTTTTATTTTTGAAAGATTTATAACAGTACCAATAGATACGGGAGTGGGCCTCTTAGGGTTAATAGGTGTGAGTTACGTAACGTTGATCCAAACCCCCTCCCCCACGTAACGCAGCATAACGCTCCGCCACCCCCTTCCCCCCTTAAGTGCGTTACGTAATATGTATATGGCCCATAAGAGCGAATTAGCCTCACTCGTTTGTCTAATTTTCAGAACGTTGCACTTCCTTCAATAACAAAAATGTGTGAAGAATCATTAACAAGTCTGTTTTAAAAGAAAAAGTATACATGTCTACGTTTTCATATCACGAGACCCATCTACTTTCAAAACGTTTAAAAACTATTGTGGCTGGATGAAGACACTAATCCTGTTTTGTTAAGTAATAGTTCAAATTAAAAATATAATTCTGACGAAAGCCTAGATCTTCTTAGATTAGGTTAAGTCGGACATTTTTGGAAATCTTCAAAAGTTCGAAGAGAGAAACGTTAAAATAGCAAAATCCAAACGAATGATTTTTGTTATACCATTTATATATTTAATATTTTAAATGTTTGCAGTTATCTATGTAATCTAAATAACCATTTGTATGTTTGTTACAAAACTAGCGTTTTAACTTTGTTATTATATAATTTAAGCTATACAAAAACCATACCATACCAAAAATAAAGTCTACAATACAGGCTCTGAGATTCATTCTAATTAACCTTATAATCTCTCAGTTTTATCGGTGGAACGTTGTTTGAGAAACATTATAACTACTATAATTAATTGTTAATTTTTTATTTAGAAGCTAAATCCCGTTCGTTTTGTGCACTGCAGGTTCTTACAAATTTGAATTCTAAGGAACGGCGGGAAACGCGTATGAAAATTATGACAGCTACTACACCTAGAATGGTCTGCGAGTTGTAACACATTAAGACGGAAAACTTGTGAAAAATGAATGGGTGAACTGTATATCTCGCGATAAAATAATTCCTACTGTTCTCTACTACAACTTCGTAACCATTTTAATACAGGAGATTCCTTAGTCCACTCTACAAGGGCAATTTTGTGTGGAACTACTTTTTGCGAGCGGCGGCGGCGGAGTAGTTTGTCGTCGGCTGCCGCACATCACTGGAACGGAAAG
This sequence comes from Allygus modestus, assembly GCA_963675035.1. Lineage (NCBI taxonomy): Eukaryota > Metazoa > Arthropoda > Insecta > Hemiptera > Cicadellidae > Allygus > Allygus modestus. The sequence continues at coordinate 82,790,396 of OY776112.1, read as the reverse complement.
GTGCCGAGCCGAGCGTCGTGTTTAGTGTTCGCGAGGAAACGGCCGTGCGAGTGTTCGTGTCGTTTGTTCGTGTGCTGTGTTGCCCTGTGTTGATGTGTTGTGTCTCTTGAGTACAGGAATACACCCCAACTATCCGGTGAGTAGTGTTATCTCTGTGAGCTCGTTGTAATAACCCAACCCGCCCCTAGCCTAGCAGTGTCACTTTGCTTTTATTTGTTTACATCCCGCCGCCCCTAGTAAAAGCGGAATGTTTATTTCCGTCGCTACTGTTTCAAATGCGTACTTTTCAACACAGTCGCTCTGTAAGAATAATATTCGTAAATATAAGTTTGCCCAACATTTTGGCACCCCGCGTCGAGGTTGGTGCCCTCGCTAAGGGAGGTTATTGATTTTATAAACTGTGCGTGCGTACCAGCTCCCTTACTGGGTTTACTCTAATTATAAACATTCCTGTACCAATTCTAGGGTTTACCTGTGCAGTATACATTAATTCACTGTACAAATTTGCGTTGCGCTTAGCCGTTGAATGGTGCACTTGATATCGATCACGACCACCGTTCTCAAGTCTCCCATCGTTCACCACCCCCTGTTGTTTTTTTTTTGCGAGATTGGAGCTGACAGATACTCGTAGATTTTCAAAAAATAGTCCGAATTGATTTATTTACTGGGTAACCTGAGCGTGTTAAAGTTTTGGTGGTAAACTATCATAAACCGTTTTAATTTAAAATCGTTGTGCCCCACCCCTGAAGCTGAGGCGCTATTTGACTTTGTCAACCTACGATGATGTTACGTGGGCCACCAATGAATAAACATACGAGTGGTTATGAATTTGGAATCGGAACAAGTAATTGGAACTACAGTACGGTACCGTACTAAATTTCTTGTAAATTGTAGCCCAATATAATTTTAAGGCCCATACAAAGTAACTTGCCTGTTTTTTTTTGCAATAGCTAACTTAAGTGGCTAAGTTTGTGTATGTCAAAGTTGGTAGCCTATATTGGATAAACTTATTTAATAGAAATTGGAATTGAATGAAAATTAATATTGTGTCAACAATTTTGATATAGCCTATACACATTCAAGTTACGGTGGTACTGTTACTACAGATAATTTTTGTTGTATTTAGCCTATATAGTTAAAAAATATAAAGTTTCTAATAAAAAAAAAACGATAAAAGGTCTTAGCCAACTGCTGACACTGCTTCATAGTACTAAATGAAATAATTTTAGTATAGAGCAAAATTGAATGACAACATTGTAAAATTTACAATATACCGTATTTTCAGTGTCCAGGGGGTATAGTGTTTTACTGAACTTTTGTTTTAAATATATCAATTTTGTTTTCTTACTGTCTTAAAATCTTCTTTCATTTATTATTTTATTATTACCAGCTGAGTGTCAATTTTAACGTTTATTTTAATTTGCTTTATTTTGTTGTCCTGAAAAATATTAGTTGTACACATCTCAAGATGAAAGTTTTATTTGGTTTCTACCTCGCTGTTCGTTGTTTAACTATTGGTCCTCAGATTTCCCCCCATGATAACCTATATACATGTAGAATGGTAATCTTTAACGATGCATACAGTTTATATTTTTGGACTCTACAATCAGGTCCGCTTTGATTTGCCCTCTGTATTGTTACTGTGTCTGCGCCCTCGTGCTCATACCGATTATCAACTTCATAAACGAGTTTTTTCAGTAGAAAATCAGTTGTATATTTTACAAAATAAACAAATTAATTGTACAATATCGCCAAAATAGCACCAGTTAGGTCTTTAGTGTTGTTTAACTGGTTTGTAAAATGTAAACTATCAGGTAATAAGTGTCCCCACTTTTCAATCAAAAGCTGCAATTACTTGTTTCCGGCGGATTTCCGGCTCGCCGGTTTTTAATCAGTGCCAACCGCCAGGAAAGTTGAGAGAAAACCCGAGTTTTTATTCTTGCAACGACAATATTATATTGATTATTAATTTATCTTAAAGTTCTGTTAGATACAATTAGGTTGACACAAAAACGAGGTAAAATTTTCAAGTCCTTGTAGTCCTACTGCAGAATTTACTAACATTTTCAAAACAAGGCGTCAATGTACGGTAGTTTGTAAAATTATATCTACTGTACTACGTCCCCACCACTAACCTCCAGGGTCATTCGTTTCTTTGATTTAGAACGAAGTTTCTGATACCTTATGCGTTATTATTTTAAAACATAAATAGCCTTGTCCTTCCCCCTATTTCTCTGAATATTTTCTACGTAAATCCCTCACAGATTTGTAGAGAGGGTAAGGAAACAAAAGTAAGAACGAAATTCGAACACATATATAAATAGACTAGCAGTTTCCCGGCGCGCGTTGCTGCGCCCAAATTAAGTTGTTTACTAATTGCAGCTGTTAATTTTGTAAACACTAAATTTCTAAAACCTGACACTGCACCCTTGTATGCCCTCTGGGTCGGAGCCCTTTGGACAGATTTGCACCAAACTTCACACAAACCATCCTTGAATAATGCTTAATAATGCCTGAAAGTTTTATTACAATCTGTCGAGCGGTTTCGGAGTCCATAGGCTACATATATATATACATACATACTTCCTCTTTTATATATTTAGATAGGCGTACCGGTAATGGTAATGCGTTTTGTCTAGTTAGGTGGACTAGTTTTTCAATAGGCCTAAAATTATCCAACATAAATGCCTGTTATCAATGTAGCACATATAATAATGAATTAATGACATTAATTCTTTATTCATCTCAAAAATCTATTTATTATTATAAGATTATCTATTATTATTATTATCTATTTAAATATAAGCAAACTTATACTACAAAAATTGCATCGTAAAAATATAAATGAATTATATATATTATTTTTATAGTATTTTATTGTCACTGCTTGTCACCATAAACCGAGAAAATTACGATTTCAAATTCAAGCTATCAACTTAACTTAAATGTTACAAACTAGGCCTACATCATCTCAGTATTACCGGTAACGTACTATAATTTATACTAGCTTTGCCAAACAGCTTCAATTGTTTACCTGATTTCAGTTGTGTAGTCAGATAAAATCACATAGGAAGCTGATTACATTTAAATATTCCTAAATGTATCTATTTTTAGATGACATTTTTATTAAAATGAGGCTAATGACCTTAGGAGACGTTGTATCGAAAGCCTAATTCTTTCAACTTTCTCACCGAGATCTCATTCATATATATTGTTGTCATATATAGCATATATAGCGGTATATTTATTCATTAGGTCATATTAACACATTTAAACAGATAGATGTAAATGATGAAAAAGAAGTTTTTTGCGAATTTTCGTTTATATATTGTAACGTTGTAACGTGTATATTGTAACGTTTTCAAGCAGTAAAGGAGAAAGAATGGAATTTGAACAGTAATAATAAATAAAAAAAAAACAAATATTTTACATCTGACTTTTAAAAACTGAAACATGTGATTTTAGGTACAGGTAAAAAATATAATTTAAACTAAAGTGAAACATCAGCTGAGATGAACCATTTTAGACCAACTGATTTGCCAATTCAGAATTTCTTAATATCAGTTGGTTAGATTTGGGATTTTGATGGGGTTTAATTTTGTGAAGGGCTTTAAGTTCATAGAACCCTTAAACATTTTCGCTGTGGTGAGTTGCATGATTGTAAATTTGTTTTAGTTTGTCGCAATGTACCACATCAAAACGGTGGCCAGTCATACGGACCCGCAAGGAATTCGATGTTTGTTGGATGATTGGCTATCACCGTTTTGATGTGGTACCGGTACATAAAGACAAACGAAAATAAATTTAAAATCATGCAACTCACCACAACGAAAATGTTGAAGGGTGCTATGAACTTAAAGCCCTTCACAAAATTAAACCACATCAAAATCCCAAATCTAACCAACCGATATTAAGAAATTCTGAATTGGCAAATCAGTTGGTATTGAAGACCAAGGTTTCTTCTGGTTTAAATCTCAGCTAATTTTTCTTAAGTCTAAAATGATTTTACTCAGCTGATTTTTTACTTTAATTTAAATTATATTTTTTTACCTGTACCTAAAATCAGTTTTAGTTTTAGTTTTTAAAAGTCAGATGTAAAATATTTGTTTATTTTGATTTATTTGCTGTTCAAATTCTATTCTTTCTCCTTTATTGCTTGACAACGTTTGTATTGCAAACGAAAATTCGCAAAAAACTTCTTTTTCATAATTTACATCTATCTGGAATAAAAAAGTGTACATTTTCAGATTTTTCATTTGTGAAATTATATATTGTAACTGCAAATATTTCTGTTAGGCTAACTAATATATACACTACGGTGTTTGAAGCTGAGGCTCTATTTCATATACAACAAGACTGCAAACGTAAATATTCCTGTTTTAACCACAACATTTTGCTTGTACGAAAAAATACCGGATAAAATATAACTTAGCCATTTTTACTGATACTTACGTTTGAACATTTTACAAAAATCCTTAGTATCGTTGTAGGTATGGTGCACCAAGTAATTTTTAGGTTATAGGAAATAAAGAACTGTGGTAGTCAGTTGAGAGGACTAAATACCGTTGTGTTTATTTAGAAAATCATTTAAGATGTTGGAATAATAATCATATAGAAGTTACAATTATTAGGCCTACCAGTAATCAATTGAATGCAATGCGCCTTTTTTAAAGGGAATAAATAGGTCTACCAAGAATTTTAGTTAAGAGATCATAATTATTCGTAAAAAGTTAAAAATAAGAGAGGAGAAACCTGGTAAAATGGGACCACTTATAGACTACCACTAGTCACGCATTAGATTGGTCTTGTCATTTCAGTTTTATTCATTTTAGTTTGAGTAGCCATACTTGTACGGAGCTAATCTGGTTTACCTTTGCTTGGAGGAAAATTAAATATTGATATTTGACCACGTGAGCGTTACTTTGACTTTGACTGGTTGTTGTTTATCAGCTGTTAATTGTCACTGTCTTCCCCTATACTATATTATATACCATTGACTATAATTTCTATAATTAATAAGTATGTGGAGAAATCATTATTTTCGTCATCATTTGAGAACTTGAGTTATCGGAGGTAAATATTTGTTTTGGTGTTCCCTGAATCTAACATGAGGTGATGTCTGTCTGTCGATCTGTAACTGTAAAGATTTGTACATTCCTAGAGACCAGACCGATGGCCTATTTTGATACAATTTGGCATCTAAATGTTTTTTCCCATTTTCGTATTTTTAAGAGTACGGTACCCTAATTATTCCCTAAGAAAGGTTAAAATTTATAAAAAAAACTGCTCTAACGATTTTGATCAAACTTTGGTGGCATAGCGCTTTAGAGGTCCCTAACAAAATTATACTATCCGCATTTCTGGGAAAATTCGGGGTGAAACATTATATGGTTTTCAAGTTTGAAAATAAAAAAATCATTTTTTTCATTTTGCCAAAAATTCTTATCAGAATTTAAATGAGCTTAAAAACAAAATCAGTATCTTGAATCAATAATCTACAGTTAAAATGGTTACAGATAAAAAATTGAAATTTGCAATTAGTCCGGTACTTTGTCCGATATTATTCTTTTGTGCAGACTCGAGACATTTTCACTTCTCTTATTTACAGATCAATTTAATTAAAACTTGGTATAAGTTGAACTAACATTGACCAGTTGAGGTTATTCGGAGTTGCCACCTTGGGGGTGGAGAGGGAATTTCCCCCTTAAAACTACTGTGTGTACAACATTATTCTGTAATTCTCCCCAAAAAGAGATATGGTGAACACTTCTGACAGAATAGTTTACTGGCCTAGACGGTTTCTATATAGGCTACACTACATCTTTATCTATATTTTAAAAATTTAGTAAAAAAAATGTATAGTACTGTAGTACTATTGTAAAGAAATTTATTGGTTAAAAGAGGATTAAAGGGAAATGGTATATGTGCAAATTATATAATATCAATTAGGCCTAAATTACTACCTATGTAAAACTCTATAAACCCGATGATAACATTTCAAATTTTTAAATTATATTTCCAGTAAAACCTTATTTTCCTTCGGTTATATGGATTTTTTAATAATCGATTTATTATGCTCTTTTTATCTAAGATTATGCACATAATCTGAGATCCATTTTGCATTCAGCCCACTTCGTAAGGCGGCTCTATTTATGGTGCTGTACATGGTGTTCGAAATTGGAGCAAAGGTGGATTATGCTGTGCTTCTTTCTGGTGTTATGGTTAGGTTGGCCCTTGTGAATTACTAAACATGACAATTTTACCAATGTACATTCGGTGCGATTTGATACCTGTTTTGTATGCAGGTAGAAAACCAATACCGTACGTGTATCCACGGTAATGCAAGGACATAAATCACAGCTGATCGCTCTGTATGCGTGTGAGCGGGCGTGCGTGAGCTGGCACGGTAGCCGGGGCGGCACGGGGCGCGCGTCCGTGGTCGGAGCGTCGTAGAATGATGATGTGAGATGGCGCAGGCAGTGATAAGCCGGTCTATTAATGGCCCATCTGCCGTTCGCTCGCACCTTGCTGTAGCTTAGGCCGTTCATTCCACCCAAGGTGTAGTTCGAGTGAGATACGTAGGTCTCTATAGTAGAGATATGTTTACGTTGGGCCTGACGCGTCAGCTGATAGTGTGATAGGTACAAGAATAACTTGACTGTAGCGATGAGAAAATTACTTGAGGTGATTTTTGACAGTTTTTTACGCCAGTGGAATTTATCCAGTTGATAGAGATGACAATGGTTCGAACTGCTCAGAGTTATGTGGGTGCCGCCGGGAATCGAACCCGTGACTTCTTGCATCGGAATCTAAGATGCCAAAGCTAGCGAGGCGCTCAATTGCGGAATTGAAGTATTTTGCGGTATTGCAAGTTAATCGGTAAAGATATTTTAATCGCCATTTTATAACATTAATTGTTTAAATTGCTATTAAAGATTATGATTATTTTATTATATTTAATCCAAATACCGTGGACTAGTTGGGCCGGTCAGGCCCAAGTGGTACTGAATTTTAAATTTTCCTGTAGGTATTAAATATTTCCACATGATAAATAAGGACATTGAAGCGGCATTATTGTTGGTGCCGTAGACTAGATATTTTCTAAATTGTCGGTACTTAAATAAAGCGAATAATTTGTATCAATACGGTATAGGTAAGTGATTAAAAATGAAAATGTAAAATTTGTATGACGCCGAGTGTGGCTGAATAGTTTTACAGCAGATGTGTATGTAAAAAGTTGAAGTAAAACATATTATACAAGTTAAAATTTTGTTAATCATCTTGGATGGTGCCCTTTTTCCTAAAAGCAATATTGATCGAGGACGTGTTTCTTTTGAAAAATCCTCTAATAAATTTACTTTTTTGATTCCGAGAGTTCAAAGTAATTCCGACGAGAGACTAATCCAATGCTGTAGACGAGTCACCACCGCAGGCCGTTGCTCCCCCGGCCACCTGTCTGTAGAGCACCGCCGCCGCGCTCCAGTGCGTGGGGCAAACAAGGCATATCTGTGCCCCTTTGTCGGCGCGACCCATCCGCCTTTAAAAAAAATAAGTAAATAAACTCCGTAAATTAAGTATACAACTTAAAAAGAAGTATCTCCGAACCTATGAGGCTGTACATGATCGGCAGATGTACCGATGTACCTAAGTGTTCAGTTAAGTTTCCAAAAACTTTATTTCCAGAAAAATTACTGTTAAGCCCTAATTCCTTGTGCTACGCATAGCACGCGCTGTCTAAACGGTTGCATTATTTATAACTGAGTGTTCAACTCAGTCATAGCGAGTCGTTATTGTAGTAGTGAGGTCATTAAGGTAGTTGTGTAACGGTCGTGTAATATTACTAGGTGTCCGGACTTTTACAAGCATCAAGAGTATATTATATTTTTAAAATTTCCGTAAAACACACACAACATAAATCATGCGCTCCGAAGTTATTTAAAAAAGATTATATTTATTTTGGCACCATTGTATCAGGTCGTTATTTATTAAAGTACAAAGCTTGTAGTTGATGTGTTAGTGTTCTGTGGTGGTTTGTAACGTGGAGGTGTTGTTGCAGGCTGGGCGGATGCAGTAGCGGCCGCTGAGATGTGGCCGATGATGTGGGTGGCCGCGGGCCTGTGGCTGTCGGCCGTGGTCGTAGCCTCCGCCGCGCGTCGCTCCGTCGACGTCATCCCCCACGACATCCACCCGGGGTACAGCATCAAGAAGTTCTGTAGCGACCAGTCGCTCAACTACAGACTGCTGGAGACCGGGTTCTCGCAGTTCTTCACCGTGCTGGAGGACGGTCTGGTGATGACGACGGCGGACCTGAGTCCTCTGGTCAACCGGCCGGTGAACCTCGTGGTGCTCGAGGAGACGCCCAACGCGACGGCGACGCACACGCTGCAGCTGTACGTGCTGGACAGGCGGGACATGCTGAGGTTCCCGCAGGACGCGTACGAGGGCGTGACGGTGAGGGAGAACGCGCCGGCGGGCACGGGAGTCGCCGGCCTGCCCGTGCTGGCGGTGCGGGGGGGCGGCGCGGGAGGGCTGCCAATCAAGTATACGATTATCGCGGGGAACGTGGACGACGCATTCGCTCTGAAAAACGTGGAATACACGAACAGTTCAGTGGGCGGAGTGACGTTAGTGACGAGGAAACCTCTGGACCGCGAGACCATCGCCGACTACACGCTGACGATCCAAGCGAGTGACGGCAAGGACATCGACAAGGCGGTGACGAAGGTTCAGGTCGGAGTGGAGGACGAGAACGACAACAGCCCCGTGTTCGGCCAGAGGGTGTACAGGTTCAGCGTGAGCGGGTTGAGGAACAGGGCCGTGAACGGGACGGAGTGGAAGAGGTTCGCCGCCGTGGGTAGGGTGTCGGCGACGGACGCGGACGGCGACAGAGTGGCGTACCGACTGGCGGTGCCCAGCGACCTGGTGGTGATAGTGCCGCAGACCGGGGACCTGCTGCTGGCCGGGGAGCCGCCCGAGTCCGCCGCGCAGGAGGGGTTCGAATGCGAGCTGACGGTGGAGGCGCACGACCTGAGGACGCCCAACAGAGTGTCGCAGTCGCCCGCTCAGGTCTGGCTGGAGCTGAACCCCTACGACGACGACCTCCAGAGTCTGGACTCGCCCCACAGGATATCCAAGAGGCGGGTGACCCGAGCGGTGAGGCCCACCAAGAGGATCGAGTTCACGGAGGCCGACGGCGAACAGGAGGGCAGAATCGTGTTTCAGCTGGAGAAAGAAACCGAGAGAGAAACCTTCAAGATCAGAGATGAAAATCCTTGGGTGACAGTGGAGCCTAACGGTGCCGTCAGGGTGAAGAAGAAGTGGGACTACGAGGAGCTGGGGCCGGAGAAGACGATCGACTTCTGGGTCACCATCACCAACGCCGCCTCTGGAGGTAAGGCTTTTTATAGTGGCATGTCGTGTTCCCGTGTGCATGGTTACAGTAGCGAAGGCGAGTTATCAGTGTGTTTTACAGTGGCCGAATATAGCCGAACCAGGTCGTGGAACGGAATTGATTCGGTATTATAATCAGAGCTGTTGACTAATACTAGTCCCCACATGAGCCGCTGAACGTGCGACCGAATCTATTGTGTCAGAGCGTCTAGAAAAATGGAAAAGTCGGAAACTTTTAATCTTATAATATCACAGTTAGGGACGTTGTTAAAATTACGAGAACAAAATCAACTGTATTACAAATTTGTGTAAATTTTAGCCGCTTTGTAAATTGGACCAGAAACGTTCCGGGCAGGGCAGTTCTGAAAGATAGACCAGCCGTTTGTCATGGCAACAAAAAAATATCCACGTCCTTATAAACCAATTAGGTACTTTTCTTAAACTGTAAGTCTATTTTCCAATTTAGATACATTTATATACACATAGGCTACTTGATTATCAATCTCCCACTCTTTTTACAAGTCGCTATTTTTCCGGCAAATTGCTCTTTTATCCTTAATCATTTCTGTTACGTGGCGAGTATACTATTCTCGACAAACAATAAAGATGCCGATTATGTTTTTGGCACAATTCACCATCTCAAGTACGTAAACTTTGTTAATTGTTACCGGAATTGGTAATAAGTTAAATATAGGTGATTAAATACTCTATTTATGTAATGATCCACTTCGATTTTCTCCATTAGTAAATCGGTAAAATCTGTAAATCTTTAAACGTTTCGTGGTTTTCCCTAAAATTATAGTAACGTTGTAATTGCGGCATTCAATTTTATTGTTTGGTTTCCCCCGAACGCTAAAATTACACATTTTTTCGACTCATATAATTCGTATATATGAGAGTCGTTACCACCGTAGTGGTCAAGGTGACGAACTCCGGAAAAATGGCAGCGGCCCTGTTGTGGGTTCGAATCCCAGTCTTAGTACGCATATTGTATCAGTACTGCACAACTCTTGTTGTAACGCCTCACCCCTTACTTTCCAGGACAAGTTTCACGCACAGATCTATCGCCTTGTAAATGGGCAAATGTAAGTCAAAATGAGGCTGCCAACCTCTAAAAAACATATTTGTGTACCCAACAGATCCGGCGCGGTAGTAGCCTCGCTCAGCCGACGCGTCTGTATCCGTAGCCTCGCAGCGGGGCGCAACAACAGCGGTGGGAACAACGTTTCCGGGGTGTTTCGACATCTGGCGCAGATCCATCACGTTTTCGTGGCCACGGATCCGCCTCGCAGCTCACGGCGCCCACATTGTCCCTCGTTTGCTCCAATTTCTTACCATTCATACACGCCCTTCCGGTCACATAATTTGTAAAAAAAGGCTAACTGAATTTGCATTCGTCACAAAAAAGTGAATTTTCGCCCAACGGTATTGATAATTATTTGAACTTATGTTATTCTATTTATTATGCAATGATTCTATCTACTTTTTCCAGTGGCAAGTCGGGGGAGGAAATTTATAATCCGTATGGAGAGGGGGATTTAAAATTTAAAATAGACATTTGAGAAGCTTGTCACCGGATTCTACCAGATTTTCCCATAAGGTTTTCCGTTAACCTTCACATCCCGTCAATCCTGAACAGATTATCCGATATAAGGTTTTCCGTTAACCTTCACATCCCGTCAATCCTGAACAGATTATGCGATATAAGGTTTTCTGTTAACCTTCACATCCCGTCAATCCTGAACAGATTATCCGATATTAGCTTTCAAGCCCATTCCTTCTCAACCGAATATCCGAAATTTAAGGTTCATGAAATAAAATTTATGGTTAAAAGAACAAAAACAAAATACGAGAAAAACATCCAGTGATACAGTGAGCAGAATTTCGTTATCACAAATAGTTCATCAATGATAAATCGTAAATATTGAATATTTTGGATATAACCTATTGAAATTTGATTGAACATTTGTGTTGTTGATATTTTGCCCATTAAATCACTAGATATTCGTTTGCTCTTTTGAGTGAGCCAAAAGTCAACGATATCGCTTAATCCGTTGAGGAGGGATGGACTTTGAAAGTTAACATTGGCCTGAGCTGGGAGAAACGCCATAAGTTTCGTGACTGCTGCCTCTTACGTCGCCGCAAACCGCTGATGTGCACCGGGCCTAAGAGGCAGCAGTCACGAAACTTATGGCGTCCGAGATGATCAAAAGTTATAGTTTATTAATATTACTGAACAGAGTGAGTACCTTCATCTTTATATACATTCCTGTAAGCGAAATTGTTAAGTAACAATTGAATGGCTCCCGCCAGTAACGTTGTAAGCGACAAAATGAAAATTTTTCAGGAAACGTAAAAAACAAATAACTGGAAAAATAACAATGGAATATATGTTTCTTTTGGTCACATATGTATTAAATAGTACAAGTGGCCATTAAAATAAATATTACAATAATATCTCTTGTAGTAATTAAGTTATGACCAAATACGTGATTTCAGAATTGCAAAAACGTTGTAAACGACAGTCGTTTACTACGTTTTTGTGACTTTTTAGGTTTGATGGCGGTTGCAACATTATTGGGTGGAAAAAGATAAGAGCTGTTATGTGTAGGAAATTGTATTAATACACTAATAAATACATATTGTACATATCCTAAAATGGAAAAGTCAAATATTTGCCTTAAACTTACAAGATAAAACCGGTTATAATCAATAAAAGTTAAAGATTAACCTTGAAACTACATTTATTTGATGGCAAAATTAACTAAACAAAAGACATAATGTATAACATTAAATTAAATAAAACACATTTCTTGTAAACAGCCTTGAGCCCTTTAATTTTTAAGCTTAAGACTTGTAACACTGGTAATGTTTTGTTTTATGATAAACAAGAGTTTTGGGCACTTGGTGGTTATAACGTTTCTGCACGTACTCACCTGCTAGCAGTTTTCGGGGTACAGGTTTGTTATTTTCACCGATGTAGGGTTCCCTGGCATTCCTGTTTATTTTTCAAACATTCCTGGACCAGTTTTTAATGTTAATTGGACGTTTTTTATTGCGTTTTAGCCAATTTATATCCGAGGGCAAAAGACTCGCCCGCGGTGGTGTTGCCATCCCGAACACATGCAACGTTACTGCACGGAGGGACCAAAAACTCGTGGTTTTCCACTGGTCCTAGTACTGCCAACTTAAAAGATAGCAACAAATGAATACCCTGCACTAGTTTAGGATGTCGTTTCCAACCTTACTGCATAGAAATCTTGATTTTGTGAAATTTGTCGCTTACAAAGTTACTGGCGGGAGCCATTCAATTGTGGGAGTTTGGCAAATCGCAGGATGATGGGAGACGGCTCAAATTGAAGGTATTGATCCCAGGGACTCGGGGAAAAATAGCAGTATTTATAATAAGTCACCAGCAAACGAGAAATAAATTAAAATATCCCCCACAAGAAAAGCATGGGGATTTAAAAATGTCTGCTTTGTTTACATAAAATCATGTGATTAAGTATCTTCTTTGTTTACGACTTAACATGTGTTCTCATTTATATTGTTTTATTTTTCTCTGCAAATAAAGAGTAAAAATAACAGGATTGGAGCAAGGTTAGGGTTTATCGCCCCTTCAAGCCACTAATTTTGTATAAGGAAGCAGGCGGTTTGTACAGTTCGTAAAATAAAACCTAGGTCTCATTACATCTATCGCTCACCCTAATTCGTTCTTTTAGACCCAACATTCATCCAATTTCACCAAGCTTACACCACTGACACGTGGTTTGGGATAAATTGGTCCTAATAATGTGTTTCCTTAGAAAGCAATTTGTTTGAAAATGTAATTTTAAAAATCCAAGCCCGCTCCACAAGATTGTGTCGGCGGAGATTGAGTCGGTCCCTTGATTCATATTCGTGTTAACTAAATAAATAGCCTCAAGCAGCGACAAATCTCAGGTGGGAGGTTTATCAAGGCGGAAGAGGGGGGGGCCAAGGGGTGTCAGGGGAAAGGTTAAAAATGTTGATTGATGTTTTCGTGGGCCACGGTGCCTCGTCAAAGGGCGGCGGGGTGGAGCTGTTGGGCGGTTGGGCGGCTGGTCTCGCACGCGTACAAAACTGCTGGATAATTACATTACAGTAAACATGGAACTGGATTAATCGCTTTGCTATCAAAAAATAACTTTGTTTACACGTGTAACTTGTTAAAAAGGTTAAACTGACAAATTAAGGTGTCGACTTAAGCTGTGTTAAGATGTCCGAGAAGAAAGAAACATAATTTACTTAAATTACACCTATTCTGATAGTACACTTTTTAGTAGGCTACTACAATTTATATTTATTGCAGTGATGTAACCGCTATGATGTTCCATCATGCGTCTCGTGCATTAAATGTTCGATTAGCAGAATTTTTAATGTGCAACTAAATTTTCTTAGCTGCACTTAGTGTTATAAACTATTATTATCGTTTATCGGCCTATCCTATTGCACTAATAGTACCTCGATAAATTTCGTTCTTGCCAAAAAGTTCTGTTGGTCTAAAACGTAATGTATAAGAGAATGCCAAATCTAGACGTATATAATCATACAGTATATTTAATGTTGTAGTACTAAGTAACCTAAAAATGAATCTGTTTATTGGGATATTTGTAGTATTTATAACTTACTAAGATATGTTATACTATTGCAGTGCAACATAAGTATTAAAATCAATTGCCTACACGTAAATGATTTTGTAAAAATAAAAATAAACTGATTTCTATAGACATTTTCATTGATTAGCATTGTATCACAAGGCGGTTTAATCGAAACATTCCAATTTAAACTGTATGCATGTATGGTCTCTCTCTCCACAGTTTCATTGAAGAAGTTTGCAGTTTTATCTTCCCAGTCTCACTGCAGTTTGACCTTTGAGCACGAAAGCCTGGATTAATGTCCCGATTCAGCCAAACAGCTGTCGTTGTAGTTTCTGACATGTCGTTCGTTTTATCTACTCGTGGCATCATCTGCTTCTTTGTGCCTCTTGTATAAAACTTTAACGGGCAAATATGCTACCTTTCTATTCAAGAGTAGTTAATTGATAAGGTTTGACAGCTCATAATTGGTTTTAATAATTCGTTAGAGTGTCGTATAGCAAATTATCCTAAGCAACTGGAGAATGGGAGAAAATGCTAGAGTAATTGTCGTGGTTGGGGGTTTCTTGTATGTTTTCACTTAAAAAAAGGAAATAGTACAAACTTTGTTTATTAACAAAATGTTGATTATAGAGATCCACAACTACTGACTGCATTCACTAATCATTGTATTTATTTCTAAGTCAATTCAAATCAAACTTCGTTCAACTTTCATAGAATATTCGCTCGTATTTAAGGCGGACACATAAGTTATGTACAAATTAATAAGGAGCTGTACAGAAGTAAAATTTAATATTGAACAAATATTGTAAAATAAGAATGCCCAAATTAGGAAGATCCAAAATGCAACTTCCTTAAAAACAACTGCACCTTTATTTTGACACGTAAACGAATGTTTTGTGACGATCGGATAGGGAGTAACGGAGGCACAAAGTTAACATTAGCCGTGTGGAACAAATCTCCAAGAGGGCGTCTGACAACTTCCAGCGATGAAGCCTCTTTAAGTAGTAACAAAACCTATCCGAAATATTAAAAAATCCTATATATTAAAATACAAAATTAAAAATCTTCCGGAAGAACGTGTGTGTCTTCCACTTGACTGATTGACACGCGGGTTGTGTCAAATGAAAGGGAATAACCCCTCTATTTGCACATTTTACCTTAAATTTTGGTATCTGGGCAATAAATATTTAAAAAATTAAATTAAAATTTTTCTTATGCCAATTTAACATGGGGTAAAATTTAAACTTTGGGACTCCTTTGGTCAGTTCACTTGAGGTTTCCACTGAACCGTTTTACACGCGGGTTGTTTTAAATGAAAGATAAATCTCTCTATATTTGCACAATCTACTTTAATTTTTTAATAATTTCATATAGAATACAAAAAAATAACTTTTTAAATCCTATTTTATCACTATTTTAACTTTCTCTAACCAGCTGATTATTAAAACTATTGTGTATCTAAGAACAGACGAGTATAAAATGGAATCAGCTGGCTTATAGAAAATCAAAGATAATATTTTTCTCATATGTTGCAATTATTACGGTATTAATTGACACAGTCTACAATGTATACATAACCCTTTAAGTAGTGAATCCCTTTTTATTCATTTTTAGTTTCCCTCCTTGAGCTGAGAGTAAAAAATAGCGCTGATGTGGTATAGGCCTATTATTTCTCCGTGGCTCCATGGGGGGCTTCATTCGAGCCATCAAATGTCGAAACAACGTTTGTTTTGTAAACAATACATGAAAAATAAATCCAACAATTCGCAAAGGTTTCAGACCATGCGACTGGATTTAATATGTCCGTAAAAGCTATAAATCGATAAAAGTTGATTACGTCGAATTGTGGCTCTTTCATGTTCGGGGTGTTCAAAGAAAACTCCTTCAAGTTTGGCACGTGCATTTTTAATTTGATTACGGACATTCAAATTTAGCTTTTAGCGAATTTCCCCTATAGGGAAGAAGCTATTACCGTAGGTGGCATGGTAAGAGTTAAGCCCGAGACCATGATAACTTTTTGTCTTGAGGTCCCCAGATGTCAAAAACACTATTCGTTCAAATTTTTATATATATATATATATATATATATATATATATATATATATATATATCTATGTGTCCGTTACCGCGATAACTTTTGAAAGAAGCGCCCGATATTGATGAAATTTGGCGCACATGTGGAGAGTAACATTTATGACTTTAAGTTCGAAAACCAGATCGATCGGTCTACAGGAAGGGGGTTTTATGGGGGTTTTTAAATTTTCCAAAAATCAGTTTTTTGAACTTTTTACCCTAACATTAAAGAAAAACACTAAATTTTGGTTATAGCCATTTTATAGAGCTTAAAAAACAAACAATTCAATATTTTGAATCATTAAGCTAGGTTTAGTGGGCGTGGAGAAAAGTAAAAAAATGTGTCCATAAAATTTCCCATGTTAATCGTATGGGAATACGGTTTTTAGATTTTCCTCGGATAATTTCACTAAAAACTCCACATTTATTTCTCCAAATTAGTCTAGCCCTACAAAACAATCATTTTGGCGTTTTAATTGTTGTTTTACGTCCAACCGTTGTAGTGATATTCAAAGTGCTAAACACAGTACGTTGTCCAATGTTATCCTTATGGAAAATAAATAAAATGTTATAAATGTAATAAAATGTTTCGATTATTTATGTATGTATATGGTATGTGGCTTCAACTAGTTGTGGTGTATTGATATTTAGCACAAAAAAGTTGTTTGTTGATTTTTCCCGGTAGCAGCAAACCTGCATACTCGGCCCCTATGTTATTCATATGGAGAATAAGTAAAGTTTTATATCTCCCTTAGTTATGAACCTAAATTAATAAAACGTGGTATGTAGCTTCACCGGGTTAAGTTATATTGATAATTGCAAAAAAAAACACCCTAACTTATCTTCCTTGTTGCAGAAAACCTGCGTACTCAGCCCTAATGTTATTCTTATGGAGAATAAATAAAATGCTATTTATCACTTAAATAGCACAGGGTTCGTGGTTTTGGGGTTTAATGAATGTATTTTTATGAAACTTGGTAAGTGGCCGTAGGTAGTAGTGATACTCATATATATGCATTGGACATTCGCTGAGTACGCAGGTTTGATGCGACGGGGGTATTTAAATATAGAACAGCAAATCTAGATGTTCAAATTCGAGCAAATTGTTTTTCCATCTTGGTAATATCCAGCTCATACCGTCTTATTAGTTTACATTGAGATGCCATTCCAGAAGTTTTATTAAAACAGCTGATCTTTCTTCCGTACTGTTGTTAGTATCAACAGCTGTTGTTAAATGTTAAATTACATTTATTTATATTCTACCATAATATTAACATTGGAACTTTGAAAGCCCAGGGTCAAAGCCCTGAAGGTTGATGTCTTCCAAACCCCCAAAAGGCACATCTAGACGCCATGGACATTCAAATAACACACCAGCCATAATTTTAAACATAATAGTTTTGACGGTAGCCCGTTTCCGAAAATCACCTTATTTTTTATTAGATTTCTTATACAGATTTTTTACAAAGGATGAAAAATCCCATATGCTGGAATGCTGCAATCTATGAGGATAATCGTGAACTACCCTAGGAACTTATTTGCAATGCATACATAACCGAAAAAGTAGAGACACGCTTATGGAAAAACGATATATGGTGATAACTCCGCCCCCCAAACACCACAATTGCATATTTGACTCTATTCAGACCGAATTTAAGTGTTTACGGATACTATCAGCTGGCTAAAATATTTTGGCAGGAATCTATTTATTACTTTGTTTACAAACAAATATACTAATTTTGACATTTTTAAAGGTAAACAGCAGCGCGCGTGACGGGACCAAGGTGAATTAGTATCGAATACAAGTGTACCATCAAATATTCACCCTTAATCCGAACGTCGAATTTCTACGGGTCACCAACTAGACATTATAAATTCTACATATCGTAAACAAACTGACTACCTATAGCAACAAGTTTGCAAATAATGTACCGAACAATAGTAACTGATTGTAGGAAAAGGTTAATAGAAGTTATAAATATTTATTGTTTTTTTTTTATGAGTTGCTAGCGTTGCTGCACCCAAGAATTGTGTTGACAAATCTCCACTTTTAATATTCACATTACAACTCGCTACATAAATAAAAATCATCTGTTTCAATATTTTAAATTAGTCATCTGATGAAGTGATAACAGGTCTTTCCAACATAAGAGTAACATGGTAACTTTGACGTCCAGTGGGGGTGATGTGGGTGAAGTCTTGGAATTTGATTAATAGCTTTAAACCTTCCTAGGACCAGCACCAGTGACCATGCAAAGTTGCATTAACCTCGGTTGAGGAGCTTAGGAGTACAAAGGGAACAAATATAATTTACATACATACATGTAAACTTTTATGGATACAGATATCTCTTACAAAAATCCGAGAGTGGAATCAATTAGGGGAGTTTGTAGACTTGTTAGGGGATCGGGGGGAAGCGTACGTGTCCTGTAGGAACTCAGTACGGAGATAAATCAACGTAAGATAGGCGTACAATGTGCAAGTAAAGAACGGGGCGACGTCCTCGCATAGAGCTGGGGACAATGAGGTGCGAGAGTCGCATCATGCATGATAGATGCGTAATCACTCCCGCACACGCGCACGCACCGCCCCGGGCTCGGGCCTAATTAAAACAGCCACCCCAGTCGTAATGACTGAGCAGTGAGCAGGTGCCTCCCCCGTCTCAGCCCTTGTGATGCTCGACAACGGTTCATACGACACTTGCGAGACAAGCTTTTAACAAGGCGCTTTAGATGAGACTTTTAAACTCCGGTTCTAAAAACCACGGTAATTCTATTACAGTTTATTTTTTAAGCGGGGTATTATTCAAGTGCTGAGGGTTGACTCTGCGCGCTCTGTGTTTTGTTATATTTACAAACAATTTTTCACGAGTATATTAAATTACTGTTAGTTTTCCAGATGTTTTGTATAATGCCTGTTGCTTAAATATATTTAGGTCTCTTGTCGCCGTTATTTAATTTAGGGAGGATAGCGAATCCATTCATAAGCGTAATTAGAGTAAAAATAATTATATCGTGGATATTCATGCAGTACATATATGTACTATCTATACTATATGCTCTCCAAATTATGGGGGGATAAATACCCTCCCTCCTTGCCCCCTTAAATTACGCTTATGAAATTAGGAGCCAGAAAAATGTACGTATTAAAGCCCAAAATAAATTCAAGTAACCTGTATAAGAAACGTCACCTATAAAATCATGCCGTTCTGAAATGCTATCACGTCTTGTGTGATTTGAAAGTCCAACGACTCCAGCTATTTGAACAATTGGATAGAGTCGTAATTATTTAGGCCTAGCGAGATTCATTTTTGAAAAGGAGCATTCACTCTCCTAGGTAATTGCATGTTCGCAGGTATAGGTATTGGTATGAACGACGCAAGTATTTCAATTCTTTTTCAGATGTTATTGGTAAAAAACCATTGCAAGTTGTTAGTTTTTACAGCTAAAAGAGTTAGGCTTACAATAGCGTATTTTATTCTGAGTTATGGTGTGTGGGAATAATGTCGGGACTTTAAAATACCCCCGTCGCAGCAAACCTGCGTACTCAGCGAATTTCCTATGCATGAATTTATTTCTTACTACCACATAAAGCCACTTACTAAGTTTCATAAAAATACTTAAATAAATAACTGATATATAGCATTTTAGCGAATTTCCCCTATAGGGAAGAAGCTATTACCGTAGTCGGCATGGTAAGACCTAGGCCCGGGACCATGATAACTTTTCGTTTTGAGGTCCCCAGACCCCAAAAACACCATTCGTTCGAAACTGTATATATATATATATATATATATATATATATATATATATATATATATATGTGTCCGTGAGCACGATAACTCTCGTAAAAATTATCCGATTTTGATGAAATTTGGTATAAACGTGTAAAGCAACATTTATGACTTTAAGTTCGAAAACCAGCCAGATCGGCCTATCCGAAGGGGTATTTTGGGGGGGTTTTGTACCCCAAAAATGGGTTTTTTGAATTTTTTACATGTAATTTTGGAAATAGTCAAATTTTATTTTTTTCCATTGGATTCAGCTTAAAAAAACACACAATTTGGTATTTTGATCATTTCTCTATGTCAATTGGTTACCGAGATATTGAAAGTGCTAAACACAGTACGTTGTCTAATGTTATTCTTATGGAGGAAAATACAAATTTTATATCTCGCTTATTTATGAACGTATACTGACGAAACTTGGTATACGGCTTCATCTGGTTGTGGACCATTGATATTGGCTCAAAAAAACAAATTTTTACCAAAGACTCCCGTAGCAGCAAACCTGCGTATTCAGCCCCATGTTATTCTTATGGAGAATAAGTAACGTGTTATCTCCCTTCATTATGAAAATAAATTAATGAAATTTGGTATGTGGCTTTACCTTCATGAGTTATATTGATATTTGTATAAAACTCCATTTTTTGTGTTCCTTGCTTCAGCAAACCTGCATACTCAGCCGCCATGTTATTCTTATGGAGAATAATTAAAATGTCATAAATCGTTTATTTATGAATATATATTGATGAAACTTGGTATGTGGCTTTATGTGGTATTAAGATACATATATATATATGCATTGGAAATTCGCTGAGTACGCAGGTTTGCTGCTACGGGGGTATTATTTATTCTCCATAAGAATAACATTAGGATTGAGAACGCAGGTTTGCTGCAACAAGGACGATAAAAATATGTTTTTTTTGCAATTATCAATATAACTCAACCAGGTGAAGCTACATACCAAGTTTTAATGATTTATGTTCATAATTAAGGGAGATATAAAGCTTTACGTATTCTCAATAAGAATAACATTAGGGATGAGTATGCAGGTTTGCTGCTAAGAAGGTAATCAACAAAAAATCAATTTTTTGTGCAAATATCAATATACCAGTACTAGGTGAAGCCACATACCAAGTTTCATTAATATACATTCATAAATAATCGAGATATCAGATTTTATTTATTCTCCATAAGGATAACATTGGACAACGTACTGTGTTTAGCACTTTGAATATCTCGGCAACGGTTGGACGTAGCATCATAATTTAAACACTAAAATGATTGTTTTGTAGAGCTAAACTGATTGGTAAAAGCAAATGTGAAGTTTACATTTAAATGAACTGATGAAAAGCCAAAAACCTTTTTCCCATAAGATTAACATGGGGGATTTTATGAGCAGGTTTTTTTGGATTTTCTCCGCAACCACTTAACCTAGGTTAATAATTCAAAATACCATATTATTTGTTTTTTTAAGCTCTATAACATGGTCAAAACCAAAATTAAGTTTTTTAAACATTTTAGGGTGAAAAATGCAAAAAACTGATTTTTGGAAAATTTAAAACCCCCATAAACCCCCCTTCCCGTGGTCCGATATTTCTGGTTTTCGAACTTAAAGTCATGAATGCCACTTTACACATTTGAGCCAAATTTCATCGAAATCGGACGTTTTTTACTCAAGTTATCGCATTCACGGACACATATATAGATATATATATATATATATATATATATAGATATATATATATATAGATATATATATATATATATAGATATATATATACATATATATAAATTTGAACGAATAGTGTTTTTGGCATCTGGGGACCTCAAAACAAAAATTTATCATGGTCTCGGGCTTAAGTCTTACCATGAGACCTACGGTAATAGCTTCTTCCCTATAGGGGAAATTCGCTAAAACCTGCAAGACTTATAAGTCGCAATTTTTACAAAGGTTTTACCTAATTTTTCAACTGTTTGTCTCCGACAGGGCGTTCCATCTTTATCAATGCCTTACTTCACAGTATGTTAAGAGGGGGCTCCAGTCACGAAGCATTTGGCGTTTCTGCCTGTTCCCTCCACAAGACCAATGTTAACTTTCAAAGTCCTTCTCTCCTCAACGGATTATCCTATATTTTTAATAAATGTAACATTTTAAAGAACAAAAATACCTAGCGATTTAAGTTAGCGGAATTTCGACATCACGAAAAGTTGGTTCTCCCATAACACGAGGTAAATATTTGGTATTTCGGAATTTATTCAACGATTATTTGTGTTGTCGAAATTGTGCTTAAAGAAATCGCTAGATATGTTTTTGCTCTTTAAATTCAGCCATTGACATAGGATAATCCGTTGGAGGGGCGGTCTTTGAAAGTTAACATCGGTTTTATGGGGGAAGAAGATAGAAACGCAAAATGACTCGTGGCTGAATCCCTCTCTTCAGAGTTATAATACAGTAAAACGAAATCTAGTTTTAAATCTAATACTCTTCCATAGGCAGCAAAATTCTCTGAGGTGCGTTTTACATAAAGAAACGCAGCATTGAAGTGGTGCATCACCGGAAAAAGGCGATTTAAATATATGCCAGATAAAATTTCAACTAATGCCCCACGTGTAATTTGATAAACGGGACGTGCAGCGAGGACGCTGTTTCTAATGGCGGCTCCGGCCGTAAGAGGATTGGCCGTGTCACGTGACCGCGCTAATGGCGAATGGCACTAACACCTTCCACCTGATAGTGCACGACTAATGAACATCGACTTTGTTTACACCATTAATTGGATTCTTTCTCGTCCACTTTGACAAAAACTTGTACAAGTTGTAACCATTGTCGATTTGATAATGAAATTAAATAAATCCAGCTGTAAAATAATGTCTGGAGTGGGCGTTGAAGCTGGTTGTGCATTAAGCGTTTATAATTAAACAATTTATTATAAGCATTTCCGTAAATAAAATCGTACGTCTACAGCATAACAATAATGTACAAACCCCGATAGAAAAATGTGTTCCTGATGTGATGATAGATCGAATACAACACAAAATACAAGAAGTTATTTTCATAATAAGATAAATTAAAGAGAAATAAAATAATTTATTATTGCCTGACACTAACGCAGATACCTACATCGTCTAATTTGTATCAGATATTATTTGTTATCTGTGAAGTGAAGAACTCTCAGGAATCGAGAAGTAATAGTTTGGTCTTTACTACAATTTTTTAGGAATTGATTTGGATTTGTTATTTCAAAACGGATATTCCGGAAATTGTTTTGTAATTTTGACTAGTTAATCTAATATGTCATGGCCTTGAATAATTAATTATTAAACAAAACAAATTTAAACGTAATTTTTAAATAGCCTAAACCAGCTGCAGTACTCGGCGTCCCCAGGGGAGTCGCTAGTGCTACATTTTGTGGTTAACCTTCTGAACTATTTCCAATACGGAACATCTGTTAAAGTTACGGTATGAAATTATCGAATAAGATTAAATGCCCATAAAATAACATAGGAACTTTGAAGACCCTTTGGGCCCAAAGAATTTCAAATCAATTTTTATGGGTATTGACCAAATTTGGCGTATACATAACAAACTTCGCGTTTGGCCTGATGTCGACCGGGGTTTCATCTTTATAGATACTAAGGGGCTAAGGGCTTGTAGGGGATATGGGATACATCCTTTCGTTTAAGACGAGATAAATGTGGATATACAGTACTGTATAATGTTTACATGCTGAAGATAACAAACCAATATGAAAGTATATTATCATATTTTAATACGTGAAAAAGGGCGCTTAAATCAAATCACATGTTGAGATTTGACCACGTTATTCTTTTGAGGGAAATTATTCTTATTAGCCTACTTTTCTCGAGTGACATGGGCCAATACCTTTCATTCGAGCCGTCAAACACACAAAATTTTGGTCTGCGATTTACCAAATTTTTACAATTTCTCTTCCAAAAAGTCTCTTGCAGAACTAGTTATCTATATAGTTAACCTCGTTAAACTCATAATTTAATATATTACATGCACACAAGACAATGGCGGTAACTTCAAAAGTAGATGAAGGGCAACCCGGTGAAAAGGTTACTGTGTTATCTTTTATTACCACGATATATAAGAATGCACTAATTGTATTCGAGATGCGCAAATGCAGCTGAATTACTGTATCGACGCTTTCTTGGAAATCGCAACGTTCAATGTCATCTACTATCAATATCCATTACGTCGTAGCTGAAAATCAACAAATCATTACGGTAAGTATTTTATCAAATAAGACGACAGTGTTTGGCGCAGCGTTTCTTTGACAAGTTTTCTTCAAGTAATCAATTGAGAAAGTCAATTCCCAATTCCAGGAGGATCGCTTTGATGAAGAGATGTCTGTCTGAGACATTCAATCGTTCGCAGTTCTGTTTGTTTCAAACGCACTTGCATTAATTTCTTGGAAGATAATTTTAATTTTACCAATATACTTTTTTAGGCTTAATTATTCTATCCATTTTGAAGTCACAAAGTAGTAGTTACGTCTCAAATTAAAGGTATTTTGAGACATCTTTCATAATCTATGTTGATAAATAAGCGAGATATATGGTTTTAAGTTTAACATTGTTCTTATGGAGGTAAAATCCAATGCCCTCAGATCGACCTATCCGAAAGGGTATTTGGGGGGTGGGGGGTTTGTACCCCAAAAATGTTTTTTTTTTAGTTTTTTACATATAATTTTTGATAAAGTCAAATTTTAGGTTTTTCCATTGGAATCAGCTTAAAAAGACGCACAATTTGGTGTTTTGATCATTGCTCTACGTTTATCTCTATGGTTACAGAGATATTGAAAGTGCTAAACATAGTACGTTGTCTAATGTTATTCTTATGGAGAATAAGACAAATTTTATATCTCGCTTATTTATCAACTTATCCTGCTTGGAGCTTGGTATATTGCTTCAAACCGTTGTGGTCTATCGATATTTGCAGTAAAAAACATTTTTGACCGATAGTTCCCGTAGCAGCAAACCTGCGTACTCAGCCCCCATGTTATTCTTTTGGAGGATACATAACGTGTTATCTCCCTTAATTATGAACATAAATTAAAACATTTGGTATATGGCTTTACCTACTTGAGTTATATTGATATTTGTATAAAACCCTAAATTTTTGCTCCTTGCTTCAGCAAACCTGCATACTCAGCCGCCATGTTATTCTTATGGAGAATAATTCAAATGTCTTAAATCGTTTATTTATGAATGTATATTGATTAAACTTGGTATGTGGATTTATGTGGTATTAAGGTACATATATATACATTAGAAATTCGCTGAGTAAGCAGGTTTGCTGCTACGGGGGTATTATTATTTTTTACAACGTTTTTGTAACACTTCGTTTTCTTGTTCTGTAGTTTATTTTGTGTTGTATGTTTTTGGGGAAAGATATGAAAAGGAAAACTTTAACTACTAGGACTTTTGTGACTAGTAATGAACGATACTTTTCATCACTATGCACATAACCACATTAAACTGCTTTAAAAATTATCTGATATTTCGTAGTCTAGTAATTTTTCATAAGTACTGGAAACACAATACGGTTTTACAATTCATTTTAGTGTTAAAGCCAGCTGTTCATTATTTGTATTGTTACAAGGAAATCGATAGTTATCGTAGATCTCAGCAGGTAATGGGCTATTTTCAAATACAGAGTGATAAAAATAAATACATGTATAACAAATAGTACACAGAAATGGGGGGCTAGTTTCCACTTGGAATGACTTAAGTCAGAGCCCATACCTGAAAAAAACTATTTTTATCGTTATTTCAAGATTGTTCAAATTGATTTACCTGTGAAATTGGGACGCTTGATGTACATTTATATTTTCGTTTTCGGATTCTTGGCAACAAATAGATTATACTTATCCTGTACAACCATTTTAAATTCATACTCACTTACTTTGGGTACTTGACGTCCTGAGCTAAATAAGTTAAAGAGGATACGAAATGGACACGAAATTTGAATGTAATCAACCTAGATTAAATATTTATTTAATCTAGAGAAGTTATTTTACATTTATCATCACGGACACATCTACGAGTCCTATATCTGAATCATAACGTTGTTATAGTCTGTTAAGACTATCAAAGCATGAATTTTGGTCGATTTAATTCATTTCGTACGACACATCGTATGGCATAGTTGCTTATGTTAAGTAGCTTGGTTAAGTAAGGTTATACAAAGTGTGGTTTGGTGGGCTTTTTCTGTGTATTGGTCACCACTCGCACGGGTTGCCTCGTATTTGCCTACATAACGCCCAAACAGGAGAAGAAAAAGATAATAATCATAAAAGACTCAAACAAGAGAAGTGTAGCCTTTAAAATTAAGGAATCATGTCTCGCCCCGCCAATTACATAATAGCGCCGTTTCCGCCGAGCACGCGTCGCGGAAAGGCGCCCTCCCCTACCCCTCGCACGGCTGAGGGCTGGGGCGCCGGTTTGGTATAGGGCTGAGGGCGGGTAAGTGCTCTTTTCAGCCCCGGCACTGCAGTGCGTTCAGGACGAGTTGAATGGCTCGCAGAATTATTTATCAAGTCGCCTATCAACAGAGCTTGGCGGAGGGAAGACATTTCGCGTCCTGAAATTTATTTGATTTCGCGACTTGAAAGGGGTGTAGTAAATAATACGTGTGGTGAGATATTTACAGCTTTTTAATTGGTAATAGTATACCCGTTGCTCGAAATCGAGCAATATTTTGTTTTGATAAGCATGCATTGTATTAATATCATCTCTATCGTGAGTCCTTGTCCCAGGTTAATAGATGAACGTGTGGCAACCAAGGTTTTTGGAATTCCGATCGTGTATAAAAGTGTAGGTCAAGCGCAACGAATGCGAGTCTGAGAGGCTGAGTGATATTTGTTAGATAACATTATTTACAATTAATGAATGAATTTGGCAATAAAACTCAATGGAATTGTCATACTGCGATAAACGGTATTATTATTATTACTTTTTTCCATTGCTGTTGGTAGCAAAAATATTATGTTTCAATAGGCTGGTTTAATTTTAAAATCAAAGTAAAAAAAATCCTAGTGTAATAATTATTCTAATTAGGTATTGCAGTTGCGACGTTTTCCGTGTATAAGGGTTTCGGTGGGAGAAAATATAAAATATCCTACATTTTCAGAACAAACTCAATGTTCAAAAGCTTGAGAAGCAGTTCTTTTTGATTAAAATCGACCAAATATATTTAATCCCTTTAGTTAAAATCCTGTTTTCTGTCACTAATTTCACAATTGCACATCAATAGTCTTTGGGCGCCTCGCTTTTCTAATTATCGCTTCAAGAGGTCACGAGTTCGATTTCCTAGGTGCCTACGTGACTGTGAGGTTTAGACGTCTTCTAATAACGTTTGTGATAGAGTGCAACTGGTGTTGACAAGAAAAATAACATATTTCATCACATTTAATTTATTAAACAAAAATAAATTATTATTTAGAGACGTAATAACGGAAATATATTAGTTCTTTAGAAAGGATCAACCAAATCGTTCGTATTGGGGCCCCAGTCACGGAACATTTCGTGTTTCTGATTCTCTCGTAAGGGTAATGCTAACTTTCAAATCCCGCCTTTATTAACTGGTCATATTCGAAATCGTTGATTTATGGCTAATTTTATAGAGCAAAAAGGTACCTTGCGATTTCAGTGAGCAGAATATTGATTGATACATATCACAAATAGTTAATCCTTAGAAAAAATCGTGAATATTGAATAATTTGGAATTTTATCAAACAATTATTATTATTACTTTTTTAATTTTATCAAACGATTATTATTTGTTACATCAAAATTTTGCTCTCTGAAATCGCTAAGTATATTTTTGCTCTATCAAATGAGTTATTAATCGACAACATCGGATAATCCGTTCAGGAGGGATGGTATATGAAAGTTAACACTGGCCTTATGGGAGAAGGAGGTGGGAACGTCAGATGTCTCGTCTGGTGTCCCTCTTAAACTAACACATATGTTCGAGCGGGAGCCGGACGTTTGTTAGTGTAAATGGACGGTGGTGGTGTGGAATAACAGTGGCACTAGGCGACAACAACTGTGGGAGCGGGATAAATATTTTCTGCGTTAATTGGCAGAATGAGGATGTTTATGAGCGAATTTATAAAACGGGAGTTCCACATAAGCTACGTCATGCAGTTTATAAACTGGCTGGTTAGATGATTCTATCATGCGTGCACGACGAATTAACACGAATGAGAATCTCTTAATGAGGAACATAAAATTACTTTCAACATTGTTGATTTAGTAAACATATTTCATTAAAACCTTTTTAGAAACTACTCCAACGAAAGGTTTTGAAATACGCTTATGTGAGTTGTCACTATAAAATACAAGTTAGGAGATGGTCACATTGTGTCTGAAAGGCCTCGCCAAATTTAATTTTAAATTAAGGGATGATTTGAAGTGTTTAATTATACATTTTATAAAATTCCAATAACAAGAGCTTCTCATGATATCCACTAATTTAGACGCAAAGGCGGGCCTGGACAGAAACATTTGTTTTACGAAGTTTCTTATTGATGCAAATTAAATATTGCGTTTGTTTGATATGTTTAAAGCTAATCGAGCCATAGCGATGTACCAGTAGGTATACACAGCATGAAGAAAATACTTAACAACATTACCAAACTGTAATGAAAGATCAAAGTAAAAAGTGAGAGAAACAAATTAAATCCCCAAGCGCCTCTGCACAATGCCCCATAAAGACACATTGAGGCCAATTTTAAAGCAATTTCGTTTCAATTTAAAGTATCGGAAGTAGTCTTTTGACGTCAGGATTTGTGTTTTACCCCTACAAAAGATATCTAATGAAAAAGCTAACCGCTTTACCTCTATTTCCATTTATTCTATTTTCGTTTTTGTTCTAACAACAATTTATAAACGTTTTCTTCGTGCCATCCTTTTCTTAAGAACGAGATATTTAGTTTATAGAACGATTATTTTATTACAGTACTTTTTTTACTACACAGCAGTATTACTGACGTAAAACAATAATTACTTGAAGCATGTATGACCTTGATTTATATAAATAATACATTTTTAAAAGATCAACGCGTTTGTTAAATTACAGAAACATTAAAGAACATTTACGAGAAATTATAACATTACCCAGTGCTCCAACCCTCTTGCTTCTACCTGCTTCCCCTCTAAGACCAATGTTAACCTATAAAGCCCATCTATCCTACACGGATTATCCGAAATAGTAGATTTATAGTTTGGTTTAAAGAGCAACAAAATACCTAGCGATTTCAGCGCGCAGAATCTTCGATATGACAAATAGTTCGCCGTGAAAGAAGATATTTATAATATTAATTGTTATATATAGAAATTTTGCTCACTGAAATCGATGGGTATTTTCCCCCCTTTGAACGAGCCATATATCAACGATATCGGATAATCACGTTGAGGAGGGTTGTTTGACTTTGAAAGTTAACACTGGCCATAGGGGAAGTAGGTAGAAATGTTTCGTGCCTAGAGCCCAGCCTTAGAGCGGTTCTTAGTACTGTATATTGAATTCGGGTTGAGATCTAGTTAAATTTCAACAAATAGGCCCTAAGATACAGTAATAGGTTCTAAGTTTACAGTAAAAAAAATTTAAAACATGTTCAAGAAAATGTATACTTTTTTTACTTCACTACTCATTGGTTGGTTCCGTTACGGAATTACTAGTTACTAGAACAACTCTCCCCCATCAATCAAACACCACCATGTCAGCATCTGAGGGCAAGACGTAAACAGTGACCAGCACCCGGCATCATGCAGACGTGACAGCTCGGGAGTAGTAGAACCGGGTTATCCGACAATCATCCGGGAACAATGAGAGCCAATGGCTTAATCTGCTCCTGAGGGATGGGTGGGGAGGACTGGGACAAAGGGAACGAGAGCTTCCGGGAGTGGCGACGCATCCGGCGCGTGCGGCTCCTCGCGACAGGCGAGGACACTTGGAAGAACTGCTGCGTGAAAAGGGATGTATTATGAGGGGGCTCCAGTCACCAAACATTTGGGGTTTCTACCTGCTTTTTGGGGGATATCCACCCAAGTACCGGATATCGTTGATATTTTGATTAATTTAAAGAGCAAAATATAGCTTGCGTTCTCATTGCACTGAAAAAATATTATTGTTATATGAACCAGAATATGGTATGTGGAACAATAAATTATTGTAAATATGGTCCCAGCAATGTGTTTGGTAGCAGCTACAATCGTGTTATTGTCAATATTTTATTGTAGCGTGCAACAGAAATTATTGCAAATATTACAATAATGAAATTGGACCCCAAGCAATACATCTTGCTGCCAAAGCAATAAGTTATTGTTAATCAAACTAAACCTTATGATAATCGTCACTTGAGTTTATAGTATTTATAACAATAACTCTTATTTTTACTTTTACAATAAGTTATTGCTGTAGCTATAAGTTGGGTTGACTCTCTTCTCAGAATGTATAGTAGCTATGACAATACCCTTTTTATTTCTACAATAAGTTGTTTTTGTGGTTAATTCAGTGGGGTGGTTACGGAAAACCCTACAGTTTAACTAACATAACCTGAAAACTAACCAAAATCAGTTAAATCAAATTGCTTACATGAAGCTGCAGAAGTATGGGGTCAATAGACCACTGTTCCCTTGGCTTTAATCATATTTTAGATAATATTTATTTTGATTATTTAAGGCTTAGTATCTTAATCTCAGTCTCTTTGTTACTTTTACCTTGTTAATATCCAACCTAAGCTGGATATTAACAATCTTAATTTAACAAAGCCTAAATAAGATTGTGAATTCATGTTGAAACTGCTGGATTTTTATTTTCAAAAAAATAAAAAGGTTTACCTGTTCAATATACTTTTTGAGGTTATGCCATTGCATGTTTTGTGGCTACAGCCACATCTTCACTTATTCCTTAAGTTTATTCTTTACATTATTAAAACATTATTGAGACAGTGAGACACTTAACACATTCATATTGCAGTATAACACATTCTGATACCGATCACACGATAAACTATAACATTGCTTGTCGCGGTGCATTCACGCTTCAGGTCAGGCCGGTGAGACTCATTTCCACATTGAGACATTGTCGTGTAATCAAAAACAGAATCTGGTATAATATATCAGAATATTCTCGCTAAGTATTTCTACTTACTATACTACTATCGTTATGATGTATTAGCAACAATAATATGTTGATGCAATTACCAGCCTCATTGCAAATAACTTAGCAAGATTATTATTGTAGTTTTGACAGACGTGATGGTAGGACATTACCATAACTATTGTGTTAATTAAGATAAATCTTTTAAAAACTACCAGAATTGCATTTACTATGCAATGTTGTTTGGATTACCATAATATTTCTTTCAGTGATGATCATAAATGTTGGTCTCTCAATTAATAATCGTTCAACAAATTTCCAAAACAGGCTATTCAGTATTTACGAGTTTTTGTTGGATCTGTTTCAGAAATTCGAAATTATGCTCACTAAAATCGCTAGGTAAATGTCTCTTCTTTAAAATTCACCTAAAAACTATATCGGATAATCCATTGAGGAGGGCGGGTTTTGAAAATTATAATTAGCCTTTAAGAGGAAGCAGGTAAAACCGCGATATGTTGCGTGACTTATGCCGGTCTAATGTAGCTTATCATCCCACACCCCACTTGAGCTAGTCGGTGTTCCAAAACTAAGACAATACACTATAGTACAGTATGTATAATAATGTATAATTCATTGGCCTTTAAAGACTTCTCATTCTAATGTCTCCAGAATTGGCCTACGTAGTTTACAATTTATTGCCCTATTGATTCAACTAGCAACTACTGTATCTTCATTCCAGCCAAACAAACGCAACGATTGTTGTGACCGTATAAAGTTGCTGTAAAGTAAACAAATCAGTCTCCTGTCTCGTGTTCCCTTCACCAGCCATCATTAGCTTAAATAGCTGACTAGATTCAATCTGGACTTCCGGTCATAAACTGATCAACTTCCGGTGCCAGTGATTGTCACCGCTGTACCCGCCAATCAGCTGTTCAGTTGACGACGGACGAAGGTTGACGGGAATGTCTGCAATTGCTTCTTTGTTATTCAGTTGAACGCGATTCCTGACTGAGCGATGATGAGAGGTTCGTAAGGAAATGAAAGAGTCATACTTCTTGGAATAGTTAAACTCTACTGTTTGAGTTATTCCCGAAGTATAATGTGACTAGAAGAGGTTGCTTCTTGTATCGATGGTTGAAATTACTTCACTTTTTACATCTTAGAATTTGAAACAATTTTCTATTCCAATCCATTGGTAGACTTTAAAAAATATATCTGTATATCCAGAAACTCTCATAAAGTGCGATTACTCTTTGTCCTAGTAAACCAAGGTTTGTAGAGCTTTCAGCACGGGTATGATCATTTGCATAAGAATAATGTTCGCAGGAAAGATGTCTTACGAGGGCGTCCAGCTGATACATAAATAAAGACATAGTATAAATGTACAGCTATTTTTAAATTGTAACTGGACATGCAGAAAGAAAGTTTAAACCCATAATCCACTAATCTAATCATACAAATAAATCAATACAGTAATTAGTTTCATAAAACAACAGCGGATAAAATTATGTAATTAGTTAAACAATGTTTATTTTGATTACAATGATGAGGAAAATGTGGTACTCGTACGATAAATATCGTGTTTCCAGCAACACTTCAGATTGGATTGATTATCACGTGACCTTACAGCTGTTTTTACGAGGTCTCTTCCGGTTTAACTAGAAAACTTTAAATAAATCGACTGAGCAAACCTATACGAAGTATTTATGGACCTTGCTAGTAAACCATCGATTTTTATAAATTTTCACCTATCAGACTAAGGTCTGCCTTTTATATGAACAGATTGATGAATTTTTCTATCAAAATAAACATTTAAGACACAATTGAAAGAATACTGAGCCTACACTGACAAGAGTAATTGATTACTTAAAATAAAAAGTTACTTTTTGTATTGTACACGAGACAGTGGAACGTTCCGTGAAAATAATTGTAAAATAATCATATACCAACAGTAATTCATACCCATCCAATTAGCCTATGTCAGAGCAGTGTGGTCTCAAGTGCGCAAATGTCGCGTGGA
Source organism: Allygus modestus (assembly GCA_963675035.1). Classification (NCBI taxonomy): domain Eukaryota; kingdom Metazoa; phylum Arthropoda; class Insecta; order Hemiptera; family Cicadellidae; genus Allygus; species Allygus modestus. The sequence continues at coordinate 82,757,376 of OY776112.1, read as the reverse complement.
GGGGGTCGGTGTAGTTTATAACGTGTGAAGTAAGCCGACGTGACGTGACGCTGACGTGACGTTGAGGCCACGCGGTCACGCCAGGGATCACTGTCAGGTGTTGGGATCGAGACTGTCTGTACGTTACACCGCCGTCGTGCACTTCACTGTGCTGACAGAGGTGTTGAAGTTAACGTTTTGTTTCTTTTGTAAGTAATTGTGCCTTCGTGAATGGAAAATAATGTTGGGTACTGGATCACAAATGGGGTAGGGGTAGTATGTGAAAGTGAGGGATTGTTTATCTAAAGAAAGGAGGAAACCCCAAAATAAAAAATAAAAAAAACTTGTCAAGAAAGTTTGCAAGTTCAAAGTTGGGTTTACACTGTACTTAGTGAAGTTGCCATATCAAAGCAGATTATTAAGAGCTGAATTCGCCATATTTTAATTCCCAGTAAGTTTTTAATTCGCCATTATTTTTGTAAGTTACTTGTAACATTACAAATAGACATATAGACCTCTACAATTTTATTTTTATGGAATTGATATAAAAGTTATATAATCTATTTTCCTGGCGAGTCGGTAATTATTAAAGGTTTCCGAAAAAATACTGTAAATCTAAAAAATCAAGGAAACTCCTCTTAGGAGGTTTTAGTGTCACCCCTAAAGCCCAATTCTCCCCTTTAGTTTGCAAGCTTCCAGTTTTGCCCAGGCACAAACCTTAAAGGATGCATTGAAGCAGGTGCTTATTGTCTGTATTGTAAGTAGTGACGTAATCGGGAATACACCCATTGGGAGGGAACTTAGAAAATGAAATAGGCCTACTCCAGGAATATTACCAAATCCTCTTTGGAAATATCCCCAAGGCAAGGGAATTAAAAATAAAAACCTTTATTATTTTCATGTTTTCACACCACGTAAATGTTTGGCCTTTTGAAATTTCGTAAACGGTTTGGCTAAAACTATTTATGATATCCTCTCATAGCAGGTAAAACGCGCGTCCATGACCCCAATATACCTTCAGCCCTTCAGAGCCAGAACTATTGTTAACTCAATAATCACTATATAATACTAAACCTTTTGTCCCTAGTTAGTGTTTTCTAAATCCAAGAATACCTTCCAGCAACATCCTTGGAAATGTTTTCAAAAGTATAAATTTCAGGGAATTTTACATCTAATCGCCAGTCATATATGTTCTCTCAAATGATCTAGGTTAATGCATTTTGAAATATTGCTAGTGGGCTATTGTTTTCGTTCAAGCTTAAATTTGAATACCTGATACCAATGTTTTGCACGATCTTTGCTCATGTAAAATAGGTAAAATCAACCTAATTAGCAAGCATTCTTATAAGTTGGAATTACAAAAGTTAAATTCGTCAGTTTTGTAGACAGATGCAAGTTAAACCTAACGTATAACCAATATTGAATGGAAATTATTTATTCGATATAATATACATAATTACAAATGTTCACAAATAAAACACTGAATAATTTCCCCACATGCCTGTGTGTGTGGGGAAAGAGTCTGTCAGTCCTCACTTGCTTAGAAAGAAAAAAACACATTACAATCACAAAGAAAAAACAAACTGGAACTAAAATTTCGTGTTCAAACTATAGTTTTATACTATACTTTAACCCATTTGAACCGGTGGTTTCGATGTTTTAATTGAAGGTTTTTTAACCAGGTTAATTACTTTATTACCATAATCGCTGTTGCCTTAAACGTTATTCATCTTCCAAACCTCATGCACTACCGCTTGAGCCATCCGGTCAGCTGGGAAGACGAATACTGGATCGGGTTTTATAACATTCCCTTATAAATATTTCACCACATGCCCCTTCTAAATCATGACTGGGGTATAAAAAGCTGCAAGCCGCCGCACATGGGCGCTCCCCTAGCCAGATGTGGAAATTCCCCCCGGTTCCGGATACACTTGCGTATCTAAACAACCCGCGTCATTGACTGAGTACAGGACGATTGTGATTGTAGGATTTGATTGTAGGGGGGGGGGGGTTGACTGATTGTACTTTGGACTTACCGTTTAATGTGTGGAGTTGCATTTACTCCAGTGAACTGTAAAGGAAAGCGGCCCGGTTGGTCTTCTCGACTTGTGATAAGGTGTTAGCGAATTTCCCATGGAAAAGTGAGCAATTAAGCTAAACAAAATAAGAAATTAACTTTGCTAGATATAACGACACAAATGTACGCGTGTGAGTGTCCGTATCACTTCAATAATTTGTCGTTTTACATTAAAAAATATTGTTTTATTTCACGTACAAGGCAACAGCTATATTCTAGCTCCCGAAATTAATGTTAACGAAACGTACCTGGACAGTCTCGTATATTAAATCAATAATATTACATACAATCAGAGTTATTTGCTGTCACCCAGCGCTGTAAAAAAAAGCTGAAATACCCCCGTCGCAGCAAACCTGTGTACTCAGCGAATTTCCAATACATGCATATGTTTCTCACTACCACATAAAGCTACTTATCAGTTTCATAAAAATACATGAATAAATAAGTGATCTATAGCATTTTAGTTATTCTCCATAAGAATAACATTAGGGCTGAGTACGCAGGTTTGCTGCAACAAGGAATACAAAATATGTGTTTTTATGTAATTATCAATATAACTTAACCAGTCGAAGCTGCATACCAAGTTTTATTAATTTATGTTCATAATTAAGGGAGACATTACATTTCACTTATTCTCCATAAGAATAACATGGGGGCTGAGTATGCAGGTTTGCTACTACTGGGATAATCAACAAAAAATCAACTGTGCAAATATCAATATACCAGTACTACGTGAAGCCACATACCAAGTTTCAACAATATACATTTATAAATAATCGAGATATCAAATTTTATTTATTCTCCATAAGGATAACATAGGGCAACGTCTGTGTTTAGCACTTTGAATATCTCTGCAACGGTTGGACGCAGAATCACAATTTAAACACCAAAATTATTGTTTTGTAGAGCTTAATTGATTGGTAAAAGCAAATATGAAATTTACACAAGAATGAACTGAGGAAAAGCCAACAACCTTTTTCGCATAAGATTAACGTTGGAAATTTTATGAGCAGGTTTTTTGAATTTTCTCCGCAACCTAACCTAGGTTAATAACTTAAAATACAATATTATTTGTTTTTTAAGCTCTATAAAAAGCTCAAAACCAAAATTTAGTGTTTTAAAAATGTTAGGGTGAAAAGTGCAAAAAAACTGATTTTTGGAAAATTTAAAACCCCCATAAACCCCCCTTCCCATGGTTCGATTTTTCTAGTTTTCGATCTTAAAGTCCTGAATGTCAATTTACACATTTGAGCCAAATTTAATCGAAATCAGACTTTTTTTATTCAAGTTATCGTGTTAACGGACACATACAGTATATATAAATTTGAAGGAATAGTGTTTTTGACATCTGCTGGGGACCTCAAAACAAAAGTTATCATGGTCTCGGGCTTAAGTCTTACCATGAGACCTACAGTAATAGCTTCTTCCCTATAGGGGAAATTCGCTAAAACAAAATCTCAATTACTTATAGACACCGAATGCTACCAACGTTCTTGCCTTATTGTTGAAACGATATTGTCAACTGTAGTTACGCCGCAGCAGAACAAATTGGAGTATGTTACACTGCATTGCCGAACGAATGACGGCACTGAGTGCACGGCAGTTGAACTGTCGGTAACTGTTGATATATTCTGACATTTCCGGAGAAACCGAGCCGCTTTACATTCGGTGATACTTGATTAGTTTCGTGGGCGAAAAAGATATATCCATTCTACTCTATATGCAATCTGTATTCCATGGTTATAGTCACTGTTCTCAAGAAATCATTTGTTGATACTTTACCATGTGTAAGTGCTTGTGTGACGGTTCACTTGTTATTTTTTACAGCTTATATGATTCTTTTGTTTTTATTGAAACTAGCCCAAAGTAAAATTTTCAATTTTCAGATGAGATTGTTAACAAAATATAAATATTCTTGGGGTTGAGGTTTTATCTTTTTTTGGTCCAAAGGCCCCAATTCCAAGGTTTTGACAATATCGTTCTGCTGGATTCCGAGATAAATTTTGCAAACAAACTAACATACATTGGCATCGCCGGTAACACAAGCTCGCGGTCACAATGATGATGGCGATGGTGGCTCGTTGGGCGCGCGTCACAACCGTGAAATCACCTTCCGTTTATGTCTGGTTTTCCATCAAATTATCAAACCACCAGGTACTACGGCAGTAATGGCTCGGCCGGTTACGGAACCGTCTTGGTTTGCCTGAACCTACCTCTGGCGGCGGACTGCATCAGCCCGAGCATTACCCTGGCCGCAACCTTTGATCATCCGCTCGCCGGTGGAAACTGCGGTGTCAAAAATGACCGGTGATGTCATTAGGTTTGCTGAATACACGGGTTTTACAACGCCGTAGTGATTTTGTGTTGATATTGAAATTTTAAAATTTAAACTCTAAAATTGAATAACATTTTTCACTTTAAAGGTCAAAACAAAAATACCTAGCGATTTCAGTGAGAAGAGACAAAAAACTATTTCAGACAAGAAATAGTTTTAATGTTATTCTGGTTGCTTTCCACTTTATAATTTTACCGTTCTTCAAGATCTAAGTTTGTGACCAAAAAAACGGTAGTTTTTGAAGTATTTTAACGAAAATATAGTAGTGATTTATTAATTGTTAAACACTTAGAATGTCAAGCTTTGTTTATTTCTTAGACAAATAAAGTACTGTACCAAAATTATCTGTCAAATCGTTTACTAATAGATGAGGATGATTTTGTAACGAAAGCATTGATCGTCGGTATTGCAAATTTCAAATACACTTATACATTTTTAAATCATACTTAATGGTTCATAGAAAATATAAAGTGTTTCAAAGTCATATCGCTGAAACTTTGGTCCTATGCCAAAGTAGTTTTAGTTTATTTATTGCCATGACTTGAGTCCATTAGTTTGGCCCCGATGTATTCTGATATTCAATGCAATTTTATTACTTTGGGAATGTTTTTATAGCCTATTCCTAATGACAAGAAACATTTTCTGCCGACTGTTGATGACGATGGAAATAAAGGATTACATGCACAAAGCTACCAAATTATATTAATGACTAGCTGATTATACCGGTTCCACCCGGGTATCTTATATATTAAAAATATCGGTTTTTATTTTCCGAGTCCGTTTGGCTCTTCTACCCGACCGATTTTCATAATTGAGGTCTTAAAATGAATGTATGCACGCCCAGATTTGCCATCAAGCATCCGCATTCATTTATCTACCGCATAACTCAACTTATACTCAATCAAAAACTCCTCCCCATGTATTTCTTATTTGAGGTTCAAATTTACAGCATTGTCTTACGATTTCTTTCATATATCTCCGGATTTAATCCAGGTAAACTGTTAGTTTTGGTATTGAAATACTCATTGAATTACAGGCTTTCATATGAGATGGAGATCATTTAAATTTGTCGAATTTAAGGAGAGTTATGGACCTCCAAACATCATAAATTTGAATTTATCCTAAATTCGACTTTATTTAAAGATCTATATCTCCAGTTCAAATTATGTTACCCAAAATTTCTTTGCCTAAGAACCATCAGTGTAGTAATAGCTTTCATTTAAGCCATTAATTATAGAGATTGGATGAGTTTCAAGCGAACGTGTGGTGGACAACCAACTTTAATTTTAATTTTACCAAGATTTGTCGTTAATTAACGATTGATGGATCCAGTGTTATTTATGTTATTATATATGTTTTGGTACGAGAACACTCAGTGGATTACAGGCTTTCATTTGAGCTATAGTTTATGTAGTTCTGATGAATATGAAGCGAACTGTAGACCTCCAAACAACACAAATTTTATATTTTTTAGGGAGTTTCCTGCAATTATTGATCAATAACTCCAGTTTTATTTAAGTTATTTGATATGTTTTGGTCTTCAAATACTCACAAATTACAGTCATTCATTTGAGCTATCATAGTTTAAATCGGGCAGGTTTTTGGCGATTTATGATCTTCAAACTAACATAAATTTTCATTTTTCCAAAATTTGTCTTTAATTAAAGATCCTACCTCAAATTCTCATTAAATTATGCTATATATTTTAGTCTAAGAACCTTCAGTGAAGTACCGGCTTTCATTTAAGTAATTGATTATTGAAATTGGACGAGTTTTAAGCGAACGCACTGTGGACAACCAACATAAAGTTTAATTTTCCAAGGGTTTTCCCTAAGTAAAGATCAGTGGCTCCAGCATAATTTATGTTAATATATATGTTTGGTTATTAGAACAATCAGTGAATTACAGGCCTCCAGTTGAGCTATTTTTATTTTGGTAGGATGAGTTTTATGCGAACTGCTTGATTCCAATAACACAGATTTGATTTTTCATAGGATTCGAATACAATCAACGATCCATAATTCCAGTTTTGTTGAAGTTATTTGACATATTTAACGACTTAAAATACTCATAAAAATAAACTCTTCCATTTGAAATGCCGATTGTTGAAATCGGACAAGTTTAAGGCGAGGAATGAACCTCTAAACAGCACAAATTTGACTTTTTCCAATTTATAGTTCTATATTTCCATTTATAATTATGTTATGCTAAATATTTTGGCCTAAGAGCCTTCAGTGAATTTCTGGATTTTATTGAGGTATTAATTTATATTCAGATATATTTTGGCTATAAGGGTTTTGAGAGTTACAAAGTAGGAGGTATGTTGAGCGAACCCTGCTCTCCAGTTTCAGCATAGTTTCCGAATTTTTTGTTAATCCATTCCTCCTTTTTTCAATCATCTTTTATTATTTTTATATTACTGTACTAAATGTATACAACTGGCAGGCCTACTAACTTCATTAGAATATTATCACCATTATTAAGTTAAGTAATTTTTGTTATTATTAATTTCAATGCTGCGGAGCAGCACGGGTCTTCTAGTAAAATGTATTTAAAAATGTAAATGACTAATGTGAGCTGTTTATTTGAATAACATTAAATAAATAACAGAAAACTGTAAGCATATGGTCTCATTTAATTAACATTGGAATTTTGGATGTCCCACGGGAAGTAGCCCTAGAGGATTTAGAGGAAACTGAGAGTCAGGTAAAACAGCTGGGAACCAACTCTGAAAATGTCATGCCTTAACTCCTTGTAGTTTAGCCGTACGACGATCCACACACACAGACAAGAACTCTGCTTTATTTATATAGATAATACCCTGCAGGGGTTCATTTCTATTAATTACTATTTTTATAATCAGGATAATCTCTCATCTTAAATATTTAACATAAACGAGGTGATCCTATAAACCCCACTCGGTCACTTGGCAATCCTAATGGATACACAAAACTAATGAATATTACGAAATTGATTTCAATGTAACGCAATTTATGATGCCGTATGTCTAAAGAACAAACGATATAGACAAAGAATCCCGATAAAAAGGGATCCAAAGAAACCAATTTGGATTCAAATCCAAAGAATTTTACCAAAGAAAAAAAATTCCAAAAGAAAAGAAGCAAGAAGAATTTTGCCCAACGAATTTTACGGTAAAATGGAGTTCCAGTCACCTGCTTCTGTTTCTCCCATGTACCAATGTTAAACTGTTGAATCCCGCCCCTCCTCGTCAGGTTATTCTAAATAGTTGACGCTTGGCTCTTGTAAATTACCTAGTGATTTTATTGAGCAGAATTTATATATGACAAACAACTATCGTTCAATAAATTACGTAATGCTTAATATTTGCGATTTTCGCCATGGGTTGAAATTTGCCTTATTAAGGAGCAGGTAGAAACGCGAAATATTCCCTGAGTGGAGTCCCTCTTAAGGTATAGATTTGGTGGATAATTCATCAACGTCATTTTCTGCCGCCAACGCTGCGCTGGATCATAATGTTAATGCATGTTTAATTCTGACATTAGCGATTCAAAGGTCGCGGCGAAGATATTTTCGGAAGTGGGTGGCGGTTGCCCCTCCCCCCCCACGCGCCATGTCACCCTTCAACCCCCGGCGCTTTATGCGCCCCCAGCCTCGCAGGTCTACTACATCAATCCATTCAAATTTGCTGTGAAATCATCATCGATCTTACCTCCGGGGAAGTTTGAATGCTCAATAAGGGTTGAGCCTGGGCCGTTTATACCGTTACAATCAACGGCTAGAATGGTGTGTCACATGGCGGAACATAGCTTAGTATTTTAGCTTTTAAAAATACATTACACAATTTATAAGGACAGAGAGTATTAAAATAGGCGTAATTAACGAGTTTTTTCGCGAATTTTATCGGGAGAACATTAATACATTTATAGTTACGTTTCCCCCAGTTTGAAAATTGGAACGATGTAAAAAATACTTGTATTACAGTATCCATGAATAAGCTGACATTGTGGAAACATTCGGCAATTACTATTTCAATCTTAAAAAGCGTAAATTGTTTTTATGTCTATCATTGAGATCTGAATAATATTTGGGTATTGGGATATTCTATACCGGTGCGTATAATAATGATTCAGCCATTGTTAGAACAATAGCGCATTTAAAAATTACAAATCTGTCATTAAATAATTTAGAAGATCGCCGCTTTCCTTTCTAAATATATTTTTTTATTTTACAACATTTTAAATTTTATTTTAAATGTTTAAATAGTTAAATACATAACATTCCCATAGAGGTCAATATTTTACATTATCCCTTCTTATTAGTTTGTTTTCACAATTGCAACAAGATTTTATCCAACAAAGATATAATTCTCTTATCCTGCAATTGTAATATTTAAACTTGGAAATATGATATATCGGTCTGTGTACTATCTCGTTGCATACAAGTTAAGTTACAAACATTTAATTGCATTAGTTGTATCCAATGTTATATGCTCCTAACACTAAAAGCTTTTTATCCGAACAACAAAATCCCTAAAATACTGTACTTACTTTCGTTTAGCCACCCGACGGCTTTACAAGTTTAGAAGAGATAATCTGAAACTATTGTGACACCCTGATTGATTTTAAGGGTTCTACAAACACGTCCCACATATATCATAATCGCGGAAGTTATCACACCAGTTCAAATCTCTGTTGTACAGTATCCTGCATTAAGGGTTTTCTTACATGTTTCCAGGTTCGGTCTGCATCCTATCAACCGATCAGGAACAAACCAAGAACAACTCTTATGTAGGAACATATCGCCGAAGTTTCCCACATCCTTGAGACGTCAATGGTTCCAGTACGGCGCGAGCTCGACCACGAGTTATGTCCACCCGGGGGCTATCGAGCCTAATAACATATGTTACCAATAACGTGACTTAGAATAACGATGGCCAGCGGCGGCGGCGGCGGCGACCACGGTACGGCGGTGGTTTGGGACCCTCCTCCGCCCCGACCACACCACCTGCCGCGGCGTGCTGTATGGGGTGGGACCGAGTTGTCCGTGAAATGAGGAGGTGGATGGAGAGGGGGCTCCAGTCACGTAACATTTTCCATTTCAACTTTCAAAGCTCGGCCCTCCTCATTGGATTGTCCGACATTTCCAATTTATGGTTAATTTGAATTAAAGATAACAAATACCTGGCAATATTAGAAACAAATGTTAATATCACTATGGTTCACCCATAAAATAAGTGTAATTATTGGACATCTTGGTAGGAATAAATAAGCTTCAAATTAACGGATTATCCAATATCGATGATTCTTTTGGTTATTTTAAATAGCAAAGAACCCATAACGATTTAATTGAGCAGAATTTCGATGACACAACTTAGAAAAAACAACCTATTGAATATTCTGGACTTTAATAAACGATTATTATTTGTAATATCGAAATTTTTCTTACTGAAATCGCCAGTTATTTTTAAAATTTTTTTGATTTTTAAAGCGAGGCACTAATTAACGATATTAGATGCGTTGAGGAGGGACGGGCTTTGAATGTTAACTTTATGCCTTAAGGGAGAGGCAGGTAGAAGCGCCAAACGTTCCTCGATTGAAACCCACTTCACCCGAATGAAATCCCAATGTGGTAAAAGTGCAGCACAGATCACAGCACAGACTGTTTGGAATAGCGGCATTATTCGCCTAGAGGGTAACTAAACTATGTAGGGACTTTTAGCTGAGATATGTAAAATGTATATATAGTATTAAGTTTAACGAAAACTGCACGTCATGCCTTTATGAAGTTCGTGCTTTGTTCGACTTTATGACAAGCCTTTGGTATGATTACATTTGTCCGGTGTGGTGCTCACGGGCACAATCCCTTATTAAAGAGAAATATATGTCCACACCGGGATTTTTTGAAACGTATTGTAATTTTGTTAACAGTATCTTTTTAAACTTTACAATTTACACGGCAATAAAGTGTTAATGAGGTGGGTTGTTTGTCGAATTTGTTTCTCAAATTTGGCTTTGCGTGTAGTTTTATTCGCACTGGATTTATTTTATTTTGATTCTTATTTTTTTACTTTTATTTTGATAAAAGACTAATTATTATAAGTGGTCAAATTTATTAAAAAACGGTTGATAGAAGTTACTGCTATCGTAAAAACACCCTATTTTATGAACTAAGCGAATTTGTTACCCGATTATGTAAAAGAAAATAAGTAAAGCGGATCCGCCCATAGATTAACATAAATAAGTATAGTCAACTCACCCTTAGAGTTGCAAGATTATCGAAAAAGTGTAAGGGGATTAGGATATCTGAATGCATGTGTGATTAGGCTGGCAGTGTGTAATAACCAGTAATTGATGGTATAATGGTATGAACGTAAACCGATTCAAACAACAATTTGCTAAAGGTTGTTTATTTGAAAAACCTTTACTTAAAAAGTAGGTTAAAATGAGAATTGCTAGTGACTGCTACAAGTAATTACTACAACACGGTGTATTTTCTCAGACTAGATGCTGAAACAAAACTAACGAACAACATTCATGCAACAGTCGGAACAGCCCGGTATATTCGTAAACAGTTGCAAACCAGCTGATTGTGCAGTAAAGGAAGTAGAATTGCCAACTTATAAACTAGTACTAATCATAATCGGTGAAGTTGTTTATACGTTTTGAAATTGTGAAGCAGTTTGTGTGAACAAACACAAAACAAAACACCCGGTTTTTGCTCCACATTCGTCGAAGTCGAAGCAAACCAAACGGAAAACCAGTTGTGTGCTGTGTAGCCTAGCCACCACGGCCACGGCAGGTCGGTTGTTTTGGCGGGATCCGGAGCCTTTTTGGCGCCGCCGCCGCCGCGGCCATATGGCGGGAGCCGCGGGCCCCCGACCTTCACCGCGCCGCCGCCGCCGAGTCATCATCTACTCATCTCGTACCTTACTACGACCGGACCGGTTCCTCTTGCGCAACCTGTTGTGTTTATAGCAAGAAGCTTCTGTGTTGTGATTTCGCGCGGCGTTCCCTTTGAGGGGGTTTTCATTCCCAGGATATTTTAGCGCCCCGTGGTATAAAATGTGATTGTGGGATATTTTGGACGTCCTTCATTACAAGGCAAAATATGAAATCTTTTTTGCAATTATTAATAAATTTTGCCATAAACATTGTTATTTTTTTATTTCCAATATACATCTACGTTGGTTGTCAACCATCCGATCAACAGATGAAAATTATACTTCGTATGAACATGTCTCATATGTTGGGCAGAGTACGTTTGTTCAGGTTTGGATTGTTTGTGTGAATAATTTAATGAGTCAGTTTGAGTGAAAAGTTTGATCCAACAAAGAAAATACTTCATAGAAACCGATTTATATATAAAACCAAAGAAAACAGTGAGATTCATCAATGATTCTTGGTTACAAACCAACTAATATTAAGGAAATATTTTGTTTTAGAAATTCAGTTGTAGATCAAGATCAAGGTATAAAGTGGGATATTGTGACGAATTCTTTGGGTTTTTTTCTTACCGCAGAGTGGAAACACATCGTTGCCCTCTCTTCCCCATTGACGTTTTGCTGTTCTTTATTTGCTCATGGTGGGATGAAACCTTCTTGCTTCTTTCTAAACAATAGCTAATGAACGTAATTCAGAAAGATAAATGTGCAATAGTCCCAAACAGTGTGAGGAACAAAATATATGTGGATTCTAAAAGGGTGTAGTCGTGATGTTTTTGTAGTTTTAACACACCATTAACGTATTGTGTTAGTTTCAAAAGCCCGTTTTTTATAAAATTTGTATGGTGGTTAGCACTACAATTTTGTAAGACGCAGATGAAAAACCAAATTGCGAATGCAAGTGTTTAGGACAATCGCCCTTTATACCAACTAGGGAAATTGAATAAGCGAACTAATTTACCCCCTGGTTACCAATGGTGAGTAAACAAAGCAAAGTCGCTTTTCATTCAAGAACAATCGAAAGTGTGGAACAAATCTATGGTTTTAGCGATGAGTTTTTGAGTCTTTTTACAGTAGGCATACGTTTGGGGATCGGATTTAATTCGCCGGCCACATGCAATATTACTACCGGAATTCCCAGGCAAAATGATCATCAGCTACAATTAAATTTTAATTGTTTAGTTTAAATATTATTTCTTTATATGCTTCTCAACTATCCTTGTGCGGTTCACATTAGTTTTTCAAAAATGTCCCAGCTTTTATCGCTTCCCAGTCCCAGTGGGGTCTGCACGGAAGCTGTGGCCCAGTACCGAGCTCCAACTGCCAGAATGCCAGTATGGCACCGGCTCCTGGCACCGGCCCAACCTGACATTCCACCCAACTCCCAGTCAACATTGTTACCATGCATTACCAGCTGCTCGCCCGCCGCCGCGCCAACTTCCCGTTTTATGACGTCATAAAACAACGATCTGCCCAATAATTTTAACCGACCAGGTGAAACTTTGAGTTAATAGCGCTATAAATTAAACTTTTATTTCGCCCTTTGTGATGAAACCTTTGTAAAGCACGTTCATAGTTTTTGTGCCCTCAAAAGAAGATTTGTCTAGTATAAGTTTTTTTGAAAATTAATTTATTAAAAGTAGATGTAGAAGTAGAATCACTATATCTTGGAAACTGAACTTCTTGGAGAGTCGGCCTAAACGAGTAGTTCAAATAATTATGTCTCAGGGAGTTTTTTTTTATAATCTCGTTAATGAAATTCAATCCAAGAGTTAATTTACTGTTTTAGTACAAACGTACGTTTTTAAACTACTACACGTTGGCGAACATTGCGTAATGTCTTATATATTTTTCCTCTTGCACCCAATAAAGAATCGACCAACTGTTGTCATGACCTCTCTTGGTAATAGCTAAAATTAACAAACTATCTTTAATATAAACTGTAGATCTTTAAAGCTCAATGGTACGGCTGTTTTCAAAATCCAGTCTCTTAACTGGTTTGTAGGTTTGATCCTCACTAAAAACTATAATTTTCAAAAGCGTCACCACAGTCACTGGTGCAGCAGCTAAGGATCAGGATTGTGCACAGACAAGCTTGTGAGGCATCAGTTTCTATTGCTTTTTTGAGGTCGAGGTAAGACTCATTACATTCTCATGTCCACAGAGACTCAGTCAGGTGAGAGATGTCCGGATGAAGGTGCGGCAACTTGATGTATTCCTGGAGTCACACTAACACCCTGAAAGTTGTATATGAGGTTGAGGGTACATGTGCAACCCGATGTACTGTAACTCAAAGTGTCTTGTTACAAATAAAATATTAGTGGTTTACATGTAAACCACTAATATTCTATTCAATCCTAGGGTATTCACAAGAAAAAAGAATAAACAACAACAGGTCGCTGTCCAGATATGAACGAACTCGTGACTCGCACTGCGTATCCCAGAAGCCGCTCGGTCGTGAGGTGAGGTGGTCAGTTCTCACTCCAGTCCAGTCCACTTGTGTCCGTAGACCTCCTCGTCCTCCCGCTCTCTCGCTCCGGCTTCTGTCTCGCTCTAATCTCTTCATCCTCTCAGATCTCGGAGCCCTTCATTGTCCCGGGATCGATTAAACAATGAGAACGTCCGACTCCACTCCGCCCGTCTAATCGGCGCGGCGTATTGTTCTCGTGAACCAACGCTCCGGGAGTGGAACCGATCGGGCACGATAAGGAGTTTTCATGGGTTAATGGTTGGGAGTACAGAAAATTGTGGGAATCCTAGGTACTGTTATTATTGCTCACAGACAGGCAGGGAATGGTGAATTGATATACCTACATTTTAGTATTTGAGTTGGGAAAAACGAATGAACAGTATTGTTGTACATAAGTTTCTAAATTTTTTGCTAAAATGGCTTTATGGCCCTTTATAGTTGCTATAATGAAAGTAAGGTTCAAATCAATGAGTGTATAGTATATACGACACTGTTCGTTCGTTTATTGTCAGCATAAAAAACGACGTGTCAGTCCTTGAGCAAATCATTTACCGTGCGTGTGACATTATTTGTGTGTGTCCGTATTCAGGGATAGAAGAGCGGCAGTCGGTCCTTCCTGACGTAGACACTTTTGGCAAAGAGAGCAAAAAGCAGTGTTGTGTGATGTTGTTCTCGGTCGTAGGAGGAGTGGAGGTTACGGTTTTCCCGGCTTGGGCTGTTTGGGTGAAGGTATCAAGGAGCAATCGTATACTGTGTGACATTTTTTGTCAATCGGTATAGTTTTTGGGTAGAAGAGAAAGCTTTTTTATCGCTTATGAAGAGAATGCAATAATCAATCGTTCACTGTATGACTGTTACGGTCAGCGGATAGCGGATAACAGACCGGGTGGTACGTGGTACGGCACGGTGTGAGACAGGCAGGGCGTGGGTGGCCGACGGGCGGTCGTGGTCAGATTCAGTTCCACCATTCTTCTGCTCTGTTATGGCCACTCTCAATGGACCTTTCTCCCCCAAGGCTAAGCCGGTCCCGGCGGAAATTGACTGCGACTGCGGGAGACCAAACGGACCATTATTTGGTTTTGACACGAGAATTACATAGGCTAGTTCGGGGTTTCAACTGTAACGCGGAATGTTGATTTTGGCTCATTTAAAGTGGTTCATAATAACGTGTCATTTGTTATGTATAATGCGTATGCACGAATTGAAATTTCATAACCACTTTGCTGCTCAGAGAGACGAGTTTGATTGCTTTTTACATTTTTGGAGAATTTAGGACGTTTTCAAGCACAAGGTATACCAAGCGTCAAACCTTGTTAAAGGAGGACGAGTTGGTTTGTTTGATTGGACCTAGCTTAGATAGTATTTTCAGCATCTCATTTTCATAGTTCGTAGGTGAATCTAAACTCTCTTACAATTTTCCTTATTTTCACACATTTTAAACTGAATATAGCAAAATAGTTAATTTAACATATATATTTTGTGAATTTCCTAACATTTATCGCTTTAAATCACTCGTTCGTTCAAACGAAAACTACCAAACAGCTCTAAAATGCTCCAAGTATAATCCTAATCCTAGGGCAAAAGTTCTCCCAGGCCAGAAGTAGCAAATGCCAGCCGCAACGGTCCGGCCTGTCGACAAGGCCTGAACCTGAACAAACGCAACCTCTGAGTGATGAGGGAGCCGCCTATCCACGGCGCAAACAACATAGAATACAAAGCTCAATCAGAGATGTTGCAGGTAGTGTGTACCAATCAGTGGACGGAATCACGGGGATTTGCATGAGCACTGGTGTGTAGGAGGTGCTGAATAGGCTGCAACAAACGCAACCTCTGAGTGATGAGGGAGCCGCCTATCCACGGCGCAAACAACATAGAATACAAAGCTCAATCAGAGATGTTGCAGCTAGTGTGTACCAATCAGTGGACGGAATCACGGGGATTTGCATGAGCACTGGTATGTAGGAGGTGCTGAATAGGCTGCAACAAACGCAACCTCTGAGTGATGAGGGAGCCGCCTATCCACGGCGCAAACAACATGGAATACAAAGCTCAATCAGAGATGTTGCAGCTAGTGTGTACCAATCAGTGGACGGAATCACGGGGATTTGCATGAGCACTGGTGTGTAGGAGGTGCTGAATAGGCTGCAACAAACGCAACCTCTGAGTGATGAGGGAGCCGCCTATCCACGGCGCAAACAACATAGAATACAAAGCTCAATCAGAGATGTTGCAGGTAGTGTGTACCAATCAGTGGACGGAATCACGGGGATTTGCATGAGCACTGGTGTGTAGGAGGTGCTGAATAGGCTGCAACAAACGCAACCTCTGAGTGATGAGGGAGCCGCCTATCCACGGCGCAAACAACATAGAATACAAAGCTCAATCAGAGATGTTGCAGGTAGTGTGTACCAATCAGTGGACGGAATCACGGGGATTTGCATGAGCACTGGTGTGTAGGAGGTGCTGAATAGGCTGCAACAAACGCAACCTCTGAGTGATGAGGGAGCCGCCTATCCACGGCGCAAACAACATAGAATACAAAGCTCAATCAGAGATGTTGCAGCTAGTGTGTACCAATCAGTGGACGGAATCACGGGGATTTGCATGAGCACTGGTGTGTAGGAGGTGCTGAATAGGCTGCAACAAACGCAACCTCTGAGTGATGAGGGCGCCGCCTATCCACGGCGCAAACAACATAGAATACAAAGCTCAATCAGAGATGTTGCAGCTAGTGTGTACCAATCAGTGGACGGAATCACGGGGATTTGCATGAGCACTGGTGTGTAGGAGGTGCTGAATAGGCTGCAACAAACGCAACCTCTGAGTGATGAGGGCGCCGCCTATCCACGGCGCAAACAACATAGAATACAAAGCTCAATCAGAGATGTTGCAGCTAGTGTGTACCAATCAGAGGACGGAATCTCGGGGATTTGCATGAGCACTGGTGTGTAGGAGGTGCTGAATAGGCTGCAACAAACGCAACCTCTGAGTGATGAGGGAGCCGCCTATCCACGGCGCAAACAACATAGAATACAAAGCTCAATCAGAGATGTTGCAGGTAGTGTGTACCAATCAGAGGACGGAATCACGGGGATTTGCATGAGCACTGGTGTGTAGGAGGTGCTGAATAGGCTGCAACAAACGCAACCTCTGAGTGATGAGGGAGCCGCCTATCCACGGCGCAAACAACATAGAATACAAAGCTCAATCAGAGATGTTGCAGCTAGTGTGTACCAATCAGTGGACGGAATCACGGGGATTTGCATGAGCACTGGTGTGTAGGAGGTGCTGAATAGGCTGCAACAATTCCGTTAGATACGTACAAAGCGATCAGTGTGAGGGTAGGTGGGTAGAAGGCTCACCTGCATGGTTTTGTCAGTGAAATTACAAAGCTTTTAACAGGTTACCTGTTTTTCCGGATTTCCAGACCAATTGGAATATTCTAATTTAGTTTATAAATGCCAAGGACTTTTGCTATATGAGGTATTTAAAAAAAACAATATTGCCAATGTAATTGTATAACGCCGAAAATATATAATGAACTCTACCATTTAGTATTCTGTTCGCAATATGATCCCGAAGAGATAATAAAATACCCCCGTCGCAGCAAACCTGCGTACTCAGCGAATTTCCAATGCATATGTATTGGTACCATTACTACCTAGAGCCACTCACCAAGTTTCACAAAAATACATTCATTAATAAGTGATATATAGCATTTTATTTATTCTCCATAAGAATAACATTATAATTGAGTACGCAGGTTTGCTGCAACAAGGAAGATAAGAAATGTATTTTTTTGCAATTATCAATATAACTCAACCAGGTGAAGCTACACACCAAGTTTTATTAATTTGGGTTCATAACTAAGGGAGATATAAAACATGACTTATTATCCATATGAATAACATGGGGCGCGAGTATGCAGGTTTGCTGCTACTGGGAAAAATCAAGAAAAACCTTTTTGTGCTAATATCAATATACCACAACTAGTTAAAGCCACATACCAAGTTTCATCAATATACATACATAAATAATCGAAATATAACATTTTATTTATTCTCCATAGGGATAACATTGGACAACGTACTGTGTTTAGCACTATGAATATCACTGCAACGGTTGGACGTAAAACAACAATTAAAACGCCAAAATGATTGTTTTGTAGAGCTAAACTGATTGTTAGAAAGAAATGTGGAGTTTTTAGTGAAGTTATCTGAGGAAAATCTAAAAATCGTATTCCCATAAGATTAACACGGGAAATTTTATGGGCACATTTTTTGACTTTTCTCCACAACCACTAAACCTAGCTTAATGATTCAAAATACTACATTGTTTGTTTTTTTAAGCTCTATAAAATGGCTATAACAAAAATCTAGTGTTTTTAAAATTTTAGGGTGAAAAGTTCAAAAAACTGATTTTTGGAAAATTTGAAACCCCCATAAAACCCCCTTCCCATAAACCGATCGATCTGGTTTTCGAACGTAAAGTCATAAATGTTACTCTTCGCATTTGTGCCAAATTTCATCAAAATAGGGCGCTTCTTTCAAAAGTTATCGTTGTAACGGACACACACACTTACATACATATATATATATATATATATATACGTATAAAAACATGAAAATAACCATGAGTACCCTGTTAAAAACATTTTTTAATTATATTTTCACTAACATGTTTCGACTTAAAGTCATGATCACAGTGCTAATATTTATTTTTTTTTATATAAAAATTAGCTAAGGTTTCTTAGCTAATTTGTACATGCAACATCTGGAAACAACAAAAATAATGAATAACTCTAACCCACTCAAAAGTAAAATAATTTACTGGCACAGATATGTAGATGACATTATTTGCTTATTCAAGAATGATGAATGTACACCTGATGAATTTTTAACCTATTTGAACACTATCTCTGCATCTATTAAGTTCACAATGGAAATTCAGAAGTCTGAAATAAACTTTCTAGACATTTCAATTAAGAAAGAAAACAATAATCATACTTTTAAAATTTTCAGAAAACCCACCCAAACAAATCTCATTATTCCAGCAAGTTCTAATCATCCGTGGCAACACAAGATGGCAACATTCCATACGTTGATTAATAGACTGTTAAGAATACCTATGAATGAACAAGACTACAAGGAAGAAAAAGAAAGAATCAAATCAATTGCCAAGATAAATGGATACAATGCCAAGTTAATAGATAACATGATAAGGAAGCAAATAAAGAAAAGAAAAGAAAACAAACAAGTACGAAAGTCCAAAGACGAATATTTATGCTTACCATACAGTGTTACTATGAACAAGGCCATTAGAAAAACGTTTGAAAAATCAAACTACAAATTGGCTTACAGAACCAGAAATAATTCATTTCACCTTATTAATAAGCTCTCTAATACAAATAATCAAAATATATCAGATCAGTATGAAAAAAGTGGCATATATAAAATCATCTGCAGTGACTGCCCAAAATACTATATTGGCCAAACTGGGAGAAACTTCAAACGTCGGTTCAGTGAACACATACAGGCAATAAAGTCAAATAATAAAACAACCCAAAAATCTGCCTTCGCTGACCACATCTTAAAAACAGACCATAGTTACAAGAACTGCAATGAAAACATGTCAATTCTAGAGATTATTAACAAGGGGCATAAAATGAACATAAAAGAAGAATTTCATATATACCAAAGCCAAAAGAATGACAAAGATAATATATTAAATACAATGCAAATTCAATCTAGCAACCCAATCTTCAATAAAATTATAAATATAAGAACAAACTCAAAACGATTGCACCAAAAAGAAAAATAGATCAGCTGTTTATTATCAAAAACCTGTATATTTATGATTTGTTGATAACACCAGAGTTAGGTTAACCAAATAAATATTAGCACTGTGATCATGACTTTAAGTCGAAACATGTTAGTGAAAATATAATTAAAAAATGTTTTTAACAGGGTACTCATGGTTATTTTCATGTTTTTATACGTATCTTATAGTAGCCCTATTCTGTGAATTTGATTATCTAATATATATATATATATATATACATATATATATATATATATATATATATATATATATAATTTGAACGAATAGTGTTTTTGGCATCTGGGGACCTCAAAACAAAATGTTATCATGGTCTCGGGCTTAAGCCTTACCATGCCACCTACGGTAATAGCTTCTTCCCTATAGGGGAAATTCGCTAAAACCAACAGACATTCATCCTATATAATATTTCTAGACTCTTTTGGCTACATATTCTAGGATTATTCACTTTTGTAATGATGGGTAAACATACATAAATTGGCACTTAGCGCACTTTGCCGGTCCTATGGAAGTTCCTAACGTGACCCCCTGAATACGTTTTGGGGGGTCGTTCAAAATTATATATATATATATGTATGCACTCTAGCGGTCACATTTTTTGTCCGATTTATTTCAAATTTGGTAGGGACGTTCCTTTCTATAATCAGTTGGACAAGTTCGTTGGGCAAAACAATCGGAAAACTCTAATCCCTTTTTTGGGGGATTATTCTTTCAAATTTCAAGTTTTGGGCCCAAAAAGGGTCAGAAAAGCCCCGGACGTAAAACTAATGTATGTATTAAGATGGGAATTAGTGAAGCGAAAGTTGTAAGCCCTTTCTCGTCACTCTAGCATACATATTTTCCGAGTTATCAAAGAAAATGCATATCGGCCTAACACACTACGTTGTCTTATGGGGTTTTTACAATAGAAAAGCATGTGATTCATTTGTTGGTGTATTTGTATCATTCCCAGCAACCTCGCGCCTACTCTCAAGCCTGACTGGACCTTCTCCTAACCTTATAATGCGCAAAATTGTATTCATAGCAATGCAGGTAAATGAAACCAGGAGCATCAGATCAGCCAAAAAATCAATGTTTTCAGATTTCAATAAAATTTGAATAAGTATATGGTTTTACACTGGTTTTGAGGTTTAAAAGTTTTGTATGTGGAAATTCACTTCCCTCACGTCAGCGTGCTGCGTGCGAACTCGTTATAAAATAAAAATGCATAGTGGTAAGTGTCTTATAATGCTCACATTTTAATTTTGGATTTGTAAACAGATTTATTTGATTAAAAAGTTTATTCAGGATATACGTTTCAATGTACATTGAAACTAGTACATCCTTAGTTCTATCACACATGGTTTCTACTGGAAAAACTGGAATAATTCTAGATTTTTATATTTGTATACTGTAAATACTGGAATATTACTGGAATTTCCTATTGTGGCGCTAATTTTGACCTACCTTACGACATTGGAACTTTTAAGTTTTGATAGGGAACGGTCCAAACAACAGTTTTGTTACCTTCACCTAAAGTCTACCTGTCCTTAGAATATATTTACTCATAAGCAAATAACAAATAAATGGCCATTGAATCCAGTACCGAATCTTCACAAAATGTTCAGATTTGTCTCAGTATTGATCTGGTGAACCTTGGATAACGAGGCGAGCTCTATAACCACTATACTACGGAGCCAGTTTAGAATTGACTATATTATGATACTGATTGTACCTGTGGATTCGTCTAAAGCGGTTTCGTTAGTTAGCATGTCATTAGCAGTGCAGTGCACGTGTCTATATAGGCACGTGTCATAGGCTATTATGACCGTTCATACTGCGATGTCGCCCAGTAGGGTGGTGAGGAACGGGCGACAGTAGGGGGATCTAGTTGATAAGACAATCACCAAGCGTCACAAGGAGCTTGATTGGCGCGGCGTCATCGGACCACTAGCCGAGTGGGTGGGTTATTTTGGGCATATCCTTACTGCAATTACTGCCACTGTCACTTATCCCATTCCGCACAGCCTTACGGACTGTTTTTTGAAGTGTTTCAAAATTGTCGGAGTATAAGTTTAATGAAGAATTTATGGTTTAGGTAAGGAATGATTAAAATGTATACGCTGATTGACCATTTAAGCTTTTTCCGTTATTCATGCTGCATTTAACTAAAAAGTTTGAAATCGTGTGTGATCTATATCTTCAGTAACTATCTATAGAAATAATATTCCCGCTTACATAAGTGTATTTAAATCTACGTCTAAAAAATCGTAGTGGAAGGTTGATCAAAACAGCTAGTGGATATTCCTGCATTTATATGTAGAATTTGTGACCGCTTGCTTTTTTCAAATGAGTGGCCATATAATGCATTGAACTAAATAAGGCATTGGTTAGAGGGGCAATTAGCGACTGTACAATTTGCAAATTTCAACACTCCAGCCAAGGCAGCACTATACTCAGAAGCAGTGCGTCCTTGCTCCTTTTAACACTCTTAGGGACTTCGTAGTGCGGCCTTGTGACTTATCCCTCCCTCACTCTTAGGGACTTTATATGCTTGTGTAAGTAACATTCAACCAACAACATCCCAAAGCCTGTCTTCACATTGACACAGTTGCTATAACGGAATTTCGATAGCATCAAGATGTCATCCCTGAAACCATTGTTGTTATGTTATAACGACTGGAGTGCAAGACGATACAGGGTGCTGCACAAACCTTGTGTGTTTTATACGCACTCAAACATCCACCGTCAATATCCCATGTACCTTCCCACTACGTCACCCTATACTCCTTATAACAGTTACCCCAATTTGTCTCGCAGGGTGGAGGGGTGGGGGAGAGGAGCTCCAAATGCATTCCTCCCCCCCCTGATCGATCCTCGTTTCGTCTCAAGCTTCTTGTGTTTATGCAAACTAATTCAGGCGGGATTTCCTCGTCATGACGAGTTAGATACCGCGCTGAGTCTCTTTTACATACCGAGCTTCACTAGTGGTTGATATTTTAACTGCTCTGTCATTCTTTGTTTTTAATTTTAATACCCTAACGTCATTAAATAACTTTTACTGCTAATTAAATACGTACTTTCGCACATTTTAAAAGGGTTTTTGATTCTGTCACCTTTTAAACAATCTATTGCTATGTTCTAATCCTGGGTATTATTTCAGGTGAGTCTGAAAAAACACAAATATCTTCGGGATGAAGTTACGTTAGCATACGGCTTGGTAAGTGTGTTTCACTGTTAAAATACTCGCATGCATTACTGTAGGAAACTTCTTCATTGTATAATAACAAAAGTTGTTTAATCAGTTACATGAAAGCGATAACTATATAGCAATGTAGGAATTATTGAAAACAGTTTGTTTCAAATAAGTGTAAACTAACCACTGTCTATTCAGACATCTAGTCTTGGTTATATGACGTTTGAAATAAAAAAAAATTACCAAGAGGTTAGTGGCCTCGCTTTCTTCAGAATCAGCGTTGCCATACCCATTTGGAATTGTGGGTGGTAATATCTGCTTGGTGGTAATTTGGTGGTAATCTATTAACTCGATTAAAATAGCGATATTTTTACTGTTTTCTTCTATAAATAAGTCTATTTTCTTAAGTAAATGTTTAACTAGCATTTAATTTCAATACAAGTTATTACATAGGCTTGAAATCTATTATTTTCTGTGACTCTAACATCCAACAATATACCTGAGGAGTGCTTCACTTACCCACATGTTCTTTGAGTTTCTGCTCTAGTTTACATAATGAATACATGCATATTTTGCAGATTCTTGTTCTCAGATTAAATATTCTTACTTATTACCTACCTTATTACCTCCTCCTGCGTCACTTTCCTAAAATACTTAAAAAAAACCGAATATTTGTACAACTATATTCATGGAACTTCCGAGAATGGTAATAACTACCTTGGATATTCATATAATATCAGTAACTGTTATACATTTTATACTAACTTCACTCAAATTAATTTAATGTAATAATTATGTGTCAATGACAACGGTATAACTCCTACTTATAGCCCGATTTGAAAATTGCCGCGCGCTTTCTTAGTACTTTTGAAGAATGGTGGTAAAAGGTGGTAATTTTTGCAGGAGCTGGTGGTAATTTCCCTAAATTGGATTGGCAACACTCTTCAGAATCTGCTCGACCACATGGTTCCTGTTCGTCGAACCATAGATTAAGCATACTCGCTTAATCTATGGTGGAACGTAACAAGCAAAGCAAGGGGCATGCAAATAAAGATTTTTCCCCAAATAATAATGGATTGCGTTCTTTTCAACTTCTGTGATTTTTTGTAAATCGTATAGGCCTACTCTAATCTGAGTAAGGTTTGCTTGCTTGCAACTCTGATCTCAAAAACAGCTCTAAAGATTTCCTTCAAAAGTTGTAACTAACTAGTTTATAGGTTAAAAATAAGTTCCACGCAGGTCTCATTCGCAGGTAAAATCTAGTTATGTCGAAACAATTTGAAAAGTAAAAAAAAGATTGGGCTTATGGAGTTTCAAGTCAAAACAAAAGAATCATCACGTCTATTATAATCAACCAGTGAACTGTCAAAGTAATGCTATTGTAGTTTAAGTATTAACATGTGGTTTTCCTGCGACAGTAACTAAAACCATTGATTGAAGATTAGATGTAGACTGCCACGTCATATCCAAAATGAATAATAGCGACATTGAGCTATAATAACAACTGGAGTTACCTTAAACATGCAGAAAAGAGGTAAATTAGCTCAAATTAGTAGCGGGACGTAGTGAACAATTATTCCAAGTCATTTATACAAACTGACTGACCTTCCCCGAGTAAAGCACGGCCTCCCGACTAACAATACGCAAACAGTAAAATCATATTTGACGGTTTTAATTTAGATCGATAACAATCTTTTCATTCATTAAAGAACGACTTATCTCATTAATTTCGTAAGTCTCGTCTCGCGAACATTTACAACAAATCCTCATAAAGGAGTATTGTGCCGTCAGCCCGCCACCGCCCACGCTGTAATTTGAATCGAGAACGCAAATTGAAAACATTCTAATAACTAGCTGATTGTTTAAAGAAGAGGACCAATTAAATTTTTTCCGCCAATGCTGCCTCCGGCGTCCGCATTATTGGTGAAACCCTTTCGGAAAGAGGGGAAAGGGAAGGGATTCTGTTTTGTTTTTATCGACAGAAAATGGACGTAGTTATTGCAGATTCCGTTGAAGCTTGTAAAAAGTGTAGTCCTTGTTTTATGGACCGTGTTATTTGTTTCTAAAATTATTGTTTACTTGTCTGCAAAATGGGAAAGGTTGATATTTTAAATTACAGAAAAATCGCGTGACTGGATGCCAAACGCATCCATAATAAAATTATCGTGGCATAATTTGAAATTATCGTTTATTGTGTAACCTCAAAACTTTGCCTTTTGGAGGGCTGCTTTATTCGTAATGAACTTCATCAAACCAATGAGGGCTTAAATGATACCATAAACTGTGATCATTTCTATAAAGAGCCGCGTAACATGTATTGCATTTATCGTGTCAAGCGTCGCCCTATAAACAAAATTATATGCGGTACGAGCTTACAAATAAGCGTCTGTACAGTGTACAGTTCTCCTTTATCTCATTAATAGGACGTCAGAAACTTATCTTCCATAAGGCAATGTGAAAACTAAAAGCATTGTTTGTTTGACCTAGTTTGTTTATGAGCTGTGAACTGTGTCTCAGATTAACAAACCGATTGCTTGAAATTATCAAAAAATCCAATAATTAAGACAATTAAAATTCATTTGCTATCACTTGTAACGTGTTTCTACTAGAATTGATAATAGGCTAATACTTCGCAAACAATACTTCGCTAAACGACTTAAACATGTGTTTAGGTGAAGCAGCTTTCTCCTATAAACACGTACTTTCGTGTGAAATTCAGTGCATCGCTGGGAAGCTTAATTTTAGACAACAAAATATCACTTAGGCTATCCGAACATAATTCAATTAATCAAATTATCACGTTGTAAAATATATTTCCTTATATTAAAAAATATGTATTATAAAATGTGTACCAATCATGGTAAAACTACGTATAAACTTTCTTTTACATAGAGCAAAAAAGTGATAGATGATTGAATCCAGTGGCATCAGTATTCCAGGAGGGCGGTGGGAGGAGGGCGGGGCTGTACCGGAAGTTGTAACTGGAAGGTGTTTACTTCCGTTTTACTCTGTGGCGCGGCCCGCCTAGCCGTTTACCCCGGGCCGGCAGTGGTAATTCGCAACAATGTCTCATTCATATGTCAGCACCTCCTGCCATGGCCGAAAAAGGTCAGAGAAAACAACGTTATGAAACCGTCGCTACACCGTCCACCCTCGGAGTGGTTAAACCTCAGTTAAGTCATACTTTTTAATAGAACATAAACTCAGATTTAAAATCCTTTGTATATACAAGTGTTGCAAAAAGAACAAATTTTGAACAAATATGACGTATCGCAAACTCATGATGCATAAAGACTCACCTGATAAAAATGTCTTATAAAGTAATTTATATTCGTTATAAATTACTAATAACACAAATTTGCGTTTGAATTTGGTATTTTTAAAATTTAATACAAATACAAGACGCGGTCGAAAATATTAAAAAACAATCGGGCCAAATCCCTCCTCCCCCTCCTTAACTTATTAAATAATGACACCTCTGGTATAAGTAATACCTTTCTTGCCTATGAAAATTCAGATTTAGTTTACCAAAGTTGAATGCAACAAAAGCAACGCCTAAGTCATTTCGCCGTAATGACCGAGATAGGCAATTTCATAACGAGTTTAGTTTGCATATCTTACGAAACGCACGGCGCGCCTTGTCAAAACGGTAGTGCTCCACGCCCCCATAAGTAGCTATCAACTATCTACAATTTTCATTTATATCAACTATCTTCATCAGTTTAAAGCATTACACACCTTAAATCCTAGTTTATTTGCTCTCTATATACTGTATATAAGCAAGAGAAATATTTTAAGAATATTACTAAAGCTTTTAGGGTAAGCCGTCCAAATGTATACAATGTACATCCAGACGCTAAGTTACGTTTAGTAATTAAAAAAATCAAATGCAGATACATACAAAGAGTTTATTGTACAGAATGTTACAACTGTTACTTTATTTTTCGGCATTGGCATATCCCCTTGATTTGATTTTTGAGGCATTTTTTGAACCGTGGCACAAGTTTTTGTACATCCTCCTCTTAGAAGTTTGCCGCCTGTGTCTTCAACCATGTGGTAGGTAACATGTTCTTATAGCGTTTCGTCGTTGTTGAATGAAATGTTGATCACCAAGGATACGTTTCAGATACAAAACGAGAAGAAAGTCGCTAGAAGCAAGGTCAGAGCTGTACGGAGGATGAGCAAATGCAATCGATGGAATGGAAGCTCACATCGCCCCCAGCAACGGTTAAATCCAAGCAAGTCTGGACACCTCGAAAAGTCTCGTGCACAGTGTTTTCGGTTAGGCAAGGCTTTTTACGGTACTGATTGATTATTTGCCGAGAGGTAAAACGACCCATAAAGTTGTTTACTGCGAGACACTTAAGAAACTGCGCCGTGCAATACAGAATAAACGCCGAAGAATGCTCTCAAAAGGTGTTTTCATGACAACGCCCGACCCCACAGTGCAAATGTGACAGCAAAACCTCCTAAATGCTTTGGCTGGGACGTGCTCGACTATCAGCTTGTACATCCCTGACCTCGCTTCTAGGAACTTTCTTCTCGTTTTGCATTGCATCTGAAAAGTCGGGGTCAACACCTCCAACAACGATAATGAGCTAACAGAACATATTATCACATGGTTGAAGAGATAGGCGAAACTTCTAAGGGGGGGTATACAAAAACTACTGTCACGGTGCAAACAATGTTTTGACAACCACGGGGGTGATGTGGATGTGTGTGCAATAAATTGTTTTTCTTTATATCTGCATTTGATTTTTGTTATTACTAAACAAAACTTGCTTTCTGGACGTACCTCGTAGTAGGGGACATCCCGGGGATCGGATCCGTGACCCCTTGAACCGAGTCCATGACACTTCCGTTAGCTAACGAGACGCTCAAGCCTAAATTAAATTTCTTCGTATCGCAGTTTTGATTTATTTTTTAGTTAGGTCATCATCACCCATAGTCCAACACGAACTGACACAAACGGCTAAACAATTGGACCGGTTTGTGTGCCCGTAAAACCCAACGCGCCTCTGCTGCCATAAAAGAGAAGAATTCGCCTAGCGCTCAATAGACGGTGGGAAAGGAGAGATTCCACAGTATTATGATCCGACGCAGCGGTCCGTACCGGCCATTGTACCGGGTTGTGCTGCACTGCAGTGGTACTGGGGGACTGGATATCATTGTACCGCCCCCGGTTACAGCCAGATGGTGTGGACACAACGTGCCGGCCGCTCTCTCAATATATATAGAGCGTGAACTTTTTTCCTCCCTCGTCTGTTTACTTATAGTCGGCCCGGTTAATTTGCATGTATTGACATTTTGGATGATAACTTCATACACGCAAGAAACTGTGGGAAAATGGAGTGGGGTTGATCAAAACTAAACCCCACTATCCCATTTTGACAATATTCTTCTTCCCTAAATATTGAACAAATATAAATTATCGTGAGATTTAAAAAAATAAGTTAGTGTTTGGGTTTCAGATATTATGTGGTTGCAAGTACTGTACGTAGTTGTGAACAAAAACTAAATTCTATCTTTCACATAAAAAACAAGTTTTTCAATGCTTTGAACTTAATTCAGTAATATTTTGTTTCAGTCAGGTTTGTTGAAAAGGCCTTTAACATGAGGCCGTATCCAAATTCACCAATGGTTTGAACGGTCGGTCAAGACATCCAAATTCACCGACCCCGAAACAGGGAGAAAATCCAGGCCCGCAAAACATCAAAATTCACCAATTTCGGGAATCCGATTGCTGCCGAACACGTAACTAAGCTCATTTGTTAAACAGGTTTAAGGATGTGCATATTTCGTTTAGGTCTCATTCCTTTCAGTTATTTTAATGAATTTCTTAACTTAGATAGAGTGAAAGGAACTTGTATGTTTAAAGTGTATTATTTAAAAAAGGTTTCATAAAAATTTTATAAAAGTAGGTTTAACAGAATGTTTGGTTCACTAGTAAGTAGTACCAAAGTAGTCCGATGGAAGTTAATAAAGTGTTGCCAAATCGCTCTGGTCTAATAAAACATATGGTAAAGTATATATGTCGTCGTTTTGAAATCCATTCCTATCGTACACAACATACTAAAAACAAGCAGACTGAATCATTGTTTGTGAAATTCGTATGGCAACAGTGTTGGTCGAGAGGGGATGAGGGGGGGGGAATCATATGGGCAATCAACCATAGGACCATTTTCATGCGGTCTACTCATTACGTTGACATAAATTTACTCTTTTAAATAACCAAAAAGCCAAAATTTCCGGCTAAAAACACATAAACGAAGATTCATGACAAGGCTCTTATCTTAAAACCACAAAATTAAATTAGACAGGAAGGAAAGGATTGTTTTATTGGTGCTAAATCATGCGGGAAAAACAAACACAAGGCCCAGGGTTCAGAAACCCGACCAAGCGAAATTTGCTGAATTTGGGTGTCTTGACAGCCTGGTTTTTTTACCTGTTTTGGGGTTGGTGAATTTGGATGTTTTGCCTGACCCTTCAACCATTGGTGAGTTTGGCTACAGCCTATCGTGAAGCTAAATCCTATGCTTACATTTCCTCCACAGAACGTCCCCCCATTGAGTAATTGTTGAATTACCTCGCAATTACTAAGATCTGTGAATAAGTAATCCTAGAGTTTCATAGTTGTACGTTAATTAATTAAAAAAATATTCAGGGGTATTCAGACTTTCTGGGCACCCAGTTTACAATTATTATAGAACGTTCTATCACAATAATTAGTGATAATAACTCAATTTTGTATTTATTGAACCATTTTACCATTGATATAGGCTACATAACTTGTAACCTGATTTTTGGGACCTGACCCCAATGGAAAAATACGACAGAGTCGCAATGTACCGAAAGATAGAACATTTCGCTTTGCACGAATTGTCTTCGAGGTCTCAGTTTCAGCTCCACACGGACTCGTACTCGGTACTGTATCACGTATCCTCGTAAACCAAGAGACAGTGAGCGGCGGCTTATCCTCGGAGAGGATCACGTGACCTTGATCCTGCCGTGATCACGGCTGACATTCGCTAACAGATGACGGGGCCCGCGGCGACGACGGCGCTGCACTCTGCCGGCGTTCCCACACAACTCCGCACGACTGGCTCTCTGGCTCTAATCTAGACTCCATAGACCATTCCTAGAGAGATTCGTTCACTCGAAACATGGATTATTATTATATAAATAATTCCATTTCCCCGAACGATCCTCTCAGTAGTTAGCTTTACAACCGATGTGTAATAAACCGGGTCAGGTGAATCATATTAGGACACTGAATCACTGTGTAAGACGCCAACACAACTAGGTCGTATTTTAAAGCGAATATGTATAATCGCTTGGAGTCTTGCGTTTTCTTAAGAAGGGGCTCCGGTCACGAAACATTTTGCTTTTCTACCTGCTTCCTCCATAAGGCCAAGCGAAATGTCGATATCACAAATAATGTTCAACAAAATTTAAAAAAAATCAGTATTTACGATTGTTTAATGAGTAAACTAATACCAATAAGAATATCTCCAAAATCGCTAGGAATCTTCTTGCTCTTTAAAATTAGCTATAAACCAACGAAATCTGTTGTGGAGGGACGGGCTTTGCAAGATAACACTTTCCAGAAGAAGCAGGTGACTGGAACCCAATAACAAAGAGTCTGTATCATCAGTTGGGGTGCACTTTAACAACGTGAAACACGTGGAAGAAAATGTAACTCTGAAATATGTCTTGGGAAACATCTACCACCGATAAGTCAATTCCACGGGCTTTTATGATTTAAATCACACTCCCGAAATCCGAGGCGCGATGACGTGAATTACAATCATCTGTGTTTGACAGCGATCGCGCTCATCGATATCCCAGAGTCGTGTCGAGGCTGTCTTATTGATTCAAGTAGACCCCTCTGAGTTTTCCCCATTTTCTCTCACTTTAGCCCAAAGGGGATCTCCCCCCAAGAAGTCTTCCCCCCAAAGAAGGTTTCCTCGTCGACGTCTGTTCTCGAATTCCTTCCGCCGGAATCCACTTTTTCATCGTTTTTATTTATGGCCACTTTTGGTTTTAAGGTTTTCACGCGGCGTTAAAATATAAATATTTTCTGGTTACCAGTAAAGTGTTTTTTTCATTTACTACTGATTTCTTTGATTTTACTTCTTTACATTTTTGGTCTATACTGGTCTTCGGAAATTGTTAATACAGTAGAAACCTTGATAAGACACATTTACGAATAATTCTTCTTGTATATACATACTTTTTGACTTGTTAAAACTAATAATTAGACCTGTCCTCATTTTTATTTTGTTTTATGCATGTTTAATTTTGTTTTATGGTAATAAAATGAAGGTAAATGTTCATTTCTGATAATAAATACTGTGATATATTTATATGTATGTGTTAATCTGTTTGTGATGTTTATACAGGAGTAATGAAAGTAAGTTACCGTGGAACCTAGAGTCACCTCCTTCTCCTATAAGACCAGTGTTAACTTTGCAAAAAAATACTTAGCGATTTCAGTGAGAAATATTGATACCGGTATCACCAATAATAATCATTTAATAAAATTCCATAATACTCATTACTTGCGATGTTTTTAATGAGATACCTGTTTAATGTTAAAATTATGTTCACTGGAATCGCTAGATAATATTTGTTCTCTTTAAAATGTCCCATACATCAACCATATGGGATCAACCCGTTGAGGGTGGAGCGGCTTTGAAAGTTAACGCGAAATGTTTCGTGACTAGAGGGAATTTTAACTCTTAATAAAACACGAGTACATTTTGACATTAAAAAGAGTATCAAACTTGCCCATGAAAGTGCCAAAATAACCATCCGAGAACATTGAATCTATCGTGTCTACATTTTCCGGTACATCGAATTCACCAACACGTCCCACACGTCCTTGACAGTCGCACCCTCTCTGTGCCGATGAGTCACCCCCGTCGCCGCCCTGACCTCCCCCAAGGACCCGGGGCAAGCTGCAATTACAGTAATGCACCCACCCCTGTCTGTCCGGCCGCCAACACGGGTAAATACGTCACCGGGCCACTGGGGAGAGGTAGAGGGGGGTTCGACCTCTAATTGGAATATATGGCGCAACAGCTGTGATTGTTGCAGCTGGCCGGGTAGTGCGTCAAGTCATTGTAAAATAGGAACAACTTGTTCGTTAAATAATTTGTAGGATTCCAAATTTATCTGGAAACTAGCTGGACCCAAGAGCTAATTTCTTAGCCTACTCCTTTTCGGTTTAGACTCTTTTATTTTATTTATGTCCGTAGACAGGATTTGATTTAAAAAATTCTTAGTTTTTATAACCAAGACCATTTGTTATTTCTAAGCACAATACATCTTAAGTGCATGCAGTGGCGGATTTAAGCAATTGCCGTCTAAGGGCTATTAGGAAAATTTCCGCCCTCTCCCCCCCCCCCCCCCGCCACTACAATATTTGTCCTTTTCGCCACCCAGGTTTACCCACATGTTATATATATATATATCTCTTGTTTGGTTATTTTGTGATAGTATCTAAAGAAGTTACGAATTAACTGAATGAATAAGTTTAAGACATTTCTCTTATTTCCTAGTTGAAAAACCAGTAAAATAATGTATGATTGTCTTGATTCACATTAACACAGTTTAATATTCAATATAGCCTACTCAATGACAATCGGCCCTAGAGACAAATGTCCGTGTTAAAAGCAGTGAAGCAGTGCTACTTTTAATAACAAGAAAATCCTTCAACAAAGGCCTAAAAATCCCTTCTTAAACTTCATCAAAACATTAATTTTTACACCAACGTATTGACTGCTGAAAATTATAATAAATAACCTGTAAATAAGAGATGATGACACTGTAGCCTTAAAATTCGTAATTCGGACAATTAGCCTCAAAATTCTGACTATTTTAATCCTGAATTAGTGTTTTTCAATACAGTTTTTCAGTCATTTTGTAATTTATACTTTTCTACGTTTATATGTTTTAGACGTATGTTTTATATGTTTTAAATATAAAATTAATTGATGTAGGCCCAAACTTCATAAAACTCTACACATTTTCAAACACTTCTTCTAGTTTTACCTCCATGATGTTGTAGATCCAATGAATTGAAATATAATACCATAGATTAAACAAACACCTTAGTGGCATTACTTACTGGTGGTATTCTTAATCTATGATAATACCTACAGGAGTCGCTACTCTTTGACAAATAACCTTCATAAAACGTGTGCCGTCATATTTGGTATTTTGTCCTGTTGTGGTGTCAGCTTGGTGGGACAGTGTCATTCGATGTACAAGGCGGCTTGTTTTCAACACTATTCCCAAAGCTATATATATTAAAAGGGTGTTGTTATTTAAATCAAATCATAACTTTGCTTCGAGATAAACAATAAAATTACATAAAAAATATGTCTTAAGATTATAAAGTTAAGTTTAACATCATGATTTGCCTAAAATGCGACAAGATATTAATTTAAAGACTTCAAATATCACAGTTTTTCACTTAATTAAATAGGAGATTTTGACACCGTTCCACCCAAAAAATAGAGGTCTCGCTCGGAGTCTGTCAACTATGCTCGCATGGCAACAACCAATCAAATCCCCTCTTCACAAATTATGTTAGTCTTTGGTCAGATGTTTTGTTTTAAAAATTATCCTCCAGAATGAACGATTACGTGTGGTAGCCTTTGATGGTAAGTATAAGACAGCTGAAATAACTTTCTTTGTTACCTTGAGTTTGAAAATGAAACGACAATTTCATTGTAGTATAAATGTTGTTATTGTCATCTCAAATTCGATTGTTGCAACATTTCTCATCCGTATGTCTTGGTCATTATTGATATTGTTGGACCTATCATCTATGGTTGGACGTAGTCATAGTGGCGTAGTGCCTGATGTAGTTCGTGGCTTGCCGCCCTTTATCTGTAGCGTAATCGTCTTGTCGCTAGTACGGATGAATGACAAATGCATTATGACTGCTTTGAGGAACTGCAGTGTGAGGGACTGCAAGCGTTATACATTAGTCTCTGGTTACTACCCTTACCTTTAAAAGGGCGTAACACCGTCATTGCCATCCGTTTCGTTAAAATGTTCCCCGTTTCAACGTTTATTTTGTAAACAACTAATTAATTTTATGTAAATTTGCCGCCCCTAAAAACTTGCCGCCCTGGGCTACAGCCCCTATAGCCCCCCCCCCTAAATCCGCCACTGAGTGCATGATGGTCTTGCTTCACGATGTACAAGACGACTTTGCAACGAGGTCCAACTGTTCATGATTATACCTTGAATATGAGCCTAGCGAAGTTTTCAGGTCTTTAATACTTAGCAATAACCGTACTCCTAAGTAGCAGGGAATATATTTATTTTACTTTGTGGTACCCAAAACCGATGTTACACGCGTTACAACGTAGCGATTAGTGCCACCAATAGTCCCGTGATAAACGCAGCCATTACCCGTCGTCACTTCAGATGTTATCTTAACCAATTCATTCAGGACCGTAGAAGCCCGGGCTGCGGGACTTTGCGTGGCTCCGCGCGGCAATTTACGCATTCTTCTAAAATCATCCTCGCGTTTCAACCACCGTTTTCAAAATTTGGGGATTCGTTCGGGTGTTTAAATAATTTCAAGGTGTACAAAATACCAAAGTTTAACCAGGGCGATCGTTTTTTGGATAATTTATAGTTGGGTATTTTTCCAAGCCTCCAGGCTGGGGATGAGGTGTAGCTTGAAAGTATTCCACTCAGAATCTTCCCAGGAATCGCAATCTAACAGAAATTTGGGGTTTCCTTCCGGCGTTTGAGTAAAGTTGTACAATATACTTTGTTTAACCAGGGCGATCGTTTTATGAGTACTGTAATTAATAGTGGGGAATTTTAAGTGGAGATGGTGGGGGAAGAGGTATCTTTTAAGTACGGTATTCTACTCAGATTCTTTCTCCAAATCACAATCTACCAGTTTTCAAAATTTGGGTTTTCCTTCCGGCGTTTAAGTAAAGGTGTTTAAGTAAATGTATCTTGTTAGTATTCTACTCAGATTCTTCCCTCAAATCACAATCTACTAGTTTTCTTAATTTGGGGATTCGTCCGGGTCTTTAAACAATGTCAAGGTGTACAATATAATTTACTTTAGTTTAACCAAGTTTTGTGGCGATCGTTTTGTGGGTGATGTATAGTGGACATTTTTCCAAGCCAAGGTGGGGATGATGTGTATCTTGTATTCTACTCGGATCTCTCCCAAATCACAATCTCGGGGATAACGAAGCCTCCACCCTCCGAGTCAACGGTCCTGATTGCACCTTTCATCCCCCAAGCCAATTTACCTCGATGATCTACCACAGCTTACTTAGCTATTGATACGATACGCAGTAGAAATAATTCAAACTAGCTGGCATACCATTCTCCTCACGGGGATCTCGCATCTTGCAGACATAATTGCAGTTCAGTACAACATTAAAAGAGACAGTGTGTAGTTTATGTTATAGGGTAGTTAGAAATGTTTCTTAAAACTAGTGTTTATTTAATTAAAATTAACTAAGCTAAACACAAACTCGATGAAATATTCCTTTCGTAAGAATAACAGGGAAACATTGAGGGCCAGTGGGGCAGTGCCCTGATGACTGAGGAGAAAATAAAGGCTGCACGTCTTTTGCTCCGCGGTTTAGGGTAATTTAAAAACACATATTTTGCTCCGGGGGTAGAGCAGGTAGAAAACGGGTCCTCAGGAATCACCTAAACCACGGGGCAAGCAGACGCAAAATAAATTGATTTCGAAACATCTAGAGGATAATCCGTTTAATTTTACCACTCAGTCATTAAAATCGGTCATAAAATAAAAAATAAGTACAAGAAACAACCCATAGGAATTAAGAAGTAGATTGATATCGTGTAGTTTACGGGTTTCTCAATTATTTATGACAACTACTTTAATTTGTTACACCTCTAACTCACAAGTCGTACTCATTTGAACACTTAACATTTGCAACACAACAGTGATTGTCGGAAGACTCTACTATCCGAAGGCACCGAGATTGTGATAGGATAACATTATATGGAAACATACGCAACCGATTGTATATACGTATGTTGGGCCATGAAGCTCTTTTTGCATGACGCAACACTGGCTGTATCCATATCATTATTATTTAACCTTTGATACGTCACAGTATTAGTTTAACCTGACTCTACAACGTTACATCATCTTCAACTACACATAAATATATTAAATTATTTATATATCGTGGTGGCTGTATGCGGATGTTGAATACATATTTTGTTGCTTAGAAGTTGTTTATTTACATCCTGCATGTAACATCGGTTATATATATATCGGTTGGGTATATGTTTATTGCAGTACTGGTCTTGTTCGTTATACCTGAAAAACAATAATAGGGTGTCGGCCATGTGAGATTTTGTCTTACTTATAGGCATATAACACTTTTCTTCGGTTCTTGTAAAAATTTGAAATCCTAAAATGTTTGCAAACTCACATGCTTGTTCGTATGTGTATATCGATACAGCGAATCCTCAAGTTATAATAGACTATATTATGCTAGTGCAATCGAAGGTTACGAAGTTTTTTTTAAGAAGACCACTCAATTGAAATGCAGTTTAAATATGTGTTTGTTTTAATTTATGTTTCCTACCTTCGTAAAGCAGGATTTTCAATTGCTGAAACCTTCTCATGTTCCCTCTTATCTACGTAAAGCCGTAAACCGTACCGTTAACTCTTTAAGAAACCGCGTAAGTAAAAGTCTTGGTGACAAGCTGAGAAAAATAAGTTTTTCGATAAAACCTCTCCAAGCACGGACACGATAAGACTGATGACCACTAAATCCCATGGTTAAATTAAAGTACTTTTTGGGGAAACTGAGTAAAAGTATTTTCCGATTTATCCTCTTCTTAGGGCATAACCGATATAAAAGGGTCAAAATTAAAACAAACTAAATATTATAAGTTGATCAGCAAGTTTGAACCAAAATAATAATTCAGATCAGGCGAGCGAACGAAGTGGTTGTATTAATGATTTTAACTGACACGAAAATTCGCCTTGTTAACTTCAAAGGGATGCCTGACACGGGGCAGTTAGCAGTTTTGGCCAGTGTATGACCAGGTCCGCCCTACGGCGTGTACGTAGTACGCCCAGGAGGGGAGGGTAGAGTTGGTGAGGGGGTGGGGGCAGGTTTGAGGGGTGGGCCGGATCAATACCTGCCACCCCGGCAATGTGACGTCGTCGTCCGACCACGTGGCTACGCACTTCATCATCACGGCGATTATTTTGATCGCTCTAAACTCTGCGAACTCAGTGTTCATTCACGGATGAGTTGGGTTTCACCATTTACACCCTTAACTACTGTTTTGTATTTAGTTTTTGAGTCCGAGACTGCGTTTGGATAGGTTGATTATACCGGCTTAATGTCATCATATAAGCACTTCGAACCGACTTTCATGTTTTACAAATCCAATAACAGATATTAGGGGAAAGCTTTCCTCACTGGACATAAATAGTGAAAAATAACGCCAACTAGGAAACTATTCATTTGATCGCCTTATCTTAAAACGCTTGTCCAGTTATAAAAATACTGTTCTTGCGACTTTGCAATAGTGGGCGAATAGGCCTAAACTTGTTTCAGGAAGGGTTTTTAGTACAGATATTTTTGCCTAATAAATTTTGCAGTGTGCATTTTAAAATAACTATAGTACACACACATATATATATATATATATATATATATATATATATATATATATATATATATATATATATATATATATATATATAGTTAATCCTATTGAAAATTATAACAAGAGACGATAGAAATGTATGTAGTGGTGTTTATCTTTTATAAATTATCGCAATTTTAAATTTGTCTTTATAAGTATGATTTCTCTTATTGTTACTTTCTCGGTGTATCGGTCCAGCATGCCAGAGTTCAAAGGACAATCAATTGCTGAGTTGCTGATGGCGACCTCTACGACACCGGATGTGACGAGGGGTGTCTCTTGGCAGTGACTAATCTCCAGCCTCTCTACCCCGTGTACTTCCGCTCGGCTTGAGGGTTGATAGTGGGTGGAGGCGTAAGGCATCACATTACACTTAGCCTAGATCATTTGAGAGGACATATGACTGGCGATTAGATGTAAAATTCCCTGAAATTTATACTTTTGAAAACATTTCCAAGGATTTTGCTGGAAATATTCCAAAAATTCATCCAGGTTAGATTTAGAAAACACTAAATAGGGACAAAAGGTTTAGTATTATATAGTGATTATTGAGTTAACAATATGTTCTGGCTCTGAAGGGCTGAAGGTATATTGGGGTTTTCAACGGAATCTAGGTCATGGACGCGCGTTTTACCTGCTATGAGAGGATATCATAAATAGTTTTAGCCAAACCGTTTACGAAATTTCAAAAGGCCAAACATTTACGTGGTGTGAAAACATGAAAAAATAAAGGTTTTTATTTTTAATTCCCTTGCCTTGGGGATATTTCCAAAGAGGATTTGGCAATATTCCTGGAGTAGGCCTATTCCATTTTCTAAGTTCCCTCCCACTGGGTGTATTCCCGACTACGTCACTACTTACAATACAGACAATAAGCACCTGCTTCAATGCATCCTTAAGGTTTGTGCCTGGGCACAACTGGAAGCTTGCTAACTAAAGGGGAGAATTGGGCTTTAGGGGTGGCACTAAAACCTCTTAAGAGGAGTTTCCTTGATTTTTTAGATTTACAGTATTTTTTCGGAAGCCTTTAATAATTACCGACTCGCCAGGAAACTATATTACATAACTTTTATATCAATTACATACAAATAAAATAGTAGAGGTCTATATGTTTATTTGTAATGTTACAATTAACTTACAAAAATAAATGGCGAATTAAAAACATACTGGGTATTACAAAATGGCGAATTCAGCTCTTAATAATCTGCTTTGATATGGCAACTTCACCAAGTACAGTGTAAACCCAACTTTGAACTTGCTAACTTTCTTGACATGTTTTTTATTTTTTATTTTGGGGTTTCCTCCTCTTTTTAGATTAAAAATCCCTCACTTTCACATACTACCCCTACCCCATTTGTGATCCAGTACCCCAAAATTATTTTCCATTCACGAAGGCACAATTACTTACAAAAGAAACAAAACGTAAACTTCAACACCTCTGTCAGCAGAGTGAGGGGCACGACGGCGGTGTAACGTACAGACAGTCTCGATCCCAACACCTGATAGTGATCCCTGGCGTGACCGCGTGGCCTCAACGTCACGTCAGCGTCACGTTAGCGTTACGTCACGTCGGCTTACTTCACACGTTATAAACTACACCGACCCCCTCCACGCGACATTTGCGCACTTGAGACCACACTGCTCTGACATAGGCTAATTGGATGGGTATGAATTACTATTGGTATATGATTACTTTACAATTATTTTCACGGAACGTTCCACTGTCTCGTGTACAATACAAAAAGTAACTTTTTATTTTAAGTAATCAATTACTCTTGTCAGTGTAGGCTCAGTATTCTTTCAATTGTGTCTTAAATGTTTATTTTGATAGAAAAATTCATCAATCTGTACATTTAAAAGGCAGACTTTAGTCTGATAGGTGAAAATTTATAAAAATCGGTGGTTTACTAGCAAGGTCCATAAATACTTCGTATGGGTTTGCTCAGTCAATTTATTTAGGGTTTTCTAGTTAAACCGGAAGAGACCTCGTAAAAACAGCTGTAAGGTCACGTGATAACCAATCCAATCTGAAGTGTTGCTGGAAACACGATATTTATCGTACGAGTACCACATTTTCCTCATCATTGTATAATTAAAATAAAAATTGTTTAGCTAATTACATAATTGTATCCGCTGTTATTTTATGAAACTAATTATTGTTGTGATTTAATTGTATTATTAGATTAATGGATTACGGGTTTAAACTTTCTTTCTGCATGTCCAGTGACAATTTAAAAATAGCTGTACATTTATACTATGTTGTTTATTTATGCATCAGCTGGACGCCCTCGTAAGACATCTTTCCTGCGAACATTGCTCTTATGCAAATGATCATACCTGTGCTGAAAGCTCTACAAACCTTGGTTTACTAGGACAAAGAGAAATCGCACTTTATGGAGTTTCTGGATATACAGATATATTTTTAAACATGTTCGCTGCGCATGTCCCGATATTGGAAAATCCTTGCATCATTTCACACGCTCGTGCCCACATATCGGGACATGCCTCTTTGGAAACTAAACCAGTCAGTCTGAGCTGAGCACTAGGTCGATTCACGTGATATGTTGTGAGCGTGTAGGGGGGTCCCGTAGTGTTACCGGGCGGCGTCAGTTTCTGGATCCGGCGTCCTGTCTCGATTGGCCTTGGCTGCGCGCGCACGCCGCACGGCCGGAAACGGTTTCCCGCTCTTTATTGTAACTAAACCATCGAACTAAACCAGCTAGTGTGAGCCCATCACTTGTTCGAAGCAGGTGATTTACTGTCTGTGTGTAGTGCGGGTCACGTTGTGTTGTCGGGCAGCGTTACTTTTCGTATCGGCCGCGTATTTTGTGCGTTTTTTGGCGCATTGTTCTGCTTATTTCAAGTTGTGTTCCCGTGGCGTTATATATTGTTTTATAATGGCTTCCACTTCACGAAATGATGACTATGATGAAACCGGTAGTGATCCTGACGATCCTGATTATGTACCAAATGTAGCTGAAAATCCTGACGATCCTGATTATGTACCAGATGTATCTGAAAGTGATGAAACGAGTGCAGAAGAGAACAGTGGTGAATCCGATGATGAAAACATCGTGTACAACCCTGTATGGTATCCAATAACTCAAGGTATGCGTCAAATTCCATTCACAAAGGTAAACGAGTTGAAAGTTCCGGTACCGGGAACTAATAAACCTATTGACTGGTTCTATTTGTTACTCGATGACATTCTGTTGGAAAATATTGTCCGAGAAACAAACCGGTATGCTAGGGAGATGTTTTTTAGCCCTAATTTGATGCCCAACTCCCGCATACAAAGGTGGCGCAAAGATGTCACTGTACAAGAACTGAAGACTTTTATCGGACTCCTGTTTCACATGGGCACAGTGCGTTTGAACAGAATGAACGATTACTGGAAAACCAGCCGATTTTTTAATTTTCCAGTGGTGGGTGAGCAGATGGGCCGTGACGGTTTTCTGCTCATTTTGAGGTGCATCCACTTCGCAAAAAACGACAACCCAGACAATGACCGCCTTCACAAAGTCAGGCTATTGATTGACCATTTCAATAACAAAATGGAGCACGTGTACTACCCTTGCAAAGAGCTATCTCTGGATGAAGGAATGCTTCTTGGGCGAGGTCGACTTGTGTTCAGGCAGTACATAAAAGGGAAACGACACAGGTATGGCATCAAGATCTACGCACTTTGTGAACCACATGGAGTTGTACTAAAATTCGCCATCTACACAGGCTCCGAGGGTGAACTTTCAGGCAAAGGGCATGCGATGAAAGTAGTCTTTCACCTAATGAAGGAGAAACTAAACTGTGGTCATTCCCTGTACATGGATAATTATTATAATAGTTTCCCTCTAGCAGCTCAGCTTCTCGCTAAGATGACATACTGCACTGGAACACTGCGTCTTGACCGAAAATATATTCCAGAGGAAGTAAAGTCAACAAAGTTGAAGAAAGGTGAATCCTTGGCCAGATATGCAGAGGGCGTGATGGTGGCCAAATGGAAGGACCGCAGAGTAGTCGCATATATTTCCACCGAACATGAAAACACCATGGCGATGTCAGCGAACGAGAGACAAGTGCAGCGTGAGAAGCCCCTGCCAATTGCACAGTACAATGCGCACATGAGGGGGGTCGACAGGAATGATCTACTTATGTCCTATTACCCCGTGGAACATAAGAGTCTACGGTGGTACAAGAAAGTGTTTGTTCACTTCCTCCAGATCACCATCGTCAATGCGTACAAGTTGTACAGCTTCTCCAATCCGGAATCAAAGATGAGCTTGTATGAATTCCGCCTACAAGTCATTGGGGATCTCCTTCCGGCGCCCAGACAAGCAGCTCCACTACGACCTCCGAGAAATCCGATTCATGTGCTATCCAAGACCTGCAAAAGGGATCCCAAGGGACAGCTCGTGAGGAACCGGTGTAGAGTTTGCCATCGGGAAGGAAAGAAAAACTCTAAAACAGTTTACATTTGTGCACAGTGCCCTGGCGAACCAGCCCTGTGCCCTGTCGGGTGTTATGAAAAGTATCATGCACCTCAGTAAAGTCAAAAAGTGGTGGTAGGGAGGGTATGTAAATATTGTAAATAAGTGATAGTGATAAAAAGATATTTCAGTATAGTGATTTTTTACTAAATAATAACATTGTGACTGTCATGTCATGTGATTGTGACTGCTTCAACGCGGGACAGCCGATAATGACGGCGCCAGGTGCTTGGGAAGGTATGTAAATATTGTGTATAAGTTATAGTGATAAGAATATTTATCTGTATAGTACGTTTTTACCAAATAATAACATTGTGACTGTCATTTCATGTGATTGTAACTATGTGTGTACACGCAACGGGTGCTACGGTCCCGAAATCGACCGGACCTTTATGTGCGGCAAGGGGCATTAGCGGCAAGGGGCCTCTCTCGGGACGTAATAATTGAAATGCTCTATTTAGCTTTTTTTGAGACCTATAAATATTTTTAAATTTACGTTTGCTTTTGTAATAATTTTATTTAAATTCTGAGCTACCTACGATACACGACTACATAACTAGCAAAAACTAAATATATTACTTAATTTCATATTATAAATTAGGAAGTTTTAGTAATTTTAAAATGTGTTTATTATAGTTCCCAACGTTAATACGAAACATTTTTAGGCGTCCCGGGAGACTTTTTCGGGACAATCCCGTTTTTACGGGACGTTTGGTCACGCTACGATACACCCATTTGAATAGAAATATAACAACATTTTTTAGTGTCCTTCGATTCCGGGCAAATTTTTGTATTGCAGAGAATTTGATAAAAAAAGTTAACAAAAACAGAAGGTAATAATCGCCTTCTACGGTGTTGAATGTACTTAGTAAAAGCGTTTTTTTTTGTGGTTCATATTTATTACATAGTACATTAATTCCTAGTTTCGATGTTTACTATTATAATTAGATGATCAAAACTAAAACAACACATTTTAGCGTCTACATTCACTGAACAAATGTATCAACACAACAGAAATAAATACGATCCAATCCTATAGGAAGTATAGGAGCCGCATAGATTTATGGGAAGTGTAGGAGGAAATATAGTACTTTTAGAAGCTACTTACTTTCTTAAATAATTTTATAAGTTGAATATATTTTACGATAAATACTGTGTTTCAAACGTGTCTTATATTAGGTTGTTATGTATTTCGTTATTGGTTGTAACGTAACTTTTAATGCACAATTTTATGGATTCACTTCTTGGAATACCGAGTTCTATTTGCGGTAAACCAATAATGACTTACTGTCGGGGAAAAAAAGATGTGTCCTCGAGTTTGAACCCATATATCTCTGGAATGGATTAACCGATTTTAATGAAATAAATGTTAAACTGAAGCTTTACTAAATATATTTTGTGTGATAATAATTAAAAAAATTTCGGTCATGCCGAAAAATTGTTATACAATAAAAACCAGGAAATGTACCGTGTTTTCCGCGGGTGGTCCGCACTGAAAGTTAAGTTTAAACATTTATTGTACAAAAACGGCTTGAGCAGTCGTTCTAAAATCTTTGTGGAGTAATATCTGGTTTATTTTAAATATATTCATTTTATCTTTAACATTTTTAATCCTGTTAATTTTGTAAACGTTTACTAAAACCGCTGTTTACATGCCAACAATTTCGTTAAAAACACCAGTGTGCTTGTTATTACATAGGTACGAATAATAACACAACATTGGTATGATCTGATAAGATCTGTATGTACGACGAGTTTTTATTTGTTAGCATTCTTTCTCCCGTGCCCCGCAAGGGATCGATACGACTATTCCCTACCGCGCGCCGGCCACAGTTCGTTGCTCTTTCTTCTTAGGGTTTTACTGGAATGTTCGGAGGCTAGGGGTTGGCGGAGACTTATACAGTTCATATTAGTTACGTCAGGTTTCTAGAAATATGCGTAATCTTGGGACAACAACGTCGGCCATCAGTGCATCAGTTCACTTCGTTTGGATTTTTTAGCAGTGAACATCTACTCAAAAATGCCTCCACGACGAGTTTTTCCAGAAGGTGAAATACATATGATAATAAGTGCGATTTGTTTTTTTCGAGCGGAAAAAGAAACGTGCGGCGACAAACATTACGCGGTGTATGAATACGTAGCCAAGTGTTTAAATATTGGATTAAGAACTGTGAAGAAATATGCATCAGACTACAGCGAGAACGTAGCGACCGGATCACAACCAATGTAGAAGGCACGGTAGACCAGTTTACTG
Organism: Allygus modestus; assembly: GCA_963675035.1. Taxonomy (NCBI): domain Eukaryota; kingdom Metazoa; phylum Arthropoda; class Insecta; order Hemiptera; family Cicadellidae; genus Allygus; species Allygus modestus. The sequence continues at coordinate 82,713,145 of OY776112.1, read as the reverse complement.
TAGGTGCATATACAATTTTTACATAAATAAGATGTTTCCGACAATCGAAAAATTAAAACAGAAACTAGAAGACAACATCCCGGATTTTCCTGCTATGACAACCAGAACATTGCGAAATCTTGTGAAGGAAATTGGATTTCGTTTTAAAAAAACTAAATCGGAAACCAATTTTGATGGAGTCGGTTTCCGTCGCAGCGTCCAGGAATGAATATTTGAGGAAGATTCGGTCTTTGCGTTCAGGAGGCTATATTTTATAACAGATGAAACCTGGTGCGGACAGAACCACACTATGCACTACGGATGGCAAGAAAAAATTGTTGAAGCTTTAAATACTACAAACTATGACCAGTATCGAGGAGTCCTTCAAGAATTAAATGGTTGGCGAGGAGGTTTTAAAACTCCAACAGGGGCGGAAAAACGCGTCATCATACTCCATATCGGCAGCGAGGACGGATTTCTCCCAGGAGGCGAGCTTTGTTTCATTGGGAAGAAGGGTACTTCCGATTACCACAACGAAATGAATGCTAAACATTTCCATGAGTGGTTTCGACGTATTTTAGGAATCCTGCCAACAAAGTCAGCGATAGTTATCGATCAAGCTCCCTATCATAAACAGCTGGACCCTGAAACAAAAAATCCTACGATGTCGTGATTGAAGAAGGATACTTTAGAATGGATTCAGAAGAGGAATATTGCTTTACCACAACACGCAACAGAATTTTCACAACTCACAAAAGCTGCATTAATTGAACATGCCAAACCTCATTTCGGTGTTAAAAAGAAAATGCTGGACAATATAATTGAAGAGACGAACCCAGATATTAAACTGATATGGCTTCCAGTAGCACACTGCGAATTAAATGCTATCGAGTTGATCTGGGCATTTGTCTTCTGTTTTTCTGTGTTTTACCGTATCATCACCTGTTTTAGAATGCAACTGAATTCAAACTACTCTCCATGTTATATTTATGGGGGGAACAATTGAACTTTGAGGGTCGTTTGTGCCCTTCAGCAAAACAGCATTAGAAATCGAAAACCACTTTGCACAACTACGAATCTGGGCAATTTTTTACATCTTAATCGTCAAAATCGGTCCAGGAATAACGGAGGGGTTCAGATTACAAAAATCGGCTTAGCGTATTGTAGATATAGAAGATTTATACATAGTATAAATTAATTTAATTCCCTTTTCTAATTTACCATTAACCGTCATTGTTGCTTGTTTACATGCCAATAGTTTTGACGAGTTAGCTATCAAATTCAGTCCGTCCTTAATTAATTATCTGAAATAGTTGATTTATGGCTTAGAGTCAAAAATACCTAACAGTTATAATGAGCTGAAATTTTATATCATAAATCGTCAACCCGTACAAAACTCGTAAATATTGAACGTTTTGGAATTTTAGTGAACAATTTTAATTTTTGATGTCGAAATTGTGCTCACTAAAACCACTAGGTATCCATTAGCTCTTTCAAGAAAGCCACAACTCAACGATTGCAGATAGTAATGCGATGAAGTAGTACGAGATTTGAAAGTTAATATTGGCCTTAAGGGAGAGGCAGGTAGAAACGCTAAATCTTTCTTGACTGGGGCCCACTCTTAACGTCAGAAGAAATGCCCAGATGGACATTATGATAAACAACTTTTCTACGAATTTATACAAACTAGGAAATGCGCTTGAAATTTTGGTCCAATATTGGTTTTCCCAGCGGAGCGTTGTGTGGCGGTCGCCGGCATCGCCCCGACCATTCTGGTAATGACCAATTAACTGATCAATTACTTCAATTAGTTAAGTAATCGATTCCCGGGGTGGTTGCGGTCAACCGGGACGTCCGTAGCCGAGACAGGGGAATCATTCTTCCCTCACCTTGTGCACCACATAACTGATTGAATAATAGAACCACAAAGTCAGATGATTTGTAATGTAATTTATTTCTCCGCTTGTTGATTGTGCCCTCTAATACAGGTACATCATATGATCATCGTACATTCGGATGATGTGTAAATTGTATCGAACAATTCCACAATACAAATTTCAAAATTAAGTATATCCGTAAGAATGTTGAAACATGACCAAGAAGATCGTACATTTTAGGTAAAAGGCTTCACGAATTTATATGCAATGCCTTGTTATTTAAAATTAATGCAAATGTCAATTTGTCTATTTCCAGAGAAAAATGAAATTGTGAGTTTATCACGTCTGACGTAAAACCTACAATAATGATTGTGATATTTGTATATAAAAAACGAGTTCGCACGCAGCACGCTGACGTGAGGGAAGTGAATTTCCACAAAAAAACGTTTAAAACTCAAAATATGTTTAAAAACATACATGTATTCCAATTTTTATTGAAATCTGAAAACAAATATTTTTGGCTGTTCTGATGCTCCTGGTTTCATTTACCTGCAAAGCTGGGAATACAATTTTGCGCATTATAAGGTTAGGAGAAGGTCCAGGCAGGCTTGAAAGTAGGCGTGAGTTGCTGGGGATGTCAAAAGTACTCTAACAAAGGAATAACAGGTTTTTCTAGTGTAAAATCCCTATAAGACAACGTACTGTGTTTAGTCAAAACACATTTTCTTTAATAACTCGGTAAATATTTATGCTAGAATGACGAGAGAGAGCTTAAAACTTTCGCCTCACTAATTCCCATCTTTTAACATGCAATAATTTTACATCCGGGGCTTTTCTGACCCTTTTTGGGCCCAAAAACTCGAAATTTGAAAGATTAATCCCCAAAAAAGGGTTTAGAGTTTTCCGATTGTTTTACCCAACGAACTTGTCCAACTGATTACAGAAAGGAACGTCCCTACCAAATTTGAAGTTAATCGGACAAAAAATGCGACCGCTAGAGTGCATACGCATATATATATATATATACTCGCTTCGCTCGCTGGGGGCTCCGCCCCCAGACCCCTGTGGGGGGCTTCGCCCCCAGGTCGTATTGTATGTTAAATTTTAAGTCTCCATTTATTACCTTGGAAAGAAAATTGAAACCCTACACTGGATTTTGTGATATAGCCTTTACAGGACGTCGCCTAAACCTTTTAAGGGGGAAAAAACAAAGTTAAAAACCTAAATTGCTGTGTATTTGGTCAACAATAAGCATTCTGCAACAAATATAACATTATTTATAAGGGTTTTTACCCTTGCTGGAGCGCTACATAAAAAATACATACCATTTTACAAAATACGCTACATACAAAATACAAACATGGTGGCAAACCATTGAAAACCACGTAAAAATCTTGAAATTTAACAAATATAGCGCTATCTAAGGGTTAAGGGGTATACGGCAAAAAGTCATAGGAAAAAAATTGTAGATCGCCTAAAATCCGTGGAACGTGGTAGTCTCCGTTTTTTATAGGACAATCTGTTTGGCCGCTAGAACTCAAATAAAACGACACTTTTTTAATTTAATTTGCCATTATTAATTTTTATTAAGGGAATTTAAACTGACAAAAGTAAAATTTGGAAATTTTCTCTGGGGCTAATAGGTGAAAAACACCACCATGCTAAATATCAAGTTCATAGCTCAAGTATAAATGGTGTCACGTGCATGTCAATTGGCATAGAACCATCATAGTATTACTACTTATACGAAGAAAATGGTCAAATTTAAGATATTTACAGTTTTTGATTTTCCGACAGGTTTAATTAATCAAGACTGGTCAAATTACTGCTGTTATTTACTAAGACATATTTTATAGACATACTTCGTGCCCAATATTAGGCCTTCATCAATTATATTAACATGATACAAAATAAAACACCACCACAAAATCTCGAAAATATGCCGAAATTTGAAAAATCTAGTTGTACTAACCATCGATAAGTTGTAGTTTATGTACGTAATTAAAAAATCGTACAAAAACCTTTAATCTGTAGTTCATATAGTGAAATCTGCAAATATTATGTGCAAAAAATTAGGCCTCTCAGAACAATATTGAAGTAGAACACGATTAAAAATCTGAAACCTTGAAAATTCTCTAAATTCGGTCAAAACCAATCCTGAAAATCATGCAGAATATGTGGAAATAAAAAAAGAAAGAAATAAATTACCAGTAAACATTTTAAAAATCGTCATACAACTTGAATAAATAAAATACAGAGTTCCTCAAGGATCTATTTAATAAGGTAAATGTATTAAAAGTTCACTAAGTTTAAGGCTTAGCTTTCTTATAGAGGGTTAAATCATACAAATTGTTCATATGCATGCTGCATACTACGTATAGGTCATAGTATTCAGAAATCGGATATGAAATGATGACGTTCCAGGTTACAGTTTAAGGCTACATCGTATGCAATTTGTTACGCCGCCAGACACTATGCAAGTGCGTGAAATAATTTAAATCCTTACTTTTAACTGTCCTTATTTGACAAAATTTGTGTTGTTAAAGGGAAAAACACTATAATAACATAAAATATTATGTTCGTGCCGAATAAAAGTAATCTTTAAAAAATATAACCTAGTTCAAGTGGGGCTTTTCCCACCTGTTATGACCAAAAGATCAAAAAATCCACAACAATTTAGACATTTCTTATGGGTTATAATAAATAAAATTGTTTCTATGACTGTTGTTGGCCCTGGCATGCAGACGTATTGTGTGTACTGTATAGGTATATGCACCCATATATTATTAAGGGCTTGTGAATAATGAAAATAGAATAGAATATATAATGAAATAGAATAAATAGTCTTAAAGGATAAAACCATCAGTTAACATCTTAAGTTAGAACATAGTTTAGTGACTACCAATTCTTTTGAAATGTTTAAAAATAAATAGGTCTAATAGAAAAATAATAGGTTTAATATTAAAAGAGTTAAAATGTTACTACAGCATAAGCTGCATACTACATTACCGATATTACCGAAAACATTTTGAAATCCAAATAATGCATTTAAATAACGTAGTTTACGTACTCATAGATTTCTATATTTTTGTTAAGGTTAGTAATTAAACATTGGGAGTTACAAACTACACTGTATGCCAAAAGTCACGTTCCTAGCTCATCCGTAAGTGGCCAAGGCAAAAGTGTACTAAATGTCTAGCTCATCCGTAAGTGGCCAAGGCAAAAGTGTACTAAATGTCTAGCTCATCCGTAAGTGGCCAAGGCAAAAGTGTACTAAATGTCTAGCTCATCCGTAAGTGGCCAAGGCAAAAGTGTACAAAATGTCACTCCCTGGTTAGTTCATCTAGAAGTGGGGTAAGATTCGTATAGCTGAGTCAGTTACACAGAGCTCGTATACAACTGGTCGCAAGCTACGAGAATCTCGTCAATGGCGCACACGCACAACCATAGATTAAGCATATCCCTAAGGAGTACGTTTAATTTATGGCACCCAAGCACAAGCAGAATTCGCCATGCACTGCGCGTAGTTGCTAACAGAAGCAAGCTGAGAATAACCCTAGGCCTAGTAAACTGATCCGCGGGTAACGCAAGAAACTACCATGACTACCAAAAATACGTTAAATTAAACTGGATAAAACATCATCAAAGGGTCTGGTTGAAACAACAAGTTTTCTTACCAGCGAGAACCTAACTTATATGTTTCGATGTTGAGCAATAAGCAATCATGAATTTATGTAAACATATTTAGTTAAGTTTAAAATTATTAATATTTAATAAGAAACACATTTTTTGTGACTGGATTGCCACATAACGCTTACACGAGAAAGCCGATTTAGATTTTTGTAAACTACATTACCAAAACGGTTACAATATCGAAATAATGCATGTCGGTAACGTAGTCTACGTAACTAATATATTTTAAAATATTCTTTTAAAAATATTTAATAATTAAAAATTGTGAGTTTTGGCAATTTTTCTGGGGGTTACAAGGTTAAATCTACCTGCATGCAAAATTTCACGTCGATAGCTCTTCTAGAAGTGGTCTAGAATTCGTATACCTCAGTGAGTCAGTCAGTTACACAAGCGGCTGTATATATGTTAGATAAAATTTTGAACGACCCCCCAAAACGTGTTCAGGGGGTCACGTTAGGAACTTCTATGGTGGTCCCGGGCTTAAGTTTCACCGTGCGGGTCATGCTAATAGTTCACTTTCCAAAGTAAATTCACTAATAAAAGAGTCATGATAAATTAAGCAAATTAACAAACACAAGCGTCGTATTTTTTGATCAGGAGATTATGATTGACATGCACGATCTTTAACAACAAGCCCATTTAATATTTACAACGTAGCTTCACTGGTTTGAAGGAAATATTTCTTTAAATTTACAAAATGAAGATGAAAGAGAAACAGCAGGGAATCCACCCATCTTCTGCTAGCGTCTCGGTACGCACTCTGAATTGCGTTTGGGTCGTTTGTTCTTTGTTGCGTTTGACTCAAATCCCCACCTAAACGGTGCCAGCTACCCCGACCCACTATTTTTTTGTTTGACGAATCACAAATCGGGGTTGTTGATTTCCTTTTCCACCCGCGAGTTTTACAAATAAAACGGTTATGTTCGTAGACATTTCAGATTATGTTAACAAGTAGCATAGGTCATAACACTTGAAAAAATCTGTTATTTTGTGCTGTATTTCAAGCTGTCAACAATAATTGAAATAATAAAATAATACCGACAAAAGACTTGGAGTAGACAGGGAATTACATTTACCTGGTAGAATCACGGATTACTACGGAATGTGTGAAAATTCATGAAAGCTTTTTAGAAGTTCTATAAAATGATTATTTTATCACCTGTTCTGACTAACTACTGAAGTAACTGCAGTCAATGGTTCTAATATACTTTTGATGAATAACTGTAATAACCAGTTATTTTATCCCCATAATCCATACCACAACTATTAGTCTGTTATAATAAACCTGGCCGTAAGTGATACTGTATTGCTATATAAAACAACTTCATAATCTAAATAACGAAAAATAAATGAAAATACGTGTATTAAATTTACTACGATTGCTATTTGTATACACATTTTGATTCGGAATAGATTTTCTAACCAGTTAGTTGACTCTTGGCTTTTTATTATTGTGGACGACGGAATCTTTATTTAACGTTTTCTTGACCTTCGCGACCAACCCTAAGTTGAAATGAAGACATCGGATGATTGATCAAGACTAAAATCAAACCTGATTATGTATGGATCAGGTTCCAGATCCCGAGACGTCGTGAAACTTTGTTTTTACTTATAAGTGATGGAAAATGTCCGCTAAATTCCTTAAATAACATTATTTTAAATCTCCTTCCTTGACAAAAGTAATAGTAAAAAGTAATAGCAAAAGTAATCTCCTTCCTTACAATCCGTCTAGTAATTACCTCAGGGTATTAACAAAATACTTAAATGTGATTGCTGTTGCGTAGACAAAACTCAAAGCAAATATACTGAACTGTCGACCTGAGGTTATAAAATATTTATAAAATTCATTTCGAATTCTACAAACCATTTATTAATGAAGAGCGGGAATATGTTTGAGTCAGTCGTTATTAATAAGTCAGTCGTTAATATGTTTGTATCAGTCGTTTATTTAATTTCATTGTTTGAGGTTTACATAAATCAAAGGTGTAGTAAATAATGGGCCCATGAAGACATAGGTACATTTTTTTGGAACTGGACAGACTGTCTTATTTATTCATGTTTTCAGATAATTGAATGTATTCATGCGTGTAATCGAATAGTGTTGAATTACAGCGTAGTGCGTCTCAAACCTATTTCCCTGGAAGGTACGTCACCTCCCCCTCGGTGGCAGAGTGGCCACGAGTCCCGCACAGTCGTGCGTTGTAAAGTGCTTCACAACTTATGGAAAATCGGCTCTTGCCTCTCCACGCCGAACGCGGCAAATTGAGCACTCTCCTTCCACTCATGACGTTTATTTACCGCTTGATTCCAGGAAATTCTGGTGGGAACATAAAACGAAACCGAGAAGTCGGTCTTTAATAAGAGAGGAACTTTGTTTTACCTCGTCGTAAGGATTAGTTTGTAAACAAATCTGTTTTGTAATTGCAAGAATTTCAAAAAATCCTTTTGTAATTTTTTATCAGAAGATTAATGAAACTGAAAGTAATTTAATAATGTTTGATGATATTTTGGCAGTTTAGCCCCAATGGGCGTAAAAGTACAGTTAGTTGGGAATAAGAAATTTTGAAAATGCTGTGTAATATTTTAAAATATAATATAATAAAAGTTGGCATTTGAAACCCGGAAGACAATTCTTGGAGTGCTTTTTCTTTGGAGCGGAACTAGGAAAACCCTGCTGATCTGTTGACTCGCAGCATGCATGATTACATTGATGGCGTTTGAAGGTATTGGTCATAACTGCGTGTTATATATATATATAAACTTGGCAAATATGGTTTTAAATTGTTTGAAATAAACGGTATCAGGAAACTGACACATACTTTCTCCCTTTTAGCCCAACTTTAATGAATAAATTACTTTTTATTTACTAAATATAGAATACAAAACACGGTCGAATGTACAGAAAATCTTGTAAACAAGTTGTTCAAAAAAACATCCACCCAAATCCCTGCTTTGGAGGCACTACAGAATCCATTGCTACACTCGTGGTTTTAAGAGGGGGAATGCCCCCTATTCCCCCCCCCAGGGTCATTAAGGGCAACATATTTCGAATTTCCTCTGTTGGTCAATGCTAACTTGACAAGGATATCAAGTTTGAATGAAATTGACCAGTAAATAAGAGAGAAATAGAATTTTTTTTATTCCCCATAAGAATAACATTGGACAACGTACTGCGTTTACCGCAAAATGAAAATTTCAATTTTCTCCGAAACCAGCTATCGTAGAATAGTAATTCAAAATACTAAATTATTTAGTTTTTTGAGCTCTTTTTAATAGTGAATAGTAATATTTGTTTATATTTATGTCTTTTTATGAAAAATCCAAAAAACTGAATTTTGGGTGTTTTAAGTCCTGTAATTTGTGAACCCGAATTTTTACAGGAATGCGGGTGGTGCCATTTTTTTGGAAAACTAAAGTTCTACAAACGGCTAGAGTTTAATGAAAATCGTTAGAGCCGTTTTTGAGAAATTTGGATTTTTCATGTTTTTTGGCGGTTTTGGGGGGATAATTACCCTTAAAAATCAAAAATTAAAAAAATTAAAAAAACGCCTGGAGATATCGTGGATTAGTACCTACATGCCAAATTTCATAAAAATCGGCCCTTTGGTTAAGGCTGTAGCTCTGTACACATCCACACAGACACACACACACACACGCGGACACACACACACACACACACACACACACACACACACACACACACACACACACACACACACACACACACACACACAGACATCACGTAAAACCCACTTTTTTGGGTTCAGGGAGCACCAAAACGAATATTTCCACTAACAACCCAAATTCGAAAATGTTTACGAAAACAATACTTTCTCCATATACTATGTATAAGGGGAGAAAGTAAAAATGTATTTGAATAATTCAACAAACAGACTGGGAAAAGTATAAATAGTTTCATCATGCACGAAATTCAATCGATTGCCTGTTTTACACATACGTTTAGTTCGTCTTTATATTGTTGCTTATGGGCATAACTCAATGGTTGTCCAATTTTAATTTAAAACATACTTTAACAGGCCTGATAAATCCACTATTGTATAGTGGGGTGCATCGTACAACCTTAAACTGTGAAATAAGTGGCTTTTGAACATTAGCCACTTGGCTTGGCTTATATATTTATTTTGGCATTGGGGTTTGACTTGGCTTGGGAACATAGTGGTTTTGTTTGACGCAGAAATAAACCAGAGTGCAATATTTTCAAGACATTTCTCCTTAAATGGTGACATTTATCAGCGTTCGGGGCAATTTGATACACAATCCGGTGTCCGAAATAACATCAAAAGGAAGAGAAGAAAGTTCGGGCCGGAGCGAAGGGTAATGTAGTTAGTCGGTGTTATTTTTACTCTGGGAGTTCTCCCCTAGGTTTCTCCTTAGAACACATTTTCCTGTACCACCGAGAGCAATTATTACATTAGATGGAGAACCCCCCTCCCTCCCTCCATCCTTTCTTTCTCTTATCTCTTCTTTTTCACCAAACAAAGAAGGACGTTTACGCAAGAATTAAGTTTTACTTTTTAAGGCCTTTTGTGTTCGCGAGAGTGAGTACTTTGCTAAGCAAGATTAATCCGTCAGTAATTATTAGCCTTAGAAATCTGTATTTTAATTAACATTCATATTTACATTCATATTTGAGATTGTTTGTATCTGTAAAATAGAACGTCGAAAGTCAAAACTAACAGGGCCGAGATTGTTTGTATGTGTAAAATAGATCGTCGATAATCAAAACTAACAGGGCCATAGACAGTTTGGTTGATTATTTAAATATTAAAAAAAAAAACAAATAAATGAAAAGTTTTAAATACAGTAACCAAAAACTATTAAAACCATTTAAGTGCTGTTAAATCAGGCAGTGGGTTTTTCTTGTCACAAATGAAAAACTCAGTTCAATTTACTGCAGACAGTTTGGTTAGTTGAAGTCTTGGTACGCGTTCTAATATATTAGTATTGTTACCAAAATTGGTTACAAAAGGAGTAAATAACAATACAAAATCAATCTTTCTAGTTTGGGAAAGAGTAAATGAAGCAGTATAACTTCAATATGTTGGTAACCTCTGTATTTTGAAAATTAACTTTTGATTGATAAATAAGTTTGATAAAATTTTGTTTTTGTCATTGAATTTAGTTGAATATATGAAAAAATTAACGTTTCTAAGAACTAAGAACCCGCGATCTATGAATTCTGTTATTCAATGGTTCAGTCATCAGTGCGTCCTATACATTACAGGGTTTCTACGGTCAGGTAAAGTCAGGGAATGGAAATATGATAAGGGAAAGTCAGGGAACCCAGAGATGAAGCTTATTTTGTTACATCTCGACCCCACGTACTAAAGAAATTAAAATAAGTTTGTAGCTTATAGACAATAGTGATTACTATTCAATCTTAACACTACTTAAACAAATTAATTTTGTAAAATTTGTTAAGTCTCAAATTAGGTTATAAGGGACATTATCACAACAAGAATAACTTCTTGTAAGGCATCGTATAAAATGTGCATGACAATTCGGTGCATTTATTATTCCATCTGATCCCCGATGATCGAAAAACTGAGGGGATGCTTTGCTCCAGGTTGTATACAATCTGTTGTAGCAGCATTTTTCTGGTAGAGTCCCAATGGTTGGCTGATGATCTAAGGATTCCTAAAGAGTTTGTTCTTAACATCTTGTAATCCTCAATTATTGAGTTGTTATTGAGATAAATTTATTTACTCTTGTTGTACTGTACTAACATTTATGACATACACGATTTATAAAATAATGTTTTACATATTAAATATATAATAATTGTGGGAGGATACGGATTGCTCCCCCTGGATGGCCGCGCGAGCGACATAAGGACTGCCTACCAGCTCCCCCTGGCCGTGCTGGAATGCTTGTCTATATTTCTGGATCTGTCTGTACCTATCTAAACCAAAGTCCGAATCAATGTCGTAGCGTTTAAAAATTAGTTAACGTTTACATAAAATATAGTTCGTATTTACAATAAAGAATAGTTTCTCCATGAGAAGAACGACTATTTCATGGCTTCCTGCCAACACTTAAATTTAAAATTATAAATACCTACCATAATTTTCAAATTTGTAATTTTCATATTTTTTTAAATTTATCACAGCTGCATTTATGGCAAGAGAACAATCACAAATGAAGATTGATATGAAATTATATGAAATGATCACAAATTATATGAAATGGTTAATGTAATATTTAAGTGTCGTGGATTTAAGTACAGTCAGGGAAAAACATGGGTTTGGTTATTTCACCACGACCAGGAGTGAGCAATACGTATGTTGTCGCTCGGTTAAATGAAACCGGCTTGGCACGGGGAGCAATCCGTATGCAGCCAATAATTGTGTACACATGTTTGTATAGGCTATAAACGACAATGATAAGACGTATTTCGAAAGTTGGTCAGGGGAGTTTTACAAAAGGGAAAAGTCGGGGGAATAGAAAATTGAAATTCTGTATAAACCCTGCATTATTTAACCTATACTATAGCGTTGCTAAAATCATCTCAAAATTCTCATTTAATTAATTAATTCCTGGGAACACGGTTAATTATTTCACAATTTACTCGTTGCGCATATACTTTAAACTGTTTAGCCAATTTAAAAAAAAAAGAAATTTCCCATCCTTATTTAACGTTTGATTACATGCTGCATCCCTTCTACGGTGTTGTCTAATAACTTCATCAGGAGTAACACGAACAGCAATTTGTTAATTATTTATTAATGTCCGGAGCTAAGATGAACCTTGAAATTAATTTGAACAGTCCGCTACAACATACGAGGTTCGGTGCAGTACGGGCGGTGGCGGCACTAGACACGGCCCGTCTGGTAATTAAAATAGAACATGGCGTCTCCTTGATTAAAACAATTAACAAGGAGCGGTCTGGCCGGCCTGTCGTCTGGTGTGGTGGTCGTAGAAGCACTAGTCTACTGCGGATGGTTAGATATTATATACTCACTGTTTCCAAATGAGGGATTTTCATCCCTTTTTAGGGACATTTTTCCGCTCCTTGTGGGATAATGTGGGGTATTTTGGACTCGTACCGCAGTTGTTAGTCAGTAAACATACCGAAGAATAACATTTTACCAATCATTACAGTCCCATTACAAATACATATATGGTATAACACAACTAAATATTTAATTGTAGTCGATAAATTATTAAATACATTTACATACCTTTTAATCGAGTTATTGTTCTCGTAAAAATAATAATGTGTTACTTACTGTCCTACTGTTCATATATCCACATCTAAAAATCAATGTTATAAGAACGTAAATTTGTACAGCTCGCTATACGCCTGTTAGGAACAGTACTTGTGGAAACAGAGCTTCCATCTTACTTAGTAATCGCATTAATGATGTTATTCCTTTCTTTAACTCGCTCTACATCTAATTATAATAATCCTGTTTCGAAAGTTTCGACAGAGATTTCCATGAATAATGTATCGGCGGGTGTTTCGAGAGAGGCTGCGCTACGCAATCGCGGGTAATCTGTTATTGCGTGCAATTCCGCCTCGCCGCTCGTTACTAGTGCATTCCTCGGTGCAATATTGCATATTGCGCAGATTTTCGATCCTCTCCATGTGTGATTAATGGTTGAGCTGTTGTTGAAACGGTTGAGCTGTTTGCAAACTTTCTAACGACGAAGTTTGTATGTAACGGTTGAAGTTGTAAAAATGTAATTATTGAGATTGAAAGCTTATTGGAAACCCGCACTGTGTAGTTTTATTAAATTAATGTCCCAATCTCTATTGCTCTTAGTGCCTCTTGTTAAATTATTTCGACAGAAGCTATTGGGCATTTTATGTATCGGAAGCCAATCTTATGCGGGACTGATCCCTTTGTGTTTGCAGAACGACTTAAACCTTTGTTCGACAAAAACCGTGAATATCTGTAGCAAGTCTCCAGTGTACAGATAGCGTCAAATAGGATGAAGCGCAGAGTACAGGGGGTAGTAAAAATGAGTTTACTACCCCAGTCCCTTCATCGGACCTGGTCGAGTAATCAGGGCAGTAACTGTATGTGCCAGTAGCTGCCCTGGATGCGTTTCACTAGATACAAGGGGAGGAGTCTTACTTAAACAAGGGAGAGTATTTCGATTATCGGACTCATATTGTCTTGTAAACTTGTAAACCAAAGCCGCCACCCGGCGCCCCCCCCGTGTGTTGGTGACTGTAGCGACGGCAGCAACATGATCTGGGTTTGGGTCACGGGCCGTGATCCTTGGCCCTTGTTACTGCCTCTGTAATTACAGGCAGGTTCGTACCACTGGACGATACGGTGCTAATGATTAACCTTTATGTTATTAATGGTTAACCTTTGAACATAATTTCTAAAACAAGTATTCAGACTCTCCAAAACAATATCAGAACTTATCCAAGCATAGGATTTGTGTTGAAATAATCGTACGATTCGGTGTAAAAACAAAAAAAGTTTCTAAAGCAGTTTGAATAGTGTATAGTTAGCGTTTTTATATTGAAACTGTAAAACAATTAGGTTATTTTTAAACCAATGGTGGAGTTACGTTTTAACCACTTCTTCAACTCGATGGTTGCATATAAAAAAGGTTTTCGAAAAATATTTAAAACATCCTAAGTCTATTGGTAAAATCAGAAATACGTAGTTAATGTAATAAACCCTTTAGTTTTATGGAGGTTCGCACGGAGTTGGACATATAACTGTTACCTTCCACATCCAAAACTGACTCGCGACACTGCTATTGCAAACAATCTAAACAAACTTTACAAAGCCAATTCATAGAGCACCTGTACAGGAGTAACGACGTGAGTTTTTAGATTGTTTTGATCTTATTCTTTGTATAAATTGTAATCTTTGTATTTAATTTAGTTTCGAGAAATTATTTTACTCTTCTTGTCAATTCAACGCAACCATGAAATCACTTTGTAATTTCAGACATGTGCGTTTTATAATGTATAAAATGAAATAATTGCGAAAAACATACTTTATAAAATCACCGAGTATATGATGGCACTTAAAATGTAATTTAATCACAAAGTTGTTTATAGTAAAGCTACGTTATTTCGAATTACCTCTAATTTAACTGCTTCTGTGACTTTGATACGGCGAAATTCCTGGTAAATGGCGAACTACGTTCCCATTTTAATCAGTTAGCAGTTTGTTAATTGAAACATGCAAGTAAAGAGGTTAAACAACCATTCCAACGATACCATGAAACATAATGTAAACAGATGGAGAGGTCCAATAGATCATGTCATTGAGTCAAAACTGATCCAATCAAAGCTTGATTGTAATGGCTATGGACATGCGATCATTACTGAATTACTAGGTCACTCGTAATTGGATCGTTTGATATTGGTCAATTACTAGATTAATCATTTCTAAATCAATTTATAATTTCGTATATTTACTATATTAAATTGGGTGAAAATTTGTTAATAAACTGTTAATAGTTGAAACTGAAATTCGTTTTGAGAGAGAGCTTTTCGCGCTAGTAATGATTACTTGATATCTTTAAAGTACACAGAAAATGAAAGTGTTACTTTTAGAACTGAGGCCCCTTAAAATAAAGTCCTTAGGGCGTTTTTTATCTCTAAATATATATTAAAAAACAACAATTGTTTACCCTTTATAGGCAAAACTTAAATCCTTTAAGCATTTTCATCCTTCATTAATGATTAAGTAAAAATCAAAAACAAAAATTATTTATTAAACTTATTTATTATTTATTAATTATTTATTTATTATTTATTATTATTTATTATTTATTAAACTGGTCCACAGAACAACGTGATTGAGTGGGAACAACAAATAAATACCTATGTGTGTACAATTTAAAAGAGTTCTGGATTTAAAAAAAAATACCTTATCGTCAAGTGATCCAATTAGTCCCTAAATGGTCTAAAGTGGTCTTTATTGGACAATTAGATTACTTGAAGATAAGGTAGTTTAAACCAGTACACATTTATTAAACAGGATTCGAATGCTTACTTCATAAACAACTCAAGTAAGACAACAATTTAACCCAAATTTGGACACTGTTGATGTTAGATTAAATTGTTAGGTCAAAACTGCCCAATTAAAAAATTCAACTGTAATACAAAAATACCTTTGGAATTTTTTTACTTTAAATTAAACATGCAAACTGCATGACAACGAAACGTAGTATAAAATTAAATAAAATGAGGAAGATATATCTTCGAGATAAGGGAGTCACAGAAGGCAGCGGACCGGAGATTTGATTAGCCCAGTTCTGTCGGACGTCTTGTGCATTGTACGTAGTAAACTGGGGTTGGCGTCGGCGTCGGTCACTTCCCAACTTGTAACCGAAACTTCATCTTAGAATCCTTTGTTATAAACTTCGGATCAACAAGGGAAAGTATGAGACAGAGGAACCGTTGAAATAATAAACAATATTGATTTCAACCACAGTGGTTCCGCTTGGAATAATTTGTTGACCTCTTTGTCTTAGTTTGAAGTAAACAGAATGGTTTGTTAAATTGTTTTGAAGCTCTTTTTCCGATTGACTTTTTAATCGTGTACTACCCTTTTTCATATAAAGCTTAACACTTAAAAAAATACACGTAATAAAATTAAATCAAATCAAATTAAATTGTTGTTATCTTTTGTATAACCAGTGCCATCAGTAAACAGTATAACGGTAAATAGTATCGAAGTTACAATATAGTGTTTTCATGTTTGTCATAGTTGTTATAGTTTGTCATGTTTATAGTGTTTTTTAAAGTAGTTATTCGTCTTATCTGAGATAAAGGAATATTCAAATGTTATTTTTTATTTTCAATAAACATAATATAGAACAAAATCGTTTCAAGACGTAAACACACTTACTTATTATCACTACGTGTGAAACTATTCACTACTCACTTGATTGCAAAGAGGCATATAGTTTGAGTATATAAAGTAATTATAACAAATTTTAAACGTGATTCTTTTGGTAACCTCACTTTGATTTGAACCCGTGACCTCTTACCGAAGTCCAAGGCGCTAACCGTTAGACCTCCGAGAAAACAAATTCGTATCAACACGTAAAACAATAATTATTTATCTTCGTTAGGCCAACTTTTTATTCAGTTTTTTCGAAGTGACATTGAGTTTGTATATAATTCTAACAAATACGTGATTTATTCTACAAACCTCGCCAGTTTTGAAGTGGAAGAGGAGCAATACGATGAAAGCCGTGTTGGGGCTGCGGTTTCCTGAGTCCTGGAGTAGACAGACGTTACATATTGACAGAGGCCCTCGGCGGCCCGGAGCTATGTCGACGTTCAGCGATCAGCGTTCAGCGTTCAGCATTCAACTCTTAGTTGTTTATCAACTCGGTGTTTAATTTCGGTTATGGTCGACAAATTCGTAGGTTCTACATGCGAGATAAATCAGGTGCTCGGTACATCATGTTTGCTGCTGTAGTTTTCTTTTAACTAGTTTTAAACCTGTTAATTCGTAAGAATTCTGTTTACTTCTTAATTTGAAAAATTCTGCAGGAGTGTGAGTTGAAACTAGTTGAAGGTAGTAAAATGTATTCGAGTTTGTTTGAAGAATTATTATTGATTTGCCATCACTGAATGAGAAAAACAACAATATTTTTATTTTGACTGCTTTTACTCTGTTTTAGCTTTTTCCCAGCTCTGACTGCATTGTGCTACTATTTCAGTTATGTCCTAGGTACTCTTCTGGCCTAGACGGGATCAGATCCTAGATACCGAAACGTCGTGAAACTTCTATTTCTCATTCAGTGAAGGCAAATTTCCGCCATCATTCTTAAACACAAACTCACCTTCACCAATTGAGAGTTTTAATCAAATAAAAGTATTCGAGTTTGCTACGAAGTTATTAAAGTAGTTATTAAGTGGTTTTGTGAAATCACACCGGTTCCGACGGAGCCAGCGTCATCGCAACACAGAGAGCAGACAGATGCATTACCATTGGCCATTGTGACGCTCGGCTGAGGAGATAAACGACCGGGTCTATTTAAATATTAGTAATGGCCACGTCCGACTGACACGGCCGTTCCCACCTGTTTAGCGTGCTGCGGTGATGTGCGTGTGTGCGTGTGTGCGTGTTGAACACCAATACGACGATGTGTGTGTGCGAGCCGGCGATGAAGACGCAGATAAATAGTGAGGTCTTGACAGGTGACCGGCGTGATAGCGATGTTGAGTGAAGACATTGATACAAAGCGCAGCCCGCGCCTAACCCGGTCACAAAGCCGCAACCGTATGTTTGTCTGTTTGTTTGTTTGTCGACCCCGTGTCAGATCTTTGAAGTGTCGGGAGTTGTGTTATTCACTATCTGAGCGTGTTCCGTATACAGGTCGTGCCATTCTACGATTTTTAGGTGCCGTTTTCGTACACGATTTGTTAATATCTACCCGAAAATACTAGTAAGAGTGAGCTCCAGTCATGTAAAATTTTGCGTTTTTACCTACCTCTCTCATAAAGCTAATGTTAACTTTCAGAGCCTTAAGTATAAGTGTATGTGCTGTAATCCGTAGTGAACCTTATGAGGTCGTGGTGAATTAACTTATCTCTTATTATGATAGTCAAATTATTTCTTCGCTACAAGTTTTAATGCTAAATGGTAATTCCTTCAAGAAAAACACACTGTTAATTCCTGGTCGTATATCTAGCTATAAATAGCTATAGTAATGGGAAAACACATATGTTGAGTTAAAGAATAAAAACAGCCGCCTGGCTAGGTTTTTATAGGATTTATTAAAGAGGTTTAAGGTCAAAAACTAATAAGAGATTACCGGGAAACAATATGTGTTTCAAACAGTATGCTAACATTTTTGTTCGAAGTAAAGCTTTATAATCAAGTGTGTTGCGGAGGTGATGTGTGGAAATAAATAATTTTTATCAACGAAATTAACCACGCGAGTTTTATTCTATTAATGTATTGAAGGTGAAACTACATTTAAAAATAGACGAGCTGCTCCCCCGCAATAATCCTTGTAACAGCTGTTTATTGAATCAAGAAAAACACACGTGACATAAACCAAATAAAACTCTCCTCCATATGAATAACATGGGAACTTGGAAGTCCCGTGGGGCAGAGCCCTGGGGCCTAAATCGAAATTATGGCTCGACAAAAGCTTGAAACTTGAAATTATCTTACAAAAATTATCAAAATCGGTTAAGTATTATCAGGAAATGGGTGAACAAAAAGCAGGAATTTTTTAAGTATGTAGAAGTTTTATCCGTAGTTTGATGCTGTTTAGAGAAACATGGCAGTTATTAATTTTCTCTATTAAAATGAAAATGCATTATGGCATTATATTTAAGTAAAAACAATACGTAAATAGGTAAAGAGTGGTTAACGAGGGATGGACGAGGAACAAAACAACCTTACAACTATCAATGGGATACACGTCTCGTCTGAGCTATAGTCTAAACATTTCGCAGCCAAACATTCGACTCAACCCCTCGTTAAAATTCTTCTAAGTGAATTCCAAAAGTATCCCCTTCCAATAAGCTAAAGTAACATCAAGAGGGTGCTGACCCCCGAGTTGGGGGGGAGGGGGGTTATTAGGAGCCGGAAGCTCTTTCGGTTAAACAACCCCTCTTAAAAACAACTCATTTTGGGTCCCTTACTTAGCGACGGTTTACTGATTTCAGGTGCTTGGCTCTCTCTCGCACCAGTTTGAACTTTTGTTTCCATTATTTTTGCTTATGTTTCACGATTACAAAATTCCTACAGCATTTTAAAATTTGCTTCACAATATTCAGAGAAAAAAGGAGAGCCTTGTGGAAGTGTTAATGGAAATAATTTGTTACGGTTCTTTGTTACTTCTTTTATCAGCACAATTAATTTTAGAACATTATAGTTGCAGATTTTTTATTTTATACAGTTTCGAACAAATGGTGTTTTTGGGGTCTGGGGACCTCAAAGCGAAAAGTTATCACTGTCCCGGGCCTAGGCCTTACCATGCCGACTACGGTGATAGCTTCTTCCCTATAGGGGAAATTCGCTAATAAACAAGGTAAAAGAACAGTAAACAGATGACTGTCATAACAAATATAATCTAATTCATACATCGATTCATATGAGTAATTATATCATGTTATAACATTATTTTACCTGATAACTTTTTAATCAGAGTTAGTGTAGTAAAGTGCCTAGTTTAAAATCGTTGTTTTATAATACATTTTACGTCATATAATGTACCAGGCATTATATCCATGTTATGAATGTTAGCTATAAGTAAAAGTAACGTAACGAAGCTAATCTGTTAACGTCACCGAAGGTTTTCATTGGCTAACAAGGTTTTCATTCATCATCGTTGCCCCAACGCCAAGTTGGCCGAACGCATGGTTCCCAGTAAGTTTAAGCCTAACTAACTATTAACTATTGTTTTGATACATTAACTATTTCGCTATTGCTAATTCCATTTCTTCAGTTTTTTACATCTGTATTTACTTATTACTTGAAAAAATAGTTTGTTTTGATAAGGTTCATCAGTTAAAATTAAAGCAAAACTTCAGGTGGATTAGACAAGAGGTCTGGAAGGGCCATCGACTCGAGTTGGCGAAAGCTGATTTTCTGGAAGTAACAGGTGTGTTTGGCCCTTTAAAACTTTGCTCTTTTCTTTTACAGCTTTTCAAAGTTAATTTGACTTGTAAATTGTGATTTGTTTCTTTTGTATCAGAAATCGTGATATCGCATTACGAACTGAAAACTTCAAACGTGAAATGCTATTAAATAGTGTTAATCAATAGTTACTAGATTAGCGAAATGGTCAGTTCAATCATTATAAAATAATATGTTTAAGATATAGTGTTTATTTATAACTAATCTGTTGTACTATTCATAACTGATTAATTTAATCAGTCAAAAAGAAACGAGAACAATTGAAGAACAAAGATCTAAAACAGTGAAACGATAGCTACAAGGTTTGAGATCAAGTATAACACAGAAGTGCTTAAGTAGTATTTTAGAGATATAAGCAAGATAAATATTTTCGAGATTTAACTAACCATTCCAGCTAAATTAAGTCATAACCATAATAAATGCACTCTCGGTAGCATATATCCTCTTCAGACCCAAGTACACATTCGTGCACAAATTCAAGTGGGAATTAGTAAAAATGGCTCATTTTCTGCCGTCAGACATGTTTCTAGTGTTAGTATTAACTTTACCTCATAGATAGCGTTGCTGGAATTGTACACAATTGCGCACTTTGGGTCTGAATGAAGTACATTAATGAAAACATTTTTTACTATTATTAAATACATATTTGATGCTATGGCGTTGATCAACTTTTAGTAACTGTTTGAGACTTATCTGAAGCACCTATGAATGAAAGAGTTTGAAAATTCAAAGCTGGGAATTATTTACAATGTTCTAAAAGTTTTCACTTTTTACACACACTGGTTGTTTTAATTACGTCTCAATGTACACAAGCGTGCCAATTATTTTCAAGAAAATTATTCATGCTTTAATGCCATACTAATGTTACTTCCCTTAGTTATTTCTGTAGCCCATTTCATTAGGCATACATTAAAACTAAAACTGTAATTGTAAAATGTTTTCACTATTAGAAAATAAATATTTTAAATTTATCCACAAGTGTGTACATTGGGACATTGTAAAATAAATCACATAAAAACGTAATAAACAGTAAACCTTCTGAGTTCATAAAACTTGCGTAAGTCTATTTTTTTATTTTAAAACCTCCCTAGCATTATACTTAAAATGTGTGAGTTACGTAACGCTGACCAGACCCCCCCTTCCTAATATCGCAACGTAACGCTACACCGTACCCCTCTCTCCTTAAGTGCGTTAATATGGGTTTGACTCCTATTTTATTTTTTTAATTCAGAGTGGGCTCCAGTCACGGGACATTTCGCGTGTCTACCCGCCTCTCCACGTAAGGACAATGTCTTACAAATCCCGTCCCACCTCATCACATTATCCGGTTGATAACATGGCTCACTTCAAAGAGTAAAAAATAGATAACGATTTCAGTGAGCAAAATTTTTATATGACAAATTGTTAAACAGTACAAAAATAGTAAATATTGAAAGTTTTTAAAATTTAATCACGTGGGAAATCAAAATTTTGCTTACTGAAATCTTGAAGTATGTTTTGATATAAAACGAGCCATCAATCAACGATTTCGGATAATGTGATGAGGAGAGACGGGATAACCATTGGCCTTGAGAGGCAGTTAGAAACGCGAAATGTTTCGTGACTGGAGCCCACTCTTATTATGGCGAGTCCATGGAGTCGCATTGACGGGATCGTGCCGATAATGGAGCTCTGGAAGGTTTTATTTGGAAGTTTAGTATTAGAACTAAGCCGTAATTATAATAAATTAAACCACTCGATTATATTTAACTCCACCTTAGTAATTTTGTACTAGAACTTCATCTCCGATGTTCAGCTCTCTTATTGTTTTTGCTTGATTTTCAAGGAAAATCCAGCTTACTGTTCTTTTAATATCTGGTTTTAATAAATCTAATCTGGTCCTAAGGTTTCTTCCAAGTAGAAGCATGGCTGGAGAGTAGCTTGTGAGGCTGTGAGGTATAATTCTGTATGACAAAAGAAAATTGCATATTTTGAGGTTTAAATCATCCTTTGGCCCCATTGCCATCATGGCTTTCTTGAATGTCTGCACAAATCTCTCTGCCTGTCCATTGGTTTGTGGATGATATGGGACACTTCGAATGTGAGTAATCCCATTTACTTTCATGAAAGTTTGAAATTCCTTTGAAGTGAAAGTAGTGCCATTGTGTGATACAAGTTGCTCTGGTATACCGTATCTTGCAAATAGACAACGTAACTTTTGGATTGCTAAGTTGGATGAAATAGAACCTACTTCAAAAACCTCCGGCCATTTACTATGTCCGTCAACAATGATCAAAAACTGTTTGCCTTAAATTGGCCCGGCAAAGTCCACATGGATCCTATACCATGGTTTTTCTGGCCATTCCCAAATCTGCGTGGGTACCTTATTTGGATTATTTTGAACTAATTGGCAACCCTGACAATTCTTTACCACTCTTTCTAATTCGACGTCAAACCCGGGCCACCAAACATAGCTTCGCCCCAAATTCTTTTTCTTCACTATGCCAGGATGGCCACGATGTCATTCGTTAAAAACGTATTCCGTTAGGTTTGAAGGTACGACAACACGTGATCCCCAAAATAAACATCCTGTTTTTAAGGCCAATTCTTCTTTTCTACAAAAATAAGGTTTCAGTGAGTCTTCACATAATTCATCTTCCCAACCATTCAACGTTTTGCTAATAACACTCGATGTAATAGGGTCCTTATTAGATTCTCTCTCTATACCTTTACTTGTTATAGGGAAAAATTCCTCAATTTTTACTTGAAAAAGGTTTTCATTTTCATCTTCTACAGTTTCAGGTAGGGATAATCTTGACAGTCCATCAACATTCCTCTTGTAACTGTTTATTTCTGTGGATAATATTGTACTGATGAGCTCCTAGAAAAGTAGCCCATCTTTGTAATCTTTCTGCAGCCATAGTTTGAATCGACCTATTTTCATTTAATATTGCCTTGATGGGTTTGTTATCTGTAATCAGGGTAAATGGCCTTCCTCTAAGGAAATGGTCAAATTTCTTTACTGCCCAATACAGAGATAAGGCTTCCCGATCGATCTGTGCATATTTTCTCTCAGTCTTATTTAATGTACGAGAAGTAAACATTATTGGCCTTTCTTTCCCATCAGTTAAACAAATGCGATAATGTGGCTCCTAAACCAAATGGAGATGCGTCAGCCGACACGATTGGTAACTTTGGGTTAAAGTGAACCAAAACTTGTTCTGAGGTTACAAGCTGTTTTACTCTTGCAAATGATTCTCCACATTCTGTTGTCCAATTCCATTTTACATTTTTTTGGAGCAACTTATGCAAAGGTTCCAAAATGTTAGCAAGATTTGGAAGGAATTTATGATAAAAATTCACAAGTCCTAGAAAGTATTTCAACTCAGTGACATTAGTAGGGGTTCGTATTTTAGACACTGCATTGATTTTATTTTCTGACTTATGTAGACCTTCGGCGTCGATTACATACCCACAATACTAAATTTTTTCATGAAAGAAACATGATTTTTCGACATTTTCTTTCAACCCATAACTGTTCAGTCTTTCCAGAACCATTTGTAGATTTTTGTAATGTTCTTCATTACTCCTCCCAGTTATTATAATATTATCGAGAAAACATTGTGTCATTGGGATTCCATGAAGAACTTGTTCCATGGTTCGTTGCCAGATAGCAGGAGCTGACGCAATTCCAAACATTAGTCTTTTACATTTATAAAGTCCTCTATGAGTGTTCAGTTCAGTGTTAAGTAGTTCTTACTTTTCTCATCTACAGTTATTTGTAAGTAATCATTCTTCATATATATTTTAGAAAATCGTTCACCTCCTCCCAAACTAGCAAATATATCTTCGATTTTTCGAAGCGGGTAGTCATCAACATTTAGAGTTAGTTTGTAATCACCACAAATTCTTATTTTCCCAATGTCTTTGATGATAGCCACTAAGAATGTTGCACTTTCCATATTATTCCCTCTTTTTCTAATCTCTCCAATTCTTTTTCGATAATTGGATTATGAGCGTAAGGAACTGGCCTGGCTTTTTTATAGACAAGCGTTGCATTTGATTTCCTACTGAGTTGAGCCTCAACACCTCTTATTTGACCCATGATTTGACCTAGTTTTCCATCAAACACGTTTGGAAATCATGCTGTTTTACTTCTTTATTGAAGAATTTCTTGGTGTCATCTGTATTGCCCTTGACCATCGAATCCATTGTACTGGAAGCTGTTCCAGTACAATGGAACTGTTTTCATCCATTCCCGACCAAAAAGTGGATTTTGACCATTCTTAACGACATAAAGTTCCAAAACATATTTAGTTGACTCGTATTCGACTTTTACCCTGGATTTTCCCAAAGTTTCGACTTGTTCACCTGTGTAAGTCTTCAGAATTATGTCAGTTGGTTCTATTTTACTGTTTTTAATGTATTTTTCAAAATCACATATTGATAAAACTCCCGTGTTCACTTACATTTTAACTACTCGGTTATTAATGCGAGGGAACACATAAATGGGAGAATGTCTAGAAATTTGAGCCACATGGCCAACACTACCGACAGTCAGTTCATTCTCTTTAATTACTTGAGCAGGATCTTAAACGACATTGTGAGCTCTCTTACCAAAATGTAGTTTGGTTTCACTTTCACAAACATTTTCCAGGTGACCTTTCTTGTTACACAAACCACAAGTAAAAGTTTTAAACTTGCAATCAGGCTTACGGTGACCAGTTTCTCCACAACAATAACACACAGGTTCAAATATACTTCTTGAAAAATTGCTACTTTGTCTAGTTGATCCTGTTCTGCTTTTATTAAAAGAAGGAGTTGAACTAACTTTGTTAAGAGTTGTATCTGATACGTTATTGGACAATTCATTTGCATCTTGCGCTGCTCTTTCCATCGTACTAACAATTGCCACAGCGCGAGACAAAGTTGAAAAATGCCACAGCTGATTATAACTAATATGACATAAATACTCAACACTAATATTGTATTTACTATCGCCATTTATGATTTTCCCAAACTATCGAGTACAAGATCAGTGGGGCGAGTGCTAGCCCGATGTCAACTCTGGTGTAATAAGGGCAGTAAAGGAGATTGGATGGACAAGAGTCGATCTCCCAAGGCGTTCGACCTGTTTCGCCCATAATGAAACCGAGAAGTAGAAACTACCCCCCGGCTCACCCCAGGAGGGGGAGGGGGAGGTAACATTTGTTTCTATTAGCCAATAATACCTCGACTGCAATCCGACCGAGCCGCGGGCCAAGTACGTTCTCTTATTCTGTCTGGACCATTCGTTCCAGAATCTTCTTATTTTCTTTTTCCTCCCGTTCCTAATCCCCAGCACTGCTGGACAAATTTAGGATAAAATAAATGTTAGGAAAAGTTACAGGGATGTCTCAATTTTGTTGTTATACTGGTTTGTTTTTTTGGTTTGGCTTATAATATTTTACCGTAAATATACTTTGGGATCGCAATCGTTATGAATAGTTTAATTTAATTGGATATATAAGGGGATCCGCCACTATCTATTGACATTTTTATTTGTTTTTACATTTTCTGTTTAAATCGTTTTCTTTACAAATATTTTCTTTACAAACACGTTTTTCTGAAAATATGTACAACATTTTAGGCAACTCAAAACACCATTTAACTTTAAACAAATATTTTCGTCTTGCTATTGTTTTTAGAGGGGTTTTCCCAAATTTCAGCATTTAACCAAATTATTTATATGAAAAATAGGAAGAGTAAAAGGATCCATAACAATGAAATACATTCTAAATAAATATAGAACTGTGAAAAGATGAACAATTGTTACAGTACAAAATATCGAAAGAGAATCTGTGGAAAATTGTATTGCACAAGGATGCGAACTAAAACAATTTGTAACAAGGATGGATTAAATTACACCGCTTATAACGCGGTGTATCATCAGTGTCGGGACAGCCGTTTGTTTTACGTTTAGCAGATCAATATGCAAATCGCGGCAATACGGCGGGTCGAGTGAGACAGTCGCGGGCCTAAATTTGGGGTCGTAAATAACGAGATAATCTCCCCCCCCAACCCTCGCCACAACCCCCCCACTCCTCGACCACGCAGGTACCGCTCGCCGCTTGTCGCCGTATTTGTTGCGTGAAGTGGACGATCATTATTCATTATATATAGTGGGTAATTTGTTTTGTTTATTTTTTATTATGATACTGTCGAAGAAGAATTTATGGACTTGATTTTCCGTTTTGATGTATATTACCTATGTTTTATTTGTTTTACTCTTGTTGTCGATTGACGTGTTCAAAGATATATACTGTTGAAACGAACAAAGTGACTTATGACTCATACCTGACGTACTCGGTTAAAGTTAAAAGTACTGTACAACGCTAATTGATGTAGTAGTGTTTTTAGTAAATTTACTATTTGATAGTTTCAGGAAGTTGATGTTTTTATTTGTGATACAGCACAGTAACTTATTTATAATGCCATTCTAATGAGGAGATTAATAGATTTTGAATGTAGTTTTTAGCGAATTTCCCCTATAGGGAAGAAGCTATTACCGTAGTCGGCATGGTAAGACCTAGGCCCGGGACCATGATAACTTTTCGTTTTGAGGTCCCCAGACCCCAAAAACACCATTCGTTCGAAACTGTATATATATATATATATGTGTCCGTGAGCACGATAACTCTCGTAAAAATTATCCGATTTTGATGAAATTTGGTATAAACGTGTAAAGCAACATTTATGACTTTAAGTTCGAAAACCAGCCAGATCGCTTTATCCGAAGGGGTATTTTGGGGGGGTTTTGTACCCCAAAAATGGGTTTTTCGAATTTTTTACATATAATTTTTGAAATAGTCAAATTTTAGTTTTTACCATTGGATTCAGCTTAAAAAAACACACAATTTGGTATTTTGATCATTTCTCTACGTCAATTGGTTACCGAGATATTGAAAGTGCTAAACACAGTACGTTGTCTAATGTTATTCTTATGGAGGAAAATAAAAATTTTACATCTCGCTTATTTATGAACGTATACTGACGAAACTTGGTATACGGCTTCATCTGGTTGTGGACCACTGATATTTGCTCAAAAAAACCATTTTTTGCCAAAGGCTCCCGTAGCAGCAAACCTGCGTACTCAGCCCCATGTTATTCTTATGGAGAATAAATAACGTGTTATCTCCCATAATTATGAAAATAAATTAATGAAATTTGGTATGTGGCTTTACCTAATTGAGTTGTATTGATATTTGTATAAAACCCCATTTTTTGTTTTCCTTCCTTCAGCAAACCTGCATACTCAGCCGCCATGTTATTCTTATGGAGAATAATTAAAATGTCATAAATCGTTTATTTATGAATGTATATTGATGAAAATTGGTATGTGGCTTTATGTGGTATTAAGATACGTATATATTCATTGGAAATTCGCTGAGTATGCAGGTTTGCTGCTACGGGGGTATTATTTTATTCCATCGTCACTTTTACGAGGAGTGTTCTTTCTGTCGGATTGTGTTGAGCTTTAATGTGGTAAAATGCAGCTTGTTATTAAACAAATGATTTTGTACAAAATATAATGTAAAAACAAATTTTGGATTTAATTTTTATGAAATAAGTCTAAAGTTATCTTAGACTTGAATAAAAACGATTTTTCTAATCATATTTGACATTATGGCATGTGCGGTGAATGGTTTCTAAGGGGGTTCTATGACCTTGATTGCCCTTCAGTCATGTGACTGTAGCTGAAAAAACATATTTTAGACTAATAAAATTATAATAAAAGTACAATACTCATCATTAGGCCTATTTTGAACCTATTTACAAACAATCTTTCACTAAATGTTTAGTACAATTTCACTTTTATTTTGTGTCTTAGTTCTCTACGATTTGTTTTGAACGTCACTATAACTCGTTACTTAAATAAAGCATGATAGACTTTTTAATTTTTAACTAGCGCTATTAACATTAATGAACTCTACAGCAATAAAACACAAAGCTTTATGAATGAAGCTTAATAAATGAAGTTCAAATTATTCCGTAATGCGGAAAGTTGGGTAATTGGGAGGGAGTTGTTGACTTGTAGTTTTGGACAAACATGTTCTCTAATTAAAACGGCCATTTAGGATATTGTGGGCAAACATGAAAATTGCCGGCGGTGTCATGGAGCTCTTGAACACATAACTGGAGGCGGCTGTCTTGGCTGTATATCTATCGGAGGTGAGATGAAAGACACGATTAGACATAGTGAAAACTATAGCAAATTTCGTATTTGGACATAGAATGAAAATATCGATATTCATATCGGCATGCAACTATCAATGTCACGATAATATCGAAGCCAAAATATCAATATAAATGATTATTTTTCCTACAAATCTAGCTATCGAAATCTGTCCATGAGTTTGAAAGTAAACGTACACCAATGTCACACCCACACCTATAAACGATCATAACGCAAACGCCACACCAGTACTCTAATGAAACTATGTGCAAGCTAAATTGTATGACTTAAACAACGTTGCATAATATATCACAACATTATTTAGTGATCTAGATTATTTTTTATTTGTTCCAGGCTGTCTGGTAAGTTTGAAGAAAGCCTAAGGCCAATAAATTCGAGTTTTTTTTTAGAGTAACTACATATGGTTCACACTTTCTGGAAAGTCAGGGAAAATATTGGAAACACGCCGAAAGTCAGGGAAAGTGCTTAATATTTTATATAAGCCAGGGACAATTTCGATTTTAATCGTAAACGCAAAGCACTCCTGTGCGGAAATCAAAAAATATTAGAGAAAATTGCCCATTCCTAGTCGCGAATCAGGGGAAATTAACTATATTTTTGTTCGAGCAAGTGAGGGAAAATCAACTTGTTTTGTCAGGGAAAGTCAAGGAAATCATTTACCAAATAAAAGTGTGAACCTTGAACTAGGGCACGTTTTGTGATGATAAACAATACTACCATTACGGATATATCGATAAATGCGATATCGTGGCAAAATATCGATATTAAAATGCATCGGAAACCAATTATAAATGTAAGAAATCGAATATCGACCTCTTAATATTGATGTTTGCGATATATAACACTAGTACTGTATACATCTGGAGATACTATCGATTGTAAGGACTAGAATTGGTTTTAGATACTAGAAATTTGGTTGTTTTATATCAGTAAACCCTACGTTATAGATAGATCAACTGGGTGTTTTTTGGGGAAAGGGCACGGGTTGGAAAAGTATTACCATTGACTATAGATACTTTTTTATGCGAAGAAGCAAATTTAATTTAACCGTTACAAAAACGGTACAGTAATCATTTCCAATTCTGTTCAAATATAGGTTCATTTGAACCCAAATTTTACGCTTAAACAAAAAACAAAATATTTGGATTCGATAAAATTGTATGATTATATAGTTGTTGCTATACGCACGGCAATTGTTTCTTTGAATTTGTTTCATGTCTTGTAACTGACGGTTTGCGACATTATGCAGTTTTTATGCTTGTATTTATAACCCAGATTTGTATGTTGTCAAACCAATGTATAATTGGCTGTTTGATCAAAATGAGGAATATGTAGTACGGTATGAAATATGATCCTATAAGTTAGTCAGCTATATACACTGGCTAACTTATCTTAAAATTATATCCTGAACCGGTATTTACAAATTTGAATAATAAGGTTAATAATAGTTTATTTTGCCTTATTTTAAATTTATTTAGTTTTTTCAAGTTTTAGTTTTTTCTATTAAACATGTTTTGTTTCAGGTACGTGGTATGGAGAGGAGTTGATATACTGTTTTTTGGTGTGAGTAAACATAAAACTAATTTATTTTATACTCATCAATTTCGTGTAGTTTTTAATCTCAATTGTTTAACATCAGCGTCCGTCAAATCGGTTTCAGAGGTTACAGGTTCGAATTTTTGTTTGTGATCATGTGAATTTACAATTCTCTTTTGTGCATTTTCCCAATTTGTATCTTCTGTTATTTAAGAAATTGTTGAGTAGATTTTCCATCACTTATTAATAAAAACAATCAGTGATCACTTTTGTTTTACTAATCAGTGATAGAAAATGTCCACAATAATTTCTTAAATAACATAAACTGCCCAACCCTAACAATGAATTTTAATCAATTAAGGTAGTTTAAGAACAACCTTCTGTCTGTTTGTCTAAAACGCCAACAGTTTTGTGTCCTAAGGACAGATCAAATTATTTACAGAAACTTTATGAATCACCAGTAAAACTTATAATGTTTGGTGTATTACACTTGCAATATTTGGTGCTGTCTTGGTTTGTTTCACTATGCAGTTTTGTCCCCAAGAGATGTTAGTGTTGAGTTTAAAAAGTGTTACCAGGTAACACAGAAGAGAATGTGGTACAAAGTCATTTAAGACAAACATCTACTTACTGCAATTGTACTAATTTATAACTAAAACAAAACTATTTGTTAAATTAATAACATTTTAATAGAGTCAGTTATATACGTTGTCGCTGCACTCGCCCACTGCCAAAACTTCAAGCTCGCCAGCTCACAAAAACAGACCCTTCTCAACCCCTGAGGCTCTCGTGCCGGCTTTATATTTAAATTTGTTTTTTGTCGCTCGATTGTGTTATGCTTAAAGACCTCTCAAACCACCGATTCGGATAAACACTGTCGACTCTGTTATATAGAATTTTACTCTGCTGTGGCAAATTCACAACAATTGTACCGTTTATTGTGTTATGTGTGCTTTTATGACAGACACGCTCACAATTAACTATAGTAATTATCACAGTATACTAGTAATTTCTTATAAAAAGTACGCTATTGTTATTGTCAGAAATGCTTTACAAGGTGATATGGTGTACAGTAAATAAATCATGTAGGCTACAGTTGAAGGAAAGTACTTGTTGGTTAATAAGCGAGCAATCCAAATTCCGCTCTGGAGTGACCCATTTTTTGCGTTGTTACAGACTTAAACGAAACGTGAATATAAGCTTTTTACTGCTATTTTATACATTATATCTCTACGTATAAATCGTTAACCCTAGATTGAAGAGAACACATTTCAGTCGGCAAACTATTTAATTGAGACACGCGCGTTAGTCGTCTCGTGGAACATGAGAAGTTGTCTAGCTGAAGTTTATAACTGGAAAGGTCTAATAACTTAATCCAATTTAAGGTAGCGCTAAACGAGTTGTTGTAGGATGCTCATTATAAGTTAGCGGGCTTGATGCATCGAACAACGCGGCTGTCGTCCAATACGAATAACTTCCAGGGCGGCGGCGCTGAGGCGCGTGCGTTCTTGGAATGTGTTCATTACTGATGTTGTAGCAAGGGAAACTATACACCTTTCGATCTGATGAGATTTCATTACTGGTTTCCAGTTTAATAATCCTTACATTTAAAAAGCAAAAAATAATGCTTTTAGCGAATTCCCCCTATAGAGAAGAAGCTATTTCCGTAGGTCTCATGGTAAGAGTTAGCCCGCGAGACCATGATAACTTTTGGTTTTGAGGTCCTCAGATGCCAAAAACACTATTCGTTCAAATTTATATATATGTATATATATAGACACACATGTGTCCGTTAACACGATAACTTGAGTAAAAAACGTCCGATTTTGATAACATTTGGCTAAAATGTGTAAAATGACATTCATGACTAAGTTCGAAAACCAGAAAAATCGGACCATGGGAAGGGGGTTTATGGGGGTTTTAAATTTTCAAAAAATCGGTTTTTTGCACTTTTTACCCTAAAATTGTTAAAACATTCAATTTTGTTTTCGTCCATGTTATAGAGCTTAAAAAACAAATAATATAGTATTTTGAATTATTAACCTAGGTTAAGTGGTTGCGGATAAAATCCAAAAAAACCTACTCATAAAATCTCCCATGTTAGTCTTATGGGACAAATATTTTTGTCTTTTCCCCAGTTTATTTTAATGTAAACTTCATATTTGCTTTTACTAATCTGTTCAGTTCCACAAAAAAACCATTTTGGTGTTTAAATTTTGATTCTACGCCTAACCGTTACAGAGATATTCAAAGTGCTAAACACAGTCGTTGTCCAATGTTATGACTTGGTATGTGGCTTCGTCTAGTTAAATTCTATTTATATTTGCATAAAAACCAACTGTTTGTGTTCCTTGTTTCAGCAAACCTACGTACTCATTACCAATGTTATTCTTATGGAGAATAATTAAAATAGCTCATATGTGAATATATTTTTATGAAACTTGGTATGCGGCTTTATGTGGTATTAAGACATATATTATGTATTGGAAATTCGCTGAGTACGCAGGTTTGCTGCGACGGGGGTATTTTAATTTATAATGAAATTGCTAGGTTTTTTTACTTTAATATTAAAATTAGCCATAAATCACCGATTTCGAGTGATCAGTTGAGGAGGAATGGGATTTTAGGTTAAAATTGGCCTTATGTCGGAAGCAAGTATAAACGTAAAATATTACGTGGCTGGAGCCCCCTCCATCCGAATTGTATTGTAAAGTAATAGTCACGATTGAGTGCTCATGGAAAGTGGATTTATATTTATTGAATTGTTTCCGATTGGTTTTAAAAATAGATTGTATATTTTTCAATTATTTTAAATTTACGTGTTTCAATTATTTTAAATTGACGTTTAAAAATTCGTTATCTGTTATCAAAGCAATTATTTTTTAGCGAACATTATTTAATTTTATTACTAAGACTATTTGTTATGTTCAAGTTACCGTAAGCGAATTCCCAAACTAACCAGACATTCGGGCTCTATAATCAGACAATGATACGAGTGATACAGTTGCTCGATAATATACTTCACAAACTTGGAAGACACCCGAAAGTGACGAGAAGATACGAAAGAGAGGTGACATGATTGAGATACGCCAGAATAATTTTTATATTAATACACCGACGAGAAATATGTATGTAATTTGATCCCTAATTTAAAGCAGTGTCCCGAAACTGATTTGTCAGAAAGAGATTAAAATCCAACTTGACTGTCAATTGTTGATGAGTTGCTCGATTTCCTAGTAACAATATCACTATAAACCACTTCGTTAGTGACATTAAAAGCCAAGTGGAAATTTAATAAGCGTAACTATTTACGAACGAACTAAATTTATGTCATTGTCATTGATAATTTTAAAAATTTTGCACTAAAAACATTAAATATTCTTTGAAGGATGCAAAAGAATCTTAAGAAGGTCATATTTCATTTCACTACCTCCATATTATTTGCCTTTACTATTAATTCTGAAAGATACATTTTGAAAGAGATACTCTGGACGTTTGGTAAGTCCGAGGTGGTACTCGGGAAAAATAGCAGTTATTGTTAAAAATTGCATGTCTTCTACAGGCATAAATAAGGACAAATTGTCCTCATAAATTAAACGTGAGGGAATACAAGACGTAATTTTATTTTACTTTTCTAAATGTGATTTAAATGTTTGCATAGTTTGCGTATGTTTGTTCTTCTCAGCATGTAAACAGTAAATGTAAATCAGACAATTCCGAGCCGAGCAGACCTTCAAGTCACTATTCTTAGTTGATTTATACAAAATATTACAATATTTCTTGGCCATAAAACAAACTTGATAAAATTGTATAATTTGTAGTCTTTAAACGATTATACATAACAAACTGTATCACTCTAACCCACATTAATACAATTTGATTCTTAATAAAAATAGATTGACAAACGTTCAGAGTGACTCGGTGGTGTAGCCTATGTTGGGAACTGGACCATGCATTCGACAAGCAGCTGCCCCTCGCTAATGCGGTTTGACTGCAAGTTTGACTGGCCCACCCCACTCCACTCCCCCTCCCTTGAACCCACCACGCGGCAACTCTTTAACAGCTTTTAACCTTTACCCCCACCCCCTGTTAAATTACCCGTGACGCCCTTGAAACCGGTTCTCAATAAAAGGGAACACCTTGAGTGTGAAAAGGTTTTATCAATGGTCAGCGCTTTTAAAAAGCAGATTAACTTTTGAATTGTTTAGCTAAAATAGTAGTAGGCCTAGTTCATTCATTTATTTGCTTTTTAAACTATTAGAGGCTGTTGTTATTAATCAGATATATTTCTACCCAAGTTTAAGTACTTTTGTTGAAATGTTATTTGCTATGTATCGGGTGTAATTTAAAAAAGAAGAATACTTCAGCAACATTGTGTTACATTATATATTTGTTTATTTGAAACGGATCCCTTTCTATCCTTCCTACACCACAAAATCGTGATATCATCAGTCAGATCATTCAAGTTATTTGCTCGCGTAACGGAAAAGAGAATTGACAATTTTCCTTATTTGTTGATGTTGAAAAAACAAAGGCTGCGATGCTCGTTGTTTGTAAATAGTAAGTATCCGTCGTATTATCCGTTCAATCTACGTTTATGTTTACTTTATATTTGTTTTGATTTAATAAATGTGTTCGTTGTAAAAACCGTTATTAAATTCTGAGTGCAAAATTCTGAGTTGCTATTGTAACTCATATATGTTATTACATATATGTTACATATATGTTACATATATGTTACTACAATGATATTCAATGATTATTTGTACATCACCGTTAAATATTGATGTTCTAAATTCTCCATCGCCTTTTTCGTAGTATATTTTGTTAAATAATTTCTTTATTAGCATGATTCGTGTTGTTATAACTAAACAGATTAAATCAAATTCGTCTTACAACACTATAAAGTATATTTACACTTGTACTGTACTTACATACAAGACGGTAAAACATACACAAAATATGGTACAAGGCGATCGATATCAACCAGTTACACCGGTCATCATCAGGCCCAAACAGAGAATGACGAAACAACATGGCGAACAGCTTATATACTATTGGCTACCGGAAGTTCCGGAAACAAGTTGCGATAAGTACCACCAGAGTCAAAGTTGGCCTGTTCATTGATGAATTTATCCCTATCCTTACATTTTTCCTTAAAAATAAACAATTCTTCCCATGCATTCATTATATTTCTTTTCTTACAGATATGGAGAATGTTCAAATAGTCTTCAATTGTTCCCAATGAGTGGCCATTTTCCAGGAGGTGTTTTGCGACATTCGATCTTCCGGTTTTCGGTTCTTCCATGCTGAAACATGATTCTTGTATCTTTTTACAAAATTAACAGTTTGACCAACATACAAATTATTGCAATAATTACAGCTGATTTCCAGGAAGCCAACACAAACGAATACAATCATCAACAGCAAGTCCATACATCCATCAAGCCACAAGACCGCTTCATTTCGTTCAGTGCTGCACAGAGCCTACAAGATCCCATTAAGTGAAACAAGCAGAAGAAAGGAAATAGCTACAATCAAATCTATAGCTCGAGCCAACGGATACCAATCTACACTTATTGATGAAACGGGGGTGAAGATATTGAAGAAGATGAAGAACCAAGAACGGCTCCGAAATATGACAACTCTGAGCAACCAACGGGAGAAGGAGAGTACGAGATATGTTGCATTTAAATTCACTGGCGATAAAACACAGAATACTGCAAATCGATTTAAGAAGTATAGAGTATCCGTAGCTTTCAAGACACAAAACACCATGAGTAACACAATGAGTAAAATTCTGCATCCGAACATAGAAGAAAACAGAAATAAGATCTTTATTGTCATTCGACTTTTGACAAACGTCATTTACAACAAAAATGTGACATGGAAAATACTATAACCAATTCATAGCAAAATGTTCGAAAAATTACAAAATTATATATGTCAACGGTAAAAAACCATAATTACTTCTTGTCAATAAAATACTCAGGCACACTGTAGTATTCCTTAGCAACCAAAACTGATCTCAGCCTTCTCCTAAACCTTTACCTACATCAGTTACTGCCATGAGATCGGATGGGAGGGAAATGTATAATTTAAAGCCTGTGGTGATAATTTAAGATTGTGATAATTTTGATAAGCCCGGTGTATTTAAAATCAGTTGTATGTAATGATTGTGATAATTTTTATGTTGGTCAAACTGTTAATTTTGTAAAAAGATACAGGAATCATGTTTCAGCATGGAAGAACCGAAAACCGGAAAGATCGAATGTCACAAAACACCTCCTGGAAAATGGCCACTCATTGGGAACAATTGAAGACAATTTGGATATTCTCCATATTTGTAAGAAAGGAAATATAATGAATGCATCGGAAGAATTGTTTATTTTTAAGGGAAAATGTAAGGATAGGGATAAATTGATTAATGAACAGGTCAACTTTGACTCTGGTGGTACGGTGGTACTTATCGTAACTTGTTTCCGGAACTTCCGGTAGCCAATATTATATAAGCTGTTCGCCATGTTGTTTCTGTCATTCTCTGATTGGGCCTGATGATGACCGGTGTAACTGGTTGAAATCGATCGCCTTGTACCATCTTTTGTGTATATTTTACCTTCTTGATGTAAGTACAGTATAAGTTTAAATATACTTTATAGTGTTGCAAGACGTATTTTATTTATACTGTTTATATTTTGTTGTAACATTTCTAGAGTTACGAACGTGACCAAAACTAAATTTATGACTGAAGAAAATATATCTTTACAGTTTTAAACTTTTTCCCTGCCAAGCAATACTAGCTGTTCTTGCAGGCTTCGCCACGCAAATAATTTATAACAACTATGACAGTTGTGTGTGCTGCATTCTGTGGTTAGCCCGTGAAACTACTGCGAATCAAGATCAGCTGTTGGTATTTTCATTAGCTCAAACAAAAAAGAGTTCGCACGCAGCACGCTGACGTGAGGGAAGTGAATTTCCACATAAAAACTTGTAAAACTCAAAATAAGTGTAAGAACATACATTTGTCCAATTTTTATTGAAATCTGAAAACATTGATTTTTCGGCTGTTCTGATACTCCTGGTTTCATTTACTTACAAAGCTGGGAGTACAATTTTGCGCATTATAAGATAAGAGAAGGTCCAGACAGGCTTGAAAGTAGGCGTGAGGTTGCTGGGGATGATAAAAGTACTCTAACAAAGGAATAACAGGCTTTTCTAGTGAAAAAAACCCATAAGACAACGTACTGTGTTAAGTCGATACACATTTTCTTTAATAACTCGGTAAATAATTAAGCTAGAATGACGAGAGAGGGCTTCAAATTTTTGCCTCTCTAATTACCATCCTTTTACATGCATTGATCTTACATCTGGGGCTTTTATGACCCTTTTTGGACCCAAAAACTCGAAATTTGAAAGATTAATCCCCCAAAAAAGGGGTTTAGAGTCTTCCGATTGTTTTGCCCAACGAACTTGTCCAACTGATTACAGAAAGGAACGTCCCTACCAAATTTGAAGTAAATCGGACAAAAAATGCGACCGCTACAGTGCAAACACACACACACACACACACACACACACACACACACACACACACACACACACACACACACACACACACACACACACACACACACACACACACACACACACACACACACACACACACATATATATATATATACATATATACATATATATGTATACAATTTTGAAGACCACCCAAAACGTGTTCAGGGGGTCACGTCATTTTTTCTATTTGTATAATCTTTTACTGTATTGAGATTATTTGATGGCCAGCTTGTAAGGGTGTCAGGTGTGAGGGGTATAGCTCGTGCGTCCTTTGCTCCGCGGTTTAGGGTAATTTCAAAATACATCTTTTGCTCCGGGGGTAGAGCAGCGAGGGAGGGGAGTAGCTGACAACTATTGAGTGTCCAATTGTACCAGTGAAGTTGAACACAATGATTTTATTAATTATGATCAAATATTATTATTCATGATTATCATATGCTTTATATCATAATAGTGTACTTTTAAATATAAAGATAGTTAAAATTAGAACACTTAGTCACAATAATATTACTATGCAAGGTAAATTTAAGTCGCCAAATATCAAATATGCTTTGCAAAACTAAATTAAGAAAAACATATCGAGTGGTGCAAGTTGTACATTCAGAGTCAATTCAATTAGTTTTCAGGGTACTGAGTAATATATGTACTGAAGTTATTAAAAGTTATTTTTGGAAATTTAAGGAAGGCAGTGGCAATGGTTCTCGGGTGGATCGACGCTCGGGTTCGCAACAATTGCAGTGTTTTGACACACAGGATTAGGGCTGGCCAACATACCAATATACCTGAACTTAATTATTTTTGTAGGTTCTACACGGCAAGGAGGAAAATCTAGTGTATTTCGAAAGAAAGTTCGGATTGACTTTGCACCTCCAGTTAGACTGATGGTGAAAGAATTTGGGGGAGAGGAAGTGTTAGCTACTCCCCCCCCTCGCGGATCAAAAGAGCCGTCTCCAGTGGCCCCGATTTCTACCTGCTCCACCCCTGGAGCAAAAGATGTATTTTGGAATGACCCTAAACCGCGGAGCAAAAGACGTGCAGCCGAGGGGTAACCCACCCCCACCATATATTTCCTTACTAATTCCATTGGAAAAGTATTTTGATTTGTTTTTATTACAACAATTTATCACAGCTGATCGCTAAACATCCTTATATTCCATTTAAATGTTCTTGTTGGGTGGTCTAAGTAGTAACCAATGTATAATTAGTGGATGGTATACTAGCTGGCCATCAAGTCCTTACAGTAGTATTGTATTAATTGTCAATATCTTAAACATAAACTAACATTTATCTTAAACGTGTTCAGCCTTTTTAAGTGTTACGGAAACACGTTTCGAAAGTTTCATTCGCGCTTTATCCAGTCGTGTGGGTTTTGTTTTGCGCAGATTTGAGCGACAATCCACCTCGCAGTTTGGTCGTGCTTGAGGAGCGGTCGTTCAGCGGTAATGCGCGAGTCAAATGAGCGTTAGCGTCGGGTGATGAACAGTAACAACTCGAGAAATGAGAGTCGGTAATGAGTCCATAGCTCACTGTCGTTGCCCCCTCCCCCCCTCCCTCCACACCACCCCATTACTCTGGAGGCCGATAGTTTTGTTGCTCTCTTTCACAGTAATGCTGTTGTTGTAAACAGATTATAAATACTGTTGTGATTTATGATGCGCTTATTGTAAATTGGGATTCCACTCGGGAGTAAGTTTAAGAAGGGGCTCCAGTCACGAAACAATTGTCGTTTCTACCTCCTTTCCACGTAAGGACATGTTACATGTGAAAGCCTGTCCCTCCTCAACGGGTATTCCACATCGATGATTTATGGATAATTTTTAAGAGCAAAAATTACGTAGCGATTCGAGCGAGTCAAATGTTGGTATCGCAATTAATAATCGGTTGATCAAATACCAAAATATTCAGTATTCAGTATAACTTTTTTATAGTGGACTATTTGCGATATCGAAATTCTGCATTAAAATCGCTTGGTATTGTTTTTATCTTTGGAATGAACCGTAAATCAACGATCACAACACTGACCTTATGGGAGACGCAGGCAGAAACGCGAAATGGTAATGTGACTGCAGCCCTCTCTTAAATGGGTAATTTATAGACTAAGACTGGTCCTTTATTATGTTGTTTGTGTGGTAATATAAGTTATGAAGCTGAGTTGTGAAGAAGCTGAGAAATAGTACTTAGTTTGGGTTGTGTGGGTTGGACAAGCTAAGCGTTTTCAAAACTTTCTCGTCTCAGTCGAATGGTTTTTGTGGATTTGTTTTGAAAAGCTGTTATTACTTTACACAGATGGTATTTTACTAGTGAATGCAACAAAAACATGTTTTCAAACTTTTTTTTTAATATTCACTCAATCTGTTTAACGAGTTTTAACCACAGACCATAAAATGGTATGTGGTTTTAACCAATTAATCTCAAAATATTAATCACTTACGGTTATTTATTTTCGTTATCAGGTACAGCCCCGAGGATCGATGATTTAAAATGCGGAAAACGTTAACCAGACCAAAAGGCGAGACCCGACAGAAAATTCAATACGGAATATAACAGAGTACAAACACGGCCTAACATAAACGCAACTTAGTTGGCCTACAATACAAAGTAACACAATACTCAACGTGGATCGTATAGTTAAGATTCCTCGCTGTTTATTGCACGGATGTAAAAAAGGGCCAACAAAAGCGAAGACAAAGGAAGGTTAACAATCACGTTATTGGAAAGCCGGTCGTTCTGCGGAGACTCCTATACTTAAGCATTGCAATTTTCAGCCCTCCCTTCACGCCGCCCGTCCCCATGACCATGCACCCATTAAGGCAGTTTGTCAGAGTAACTTTTATATTACTGCTTGTAAAAAATATTGTCATTTATTTCTTATTACATTTAAATTAAAAAAATATTGACACCTATTTTTTATTAATAATTGGGGGATTTGGAATATTTTAACCCCCTTAACAATAAATTGCCTTTGCTTTTTTGGTAGATTAATCAGTTTGAAGAACACGTTTTTCTTAAATGTATGTAACATGTTTCAAGTGTTATACAAATTATATATGTTTAATATATTTTCTTTACACTAAAATGCAAGGGAAAATCGTGCCCTGTAGCATACTAATAATTACCTCGTTTCCAAAGACAGAAGTAATTAAGTTATCTTTTATTGAATATTTGTTTGTACGGTTTTGTAAACACAACCGAAAAAGGTAAACGACGTAGAATTGTCCATGTGGCCTCGTTCATGTAATATTTTTAATATTTGTAGTTCGTTTAGAGGGACTTTCTTTAAAACTTTCCAATCATATCCTTTAAAAATGATTTCCTCAAGTTTAATCAATTATAAAAGTAAAAATGATTTAATTTATAACGTAGACAGCTATTTGTGTGTATTCAAAACCAAACGAATAGGATTCGCTCCTAGTAGTAACAAAGCCAAGAGCCAATATTGTTGCGTACAATCGTATAAATATCTAAATTTTACGAAATTTAATTAACATACATTAATCATCGTAATATGTGAGTTTAGTTACATTGCTACGTAACTAAACTTTCAAATCTCCGGTGTTTACAGACGTATAAAACGAACAGCACAAACAACTAGAACATGAGTGTCAGCTGGCCAGACGATGGCGGTCGACCGAGTGGTATACAACGTTTGTACAGCCTTAGGGGCAAAATGTTTACCATTTGCATTTTACGAGGAAGCCTAAAAATAGGGAGATGATCGGCTGTGAATCTCTCAGCGGCCCAGTTTACGCTGCAAAGCCCCATAAACTGTGGCAAATATGGGAACCGATTTCTCCTAAAAGCAGTGAATACAGACGTTATTATTGATAAAAGTTAACGCTGAATGGTGGAACGTGTTTGATTGGTTTTGCGTTTATAATTTTATAGAATTCCCCTAGACCACATCGTTTGTGTGGTTTAGTAAGACGTAAATCCAAGACTATGTTAACGTTTTTTGCTTTGGATTCGGGTTGTGAGTGGGTTCTAACACAGAAATATGTTTAGAGTTTTGTAGATAAACATGTTAAAATTTAATTTAAGCTTACAACATTGGCTTTATTAAACATTTTGTATTTTAATCATTGCTCTACGTCAATTGGTTTATTAGATATTAAGAGTGTTAAGCACAGTAGGCTACATAGTCCAATGATACAATCTTATGGGGAATAATTATAATCTTCTACCTTGCTTATTTATATTGA
Source organism: Allygus modestus (assembly GCA_963675035.1). Lineage (NCBI taxonomy): Eukaryota > Metazoa > Arthropoda > Insecta > Hemiptera > Cicadellidae > Allygus > Allygus modestus. Next base: position 82,671,465 of record OY776112.1, on the reverse strand, counting down.
TACAACTAGGTAAATGGCCACAACTAGTTATTATCCATAAACATTTATATAAAACCACCATTTTGATGGTTTCCGTTGCAGCAAACTCATCCCTATTGTTATTTTTATGGAGAATAAACAAAGCATTATAATTCTCTTATTAATTAAGTTATTTTGATGCATTTGGTTAGTGAGTTCATATCATAATGAGGTACATACATATGCAAATCCATTGGAATTCGTTGAATATGCAGGTTTGTTCCGAGGAGGGAATTTTCAGATTTCGGTAATAAGATTTCTCTTAGGTAATTTTTTTAATTGCATTATAAATTATGATTAAAGCTCGTATAGCTGTATCCTGAAATGTAAACGAAAAAGATAAATATGAAACGGTCAACTACGACTTCTCTAGGTACCATTAGTTGCACTTGTTTGTCAGAAGTTGCATGCGAGTGTTCCCATTTCTACATTAAACTTCCATTAAAGAATGAGAACTAATTTACGGCTATTCGTCGTTTTTACTATGTGCCGGAATGTTAAACGCTTTGAAACAGTTCCCAGAATAAAACGTCGACCACGCGAGGACGGAAATGTTATGTTAATGCAACGGCCTTCACGTGTTTACGTGAATTTAATTCATAATCGTCGAATTTAGATGAGATGGTTTGCTTAACATGTTCACGCTACTTAAAATATTTTAGTAATGCAAGTCTTATCGTTTAAAAGGAGCGCTGTTTTTACGTTTTACTTCGACCTTCGACCCTTGCTTTCAGATTTATCATAGACCTCATAACGAATGTTTACCAAAATAACGATCTTTATAAATAAATTGTGACGAAATAACTGCCATCAAAATCGAACTCTAAACATTGTTACTACTTGGATACAGACAAATTTACTATCTTGTCCGGACATGGGATCGCTAATAAAGTAATTTTCAATTTAATCTCATTCCTCATGGTCGAGCGGTACAGAATTCCAATGACTCGTTCAGCGGTGTTGCATCCAGTTGAAACATCACTTATCAGTGTTATCAGCAAATATAGATTTTTATATTAACAAGTGATTTTATTATTTATTCGTCTTAAACCATTTTATTGAATTACTTTCACCCGAGCGCCACGCGTTAACTATATAAATCGTTTCGCAACAGCAGGAAGGGTAGGCGGATCCGCCCCGGCGACCTCGGCTGTCACTCGATCAGCTGTGCGTGCGAGGGTGTGTCAGCTGATTGATGCATTGTTGCCGAGATGTAATCAGCTGAGAGGCGCGGGCGCGGGAGGAGCCGGTGCAGTACGCATGCGCGGACGGCTGCGTAGTCATTACGCATTATGCCCGCCGCGCTGACCGGCGCTGTAATAGCAGTGCGCGCTCTCTAATGGCTTTGAGGGTCCTCTAATGTGAATGCACCTTTTCATTTGATTATCCGAAGTGCTCGCATCTTCCACATTGCCGGCACTCCGGGCGGTACGAAGGTTCCCACGTGTCGCGGTTTCCTCGAGGTCCATATGGTTCTAAAATACGTTCTATCGTGCGTGAATATGTATTAAAAACAACTATCTGCCTTTGTGATGGGAGGTTAAAGTGATTTCAGGATGGCTTTTGAGTTAAATAGTTAACAGACATAAAGAAAATACATTTATTATTAATTGTATAAGTGATTATATTAAAAGGTGTGATTACATTTGTTGAGAATACATCTAATAAATTTGGCATTACTTTGAATATATTATCATTACATTTACAATACTCCACTACCCTTCAAGAAAATGGAAACACCTCTTCAGTGTGTAGATTATCATTCTTTTGAAACTCACTGTAAGTTCAATGTACTTATATCTCAGGTTACAATAATTGTGATGCGAATTTCAGTACAAAAATAGTTTAACTGTCGAGTACTTTCGATAAAATAATTGTGTTTGAAATTTACAGCAAACAATTAATCGGAATATTTGAAGAAATAAAGTACTGGTAACCACCGATTCCGTTTATTTTATCGAGACCTTTTATTTTCTCAGGATTTTCTTCGGGGTTGAAGGTAATCTTTGAGAGATTTATTCGGCGGGATTCCGGGGTCGTAAAGCGGTCCTGTCGCCGCCAAACACACCGATAACTCTTGGGGGGCAATTCCTTGGTCGTTTGTCGCCGGGGGAGGGTTTGGGGGGCGAGGGGCGCTAACCGAGAAAAACTGCAGGCGTGGTAAACAATTAGTGGGTTATAGACGGTGACGCGGCCCCCCGGCCCTGGGGAGGCGCGGGCCCCTCTTGTAGAGGTTGATTAATTTTAATGTGGGGGGGGGGGTAAGTTGAAATCGTGATTACCTGTCGCTAGGTCGGAATTTGCATTTTGTTTTAAGAAGGGGTGAGATTCAGTCACCTGATTATACATCCCATAAGATCACCATTACGTTTCAAATCCCGTCCCTCCTCAACAACTATTCAAAATGGTTGATTTACAGTTCATTTTATTGAGCAAAGATATAACTAGCGATTTTCACTCAGCAGAATTTTGATACCACAAATAATTCTCATCAAAAATCTTAAATATTTGCTATTTGTTGCATAGATAAACTATAGTGATATCAAAATTCAACTCACTAAAATCGCTAGGTATTTGTTGCTGTAAAATGGGCCAAATATTAACGTTTTTGACTAGTCCGTTGAGGAAGGAAGGGATTTGAAAGTAACAGAGGCCTTATGGGAGAAACAAGTTAAACTGTAAAACGTTTCGTGACTGGAGCCCCCCTTTTAGAAAAAGTCTGCTATCTGCTATCTGCTAACACTCACAATATATATTAAGGTATATTAAGAATGCATTTGTTACGAAGAAAATTTAGTGAAAGAAGATGTAAGTTTATATGATTTACATGCGTAAATAATGTTTCTACTTTGTGTTTTAATTGATACTATTAGGGCCTTCAGCTTGAACTCAAATGATCTCCTAATGGTCCTGAATTTGCACATATAACAAGGTCGTTTGAACACTGCCTTTGATTAATATATCTTCCGGAAATTATGCGGATGCGACGAAAGTGCAGTTCACAGCGGTTTCACCACTAATTAATCAAGGAAGCTCCCAGCCTAATCAGTGGGGACCGTGGGATTCGGCCAAGTTCACAAACACATATGGACCACTGGGTCAGCAACAATGGGTGTGAGCGCGAGCAATTAGCGACCTTAATAGACGCCGCCGGTACAATGCTGTTCAGAGCCAGGTTGGCGTACCGCGCACCGCGTTGCTGCAGCATACGTCTTCATTACAGCCGATCGGACCGGCCGACAGCTGTAATGGATGAGTCGGTCTGTATTTACCGCGACAAATAAATTAGAGGCGCCACGGTCTGTGCCCCAACACGCCTATCTGGCCTGATGAGGCTTTTAATTTGGACCGGAGCTGAGTTACGCTGCGGTGCGATTTGTTCGGGGTGTTAAGATGAGATAATGATTATTTACGATTGAATTGATTAATTAGCATCCGATTTGATTAACAATCTAGCCAAACGTAGGTGTAGGTAAAGGTGTATTTAGGTTTCCGCTACTATCACAATGTTCGTTGCACGAGTTGAAGACCCAGTCCGTCCGTACGACTAGTGTTCATTTTAACAGGGCTTATGGAACGGCCTGGTTTTTCACTCGTGCAACTTACTGTAGTATACCATAGACCGCTATGAGTTCCTATATATCCGTTTTTTTGCACATTTAGGCTTTAACGGGAAGAAATTTGTCTGTAACGAAATAGATAATTTTAAGAGTGGGATTCAGTTGCGAAGCATTTCACGTTTCTACCTGCTTCTGCCACAAGGCCAATGTTAACTTATAAATCATGCCCGTCCTCAGCAGATTATTCTAAATCGTTGATTTGTGGCACACATCAAAGAGTAAAAAAATACCTACCTAGCAATTTCAGTGGGCAGAATTTTGATATATCTTGGATTTTTATTGAACGATTATTATTTGTGATATACGTGTTTAATAATTTTGATAATCCGAAGTAGGCCAGTCAAATAGGACATTAAAATCGCAAATCGTGATGTATTTTTGTATTTTTATGTGTTGTTGGGACCAGTTAGGGTAATTCAAAACCAAGTTTGCAGCTTCGAAAACCCTGTGCTCCCTGCGGAACAAGTAAACAACTAAAAAATGTTTGAACTTATTGAACAGTGTGGACCGGGAGCTGGGAGGCAAAAATTACGTCATAAGGTCCACAGGAAAAAGCTGTGCCATTTCGAAGGGCATCTTCAGGGATGATGAAAATGTGTTTATGTAACGTCAATCTGGGGGCTTTCTCCCAGGTGGACAAAATCAAAAATTCGAAAAAATTCAAATTACGTCATAAGGTCCACGGATTTGACATATGCAATTTCGTTGGATACGTTTTGGGGACACAAGCACTTGGTGGACAAGATTTTTGGGGGCTCTACCCCAGGTGGACAAACTTGAAAATAAAATAAGTCCAAAATTTTACGTCATAAGGTCCACAAATAAAATAGCACTTTATTTTATTCCTCAGGTATTCAGGGAAACCACTTAGGTGGACAAGATTTTCGGGGGCTTTACCCAAGGTGGGCAAGGTATTTGGAATTTTGGACTTCTTTTTATGTGCCTAAACCCATCCTATCAATCCAATTTCAGTGAAATTCTTTGAGGGGTCATAGCGTGAAAACAAAAAATAATTATAAAATACCCCCGTCGCAGCAAACCTGCATACTCAGCGAATTTCCAATGGAGATACAGCGGGTTTAGCACTACATAAAGCCACTTACCAAGTTTCATAAAAATATATTCACAAATTAGCAATGTATACAATTTTAATTATTCTCCATAAGAATAACATTGGGTTTGAGTACGCAGGTTTGCTGCAACAAGGAACACAAAAATGGGTTTTATGCTATTATCAATATAACTTAACTAGGAGAAGTCGTATACCAGTTTCTATTAATTTATGTTCATAATTAAGGGAGACCTAGCAGTTAATTATTCTCCATAAGAATAACATGGAGGCTGAGTACGCAGGTTTGCTGCTACGGGAGCCTTTGGCAAAAATTTTTTTAATAACAATAGTACACAACCAGATGAAGCCGTATACCAAGTTTCGTCAGTATACGTTCATAAATAAGCGAGATGTAACATGTTTTTTTCCTCCATAAGAATAACATTAGACAACGTACTGTGTTTAGCACTTTCAATATCTCGGTAACCAATTTACGTAGAGGAATGATCAAAATACCAAATTGTGTGTTTTTTAACCTGAATCCAATGGTTAAAACTAATATTTGATTTTAACCAAAATTGTATCTACAAAATTCAAAAAACCCATTTTTGGGGTACAAACCCCCCCCCCAAAATACCCCTTCGAATGAAGCGATCTGGCTGGTTTTCGAACTTTAAGTCATAAATGTTGCTAACACGTTTATACCAAATTTCATCAAAATCGGATCATTTTTACGAGAGTTATCGTGCTCACGGACACACACACACACACACACACACACACACACACACACACATACCCGCATGCGTATCTTAGTCGGGACACCTGAATATAACACACTTGTCGGGACTTCCAAGCTAAAACATATTTAATGTTCATCCTTAAGTACAGATTCCTTATATGTGGTCAGATTTTTGTTACACTCCATTTTGTCTGAGTGAACTAGGAAAACTTACTGTCGGGATGTCCCGACAAACACGGTAACGTGTTTATCGTCCCGACAAACATATAGATCAAGGACATGTCCGTTTGTGTGTTAAAATACGGTGAATCGTAGCCAGATGAGTCATCCCAGTGTTGCCATATCACCCACTCTTTGCTGGAGCTTGGCGCGCGGCAATAGCAGCCCCATGGCCACCGCGTTGTCAGTGAGGTCTGCTCCTGTAGGCCCATACCTTACTTCCCCCACCCTCCTCACCGGTGGTGTGGATGGGGGGGTCAGGGGGATATATTCCCCCCTTGAAACTTGGAAAAATTACAATTTCTATCATCCTGAAATAAAGCTTACGTTTTTTGATTAAAAATAAATGCTGTTACTGAAAAACACAACAAATGTGTGCAATATTTCTGAAATAAATGTTTAATGAATTATCTATGGAAATTTTAACTATTAGCATGACCTGCAAGGTAAAAATGAAGCCCTGGACCACCATAGAAGTTCCTAACGTGACCCCCTGAACACGTTTTGGGGGTCGCTCAAAATTGTGGATATATATATATATATACCCACAATACTGTCCACATATATATGTATATATATACATGTATATATTTGTGTGTGTGTTTATATATATTTTAGCGAATTCCCCCTATAGGGAAGAAGCTATCACCGTAGTCGGCATGGTAAGACCTAGGTCCGGGACAATGATAACTTTTCGTTTCGAGATCCCAGACCCCAAAAACACCATTCGTTCGAAATTGTGCATATACATGTATATGTGTGTGTGTGTGTGTGTCGGTGGGTGCGATAACTCGCGTAAAAAGGTCCGATTTGATAAAATTTGGTGCAAACTCGTAAAGCAACATTTATGACTTTAAGTTCGAAAACCAGACAGATCGACCCATCCAAAGTGGGATTTTGGGGGGTTTTTGTACCCCAAAAATGGTTTTTTGAATTTTTTACATATATTTTTTGAAAAAGTCAAATATTTTTTTTACCATTGGATTCAGCTTAAAAAACACACAATTTGGTATTCTGATCATTTCTCTACGTCAAATGGTTACAGAGATATTGAAAGTGCTAAACACAGTACGTTGTCCAATGTTATTCTTATGGAGAATAAAAAACATTGTATATCTCACATATTTATCAACTTTTCCTGATGAAACTTGGTATATTGCTTCATATCGTTGTGGTCTATTAATATTTGCACTAAAAAACATTTTTTGGCCGATAGTTCCCGTAGCAGCAAACCTGTGTACTCAGCCCCATGTTATTCTTATGATAAATAAGTAACCTATTACCTCCCTTAATTATGAACATAAATTAATAAAATTTGGTATGTAGCTTTACCTACTTGGGTTATACTGATGTTTGTATAAAACCCCATTTTTTGTGTTCCTTGCTTCACAGCAAGCCTGCATACTCAGCCGCCATGTTATTCTTATGGAGAATAATAAAAATGTCATAAATCGTTTATTTATGAATGTATATTGATAAAACTTGTTATGTGGCTTTATGTGGTATTAAGATACATATATATGCATTGGAAATTTGCTGAGTACGCAGGTTTGCTGCTACGGGGGTATTTTGTATCTTGAAAATAAGAGAGTTATAAGCAATTTTTGTTATTGGTCAAAAATGTTTTTTTGAGCGTAGCGAACGAGTTTGGTGGAACATTTTTGTTTTCTTTATGCCATTTTATTTAGTTTTTAGTTACTCACTACTTTACTTGTTTAACCTTCCTTGTAAATATTAAGGTTTATGAGATCCAAATAGTGAGCATGAATAAACGGTATCAGGAAACTGACATACTTTCTCCCTTTTAGCCCAACTTTAATGAATAAATTAGTTTTGATTTAATAAATATAGAATACAAAGCACGATCGTATGTACAGAAAATCTTGTAAACAAGTTGTTTTCAAAAATATCCATCCAAATCCCTGTTTAGGAGGCACTACAGAATCCATCGCTACGCACGTGGTTTTAAGAGGGGAAATGCCCCCTTTTCTCCCCTTCAGGTTTATTAAGGGGCAAAATATTTTGAATTTTCTCTGTTGGTCAATGCTAACTTGACTCGCATATCAAGTTTGAACGAAATTTATCAATAAATAAGAGAGAAATAGTAATTTTTGTATTCCCCATAAGAATAACGTTGGACAACGTACTGCGTTTACCGCAACATTTAAATTTAAATTTTCTCCGCAACCAGTAATCGTAGAATAGTAATTCAAAATACTAAATTATTTAGTTTTTTTGAGCTCTTTTTAATGGTGAATAGTAATATTTTTTATAAAATAAATTAATATTTGATATTTTAAGTCTTGTAATTTCTGAACCCAAAGGTTTATAGAAATGCGGGTGGTGTCATTTTGTTGGAAAACTAAATTTCTACAAACGACTAATGTTTAATCAAGATCGGTAAAGCCGCTTTTTAGAAATCTTAATTTTTCATGATTTTTGGCTGTTTTATGGGGGATAATTACCCTTAAAAATAAAAAATTCCAAAATGAAAAAAACCGCCTAGAGATATCGTGGATTAGTACCTACATACCAAATTTCATAAAAATCGGACTATTGGTTTGGGCTCTAGCTCTGTACATATCCATACAAACAGACAGACACACAGACATCACGTAAAATCACTTTTTTGGGTTCAGGGAGCACCAAAACGAATATTTCAACTAACAACTCAAATTCGAAAATTTTGGCGAAAACAATACTTTCTCCATATACTATGTATAAGGGGGAGAAAGTAAAAAATTAACACACTGTATATAGGCAAAATCATATCCATGACATGTAATTAATTATCAGTAGTAGATAATTACGTTACATTATTCACAACGGTGACGACTGACACTGGCAACTGCCCAACTGGCACTTGTCATAAGCAAAATTTCCAATTTCCGATCATCCTTTTCCAATCCTTCTCAAGGGAATATAGTAGATCGAATTGGCAACGCTGTATTACGTAAAGAGTTTCCAACCAATCACAAGCGTTTATTTAAGTCAGCATTTGAAGCGAGTGTCGGGCCACACACTCTAGTTCGGGTAGTTCGCCGCAACGCCACTGGCGCGCCACTGTACAGTGATATTTAGGGCCCGACAAAGATATGCAAACGTGAAACCGGTTTCGTACCGCGCTTGTCGGGTCATTTTCAAGTTTTGTTTCTAAGTCTTTCTGGAGACCAACTAAAACGTTTGATGCAGTATTGGTTGTCGGGACGTGTGTGAGTCCCGACAATTGGGTGTTTGCCCGACTGTCTGCTCCCATGCAGGTGTGTGTCCCGACAAAGATATGGATGCGTACGCACACACACACACACACACACACACACACACACACACACACACACACACACACACACATATACAGTTTCGAACGAATGTTGTTTTTGGGGTCTGGAGACCTCAAAACGAAAAGTTATCATGGTCCCGGGCCTAGGTCTTACCATGCCGACTACGGTAATAGTTTTTTCCCTATAGGGGAAATTCGCTAAAAAAATCAAAATTTTTGCTAAAACGATTATTTGATTTTAGCTTAAAAAAAAACCTAAAAGGGGCAAACATAGGTAGTAACCGTCTATAAATGATTAAATACACTGACTAAAGCTAAGGCTAAAAATTATCAAAAACCAAATTTCCGTTTCAAAATGGCAAACAAGTTATCTTATATTTTCTTATAAAAAAATACCCCCGTCGCAGCAAACCGGCGTACTTAAGGAATTTCCAATGCATGTATGTGTTTCTCCCTAACACATAAAGCCACTTACCAAGTTTCATAAAAATACATTTATAAATAAGTGATGTATACATTTTATTATTTATTTTCCATAAGAATAACATTAGGGCTGAGTACGCAGTTTTACTGCAACAAAAAATATATCAAACGTGTTTTTATGCAATTATCAATATAAATCAACCAGGTGAGGCTACATACCAAGTTATGTTCATAATTAAGGGAGATATAAAACTTTACTTATTCTCCATAAGAATAACATTAAAGGTTGAGTATCCAGGTTTGTTGCAACTGGAAAAATCAACAAAAAATATTCGTTTAGTGCAAACATCAATATACCAGTACTAGGTGAAGCCACGTACCAAGTTTCATGAATATACCTTCATAAATAATAGAGATATCATTTTTTTTAAATTCTTCATAAGGATAACATTAGGCAACGTACTGTGTTTAGCACTTCGAATACCCTGCAACGGTTGGACGTAGAATCACAATTTAAACACCAAAATGATTGAATTGTGGGGATGAACTTATTGGTAAAAATAAATGAGAAGTTTTCAGTAAAATTAACTGAGGAAAAGCTAAAAACCTTTTTCCCATAAGATTAACGTAGGAAATTTTATTATCACATTTTTTTGGGATTTTCTCCGCAAACACTTAACCTACGTTAATGATTCAAAATGCTATATTATTTGTTTTTAAGCTCTATAAATTGGTGAAAACCAAAATGTACTGTTTTATAAATTTGTAGGACAAAATTAAAAAAAAACTGATTTTTGGAACATTTCGAACCTGCATAAAACTCCATTCGCATGGTCCGATGTTTCTGGATTTCGAACTTAAAGCCATAAATGTTGCATTACACGTTTTTACCTTTACATATGATGAGATGGGGCTGGACTAGATGTTGTTGTTATTGGAACCTATCCTACTGTGCTCATTGACCAACCCCACTTTGTGGCATCCTTTTCAATCCCTAACCACTTTTGCATTTGATGGTATGTTCGAAATGAGTGGAAGGAAGCTGCATCTTGGGTGGGGGGCAAACGTGACAAGTTTATCTTAGCGCTGGCTGCTGCCTTTACAAACAAGCGGAACCGAAGGTTTTCTAATGTATCGTGGGATGTGTTGCCTCTATACAAAGCACTTAGGCACTTTTATCCAGCTTCTTATATGGTTTTATGATTGGAATTTGGGAGAAGAAATACTTTTGCAAGGTCCAAAATGTCTCTTTTCTTCTGTAAAATATTTCAAAGTTTGGTTTTTCCTTGCCAGAAAAGAGCGGATATGGAATCGCATCCACTGAATGCGTGGATAAACAGTTCCATCCCATCAGGCAGTTCCACTTCTCCACGGCCATATGAAGAACTGAAAAATTGAGTCAAAGTTGACCGACCTCTGCCAGCTTTCTGAAAGTAAATATTCTAGAAATGTTTGCCCAAACCGCAAAGGAGGACTAGTAGATTTACATCATCTCCAATAACCAACACATTTTGGTGGGATGAACTTTTTTCAGAAGCTGTTTTAATAATGTCGCAGTCTGCATCTTCTTGTGCTATCTCCGTCTCGATACCTTCATTTCTGAAAGCAAATCACAGTTGGTTAGTGAGACGACGTTTGTTTAGAGTCATTTGCCAACAATTTCTCCTGAAGCACTTTGATGACTTGTGGAGGTGTCAAACACAACCTTGTTACAGGACAGTGTACCATAGCGACGCATTCGTTCTGCTGTTTTGGTACTCCTGAGGGGCCCATGCTTAGGGTATCCATCAAACACCACCACCACGCTCCTCTCAAAATGGTTGATTGTATAGGTGATGTAGGGCTCTACGATTGTCTGGATCGACTCATTTCTATGCCAGATAACCTTATGAGGAAGGTATCAGCCATCCACAAAACGTGGTGTCATCAACAGGAATGCTTTCTCGTTGGACTGGAGGAATGATGTACATGCTAAACATCTGTGGAGAGCTAGAACTGTTTTCCAGGAGTGGGGTGAAAGCGGCGTAGGGTAGATTTGGCCCCTTTACGCATCTCATCTTCATTAAACAATGACATCGGGTAAGGGGCCAATTCAAATTTGAAGTGTTCTACCAACTCCTTGACCGACTGCTTGATGATCCACGTTCTTTGGAAAATAGTGAGTGGGTCCACATCAACACGCTTGTTATCGACTTTAACTGAGCTGTGACAGATGCCAAAGGGAGCACTTTGTTTTTGATTTTAAAAGTCACCTTTCCAAAAGTGTTGTTTGTGATTTATCTCACACCTTTTATATGCCTCTTTCTCTTGTTAGATGGCAATTGATTGTAGGTCCACCCACGGTTCCACTGCTCAGGGACAGAGCTTGTCTGTACGTGGAAATGGAGGATGGGCATCAAACCAGATATTAAGTTTTTACAAGTCGGCAGTGTCAGTACGTCAGTGACTACGTGTTGATCAGTAGTTGTACATGAAACTTTCCAAAAGCGTTCTAGCTCTCCACAGATGTTTAGCATGTACATCATTCCTCCAGTCCAACGAGAAAGCACTCCTGTGGATATACCACGACCATGAGTCAATCCTCCCTGGCTCTTCATTTATCTAATCAGAACTTGTTCAGTTGACAAATCTGTCCACAGACCTGAACAAAATTTATCAGATCTACAAACTGTGAAGTTTAAACAAAGAAATAAAATAACCTAAAGCATAATAACATGTATTTATATAACTCTTAATACGCAAGTTGTAAGAGAAAATGATATCAACTCTTTAAATCAAGTAATCTGGATATTCATAAATTATTATTTTTATAGTTTTCAGAAAAGTGGTGGGAGGTACCGACTTAGTTTTGTGATAAAACGAAAGCCAATAGAATTTACTATAAAAGCAGATTTTAAGAATTCTGCCGTAATATGGGTATTACACTATTTCTTTGGGTCGAAACCAGAAAAATGTAAATTTTGCTAATTAGTTAAAAAATTAGTAACATTTGAAAAATCATAGCTAAAAAACTATTGGACATGCAAATATGAAATTATACTTAAATTGTTGAAAATATTACGTACTTTAATTATTACATTTGAGTAGTGTTAAGAAAAATGCACTGTTAATAAGTTATAAGCCAAAAATTAAAAAAGTCCATACACTTCGTAGTTTTTTACTTGTTACGCAGGGAGCACAGGGTTTTCGAAGCAAATTTGGTTTTGAATTACCCTAACTGGTCCCAACAACGTATGAAAAATACAGAAATAAATCACGCTTTGCGATTTAGCCTCTTTTTATGTACGATTTGACTGGCCTATAGAGTAGGTGAGGATTTTAAAGTTAACGTTGGTCTTTATTAGAGAAGCAGGTGTCAAAGGCGGCCTGTCTTGATGTCACAAGCGAATCTGCTATTTTTTATCCACTTAAAATAAAAATAAATTGTTTTACAATCTTTAATAATTTCACTAGCTTATTTTAATTTCACGCTGTCTTTTACAAACCTACAGTAGACCTCATTAACTTTATGTCTAAAGCAATGTTGTGCTAGACCATAAGTAAGAACAACTCAATAATAATTGGTTGAAAATCATCGCCACGTTCCAATGAAACGCACAAACCAATCAATACCGGAGCTACTTGAGACGAAGCGAGAATACGAAATTCCCAAACTTGATACAGTCGAGTTTCGCTTAATTTGTGCCGTGTGGTAGCTACACAGTGCCTTGGCTTGGCCCATTGTCAGAACCTTATCCAATAATGAGGTGCCGTCTAGCCGCCCCGGGTCGTGCTGAATATCGGAGCACACTGTGCAGACTGCAGACGTCGTCTAGTATTAATGCGTCCTCTGTATTCCCTCAGACCTGTCCTTTATATTTCATCGGCCTCTTTAATTGACAGAGCCCCGCCGCCGTTCAGCATTCATAAGGTCGCGTGATCAGTGACCGGCCCTTGTGACTTGCTGCGTGCCGGGGTCGATGTTGAAGGTTGATATAGTTGAAAAGTTAGTGACAAATTGGTATTAATCTTTTAATTTTAACCCCTACAATGTCAGAGAGTATGATAGTAGCTTATTGTCTCGGAACCTATTTGATCACATTCAATGTACTTGTCTAATTGCTGTGCATGTTTCTCGTTTTTTGAGAATTAATATTTTAAGACTCCAGTTTTTTAAGTTGAAGATCATTTTATATATAGGCGCTTTGTATTTATACAGAGTAATCGTGCTTGAGGCTTTTTCAGCGTAAATATATTCCTATCTATCAATCCATCCTTCTTAATCTTGGAAAACACTTACATTTAGATTGCCACTTATCTTAACAATGCACTATTGAATAAAGCTTGCCGATTTCGTGTAGCTCTTATTTCTCAATAATTGATTTTTAAAATGTGGTTGCACTTAGAATAAGCGCCGCAAGAAATGCTTTGCAGCTCATGATGGACAATAGAAAGAAATAGCCTGAATATGCAAAGTACTTTGAAGTATACGTTTCGCTTTAGTTGCACCAGAGTTTCTGAGATAAGCTTCATATTGTGGCGGAAATAGCCATCTCTTCCTGCCTAGATGAAAAATTAGATTTTTAAGAGGAGGCTCCAGTCAAGCAACAATTCTTAAACCTGCTTCTCCCTTAAGGCCAATGTTATCTTTCAAGTACCGTCCCTCCTCAACGGATCATCTGAAATGGTTTGATTACGGTTATGGATAATGGTTATGGTATGTTAAAGAGAAAAAATAGTGATTTCAGTGAACAGGATTTGGATATCACAAATAATGAACACATAAAAAAGTCGAAAATATTGAATATTTTGGAATTTAATCGATTATTATTTGGAATATTATATTTTGCTCGCTGAAATCGCTAGGAATTTTTTTGAGTAGGCGCAGGCTTTGAAAGTTAATAATTATCCTTAAATAAGGGAATCAGGTAGAAAAGGCAAATGTTTAGTGACGGTATGATATTTGAAATCAGAATGAAATTGCCTTGTATGTGCAACTCAAAGTTTAGTTTGCTTTATGACCTGTTGTGCAGTTCTTTCGTATGATTTCGTTACGAATATTTATTTATTTTTACAACATACTTTTATTTTCTTTAATCAAATGGGATGTGCGTTGCTGACAGATGAAGTTTCTCGACTGCGGTGTATAACAGTTAACCTCGTGTTCCTCGAGTCGCGCCTCACCGTGGCCCCAAGCACCAGTCTCGCTCGTCACTTGCAGTCCAAAGTACAACATCGCTGTCTCGGACCTCGGTACCGTTCCCATGACGGGTTACCAGTTACCATAACGTCTATCGTCTGGTGCCCCCCCCGGTCCCCCCCTCGACCTAGCAGCACGGCGCTGGCGCCGCGGCGCGGAATTGATAACGAGCTGCGGTCATCGTCGTGTTTATTTTTCTATATTGGCGTCGCGACGTGTAACGGTTTTCTAGTTTATAGGTTGTATAAGGATTTACTAGCTTTAAATTATGCGCAGTGTAATCTTGTTATCCGAAGAAGTCTTTTGAAACAAACGAATGATTCCGCGTCGACAGATGATCCCAGGCCGAACTCATATTTATGTTAAACATTTTGCAACCCTTAGTGGATCCACACATTTTTAAAATTATACTTGATCTTCTCAGTATTCGTGTATTTATTGCTATAGCAGACGGCTAATAAATAAACCGGCGTTGTTAATTCAAAATAGTTTAGTATTGTTTCTAGTTTAATATAAATTGTTCAATATTTGTCAAATATTTTACGGAAAGTTACATTATTTTAAATTTAGTGGACGGTTCGAGTGTTTTATAATTAATGTGATTGAATATTACCACATTATCATTCCAAATCAGCCCCATAAGCCCATAAATAGCGGGAGTTGGTCGCTGGGCCATTTGGCAACATATATCAGTTTCCTCTCGGATTGCCCTTTAGTTGAGTTACGGCCTTGTTTTTGCTATTTCGATTAATCGACCAAGCTGTAATTTTGATAAACGGCTGCTTTTAGTTTTGGCGCAGCGTCCTTCTTATTAGGGAAAACTAGCTAGGATTTGTTTTAAGGAATCTCTATCACTAACCCTTGACCAAAGGTGGATTTCTGACAAAGTTTTTCAAATTTGAAGGAACGGGCTTCATTGAGTATAATTTGTATTACATATCCGTTTTAGCATGTAAGGGCAAAAAAATATGTCATCGTAGCCTCGGGTCTGGTACAATAATCCAGGTACCTATAGAATGTTTCATTAGAAATACATATTACTCAAGAACATCTTTTATTCCGCTATAAGGAAACTCATTTGTTAAAACGACTTTTATTTGAATGCTTCCAAGTCCTTTTGTGATTGCAGTGCAATGAAACGACACGAGTTGGTCCATTCTTTACTGATAATTAAGTTGTATGTGGAAAATATCCAAGTAATTGTTCATGTGGTACACAGCGGAATATGAGACACAATTGCTCATGTGGTACACAGCGGAATATGAGACACAATTGCGAGTGCTCTTTATATAAGCGACGTCAATTAACTCAACTCAAGAAGCGTCTGCAAGGTGGTACAAGGAGATTAAACATGTAAGTGATCATAAATTGTTACATGCAATTATTAACACAATCAGTTAGCGAAGACAGTTGTGTACAAATAGTTGAAATGGTTAGTTACAGTACAATTATTTTTTACTTGTGACATCCAGCTGCATTATACTTGCAGTAGCTCCAGGCACAAAGGAAGAACAATTAAACTGCAACTGACAATCGACGTCGATGTACGTAAAGCTTGTTGTTAAAATCGTTTTCACAGCTACTCCCTTTTGTAACACGAGATTTTGCTCCATAATCTAAACTAGCAGCTTTTTTAGGCCCGAGACCTACAGGTAGATTACGATTGTCTGCTCTTTCTAACAGTTTTCATCTTATTATTTAATCTTCCAATAAATAGTAAAACAAATGCTAAAAGAGCGATGATTCAAAATAGACATAATACGTGACTGTCCAAATAACCTTTTTCAAATAGTGAGAATTGCGTTAAGAGTATTATTAAAACAAGGAAATCGATGGTGCATCAGTGTTTTTTTTAAATTAAAATGTTATCTCCCTTGTATAAACACCGCCATTTATAACCTAACGCCACCACTCAGGTAACCAGCAGTTTGAATGGCTCCGTGCGACTCCTAATGGCTCGCTTCGCCCATTACTGGCCGTGATAATGGCCCAGCACTCGACATGTGCTTTGATAACCGACTGTACTATTGCTGTAATGTATCTATTATTATTTGTAACTGTGTGTAGGAAAAATGTTGTATGTTTATGAGCAAAACTAGTTGTTTTATTTTTTCATACAGTATTATTTTTTGTACACTGGGCCTATTTGATTTTTTTTCTGGGGATGAGACCGGTTTAGAACGTATTTCCAAAAATCCCAGAAAATATATTTTCAACATTTTATTGAATCGTTGAAGCCGTTTTTGAGATGAAAAAACTGCTTCATCTCATTGGTTGGTTGGTTGGTTTCTTTAACCAAGCAAGCAAACCTTACTTATAATAGAATACAGGATTTCAGTTCTGTGAACCTTTGCCATCTTTAAAGGGAACTTTAAACTATTCGTTTCTGCAGAAGTGTTAGTTTTCAATTACGAAACATTTCGCTTTTCTACCTGCCTCTTAGAACTTCCAAAGTTAACTTTCAAAATTCGTCCCTGTTTAGTGGATTATCTGAACTCGCCGATTCATGGCTTATTTGGAAAAGCTTAAAAATACCTAACAATTTCAGTGAGCGAAATTTGGATATCCCAAATAGTGTACCCATATAATAAGCATAAATATGGAACATCTTGGAATGTTATCAAACGATTATTAATTGTGACATCAACAGCTTACTCACTGAACTCGTTAGGAATTTGTACTTTAACATAATATATAAATCAACGATTTCAGTTAGTTCTTTGAGGCGGGACGGCATTTTAAAGTTAGCATTGGCCTTTAGCAGGTGGAAACGCAAAATGTTACGTGACTGGAGCCCACTCTTGAACTAAACAAAATTAACTCTAGAATTGAATATTAGCAATTTTTTGTCGCTAATTCAGTCGATACAACGACCCAACTACAAACTAAACGTGCAAAATCAAACAGTAACGAGCTGAGAGTGATGAAATAATTTGAAATAGAGCCACGAGCCACGGCTGGCGCGTGATGGGCGATGGCAAGTTACGATACTCTGTTACGACCGTAACATCCCGACTGGAACCCACGAGCCCCGAACTGACCTCACTTACGACACAACCGCATTACGACAACTGCCCAAGTAACTAGAGCTCGTTGTAATAGTCTGTAAAACATTATCAAGTAACACACTTGTGTGATTGTGTATGTGAATCACATTGGACGTTGCAAGCTAGCACCTTCGAGGACGAACTCAATTTATATTCTGTAATTTATCTGGTTGTATGAATAAATAATCCTATTGTTGTGACAGGGCTTACAAAATGAAGTAACTATCAAGTCTAGTTAAATCATGGTTTATATTAAAAGGCCTAAACGTATTATCGAGCTTTGTGGGACTTAGAAAAACTGCCACCTTCAGGGGTCCGTCCCTGGTCCGTCCAGTGGGCTTTCAAAGTTCCAATGATAACTTTTTTTAAATAATATAAATCAATTTTATTGATCGTTTAACAGCTGTTGATTATAACAATCAAATCACCGGGACAGCAGCGGTAACAGCTGGTTCAAAAGATAACTTCTGGAATGGCATCACAATGAAGAACTAATAGAACCGTAAATTATATTTTGCTTGGATTTAAGCAACTGAGTTCGCTTTTGAATAAAAAATAAATTTGTATTAAATCTACATTTGGAATAATTAATCACCAGCTGCATGTTTTGTTGGATTTTTTAAGCTGTTATTCCTAATGTAATTTGAAAGTCAGTTTTCAATTCTACTGGGTGAGCTTTGCTAGATCAAATGGTCTATGAAAGCGAATTGTAACAAATCGTCTAATAAAAACATGAGGGTTTCCAACGGTACCGTAGGTCCCGGTTCTACAAGCATTTTCTGTTCCGGACTTTATGGCGAGGGTCTGAGCAGGATATACAGGTCGGTGTGTTAGGTACTAACATCAGATTTTGTCTTGGGCTATAGATAACACATAGATGGAATAATACCATTACTAGAATTTCCCATGCGTAGCTTGCGCATTGAAACGCCTGCGTTTTGGGATAAATTACATTGTCGATGTAAGATGGTGCCCCCTTTACCTTGACAAATAATTAAGGGAGAATCACCCATTAAATCGATGTAATGGCTTTAATTGTTTATTTTTCCATTTAGCGGTAAAGGCAATTTTCAAATTGATGGCTCAACTGTTGGTTTTCATGAATTGTTGGTTTTTATAGGAGATATGGCCTACCGACAAGAAACTTTCTTGAGAAATAACAAACCAAGATTTAAACTGTAAATTACCTGATTTGAACGAGTGCTTTAATTGTTCGACTTCCGAGAATTATATTTACTAGCTTTTCTTAGGCAAAGGCGAATAAATTGATTTAGTTTGTTTGTCTTAGCAAACTTTTTATAAAACAGGGAGCGAATACATTGGTATAATTGTGTATTCGCTTCGCTCGCTGGGGGCAAGCGAAGCCCCTAGACCCCTGTGGAGGGCTTCGCCCCCTGGTCGCTGTTTGGACTCAAGATCAAGTGGTGTCATATAAACTTCGCAGAACCAATATATTACTAAGAATAGTAGGATTTGGAAATTTCCCAGGGGTTAAAAGGTGCAAGGCACATGCATGCCGAATCTCACGTTCACAGCTCAAGAATAAATGGTGTCACGTTCCTTCTAATTAATAACAGTTGGCCCAGCTCCGTCATGTCCTACCTACTTATACTAAGGAAACGGTAAAATGTAAGTATATTTAAAGTTTTTGATTTTTCGACAGGTTTAAGTAATCAAAACTGGTCATATGACTGCTGCTATTTATTAAGTGTGATGTAGACATACTGCGTGCCCAGTACTAGGCCTCCATCTAGTATATTAACGTGATAAAAGTTTAAAAACCATCTCAAAATCTCGAAAATATAGCGACATTTTAAAAATCTAACGTTACCTAAGGGTGAAGGAGACGAGATACGACAAAAGGTCATAGGACCAAAGTTCTAGATCGTTTAAAATCCGTAGCACGTGGTGGTCTCAGAATTTTGATAAAATCATCTGTTTGGCCGCTAGAGCTATTTAAAAAATACATTTCCTGAGTAGGTCGGCAAAGCGGTTTGTTAATTATAAATCAATCATGTTTTAAATTTTTGAGGGTTTTAAATAGTAAAATGTGTTATTAAATCCACCTTTTCGTGAAGAGAAATATGTAAACATATTGTGTGTCAAACAGCAAGCGTGTAAATACTAAATTAAAGCGATAGGAAATTAAAAACCACGAAAAAATCGTGGAAATTGCAAGAAGTTTGAAAAATCTAGCGCTACCTAAGGGTGAGGGAGCGAGATACGACAAAAATCATAGGAACAAAGTTGTAGAGGAAATCCCCTTTAAGAGGATTCTAGAATGAATCGAATGTTGTTCCTCTCTGATTCATCTCGACCGCAGAGAAATATTACCTCCATTTCCCCGAATTACTTCTTTCATTTGCAAAATATGTGGCACGTGGTGGTGTCCGTTTCTCGATAGAACCATCCGTTCGCCCGCTAGAGCTCAAAAACAATAAAACAGAATTTTTGTAAAATTGTGTATTCGCCCGCTCTGTTGTAAATTTTGGGGACTGGACAGATCATCTGTGTAAACCCAAGAGAAGGGACAACAGTCCTACAAGCTATTGAAGATGTTAATACGTGTTTGGCATAGCTGAAAGTGGTATTCAGAGTTGTAGATATCAATCCTAATAACGTTGGTGCTAGTTAATATACAGTAGTTTGTACTTAGCAATCGTAACGGATCGTAACGGAGCAATTGGCGCCAGCTGGCTTCAGTTGGTAATGGTGTTCACAGCTGTTAATGTGCGATGGCATTAGCTATATGGGTTTGCGATCTGTAATAGCGAGTTTCTTGTCTTGATTTATCCCTTTGAGAGGTGTATTGTTAAGTTAAACTTACGTTCACGATTTCAACTCCTGAGTAAAAAACGGCACTGTAACTCTTGTATTAAAAGTTGATATAGTTGTATTTCAGTAATGGAAAGCAGCAGTAAAAATGAGCGTAATGTATGTAGTAACAATTTAAAATAAATAATTTTGTCCATCAACATTATGATGAGCAAACACTCATGCAAAATGCAAGTTAAAAAAATGTATATAAAATGAAACAAATCTTATGTGTTCCAAGTTTTTAAGAAGCTGATTAAAGATAATGTTTTTGTAAACCTAAAAAGGCACGCATTTATCAGGGAAGGGCTTTTTAACGATACCAATTTATATGTCTGCACAAATTTAAAACGTCCAAAATATATATTTTTTTTCTGTTGCCATTTTTCTGTCAGCAATAATAATATAAATATACATTTTTTAACTGGATAGTTGATTTTTTTAAACTGGTTTTTTTGTTATTAACTAAACAGCAAAAACCATATTTTGGTTATCATTATAATATTTTGAAAAGTTCAGTTAAACTGCATCAACAAATTTAAAATTTGATAAACATATATAAAGAGGTTGAGTTTTATTGTATTCATGTTAGTAAAAATTCTGTTCTAATTTATTTATATTGCTTACTCTTCGTTTTAAATTGAGACCCCTAATTGTTACTAGCCCATTTTTTCTCATTTCAGCAACATAAAACTACAATTTTAGCAAAACGTCTCCTGAAAAAAGTTCAAGATAAGAGTGGAAATAATGGAAAGGTTAAAACAAATCTCAATAGAAGTCTGAAAGTGGACTTTTCGCTGCAAAGTTGAAAGTGAATGCGGTTGAAATTAAAACAAGGGTCGATGATAAACAGATGGAAAACGAGCAAGCCAGAACAGAGCGTTACAGAGGAAATCCCCTTTAAGAGGATTCTAGAATGAATCGAATGTTGTTCCTTTCTGATTCATCTCGACCGCAGAGAAATATTACCTCCATTTCCCCGAATTACTTCTTTCATTTGCAATTAATTTAGATCGGAGTGTTAGATCGCTGTTTTTCATCTCCGGGTGATAAATGGGGTTGTGTGAATGTTCAAAAAGTTCATTATTTTACGAAATGTTTTTGTAGTAAGAGTTTAGAGTTAAGGACATTCCGGTTTTTAAAATTATCCAAAGGTTAGAATTGTTGTTAGCCGCTTACATATCACATATTACCTTTTAAAGCATGTCTTATCTTACATTTTGAGTTTTATCAGTGGTGGTATTTTTTTACCTTTCAAAAATATTGTCTTTTTATTTCAGTTTAGCGGCCGAACAACCTACCGAAAAACGGAGACCACCACGTGCCACAGATTCGAGACGATCTATAAGTTTGATACTACGACCTTTTGCCGTATTGGTGCCGTTTTGGTTAATTAAGCTATGTTAATGCTTTGTTTTAAAGCATTACTATAATCAATACAAACAATTGCTTAGTCTTAAAGGGTTTTAATGTTACGACTTTTTTAGTTTTGACACTGTTCCTTCCTTAAAATCAAATTAAAATTTCGAAAATTTTAGCTCAGCTAGATAATTTGGTTAAAGAGATCTAAAGTTTTATCGTACGCTATCTTTATAGATGACAGGAAAATTGCGTTAGTAAGTTTGCCTTTTTCTATGAATTAGAGTGATCCATTTAAAAGTGTTGCAAATAGTAAGAATGACAGGTTTCATAGAATAATAGACTGTTTCTCTATTACTACCCCTTTTAGCATACGTCTGAACCGATCTGTTTATTCGGCCTGCTTCTTACTAACATGAGCATGATTCTTCAATACAAAAAGTAAAAAAATCCAATCTAAAAGTAACGGAGTCTAATTTGTAAAGTAAATGAGAAGAATGTCCGACAAAGCCAGTGAAGATGGATCCGATACCTCATTGAGAGGCATGAACATCCAATGGCGAGGGGAATTCTGATAGCAGTGCTGATAGCAATGCTGATATCAGTGCTGATAGCAATGCTGATGGAAGCCTGACCGTCCGTTAACCGGCTCTGCTACAAGATCTCGCCTAATCTTCGCTTCCTGCCTGATATCCTTTCATTCACCTTTTCACCGCTTTACTTAATACAAGTATTAACTGATATCCAATACGTTTTTCTTTTCACCATAGTCTTACTCAGTGGTGTTATTAAACCATACTAACGCAGTAGATTTTGAGGTATAAAAATAAGCTTATTAGAGAAATGTCGTTGAACAAAGTTTCTTTATAAACTTATATTTTTAAGGCTTTAAATGATTTTTAATTTACATGATTCCTTACATTTTTATTTGAAAATTTATATGGATGCCATTTATGGAACTATATTACCTAAATATATAGTAGTAGTGTTTCAATTAGGCCGACATACGTTGAATTTTTCTTCTCTGTGATAGATGTCTTTGTTCTGTTTTATTATAATCAGACTCGACACCGATTCAAATAATATGAAAACTGATAAATTTTGTGTGTTCTCTTTGTTACTCTTAGGTACTCAAATACCATTAATGATAAAGATTAATACGAAACAATACACTACCGAGCATTTTAATCCTATATTTTAAACAAACAAATAAATAAATAAATAATGATCACTAAAGCAAGACACAGATTATGTTGCCTTTTAACTTATGCAGTAGACCTTCCTCCCTGAACTAAAATATGTTATAATTTTAACTAATTAATTAATAAATACAGAATTGATGAGTCATGCAATCAGTGTTATAAAATAGTTTTATAAACTGTCAATAATGGACTTGTATTGGCTCTCATCTCGCGCATATTGTCCAATTATTAGATTACAGTTTCGTTATGCGATTTGTTTTCGCCGTGGCCAAACGAATCTGAATAGAATTTTTAACCTGCACACATTAATCAATGCATAATGGTTTATTTATTTAAATGTTTACTGTGGTAAAAAATTACATTAATTCAAATATTTAACACTTAAACAGTTCTTCCCAGCATGTATTGTTTATTTGTATCTAATCAGTATATTTATTTCTGTAGCCTAAAAGAAAAGTGTAAATAGAAATCGTGGACGTTTGATAAATTCCAGTTTTATGGGGAATGGCTGAAGTTAAAGATATTTATCAAAGAGACGTATAAAGACGTAAATATCAGCTAAAAAGACAAATTTACAAATTGAAATAATACGAATTGTCTCTCTAAGACAAGCATTGGTATACTACAAATACAATTTAATAATATTCAATATGTTTGCGAAATTGTGTTGCTTTCCTTAATTGTTATTTCCGATTTAGTTATTTTTTAACGGGTTATAGGTATAAATTTCTGACCGACTGATGGAGGGGGGCGGGGGGTTAAGGATTTGATTTGTTTATATTTTACCCTGTAGTCGATTCTACGTGGACCCTCATTGACTGATTACTCATTTCTACCCTCATCAGCCTCTACATCGCTTACAGCTACCCCTCCCCTCCCCTCCCCTCTACCCCTCCCAGTCATGTCTTTCGCACACGTCTTCATTAACTCCAGGGGATGGATGGTTGGGGGTTAGGGGGACTTTACTGATGTATTTGACAGTAAATTAGTATTGACAAGTGACTCAGAGTTGGATTTGTGCAGTGATTATCGTCATATATATGTTATAAATTTCATAGTTGGGTTAATTATGTTTATGAGAATTGGCTTTTTCGGAATACTTTTTGAAATAGGTTGTACACCTTATCCTTTGTCTATAATTCATAGCCAAATCAATGTGATTTACTCAAGTTTAGCCACTCCTGATGTAATGTTTAAAATGAATAACGTATATTTACTCAATGATTGATTTGCCTATGAATTGATACAATTATAAGTAATAAAACTTTTTTATTTATTTTATCAATTAAGGTTACGAAATATTTACACTTATAATGAGTCGGAGCCATGCTGGGAGAACATCGGTTATCAAGGGTAGGCCTAATTGATTATTTTATCTCGATTTCTCTTTTAAGCTACATGGTGGGCGAATTCTAATTATTTTGTAAGGTAAGAACGATTTGCACGATTGTCTAAGGTTCTGGGAAGGTTTTCCTTACAGTTTAGTCTTCGGAAAAATATAACATTTACAGCTTACAGTGTCAACTTAAAAATGGGTTTACACAAGTATGCAGTTACATACAATACTACCCATTTAAAAAAAACTGTTTATAAATAAGTTTTTGAATTCAGCAAACGCAAATATCGCAAAGCCCTTTATGTTGCGTCGAGGGTTTAAGAGGAAAGTTGAAAGTTGTAAAACTCGTGTGCGCCAGTATTTGCTCGGTCGACAGGCCGCACTCTGAACAATGCGTACTAGAGGTAACTTTGCTCGCCACCGCCACTGTTTAGTTTTCTGTTCTGTGCCTCTTTGTTTAATGGTTACAACTAAAAGAGCTAAACTGGTTTTGGGCTCTGTTAGGGTTATGGGATCGACTTTATGTTAAAAACAACCCATAGTAGGTAGTAGGTAGAAAGTGCAGTAGCGGTGAGGATCTGATTTATATTTTCTAATCGAGATTCGTGTGAGATGGATAGGTTGCTAAGATATCAAAGCTTGAGAAATTGTATAGTGAGGTTTATTTCATTACTTTTTGTTGCCTTCCTACAAATTGTCATTGTAGATGATTTTGTTTTCTTATAAATGGTTTTATTTGCGATATTTCGCTCACAAGTTGTTTTAATGTCTGCAACATTATGTATTAACATTGTGTATAACAGGGTGTAGAAAAAGTGAATTCGTTAATTAATATTATCCATTTGCTTGCTATTTGGTTTGTTCGTGGCATTCTTCTATTCATGGATATGTGCTAGATTTCGTATTTAAATGGGATATAATTCAATTATTAATACCCCCGTTGCAGCAAACCTGCATACTCAGAGAATTTACAATGCATTTATATATATACCATATACAGCCAACTACAGGTTTCATATATACATATTAATAAATGAGCCGAATATAAAATTGTAATTGTTCTCCATAAGAATAACATGGGGAATGAAAACTCAGGTTTGCTGCAACAAGGTACAGAAAATATTAGGTTTTAATGCAAATATCAACCGACCACAACCAGGTGAATCCACATACCAAGTTTCAGCCGTATCCATGAATAAATAAACAATTTATACAATTTTAATTATTCTCTATAAGAATAATATGGGGGGGGCTTGGTACGCAGGTTTGCTGCAACAACGAACACAATTTATTGCTTTTTATACAAATAACAATGTAACTCAACTAGGTGAAGCTACATACCAAGTAATATTAATTTATGTTCATAATGAAGTGAGGCATAACATTTTTCTTAATCTCCCGTAAGAATAACATGGGCGCTGAGTACGCAGGTTTGCTGCTACGGGAACCTTTGGCAAAATATTGTTTTTTGGAAAATTATCAATAGACCACAACGAAATCGAAGTTTCATTGGGATACGCTCATAAATAAGCGAGATATAAAATGTTTCTTATTCTCCATAAGAATAACATTGGACAACGTACTGTGTTTAGCACTTTGAATGTATCTGTAACCAATTGACGTAGAGAAATGATCAAAACACCAAATTGTTCGTTTAAAAAAAATTAGAATCCAATGGTGGATTGTAAAATTAGATTTTTTTATTTGTGATAAATATTATATGTAAAAAACGAAAAAAAAAAACATTTTTAGGGTACAAAACCCCCCTAAAATACCCCTACGGATAAAGCGATCTGTCTGGTTTTCGAACTTAGTCATAAATGTTTCTGTATACGTTTGTACCAAATGTAGTAAAAATCGGATAATTTTATGACATAAATGTTTCTGTATACGTTTGTACCAAATTTAGTAAAAATCGGATAATTTTATGAACATGCAAATGCCTACGGACACATGTATATATATATATACAGTATTGCATGGACGAATGGTGTTTTTGGCATCTGGGGTCCTCAAAACGAAAAGTTATCATGTTCCCGGGCCTAGGTCTTACCATTCCGACTACGGTAATAGCTTCTTCCCTATATAATAATTGGGGATAATAATTATTGGATAATAATATAATAGGGGAAATTCGCTAAAAAGACGTTCAACCCTAAAACAGTACGGTTGTGTCTAACTTTCGGGAGGTCCCGGGTTCAAATCCCGGACCGGCCATTCTGAATTGAGTGGCCCCCTCCAGGTAGAGAGGACAACATAGTCCTAACTTCAAATGGTGAAGACCATAAAAAAGTAAATAAATACATAAACACATTGATACAAAAGTTGAAGGGAAAGTTTATGGCCTACCATTTTAGCTCTATGGTTTGATTGGTTGATCTTTGTTACTTTGATCTTAGTTAAATTTTTAAAGTACTAAAAATTAAAATGGCATACAACGGCCGGACCCAGGAAAGTAACCATAAATTAAATCGAAAAGTTAACATATGATTTAACCTTGTTTCGCTTGCTTAAGGCAAGAAGTATTCCAAAAGAATCTGTCACGTTCCGTCTGCCAAACCCTGAAGGAGAAGTTGATGTGAAATAAAAATCAGCAGCCGGGGTCAAGCTTTCAAAACGTCCAGCTGATCAATTAGAACTGAAATAGCCGCCCATTAGTGGGCAGATTGAATAATGCGTCCGGGCGGGCGGGTCGAGAGCGGGCGTGCGTGAGGGGGATGTTCTTGTAGAGAGTTGTTTAATCCCTTAAAAAACAACCCCTTCTCAACAATGTTATATTAGGCGCCTCTCTAGCCTACCGGATAGCCTCTTGGACGTCGGTGCAAGAGATCACGGGTTCGATTCCCGGGCTATCCACATGACTTTGTAAGGATGGACCGTTGTCCTATTAACATGTTAAATACAAAATACCACTGGCTTAGACAAGAACAAAGGAAAAAGAACAAGTCTTCGGCAATTCCGATGAAATGTGTATACATGGAGATCCTGGTAAGAGTCAGGGAGACCTATATATGAAATTTTGATTAAAGTGTAAACATTTAGAACATTTCGAGATATTTTGTCTTACGTTCTGAAATAAATTGTAGAACTGTATTTCAAACCGAGTATTAATTGATACATAATTTAATATAACAACAAAATTAAACTAATATTGAGATAATATTATTGGGAACTTAAAATAGTGTAATAGAAGTATTTGATTTAGCTAAATAAATTGTATTCATTTAAATGGAAATGCCTCCTGAACTGTTGTTTAGAAATCTAAAACCACGATTTAATAATCCTGTCATTATAGGTGACAGGATCAGTTCAAACTGTTTGAACGGAAAAGGTATCTAAACCTGGTTTTTAAATAAATTGATTATAAATAAAAAAAGGATTTTCTTGCGAAGTCGACTTTAAAACTTGTAAAAGTCAGGAGATATTTCGTAGAGGGTTTAAATCTAGAAGAAACCCTGATGTTTACCCTTTTAAGCTTGACTAAATCGCCATTCGTTACATCATTTATGACCTTAGATCAAAAGTTGAATCTGTAAAAGGTTTTATTTTAATTTCAAAAACTAAATTTGTTAAGTACGTGAGATAGTGGAAGATGCATCACGAATCTTATATGCGTCACTAACCTAACTATTCCTACAAACTATTCTTATAAAACTCTATACAATATTTGTTTCTTTGACTCCTATGTGATCTTATACCATTCATTCGATGTCGATGGATCTTTGCACGGTAATTTAGGTGATCCCCAGGAAGGGTCTAAGCCATTAATGGAAGTCCGCCCTACTGAACTCTGAATTTATCAGTGTTGACATTATAAAGTAATTATTCATTTTGAGTTCTCGTGGTTAGAGTGTTTTGTACCAACGGAGAAAGATACGGGAACCAAACAAGACCACTCGAGCGAAGTCGCGGGTACAATCTAGTTTAAAATAAAAGTCATGCAGCCTTCTCCACTATAAGCTGTCATGCCTAATCATTGGTGACAGTTTTCACCTTATTTGTATAAACACCTAATAAAACATTTTAAATCGCGTTCTCCTCAGCATTTCCTGCCTTTCGCTTTCTGGGCCGGCGATCACCACGGGGATATCCCCAATTACCAGCGAATGTGGCGAATATGAAAGTTTAACCGGCGAAGCGACGCGTCTCGCTTTCAGCAAGCTGTTAGGCAATCGAGCACTTGCTCTTAGACACACGTGATTCCCACTGAACTGTTCGCATGTCCTGTGAGACGGAACGGGCTGAAATGCATTAATATACTGAGGAAAGTAAATGGTAAACGTTTTCCATTTGAATGTTAATAATAAGCTCATCTTGATAGAAGACATTTTTGAATACGTAGAAATCGAACAAATGATAAGTAAATATTTGTTGGCGATGTTAAAATTAGTTTTACCACCTGGTAAGAACCCTGTTATTAACCCTGTTCATGGTAGGAGTGCAGGAGAGGTATTGCGAGAGAGATGGCGAATACTGTCTACCACTATTCCCCTCCAACGGTTGCGTACAGTCAACTCAATATTTCAAATCAACTTTGATGTATCATTGACATGACTTATGCTATTTTTGCATACTGCCTCATTTATTTTCAATTGTAAACCACTGGATAAAAAAACAGTTCTACAATCATATGTGGAAACATTTTAGTATAGAATAACAAAATATAATTGATGATTAACTATTTTATGTAGTTTAAGAAATTATTTGGAGATTTTCCATCACTTAATAGTAATAACAAAGTTTCAAGTCGTGTCGGGATCTGTCGTCGTCCTGTATGTAGTAATGAACATAGCTGTTTTGAGTAATCATCTGGTCCAATAAGAGCTGATATATAAGAGTACAATAGTAATAAGAGTTAATATAAGAGTTGATATCCTTAATATCAATGTTGGAGGGAAATGGCGATGGGGAGGAGCAGCGAGGAATTTTCGTATCGGGAGTACGCTCTGGGAGTAATAGCTGTACTACTACCAATTTATAACCTCCATAGGCCAAGTAGTAGTAGTTGTGTGGTAGTATATAAATTAAACATGCGGTCATTTCCATTTCGGATTTGTTACATTAAATAATGTATAGAAAACATTACAAACAGTTCATGTTAGTAAAAAAAAACTACAAAATTGCTAATTTTTCTTTAGACATTTCTCATTTTCTCCCATTTAATATGGCATCCAAATACCCAGAAATCATAGAATAGTCAGGGGATTTAAAACAACTTGGAAAAGTCAGGAAATAGTGAGGGCATTTTGATACAGAGTTGTCAAAGTCAGGGAATTTTTATGAGGTACAAAATACTGAATTCTTTCTGATCGTTCTCTATGAAAAATATTTTACCGGTTTTTAAACAGAGTTGTTATATTGATAAGTAGCCTAATTAAGATTGTAACGTAAAAGAATTCAGGAAATATCGAGATTTTATTAATTGCGGTTAATTTGATGGAAAACGAATTAAAACAGGTTAAAATCGTTGTTTTTAATTAATATCTGGAATCTATCGCCAAAACATCCGGAAAACCTGGAAAATCAGGGAATGTTAAAGATGGTTAATTAGACACCCTTAAAATAATTTCGTCGGTGTTTTCGCCTACAAATAATTTTACAGATTCACAGTAAACATACCTAAAAACACCTCAAGTGTTCGGTGATACCGTTGTTAATTTATCATAATGCCCTGTTTCCACCCTAGTTCACACTGAAGCACGAGACTATCAGAAAGCGCTTTGATTGCAGCGACTTGAGGACGAAGTAATGCAGTTTATTTTTGCCGAGGAAAGCCACTTTGCTTCTCATTACCACCCCCGTCGAATCGTCTACCGCCCCTCACAATCGTGTTACCGGGGTAGTGTTGTGTTAAATGGCGTTGGCTGTGTTATCTGGGGCACGTCCTTGAACATCAGTTTCAGTATAACAAACCGTAATGATAAGTGCTATGAGATGTTAATAAGGTATTCTGAAACCTTGTGTTAGAAAAACGACTCTGTTACTAGTTTTATAACTAAAAGTACTTAACTGTGTAAAGTGCTGCATCAAATTGAAGTGCGGAGGGTTTTAATGATTTTTATTCTTTACCCCATATCAAGGTGAGTCAGTCAATGATGATTTTAATATCCGACTGAAATGTGGTTGGTGGACATGTTTTTTTTATATTTTCTCCTTCTCACCCGTCTAACAACACTTCAATTATTCGCAAAAAATATAATTTCTATTGTGACTTTGATTTTACTATTCTTCTTTGGAATTGACAAAATGTATTTCAGGAATCTGGGTATTATAAAGCAACAATACACATTCTTCTCTTAATTAGGCCTACGTGATGTTGATCAAATGGAAATAAATAATCGTGTTATAAATGATAATGTATGTCTCGTTTGGACCACAAATCGTAAAAAACCATCAGAATTTTTTTAAGATTGTAAGATCATTTAGGTTAAAAAGATCAGTCCTTTCAAACCTTTTAGATTTTTCGCCTAAGTAAAGAGCGTGAAAAACAACATTAGATTGTTTATTATTATTTCGCGTTTAGCAGTTAGATAGAAGTTTAAAATTTAGTTTTTATGGCAAAAACGATATTACGTTTTTAAATATTCGACACCAGATTAAATTAGTTGGTTAGACTAGTTATTTACATCAAGACATGGAGTGCACGACATAATATCTTGTTGACGTCAGTTTATTAATAAACCCCTACAATTTTAACCACACTCTTTTATCATATCTAGTGGAGGATCTAGTGGAGGACCTAGCCAAGTCACTGCTTAAAGATTCATAGTAAATGTACTTTCAAGTTCCTGTCCCAGTCCTGTTTAAAAGCCTCTAGTCCAGCAACTGTCTGTAAGCCCCAACATCAACAAATGTTGTTGAATTTAATCCATAAGCGTGTCGTTGCAGATATATTAAAAGTAATTTTTTCTAAGACGAATTTTGTCAAATACACAGAAAGAATAAGTAATAGATATAAATTCAGGAATAAATTCCCTAATGAACTAGAAAAATGAGTCTGGCTGAAAATGGGCAGGAAAACAAGTTATGGTTTTACGTTATGTTGATAATTAATTCGATAATATACATTATTTGCCTATATACAAAATTATTTGATTTCGCCATTTGTAAGAGAGAGGCAGCTTCTTTTGTTACGCAATTTGTTTAACACAATTGTAATAGGTTAACTGAGTAAATAAATGGATAAATATTCTTTGTGAACCAATAATTTGCATTCAGAAGTTAGTGAAGCTACAGATCAACAAAACGCCTTTGGTAATAAATCGTTTACAAATACTTTCCTAATGAAAGTAGCTGCTTTTCAGTTTAGTTTTCGGCGTTTTTAGCGAATTTCCCCTATAGGGAAGAAGCTATTACCGTAGGTCTCATGGTAAGACTTAAGCCCGAGACCATGATAACTTTTCATTTTGAGGTCCCCAGATGCCAAAAACACCATTCGTTCAAATTTTTATATATGTATATATATATATATATATATATATATATATATATATATATATATATATATATGTGTGTCCGTAAGCACGATAACTCTCGTAAAAAAGGTCCGATCTTAATGAAATTTGGTACAAATGTATAAAGTACCATTTATTTGAACGAGTTCGAAAACCAGATGAATCGCACCATCCGAAGGGGGGTTTTTGGGGGTTTTGTACCCCAAAAATGTGTTTTGGGGTTTTCACATGTAATTTTAATTTAAATCAAATTTTAATTTATACCATTGAATTCAGCTTAAAAAAACAAACAATTTGGTATTTTGATCATTGCTCTACGTCAATTGGTTACCGAGATATTGAAAGTGCTAAACACAGTACGTTGTCTAATGTTATTCTTATGGAGGAAAAGAAAAATTGTATATCTCGCTTATTTATGAATATAAACTGACGAAATTTGGTATATGGCTTCATCTGGTTGTGGTTTATTGTTGTTTGCACAAAAAAACAATTTTTCTCCAATGTTTCCTGTAGCAGCAAACCTAGGTACTTGGTCCCCATGTTATTCTTATGGAAAATACTTAAAATGTTATATATCGCTTATTTATGAATGTATATGGATGAAACTTGGTATGTGTCTTCACTAAGATGAGTTCTATTGATATTTTCATAAAAACCCATTATTTCGTGTGCCTTGTTGCAGCAAACCTGCGTACTCATCCCCAATGTTATTCTTATGGAGAATAATTAATATTTTAAATATCGATTGTTTGTGAATACATTTCTTATGAATCCTGTTAAGTGTTTTAATGTGTTATGTTATATATTCATTGGAAATTCGCTGAGTATGCAGGTTTGCTGCGACGGGGGTATTTCCTTATGCTTTGTATTGACGTAATTGCTATGTCAAGGCAGATTCACGTGAACCTTCGAGAAACTAAACTATTCTTATAAAAGTGCAATTTAAGTGCACCTTTAGTGCACAATTATTTTATTGGTGAAAGAGCATTGTGAAATTGGAAATAACCACATATTATTACAGATTGTAATGCGTAATAATAGATTTGTATAATTGTATGCTATATGTGCTTTATATTCATTCACGATTGGATGCAGGAAATTATTAATTAGCCTAATATAATTAAAGAGGGGGCTCCAGTCGCCTGCTTCTACATGGCGTCTATACCTGCTTCTCCTGTCTTGAGACCAATGTTAACATTCAAAGCCCGTCCCTTCTCAACGGAATATCCTAAATTGTTGATTAACGGCAAATTTTTTGAGCAAAATACCTAACGATTTCCGTGAGTAGAATTTCGATATCACACATAGTTAAAACATAACAAAAATCGCAAATATTGAATTTTGTACATTTGTTTACATGACTATTATTTGTGATAGAAACATTCTGCTCGCCGAAATTGCATAGGTACTCGTATATTTTTGCTTCTTAAATTGAGCATAAATCAACGATTTCGAATTATCGGTGAAGGAGGGTCGGGATTTAAAAGTTAACATTGGCCTTGTGAAAGAATTAGGTAGTAGACATGCAAAATGTTACTTGACTGGAGCCCACTCTCACGTGTAAATGTACGTTTTATAGGCCTAGATGTAAATGTACGTTTTATAGGCCTAGATGTAAATGTACGTTTTATAGGCCTAGATGTAAATGTACGTTTTATAGGCCTAGATGTAAATGTACGTTCTAATTTTAAGTAACACCGGTTGGGTTTTCGTGTCCAAACCCAAAATAAATTTAGTACTTTTAAAAGTAAAAATGTAATTAGTTTTTCCAACAGATAGCGACTGCTGCAATCGACATGCTCGTCACGCCGCGTATCGTCCTCTATGGTGGTTGCTGTTTTATATTTATATCGAGTGGTAACCACACAGTTGCGGATCAGAGATAACACCCCCTCCCCTCGCTACCTTCCCCTCACCACCATCCCCCACCCCTTCCTCTCGCAACTGCTTATATACCCTTCAAACTCGAGATCGTATGCGAAAACTTGCCGAGTAGGCCATTCCAACTCACCACAAAGTTGGTGTCTCTCCATTTGTAATTGGAGGCTTGGGACATTTTAAACTCGAGAAGTGATAATCTTGTCAGTTACAATCTGTGTTAAGTGTTATCAGTCAGTTTCGGAGGTGAAGCAGATTGAGGAAATATTTCACCTTTCTCGAAGCACCAATATTTTTAACCCTCATTAAAAAATCTTTCCTCGAATTTATCAACAAGAAAATTTAACTTCCTTAATTCATATGGCAATTTTTTTTGTTTCTACAGAGAAAGGGAAATTAGATGCATCTATCTTACCAAGTAGTGTTATGGCGAGCTCGATAGCGTGACTATTTTTTCAATGCAACTCCGTTGAATAATACAGCCAGTTGTTTAACCTATAAACTTAGTTTCAACATGGCTATGTTAACGCTTACAATACAACAAATCCGATTCACACATAAAATCATTCGTTTGGTCTGGTGGCAAACAGGCTACATAATTTAATCATGAATTAATGAATTATTTATTATTATTATTGAACTATTTCCGGACGCAGTAGCTCAGAAGTAGAGCGCTGGCCTCTCAAGTCAGCCCTGAAGGTTTACACATTAGCTGATAAGGTTAATCGTATATTAACAATTAAAAGGGGTTCCTTGCTTTCAAGAAACCTAAACAATAATTGTTTGTAAAATTCGTTGTAAGAACCAAATAACTCCGTAAAGGGGATTGGCTTGAACTTTATCGTTATAGATCGTTGGATATTAATTGATCTCGCTAGAAAATTATATACTGTATTACCAAATAAAGAGAAGAACTCCAGTTCCTTAAACAACGTGCCAACCTCCCTGCCCCCCCCCCCCGCTCCACAACAAAAAAACACAAAATCCCTAAGTTCACAACGAGATAAATGCATCGGTGTTCCCACCAAAAGTGATTGTAAATGACAATACGTCCACCTTATTGTTTAGGCGCCAAATCGCTTACATTAAGCCAAATCTCGTGTTTTTACCGAATAAAACTTGGAGCAACGACGGAGACGTCACTGTAGCGGAGTCTGTGAACCGGGTTAATGAAGCCCATTATAGCCGGGGAGACGGGGAGAATATTAACAACTCAGTCAGAAGGAGCTCTCGACAGCTAACGACGTCTCGTTAAATAATATCCGTCGTTTTATTGCAAATTAGTGACATAGAGCTTATTGCATCAGTGCAATATCGGCGGTTGACACTACTAGGGTTGGTGGTTTGGAATTGTACTTGAATCGAGGGGAGGGGGGTTGTAGGGGTCGAGGAATCGTGATTAACGTTTGATTATCTTAGGTAGTATATTGTTTGATTTCTATGATGGCAGTGTGGTCAGAGTTTATTGAATCATATAGTCAATGATACATTTTGGGGTGAGTACATTTTTATGGTGCCATACTCATATTACGTAACGCACTTTTTCGTTATTTCAGATCCCCTCCCCCATGTAACGCACCGTAACGCTTGACCATAACCCCCACCCCCAATGTGTTACGTAACTCAATCGTAATTGGCTTTAAAACAACAGATTAAACTTTTTTTAAATAGCTTTATTAGCAATTTGAAGTATGGATTTCAATGAATTATTAAATGACTTTCTTTTAACAACATTTTTTAATAACTTTTTTCAAAGCAAAATGTTTACAAACAAACAAAACTGTTACTAGTATAATATAATATAAACAACAAAATAAACTATCCCTCAACTAAAACGTAACAAATAATTTGTAACTAAAACAAATGCAAAACAACTGAAAAAACTAAAGATGTGGGTGGCACTGCGCAATACTGTATCAAGTCCATAATTTTACACTCTAAAACTACACAAAACATAGGTGTAAAGCAAAACAGAACTTACTCAAAACCCGTTATGTATTTATTTTAAGTTTAACTGTTGTTAAAATAGTATGACGGAAGTATTTTTTATATCTAACTTTAACCTTGATTTAGATATCAATTTGATTATGTTTTAATTTTTAAAGATTTATAACAGTATCAATAGATACGGGGGGATGCGCCAGCTCTTATGGCTAATATGTGTGAGTTACGTAACGTTGATCCAAACTCCCCCCTCCCCCACATAACGCAGCATAATGCTACGCCATACCCCCTCCCCCCACTTAAGTGCGTTACGTAATATGTGTATGGCCCCTTAAGGAATTCTGAAGACGAGTCGCCTCATTCGAAACCTAGAAGCATAGGCCCACCCAGCAATTCTAACATATTTGTGAATCATGGTGCAATTAAGACGGAATACAGTGCATACAAATTTATTAACTGGAAATGTGCAAAATTAGTTGTAAGTTTGATAATGCGTTTTGTTTTCAGCCTTAAGTATCTTTCTGTCGTCGAGTTTTTTTTCATAGTTTATGCAGTTTCTTCAAATTATAGGGAGCTTGCAATCTGGATCGTCTATGAGTATACTGTTGTTAGTCTTTTAGGTTAGTAGATAGTCTTACTTACACTTTGAGTGAAGTTTTACCAGACAGACTTGAATGTAAACAAATAATATACCAAAGTTTGGTTAATGTCCCTCAGTTTGGAACACCCAAGGGTGGGCTCAAGTGACGAGACATTTCGCGTTTCTTCCCGCTTCACCCTTAAAGCCAATGTTAACTTTAAAATCACGCCCCTCCTCCATGAAATTGTCGACTGTTTTGGGTACAAATATAAATAGCTGACTTCAGTAATCAGAATTTTGAAATCACAAATAGTTAGCCCATAACAATATCGTAAATATTGAATAATTTTGAATGTTATTATTTGTGATATCGAAATTCTGCGTACTAAAATCACTAGGTATTGTTTGTTCTATAACCCATTAATTAAAAATGTTGGATAATCCGTTGAAGAGGGGCATGATTTGTAAGTTAACATTGGTGTTATGGGTGAACCAGATCGAAGCAGGTGAACAATTCATACGTTGTAAAATATAGAGGAATTTTGAGATAAGATGCGTAGCTTAAGTGATAATTTTAATCATATCCTTTTAACACAAAAATATATCCCCACCAAATAATGTTGTAATTTACCTTTTGGATTACATCTAACCACTCTAAAATCTACAAGACTGACCCATATTCAGACGACTACAGGGTTTAAGCAACTTTTTAGAAGTAAAGTATGTCAGTTAATTTTTCTTCTCACCTGCAGTTTTCAGCTTCGACCCCCGACGTTGACAGTAGACCGGCTGATATGACACGTTACAGACTGACAAGCAATGTTGTGACGCGGCGGCAGCTTTCAGCGGTGTCGGGTTCTCTGAATTTTATCCCAATTTCTAAACTGTCGTATTAAATATAAAAAAATCTATAGTTTATATTTGTACAAGTGGCAAAGAAAAATCGTACTTAATTTATAGCTGTTATGATTTTGTTCACTTTCATTTGGCATCGGTACAATTTAAAACCAATCGATGTCAATTCACACCAAACGTTTTATTTGGCTAATTCATCAATAATTATCTTCTTAGGTACTTAAGAAGAGTACTTCCTTCAACCTCTTCAAGAATACAGCCTGGTCTCCCTGGATTCCAGTTTTTCTGTTTCATAACCCTTTAAAAGAATTTGCGCGAACTATTTATTTGGCTGATGACGTAATTTTTGTAATCAAACCGCTGGACAGAGTACTGTTCCGTGGACATATTCATCCACTGCAGAGGTTCGCTCTGGTTGACTTCGTCTACAAACTCTAATGTTCCTAGGTACTGCTCACGCGTTTGGAGACTCGTTAGTACAACACATTCCAGAGATGCATTAAACAGATAACCATTACCGTAATTGAATAAAGGAGATTACAATTGAAGATAACTGAAGAATAAGTCGTTACATGCATTCCTGGTGTGTTAAATTTTTAAATTTAATTACTGAAGTATTGGAACACTAGAAATACCAACACATTTACAAGACGGTCGATATAATATGCAAAATAGTGGGAAACGATTAGTTCGGCTATCGCCACGCCGTGCGCCGGCATTATCAAGTCCACTGAGCGAATTTAATTTAGTTCCTCCTGTTCCGGGAAAACACTTTTCTCCTCAATTTTCAAAATACATTCCTGCCATGCGAGAGTTTTCAGTAATTAAATAACTTTGTAAATCTAAACAAGAAATCGCTGTTGAGAATGA
Organism: Allygus modestus; assembly: GCA_963675035.1. Classification (NCBI taxonomy): domain Eukaryota; kingdom Metazoa; phylum Arthropoda; class Insecta; order Hemiptera; family Cicadellidae; genus Allygus; species Allygus modestus. Next base: position 82,633,594 of record OY776112.1, on the reverse strand, counting down.
GGTTCGTCAGTTATCAAATTAGCCAACAAGTTTTAATTAATCCGGCACGCCGCATCCACCGTGCGGAGTGTAAGTGGAAAGTAGTGGCAAGTTATAGCGCCGAGTTTTTAATCTCGTCAGGAGCAGATTCTTATCAGTGGTAAACCTATTACAATTTTGCTCACGTTGTGGAAACGTTTTGATCACTGGATAGTTTTGGGCTAAAATTGTTTTGAAGTTCAGCGAATTTGTACTCCAAATGAACCTATCTGAGGAAAATTTCAACTTCATCTTAATTACATATATCTGTTTATTCTGAATATTCGTTATTGATTTTAAATATTTTATGATGAGTTTTTTCTAATTGAATTCTCGGAATGATTAATTTAGAAGTCGAACTTATGGGAATTTTCCGGGTTAATTTTCACCACGTTTTGGAGAATCCTAAAAATCAAATTGTATTAGAAAACAATTTTGCTTGCCTACACGAATAAAAATATCTGGGACATTACATTACACATTTTATTAAATGGAATGAATGACGAAAGGTCTCCTTTCATGTACAGAAATGGAAGTGAGCGATACTAATTCACATTATACATAACAAACCAGCGAATTGATCTTATACATAGAAGAATTACTGTTTGTAGAAGTAAGGAAAAAACATACAACATGAATCATGGGCAAGCTTTTCAAACTATAAAAACACTAGGTAGAAGTATAATTAGGAGAACAATGTGTTATATATAATGTTAGGTACAAAGGTAGGTAGATTGATTTATCATTAAATTATGAACGTATTTTCCTTTTTTACTATATAAAAATGTAAGTTGTTTAAACCACCTATCAGATTGAAGTACTCATTGTTGTTTAGTTACGTGTTTTAAGCATTGTTTCCTAGTTTATATATATATATTTAATAATTTAAATGTTTGTTCCAGGTAAATATCCGATACGCAATCGTAAAGCTTTGAAGAGGCAGTATGTAAGTAACAAAACAAACATCGATTCTGCTTACATATGTCGTCCGTACAATCTATATGGTTTAAAATGCTTGTCTAAGAGGAAGCTCCCTTAGATAAATGTAAATGTTAACATTTGTCCATACAAATCGTAAATATACGTTTTTTTACTATTATTAGTGAATTTCCTTTGGAAAGTGAACTATTAGCATGACCCGCACGGTGAAACTTAAGCCCGGGACCACCATAGAAGTTCCTAACGTGACCTCTTGAACACGTTTTGGGGGTCGTTCAAAATTTCTATATATATATATATATATATATATATATATGTGTGTGTGTGTGTGTGTATGCACTCTAGCGGTCGCATTTTTTGTCCGATTTACTTCAAATTTGGTAGGGACGTTCCTTTCTATAATCAGTTGAACAAGTTCGTTGGGAAAAACAATTGGAAAACTCTAAACCCCTTTTTTGGGGATTATTCTTTCAAATTTCGAGTTTTTGGGCCCAAAAAGGGTCAGAAAAGCCCCGGACGTAAAACTAATGTATGTATTAAGATGGGAATTAGTGAAGCGAAAGTTGTAAGCCCTTTCTCGTCATTCTAGCAGAAATATTTTCCGAGTTATCAAAGAAAATGCATATCGGCCCAACACACTACGTTGTCTTATGGGGTTTTTACATTAGAAAAGCATGTTATTCATTTGTAGGTGTATTTGTATCATTCCCAGCAACCTCGCGCCTACTCTCAAGCCTGACTGGACCTTCTCCTAACCTTATAATGCGCAAAATTGTATTCATAGCAATGCAGGTAAATAAAACCAGGAGCATCAGATCAGCCAACAAATCAATGTTTTCAGATTTCAATAAAATTTGAATAAGTTTATGGTTTTACACTGGTTTTGAGTTTTAAAAGTTTTGTATGTGGAAATTCACTTCCCTCACGTCAGCGTGCTGCGTGCGAACTCGTTATAAAATAAAGCCCCGGATGTTAAATAAACGAATGAAAAACGGTAGAATTAGTGTGGAAACCTTTAAGCCCTCTCTCGTCATTCTGGCATATATATTTACCGAGTTATTAAAGAAAATGTGTATTGACCAAATACAGTACGTTGTCTTATGGGGGTTTTACTTTAGAAAAGCCTGTTTTTCATTTGTTGGTGTACTTTTATCATCCCCAACAACCTCACGCCTACTTTAAAGCCTGACTGGATCTTCTCCTAACCTTATAATGCGCAAAATTGTGTTCCCAGAATTGCAGGTAAATATAACCAGGAGCATCAGAACAGCCAAAAAATCAATATTTTCAGATTTTAATCAAAATTGGAATAATTGTATGTTTTTAACTGATTTTGAGTTTTTATAGTTTTTTATGTGGAAATTCACTTCCCTCACGTCAGCGTGCTGCGTGCGAACTCGTTATCTATTTGTGATTATCAAAATCCTACCTATTGAAATCTTTAGGTATTTGTTGGCTCTTAAAAATAAGACAAATCAATTATTGGGGTAATCTGTTGAGAAGGCAAGGGGCTGACGAAATGTTAATATTGTTATTATGAAGGAAGCAAGTGGAAACTCGAACTGGATAGTGTGACTGGGGCACCCTCTTAACCTATTCGACCAATAACCAAGCGCTATTCTGATCATGACTTGTAGCATAGCATTATTTTCATCGGAGTGACATAGTAATATAACAGATTTTGCCCTGCTGTCATTATCAAAGCTAAGGTCCGATTTCTAACCGGTCTGGTTAAGTATTACGAAAACTTTGAATCTACTCTAAATCAGTTCCTATTATGAACCACATTTGCATGATGGACCGAAGTCCTACGAGGGGGACCACGCACTTAGTAAACAGTGTTACCTATATAAAACAACGGTCTAGTATGGTGGTATTATTACGTTCAGTCTCACTATAGTATTACGTTCAGTCTCACAATTCAAAAATAAATTTAATTAATGTTTATTTTAAGAGTGACCGGCTCCAGTTGCGAAACTTAGCGTTTCTTCCTGCTCCCCCCCCACAAGGCCAATGTTTTTTAAAGCCTGTCCTCATCAACGGATTATCCGATTTCGTTGATTTATGGCTCGTTTTAAAGAGCAAAAAATACCTAGTGATTTCAATGAGCAAAATTTTGATATCACAAATAATAAATTGTTCAATGAAAATCTAAAATATTTAATATTTACGAATTTTCTATTGGTAAAATATTTGTGACAAAGCAGTTCTGCTCACTGACATCGCTAGGTAACTTTAGTGATTTTTATAATGAACCGTAAATCATCGATTACGGATAATCCGGTGACTGAGGCTCCACGATAGTGTGAAACAGCTGAATAGTATTTCGTATTGTTGTGTATTGTAACTGCGGATCCAAACACAAACACAGCTTATCCTGTTTACAAAATAATCTAAAATTCAAATCCCTCATCAACACGAGAGGCCTCCCACCCTACTGGCCTCATTCCCTTGTAATCCTCTCCCAATTACAGGGCCCGTCGTCGATGAGTCCCTTGGCCCTAGTTGAGGCCGACAGCCACTACTCGAGCTGCTCCTCTCACTTCCGCTCCCACTTGCTATATACACAGGCAATTTACATCTGATTAATAACACCTCGCCGCTATGTTGGCTAGGGTTAAGCCTAGAGTGGTTATTGTCTTTGTGTTCTCATCCAACTACTAAAACCGCTTCTTGTTTTCAATGTCCTTGGGGTCAGTTATTGGGGTTTACCTCAGTAAAATTATCCTCGACTCAAAAAACTGCTTTATAAGGATTGCGTTGCGTCAGTCCCTGGTAAACTATTTGGCTTGAAAATGTGTGTTGACTGACAATTTATGGGGTCTCGTGTTTTCTTACAAAATCCAAACACAGTGCCTAAAGGAATATTTCTTAGTATTTAAATTATGCAACACGTTTTACTACGTTTATCTCTTAGCGCAATTCTTAATTGATTAAAATGGTCAATTACATTTAAAGGAAATCATACAAATTGGGCATTGAACACACCCAAAAATGTATGTTAAAATGAGTTTGTATTCATGAATATAAACACTACAACACAGTTTTTAACCTTTTGAATGTTTTCGAACACAATTCAAACTCTTTTAAAAGGAGTGAGTGTTAATCACTAATCTTTAAAATATTGATAGGCTCTTAACAGTTAAAACAAAAATAATCGGTAGTTTCGCAGTTTCGCATTTCTTTCGCAGTTCAAACGTGAACAATTCTCAGGACAGTAATAAAACAAACACAGGACAGTGTGCTTAATCGCAAACCCAAAACGAACTATGACTGCTGCATCATATACAGGGTGTTTCAGAACTCCCTACCAATATTTTAGGATGATATTGTACACATAAAAATAGGCAAAAAAGTTCCTATGAACTATGAACAAATATATCCTAAAACTTATAGTTTTCCGTCTATCTGTCTGTATGTGTTTTGTACATAATTTAACATGATTTTAAATAACTGATAAATTGTAATTGTTACAAGTTAAAACGTGTTTTTTCCATTTATGTACTAAAACATCATGTTTTAACTTATAAAAATTACAATTTCTCAGTTTTTTAAAACCGTATAGGTAAAATCTTCATATTATTATTTTAGGACAAAATGACACAATCTTTTTGATTCTTAGTTTTGTTTTTTTCATAAATATTACGGTTTTTAAGATATATCGCTTTGAAAAACAAAAATGGCCGCCATTTTGAAATGGTTTAAGGTAGAAACTTGATATTTCATACTAAAATAGGTATTATAAGTTTTAATACGTGTACCAAGTTTGAAGTTGAGACCTTACATGGTTAAAAAGTTATGTTAAATTATGTACAAAACAAATTCAGGCAGATAAGACGGAAAACTATACGTTTTAGGACTTATGTTCATAGGAACTTTTTTGTCTATTTTCATGTGTACAAAATTATCCTAAAATATTGGTAGGGAGTTCTGAAACACCCTGTATATTCCAGCTTGTCTTTAAATAACATTTGATAAACCAGTTTACTTTGGGTGGAAAAAGTAACCTGTTTCACCAATATGGTGAAGAGCGCGAGGGAGGCAGCGCACGCCGTAACTTCTGATGCATTAATACTTTTGATAACCTTGTTTAAAGGCATTATAGTATAGACATTTCAATTACAAAGGATTTTCCTGTTGTTAGGAGCTTTGGAGGAAACAGCAGCGTTGCTATACCTACTTTGACATCTATCTTGCAATTTTGCCATTACATTACGAATAATTTAATTTTTGATGTCGCATTTAGTTGTTGGTTTTCCTTCTTACGTAAACCAGATTTCAACCTCTTTAGTTAATTTATTTTTTAAATAGCTTTGTATCTTAGGATATATACCAACATCGACATAACTAACGAAGTGGATAGCTACTGTAACAAATGTTTGCATGGCAAATTGTGTAAACTAGTTCATGTTGGTATTTAGTATGTTGACACAAAACAAGTTTTTAAATTAATAGAGTTACTCTTTATTTTCTCGTCAGATGCGTTGAGTGTTTTTAGCTAAACATTGCCTGGACCCCGAAAAATAAATAATTGAAACTATTTTATTTTCCGATCTCATTTAACAATCAGTACAACTTTCGTCAATAGTGTTGACGCTGTTATGAGCATTGACGTTGATATTCTGCTATCAAACCGCGTTTAGCATACATATCATACATATCGGTAGGGAGCGGAAAACGTCATCCCCTATTCTCACGTTAATTTGTAAGGGTTGCAACCGGGATGTGTATAAGGGGAATGTTGAACGCCAAGAGTGCATGCAGTTGCTGACACAGGTCGCACTGTATAGTCGAACCCTACGGAGAGGTGCATTTGTGCTGAGAAGTATACCTTTGTAGGGAGGGAGCGCCGGCGCCGTGTGTAATTGTCGTAGTGTAGGTCAAAGGGCTGCCGTGCGAGGCTAGTGTAAAGGGCGTCGCATGCTGATGCAGTGGAGCACTACGGTCGTGCATTCCTAATTCCATTTGTGCCCTATAGATTGCTTTTGCAGTAGCAGTTTTAATTGCAAACCCAACGACACTGCAGTAAGAATTTTAGATTTTTTGCTAACCCGAGAAGCGTCTATGTTTTAAATTGTTATGACGAATTTGTATGGTATAATTACTTTAGTCAAAAGGCTCTTCTTATTAGGATTTATTTAAATTGAAAATAACCAACTTAAAATAACCCAATAAATTTAGTTTTAATTTTGGGATGACCTTTCAGACACAATGTTCACAATCTTCAGACCAGTAACATATACAATCAACAATTTATGTTTACGAGTTGACATAAAATAATAAAGCAAATATATAAATGCTTGCATACACACGAAACAATATTATATAAAATTCAGAATTTAACCATTTGTACTAGGAATTAAATAACATTAATAGTGCTGGTTTATGATTTACGAGGAAGCTTGCATTTGTATTAATTTAAATAGTTTATCCGTTTCTTACTTCTTTATATATTTATTTTTGGAAAGGAATTTTGTTTCTCATCAATAATAATATACATGTAATTCGGTGTTATGTTTAACCCATCTTAAGTATAGATCAACATAATTATACAACTCTGTTCCGATTAACATCGAAATAAAACAGGCAAATAAACCGGCAAATTAAAATGAAATTAAATAGCTGAATATTAATGATGAGATATTAAACAATTTTTGAACAGTGTGAACTTTATTACGACTAATTCGTGTTGGAATCAATGTCCAACAATAATTTTGAACATTTACAATGCGAAAGTTAAACTTCGATAACGCTTGCAAGCTTGCAATTTCTTAAAAATTTTGATAAAACAATAAAAAGAGTTTGTTTTTATTTTGAAATCAATACGCTGTATGTGGTCTATATTATAGAATAGAAAAAGTTTTAAAATTAAAAGTCACTGAACATTCGTTAAAACTACCTGTTGAAACACATCGCGCCGGCAGCGTTTACGTTTATACGCTGCATGTAAATTATAAATTTACATTGACTGTGCAACTGCTTGCATTTGTAGCGTGCTCAATCAACCTAGCATGACCGATTATTACAAGCAGTGCTGCCACCGGGACAACACCAAACACGAGCATTGTTACCACCATAACAACGCTGAATACACGTCCTCTATTAGTATTAATGCGAGAAGTTTGTGTACGGAATAGTTGGCATACTTAAACGGAATAGGTAGGTGCTGAAGGGGTTGCCATCCCGTACTTGGTTTCAAGTGCTTCAGCTAGTCACTGGATCCCGTACTTGGTTTCAAGTGCTTCAGCTAGTCACTGGATCCCGTACTTGGTTTCAAGTGCTTCAGACTAGTCACTGGATCCCGTACTTGGTTTCAAGTGCTTCAGCTAGTCACTGGATCCCGTACTTGGTTTCAAGTGCTTCAGCTAGTCACTGGATCCCGTACTTGGTTTCAAGTGCTTCAGACTAGTCACTGGATCCCGTACTTGGTTTCAAGTGCTTCAGACTAGTCACTGGATCCCGTACTTGGTTTCAAGTGCTTCAGCTAGTCACTGGATCCTGTACTTGGTTTCAAGTGCTTCAGACTAGTCACTGGATCCCGTACTTGGTTTCAAGTGCTTCAGCTAGTCACTGGATCCCGTACTTGGTTTCAAGTGCTTCAGCTAGTCACTGGATCCCGTACTTGGTTTCAAGTGCTTCAGCTAGTCACTGGATCCCGTACTTGTTTCAAGTGCTTCAGACTAGTCACTGGATCCCGTACTTGGTTTCAAGTGCTTCAGACTAGTCACTGGATCCCGTACTTGGTTTCAAGTGCTTCAGCTAGTCACTGGATCCTGTACTTGGTTTCAAGTGCTTCATACTAGTCACTGGATCCCGTACTTGGTTTCAAGTGCTTCAGACTAGTCACTGGATCCCGTACTTGGTTTCAAGTGCTTCAGCTAGTCACTGGATCCCGTACTTGGTTTCAAGTGCTTCAGACTAGTCACTGGATCCCGTACTTGGTTTCAAGTGCTTCAGCTAGTCACTGGATCTCGTACTTGGTTTCAAGTGCTTCAGCTAGTCACTGGATCCCGTACTTGGTTTCAAGTGCTTCAGCTAGTCACTGGATCCCGTACTTGGTTTCAAGTGCTTCAGCTAGTCACTGGATCCCGTACTTGGTTTCAAGTGCTTCAGCTAGTCACTGGATCCCGTACTTGGTTTCAAGTGCTTCAGCTAGTCACTGGATCCCGTACTTGGTTTCAAGTGCTTCAGACTAGTCACTGGATCCCGTACTTGGTTTCAAGTGCTTCAGACTAGTCACTGGATCCCGTACTTGGTTTCAAGTGCTTCAGACTAGTCACTGGATCCCGTACTTGGTTTCAAGTGCTTCAGACTAGTCACTGGATCCCGTACTTGGTTTCAAGTGCTTCAGACTAGTCACTGGATCCCGTACTTGGTTTCAAGTGCTTCAGACTAGTCACTGGATCCCGGGATTGGTTTCGTAATTATGGTAGTTCAGTTTCACGTCTGGGAGGTAAGAAAGTTACGTAGAAACGGATCTGACTATTCAATCCATTTGTAATTTGGTGAACAGCAATGAAAACAATGTACGAGAAAGCTCATTGTATGAAAAAACTCGGACACAAATATTTGAAAAATAAAGTTTAGTTCTATTTCTGTAACTAAAGTTGTGTAAAGTAGGATCATAATGTTGACTGGGATTCAGAATTCCAGTATTAAATCCCCTATGCTGTGCTAATAAAGTTTATTTCCCTGTTAGACTTTTAATTGCAGTTATTTTGTCGTAAACCTGACAAGGAATTATTTTTGCCAAAATTGTTTTTGGCAGAAACGTTGTCCAGCTTATACGAACATTTGATATTAAATGGTTAATTCTGTGACGCAACGGGGGTTCAAGAGGGAGTGGCCTTTTACTTTTATCTATATAATAAAGATAACACAACCATTAATACTTAATGGTGGAAGTAAAATGAACATTTAAAAAATATTTTTACATACCACACTTTTTGGCATAACATGTATTTATATTTGGTCGGTCATTTGGGTGAAATTAGCGAATTATGGTGTAAGGGAGACCCACCTTAGACTAAACCTTAAATGTAACATTCAAATGATCTGAATTCACACACGAGAGGTCACAGTCCATTAATAGAGCACGGCAGGACGAGTGAACAAGTAAACGCCAGTCTTGTTTAGTTTTCAGCCGGAATGTCTGAATCGAACGTCATGTTTTGTAACTATCGAAATTGTATTAGAGGATGAATTGATGCGCAAACAGCTCGATAGCGGGACCTTCGGTGTCGAAGTTTCATCGTAAATGCACAACTTCAACAAGACCGTGTCACGTGGACGGTTCCACCTCTATCTCACGCTTTATCTGTCGTCTGTACCTGGTGTCAAAGCGAACAAACGTAGAGTGAGTTAAGCTTAGGAATAAATCTGCATGAATATTCACTTAACTGAATATGTGAGGTAGTTAAAGATCAATTTATAGCTAGGTTTCATGTATTTTTATTCATTTCGTTTTTACACTATGCATCTGATACTTATAACCAGGGGTATGTTAAATTTTCGTACAACTGTAATCATAAAGCTCGTCTATTTGGTTTTCGGTATACAATCATTTGTAAGATTAGCCTACCATTTGAACTGTCATTAGTAATGGAAAACAAATATTTATATATCTAACATTCAACTGAAATTAATTCGGCTCTTTCGTTTTAAGCTAAATTGTCTAATCTGTGAAAAAAGTCGTAATAAATAAATTAGGTTTCTTTTTAACTAGTTTTCTTTCTTAACAGATTTAAAACAATGATTTATATTGAAATATTGTTAAATTGTATTTAGATTTGCTTGATTAATGTTCAATATGTAAAAATATATAATACTAGCTGTTACCCGCAGGCTTCGCCTCGCAAATGATTTATAAAAACTTTGACAGTTGTGTATGCTGCGTTCTGTGGTTAGCCCGTGGAACTACTACGAATCAATATCAGCTGTTTTTATTTTCATCAGCTCAAACAAAATTGAATGTCCATAAGGAATACTTGGGAACTTTGACGGGGTCTCTGGCAGAGCCCTTAGGTCATAACATTTAGTTTTCCTATTTCATGCCTAAAGAATAAGTGTACAACATTTCAACTCTCAAGGTAAATGGGAAGTAGGAGATTTTTTGATGATTGAGTGAGGGCTTTGCCTAGGTATAGTATATGTATAATATTCAGTATCCCGTATGACGTTAGGTTACTCAAGCTCAGTTGCAAAATAATAGCTTAGGAAAATAAAACCAGGTTTATAGCCAGGGTAAACCAGGTAATGTCTGGTTTTATTTTTCTATGATAATAGTTTAAATTGATTAGAAACATCTTATGAGAACTTGTGAGTACAAGATTTTGGATCTATTGCAGCATTTATCGCCCTAAACTGCTTATATGGCGATGGAAGCTGCTTTCCTAGAATAGTTTTGCGTGCCAACTCTTCGTGCAGGACTTTTTATATTTCAAGAAGGGCAAGCATTTAGTTAACCTGACCTATATTTAGTTGTTGGTAAGCATTATTTTAACAAAAAGACAAAATTATACGCATTCTGATATTTGTCCAGATAAGTATTTAGTTAACTGATAGTATCGCAATTATTTTGTATTGAATTTTGTATTTGCACTAACATAAGCAAATTCATATCTTTTCAAAATACAATTATATTATTGCCGCGTATTGGCGTGCTGAAGAGATCAAAAGTTAAAGTAATTAGAAATAGACAACATTCCCTTTAATACTAGAATTCAAGGGACGGGTCGATAAAGGATTTCATTGCGCTTTGAAGGTTGAAAAGCTTTCATCTCTTTATAAGATTGAGTTGGCTTTCGTGATCTGCGCTCTGTGATTGCATTTTGTGAATTCTGATAACTTTAAACCTGATGGCATTTTTAACATATCTCGTAAACAGTGTTTTATTCTGAATTTGGTTTCTCAATATTATTTTTAGAGTAGTATTATTAAATGTATAATATAATAATTTCCTATTTTGAACAAGATTGCACATATTTGTATATTTATTTTATTTTTTTGATACTCTCAGAGGTTAAGTGGGTTTCCCCCACGTTCAGAACTAGTTTTTATTTCTTATTGTAATCGATGTGTTTTTTTATATCCCTTTTCAACTATTATTGCACGTGTATAATCTTAATACTATTGAAAATAATTAAATGCTGTGTTTTTAAAACTCACTATAGCGATGGATGTGTTAATTTTTATCAGATTTGTTTGGACTTTATCTATCGCTTCTAATGTAAATAACTTCACTATGTTTCGGGAGGTAAGGAAGCTTCCCCCGTTATCAAGTGGCCCTTAAGGGCCTTCTTATTTACATTTAATTCAAAAATTAAAAGTAACTAGGGTACTCTTATTTTTCTCCTCTTATACTCACATACTTTTTCGAGAAGAAAAAACCGTACATCAGCTTGGAGGCATCGACGCAGTAAAAACAATATATTTCCAACTACACGCTCTCGTTGATGTCTATTGCTACGTTTATCTTTAGTGTTTAGTATGTGGTAGGGTGTTTTTGTTTTTATAAATATAAACATAGAAATATAAATATCTAAATATAAGGAAAACAACAAAATGCATACATCATAATCTTTTAATGTCAGGATTTTCCTTATTTTGGTTGTTTTATGCACTGCCTGTTTCTTATTTCCTAAACACTAAATTCGTAGGCTAAATTATTAAGTTACTAAGTTGTTACCCGCAGGCTTCGCTCTGCGAATGATTTATAAAAACTATGACAGTTGTGTGTAATGCATTCTGTGGTTAGCCCGTGGAACTACTACGAATCAAGATCAGCTGTTTGTATTTTCATCAGCACAAAATGAATGTCCATAAGGAATACTTGGGAACTTTGAACCCTCGTGGGGCAAAGCCCTATAGGATTTTCGCTACCTATTTGTTATATATATTTGATATGTGCCTATTTGTTACTCAGGACTATCAAGTACCTCTCTGCCAAATTTCAGCTCAATCAGTCCAGTGTTTAGAGCGTGATTGAGCCACAAATATCCAAACAAACATACAAACTTATAAACTTTCACATTTAAAATATTAGTAGGATTGATCTGTTATTTACTTGACCGTAGCCACTTGCAAAAGCTAGAATATAATTTTTAATTGCTAATACATGTTAAAGGCAAATAAATAATTTATCATTCTGTAGGCAAGTTAGTTAAAGTTTTGAAGTAAATGTAATTAAGTTCATCTTATAACGGTGACTTTTCTTACCTCTTGAAACTTAGTGTTGTTTTAAGCACTAGAAGCGATAGGCAACGTCCAAACAAATCCAATAATAATCACTTGTACGTTTTTCCTAATTCCCGTCCACGTAGTATGCACAACATTGATACTGTACAACCCTCAGCCGCTTGTACATGTCATGTTATTATGTAGACGGGTCGTCGAGGTCCATTCTCTATTCATGGCGCGGGTGAGGGTGGATTGTAAGGGTCGGTCGGAGGGTGGGTGGGGGGGTGTTGGATGGGGATGGGGTGTGTATTAAACTGATGGAATCGCCTCGTCTCAAATGGTGTGAATACTTGACTACCTAGGTGGAGTAACACGGTCGGTGTAGACGGCGTGGCAAATATGGGAATCATTTAGTGGTGTCATTGTTCATTCAGAAAATATAATGGACAACCATTATATATTTTTGTTTTGATATAATATCATATTTTAGTGATTATTTAACTGACCACAACGGTTTGTGTTTTATAAAACTAGATTATTTCTGTAGTCATGATAAATTGTAAAACCCAAGTATCTCTATGTCAGGTTGCGGTGAAAGCAGAGTTTTGTTTTCTTTTTTGTTTTACGACGAAATTGGGATTGGAATGGGTAATGATTTTCTGAGTCGAGTCAGTGGTGCTTAATTTAATTAATTCTTAACGTAAATCGTACTAAACAGGCTAAAATAAACTAACAACTCGCAACACTACACAATATATTTACTGTATACTTATACCGTATAAAACAACTTATAGTATAAGTGTACATGTATTTTGTAGTGACAACATGTATCAACACGCTACTCAAGAAATTAATTATAATCATATTTAGATCGCAATAAAATTAGGCTTGTATTTTCTTTAGTATTTTTTAACCATGCGAGAAAAAAACACATTTTAAAATATATGCATTTAAAAACACTTTTCGAATTGTGATATCCTATCTATACTCATTAACGAGCTATGTCGGCGTCTGTATACAAAGTGAATCTGGAAATCCCATGGATATCTTGTACTTAAACTGTGGAATTGATTGACAACATGCTTAAACTCGGGAATACTAAAAATTGCTGAAAACTCATTTGAAAATTGACAATTTTAAACTGGGCATATGGAGGTTCAAATCATCAGCTCATGAAAATCATAACGGCTGACCAAAAACAACCAGTGAGCTGGAAATGTAACTCATACAAGTATCAATATTATATGTAGGTTTCACTATCAAGAAAGATCAGCCCCCAGATACTGTAAATAATATTTGTTAAGATTTATAAAATATAAAATAACTTAAATATAATACTGTAGTTGTCCTTACCAGTGAATCTAATAACAATTTCATATAAATAATGTTATCATAATATTTATGAACATTTGAACGTTTGTTAAACAAAACTCAGAAGCACTGTGTAAACAGTATTACAAATAGTATACAGTAGTAAATAGTATTACAGCCATATTTACTTTATGTTCGACTGCCAATAAAACAAGTGAATAGGATTTATTGTTTTTCTCTGTTGCCTAGTGTTTTTCTTTTCCGCAAGTATTACCTCTGTGATTAAAAAAATAATTATTTAGTAATGAGTTTTGTAATAAGGGGTAGTTCGAATTTGTTTCAATAATATTACTTATCTATTTATCCTATTTAATCCTCATGTATAGAATGTTTATCGCCTCGAAGAAACAAGCTGTGACAACAGTTTCTTAACCATTATAACAAAATAAAACAAGTTGTATACGTATTGCGTGAAACTGTAAACTACTTACAGGTAGTTTGTTCGGGATGGGGAGTGTCGTTTACCAAAACAACACATTAAAGAGTGGCGCTTAAAATAGCGCGTCGTTGGGGGCCGGACCACCTGGCTGGTTGGTGAAAAGGTGGAATCAGGTTGGCATGGACGATTTAATAAGATTTAATTTGAATGTTGGTCAACATGTAATATTACATCTTCAGTAGAAAACAGCCACGATGACAGAAAAATTCTTCTATATTATGCAATGAAATAGGTATTCTCAATGGTGTGTTCTGTACGATTAGTAGACTCCATAAGTAGTAATTTTGTACCTGATAATATTTACGTTCCGATGTCGCACATTTGTGTAAAATTTGTTTACGAGTCCTAAACATTTCGAGGAACATTTACACATAATTTACACGAACTCGAGAACATCATTGGATGACATACGGTCTAAAATACCAGTATACCGTCTGTTTTGTGGGGTAGGTATATAATTAAACTATAGAGCGAAATAAAATTGGGCAAGAACAGTGTAATTAATTGAACGATTTACACATATAAGGGAAATAGGAAACAGTTAATTAATGTGTAAGTTCCCACCAACAAAGCTACACGAATATGTTAATCCTAGATAAACCTTTTACAACGTATAATTCCATTAACATAAAGTACAAAGTACAACTGCGGGGTCTGCGGAAGGGTTTACGATAGGGCTATATCATGTCCTACGTCTCGATATATAAACCTAGTTACTATTCACGCAGTTATTCAATGATAGCTTGTGTTACGTTTGAACCGATTGATTATGCTATTCTTAACTCAAAAAATTGTTTTTTTTGCTATCATTGCTGTCTCTCTATATTTTATGTTAATACATTTTTCTCTCAAGCAATTTAAATTGAAACATTTCCTTGGCAAAAGTACTCTAAGAGAATTTATCATAGCTATGGATGGTACTAAACATATTATAAACTGCATATGTAAAAGTGTAAATGTTTTCAAGGCAAATTGATTCGTTTTACATTCAACTCTATACCGACCATAAAGTCTAAGGAATGCTGTCATTAGAGAACATACCACATAGATGAAGTAGGGCATAAATATAAATTTAAGATTTTAAATATCCCCAACTCAGGGGAGGGACGGTGATCGAGTATTATCGTTATAATACAGACAAGGACCTCATTACGTTGAACACAATCTCAAATCTGACAAGCGGGTTGAAAGCAAACAATTGCAATTATCGGGACATTTCACATGCATCAGATACGCCCGACCGAACGTGCACTCTCAGCAGCGCTGGCATGCTTCTTGTGGCGTGCGCCGCACCGGTCGCCGAGCGTTTGACTTGGAAATCAGTGTCATTCCTGGAGCCGCACGGAACTCTGTGGGCCAAACTTGGCAGGATTTGGCCAAACATGCGACAGAGTGGGGAAAATTCACATGTTAAGTAGCTCTTGCACAAACGTAATCAATATATTGTTTAATCCTAAATCACTAGTAGATGACTATTTTCGGGACTGCTGTCCCATTTTAAAATCTACACGTCGAAATCTAGTTGTAAAACACGTAGTCGTTGTCAAAGTTTAAAAAATTACACGTGTCACAAACACACACGGACAGGGACACAAATACAAAACAAACAAACATTTAACACGTTTGTGTTTGTTGGTTTTGTATTCGTGTCCCCGTCCGTGTATGTATGTGTCATGTGTAACTTATTAAACTTTGACGACTACAAGTTCTTCAACTAGATTTCGACGTGTGGATTTGGAAATGGGACAGCAGTCCCGAAACTAGTCATCTACTAGTGATTTAGGATTAAACAATATATTGATTACGTTTGTGCAAGAGTTACTTAACATGTGAATTTTCCTCGTAACTAGTAATATACTAGTGATTTAGGATTGACGACGGATAAGGTACGTTAACCTATTACTTCAAAGGATTTAAGTATGTTTCTCTTTGTAATGTAGTCTTGGAATGTTTCTCGCAGCTGGACGATCCTCGAGCCAATGTGTGTTTTATGGGGTGTAAAATTTATGCTTTTTACCATTTAAAAATGGCAGCCATGTTTTGTTTTCAAAGCTTAATATCTTAAAAATGTTATGTTTACTAACTCATTAGCATCCGTGTAACAGTAGGCTACACTGAGGATTGCAATTTGTTTACTGTTACATTTCGTGTACTATTACATTTAATTCTACTGTCCTGACATCCGATAAGTTACATTTTCATCGTAATAAATGCATGAAGTAGTAACGTTCAGTAAATATTTACATTTTTTATAAATACTTTAGTAGGGTTTTAAGCAGTTATACAGGGTGTCAGTTAAGTGCGTTCCCAAATTTTAAAATATGGTTATTTAGGTTATTTATGTAGGATAAGTAAATACCCCCATCGCAGCAAACCTGCGTACTCAGCGAATTTCCAATGCATATATATATGTGACTCACTTCTACGTAGAGCTACTTACCAAGTTTCACAAAAATACATCCATAAATAAGTGATATATAGCATTTTACTTATTCTCCATAAGAATAACATTAGGGTTGAGGACGCAGGTTTGCTGCAACAAGGAAGATAAGTAATATTTTTTTGCAATTATCAATATAACTGAACCAGGTGAAGCTATATACCAAGTTTTATTAATTTAGGTTCATAATTAAGGGAGATATACAACTTTACTTATTCTCCATATGAATAACATGGGGGCCGAGTATGCAGGTTTGCTGCAACGGGGACTATCAACAAAAAACTTATTTTTTGTGCTAATATCAATATACCACAACTATTTGAAGCCACATACCAAGTTTCATCAATATACATTCAAAAATAATCAAGATATAGAATTTAATTTATTCTCCATAAGGATAACATTGGACAACGTACTGTGTTTAGCACTTTGAATATCTCTGCAACGGTTGGACTTAGAACAACGATTAAAACACCAAAATGTTTGTTTTGTTGAGCTAAACACATTAATAAACAGAAATTTGAAGTTTTTAGTAAAACTATCTGAGAACCATCTAAAAACCTTTTTCCCATAAGATTAACATGGGACACGTTTTTTTGGATTTTCTCCGCAACCACTTAACCTAGGTTAATGATTCAAAATACTAAATTATTTGTTTTTTTAAGCTCTATAAAATGGCTATAACCAAAATTGAGTGTTTTTAACATTTTGGGGTTAGATTTGCAAAGAACCGATTTTTGGAAAATTCTAAACCCCCATAAAACCCCCTTCCCATAGTGCGATCGATCTGGTTTTCGAACTTAAAGTCATAAATGCTACTCTCCACATTTGTGCCAAATTTCATCAAAATCGGGTGTTTCTTTCAAAAGTTATCGCGGTAACGGACACACACACACACACACACACACACACACACATATATATATATACATATATATATAAATTTGAACGAATAGTGTTTTTGGCATGTGGGGACCTCAAAAGGAAAAGTTATCATGGTCTCGGGCTTAAGTCTTACCATGCCACCTACGGTAATAGCTTCTTCCCTATAGGGGAAATTCGCTAAAAAGTTCTATATCTGTCTGAATGTGATTTTTACATAATTAACATATCTTACGAACCTCTTAAAGTATCAAGTTCAAACTTGGTACATGCATGATGGCTAATAAGACCTATTTTGTTATGGGGTATAAAATTTATACTTTTTACCATTTAAAAATGGCAGCCATGTTTTGTTTTCAAAGCTAATATCTTAAAAACCGTATAATTTTTAAAAGAACTGTAAAAATCAAAAAAGTTGTGTAATTTTGTCCTAAAAGTAATGATATGTAGATATTAACTGTAGAATGATAAATAACTACGTTGTTTTGATTTTTATAAGTTATTAAAACATGATTTTTTGTAATTTCTGGACTAAAACATCACGTTTTAACTTATACAAATTACAATTTCTCAGCTATTTAAAATCGTATAGTTAAAATCTTCATATTATTTATTTTAGGACACAATGACACAAATTTGTGGGTTCTCACAGTTTCTTCATAAATACTACGTTTATTAAGATACTAAGCTTTGAAAACAAAACATGGTTGCCATTTTGAAATAGCACAAGTAGAAACTTGATACTCTAAATCCAAATAGGCCTTATTAGTGGTCATACATGGACTAAGTTTAATGTTGATACCTTCCAAGTGGTTAATAAGATATGGTCGATTATATAAATAAACGGTATCAGAAAGCTGACACATACTTTCTCCCTTTTAGCCTAACTTTAATTAAAAAAATTACTTTTTATTTACTAAATGTAGAATATAAAGTACCGTTGAATGTACAGAAAATATTCTAAATAAGTTTTTTTTTTTTTAAATATCCACCCAAATCCCTTTTATGGAGGCTCTACAGTATCCTTTGCTACACAGTGGTTAAAAGAGGGGAAATGCCCCCTCATCCCCCCACCTACAGGGTTAAGTGGCAACATATTTCGAACATCCTCTGTTTGTCAATGCTAACTTGACCTGCATATCAAGTTTTAATTCAATTGATCAGTAAATAAGAGAGAAATAGTAATTTTTGTACTCCCCATAAGAATAACATCGGACAGTCAACGTACTGTGTTTACCGCAAAATGTAAATTTAAATTTTCTCCGCAACCAGCAATCGTAGAATAGTAATCAAATTACTAATTTATTCAATTTTTTTAGCTCTTTTTAATGGCGAATAGTAATTTTTTAACATTTAAGTTTTTTTATGAAAAAATCAGAATTTTCGATGTTTTAAGTCCTGTAATTTTTGAACCCGAATTTTTTACAGAAATGCGGGTGATGTCATTTTGTTGGAAAACTAAAACTCTACAAACGACTAAAGTTAATTAAAATCGTTAGAGCCGTTTTTGAAAAATTTTGATTTTCAATTTTTTTTACGGTTTTTGGAGGATAATTACCCTTAAAAATCATGATTCAAAAAAATGAAAAAATACCTGGAGATATCGTAAATTAGTAACTACATACCGAATTTCATAAAAATCGAACCATTGGTAAGGGCTCTAGCTCTGTACACATCCACACAGACACACACACACACACAGACAGACATCACGTAAAAAACACTTTTTTGGGTTCAGGGATCACCAAAACGAATATTTCCACTAATAGCTCAAATTCGAAAATTTTGGCGAAAACAATACTTTCTCCATATACTATGTATAGGGGGAGAAAGTAAAAACACATACAGACAGATAGACGGAAAACGAGGCACTGTAGGACTTATGTTTATAGGAACCTTTTTACTAATTTTGACCTAACTAACCATATTTCAAAATTTGGGAACGCACTTAACAGACAACCTTTATATTTACTCTAAGCTACTTCTACTCTTTTACTAACTAATCACATGAAACAATTTTGTACGTTTTTGGGTTGTTCTTTTCTCATAGAGTTGAAATAATTTTACAGTCTTATCACTAGTATTTACCTTAACAATCATCACCAGTAAAGTTCTAAATGAACTGAAATATCCAATTATCCTGTTAATAGAAAATATAATTTCGAAACATACAAATACCAGGGTAAAAGCCATTTTATTTTGATCGCATGACATATAATAACTCGATGAAATATTTATGATACATATAACCAGATAAACCAGTTAGTGACTTTACCAAACCCATACCCGCACATTGAAGTCTTTATGTACAATATTCCCGTACAGTAACTAGGTTTATGTCCCACTTTATCATTTCGGGCTGCATAAAACACAAATTCAATATCTCTACTTAGTGCCAGCCGGAATACATATGGGTGGATTACTCATGTTGCAATGATACTACGTAGTCCCTGTTGGGTTATGTGCATGTGTCTGGATTACCGAGACATGACGAGTGCTGTGCAGTTGCAGATAAAATATATGGTGCATCGGTACAATTTAATGTGTGGTATTCCAATAGCTTGACGCATGTGATAAGGTGGATCGCTTTGGATTTATTGTTAATGTGGTTGTAGTTTGTACAGATTGTGTTTGTGTGCAATATTTCCAACTACGATAAGCATAAACGTATAAAGGAAAATATGCTTGTATATGAAAATATGCGTATAGGATAAAATGATTTATGCTCTTTTAGTATTGTTTTAATGCTGTTGTAATGCGTTAGAACCTAAAGATCGTGTGATGAAAGTATTTTCTTGAATGCGCATAGATGGTTTGTACTAGTTATTTTTTAATGTAACAACAATAAAGCAATATTATTATTTTGTGTTAGTTTCTACATTTATAGGTAGAGTTAAAACACCGTTGCTTTACCATTTACAATACAGAGGACGATGTTCTATTACTCTATATTGCTGACCCTCAATTCAAAACTGTTGTTACACCATCATTGTACTACTTCCAACGTTCGTGCCACCATACCGTCCGACACAGAAGATGATGTTCTATTGCTCTATATTGACGACCCTCAATTCAACAATGTTGTTACACCAACATTGTACTACTTCCAGCCCCTGTTCGTGCCACCATAACGTCCGACACAGAGGATGATGTTCTATTACTCTATATTGACGACCCTCAATTCAACAATGTTGTTACACCAACATTGTACTACTTCCAGCCCCTGTTCGTGCCACCATAACGCCCGACACAGAGCATGATGTTCTATTACTCTATATTGACGACCCTCAATTCAACACTGTTGTTACACCAACATTGCACTACTTCCAACCCCTGTTCGTGCCACCAAACGTCCGACACAGAGGATGATGTTCTATTACTCTATATTGACGACCCTCAATTCAACACTGTTGTTACACCAACATTGCACTACTTCCAACCCCTGTTCGTGCCACCAAACGTCCGACACAGAGGATGATGTTCTATTACTCTATATTGCTGATCCTCAATTCAACACTGTTGTTACACCAACATTGTACTACTTCCAGTCCCTGTTCGTGCCACCAAACGTCCGACACAGAGGATGATGTTCTATTACTCTATATTGACGACCCTCAATTCAACACTGTTGTTACACCAACATTGCACTACTTCCAGTCCCTGTTCGTGCCACCATAACGTCCGACACAGAGGATGATGTTCTATTACTCTATATTGCTGACCCTCAATTCAACACTTTTGTTACACCATCATTGTACTACTTCCAACCCCTGTTCGTGCCACCAAACGTCCGACACAGAGGATGATGTTCTATTACTCTATATTGACGACCCTCAATTCAACACTGTTGTTACACCAACATTGCACTACTTCCAGTCCCTGTTCGTGCCACCATAACGTCCGACACACAGGATGATGTTCTATTACTCTATATTGACGACCCTCAATTCAACACTGTTGTTACACCAACATTGTACTACTTCCAGTCCCTGTTCGTGCCACCAAACTTCCGACACAGAGGATGACGTTCTATTACTCTATATTGACGACCCTCAATTCAACACTGTTGTTACACCAACATTGCACTACTTCCAGTCCCTGTTCGTGCCACCATAACGTCCGACACAGAGGATGATGTTCTATTACTCTATATTGATGACCCTCAATTCAACACTTTTGTTACACCATCATTGTACTACTTCCAACCCCTGTTCGTGCCACCATGACGTCCGACACAGAGGACGATGCTCTATAACTCTATATTGCTGACCCTCAATTCAGCACTGTTGTTACACCAACATTGCACTACTTCCAGTCCCTGTTCGTGCCACCATAACGTCCGACACACAGGATGATGTTCTATTACTCTATATTGACGAACCTCAATTCAACACTGTTGTTACACCAACATTGTACTACTTCCAGCCCCTGTTCGTGCCACCATAACGTCCGACACAGAGGATGATGTTCTATTACTCTATATTGACGACCCTCAATTCAGCACTGTTGTTACACCAACATTGCACTACTTCCAGTCCCTGTTCGTGCCACCATAACGTCCGACACACAGGATGATGTTTTATTACTCTATATTGACGACCCTCAATTCAACACTGTTGTTACACCAACATTGTACTACTTCCAGCCCCTGTTCGTGCCACCATAACGTCCGACACAGAGGATGATGTTCTATTACTCTATATTGACGACCCTCAATTCAACACTGTTGTTACACCAACATTGTACTACTTCCAACCCCTGTTCATGCCACCATAACGTCCGACACAGAGGATGATGTTCTATTACTCTATACTGACGACCCTCAATTCAACCCTGTTGTTACACCAACATTGTACTACTTCCAGCCCCTGTTCGTGCCACCATAACGTCCGACACAGAGGATGATGTTCTATTACTCTATATTGACGACCCTCAATTCAACACTGTTGTTACACCAACATTGTACTACTTCCAGTCCCTGTTCGTGCCACCATAACGTCCGACACAGAGGATGATGTTCTATTACTCTATATTGACGACCCTCAATTCAACACTGTTGTTACACCAACATTGTACTACTTCCAGTCCCTGTTCGTGCCACCAAACGTCCGACACAGAGGATGATGTTCTATTACTCTATATTGACGACCCTCAATTCAACACTGTTGTTACACCAACATTGCACTACTTCCAGTCCCTGTTCGTGCCACCATAACGTCCGACACAGAGGATGATGTTCTATTACTCTATATTGATGACCCTTAATTCAACACTTTTGTTACACCATCATTGTACTACTTCCAACCCCTGTTCGTGCCACCATGACGTCCGACAAAGAGGACGATGCTCTATAACTCTATATTGCTGACCCTCAATTCAGCACTGTTGTTACACCAACATTGCACTACTTCCAGTCCCTGTTCGTGCCACCAAACGTCCGACACACAGGATGATGTTCTATTACTCTATATTGACGACCCTCAATTCAACACTGTTGTTACACCAAAATTGTACTACTTCCAGTCCCTGTTCGTGCCACCATAACGTCCGACACAGAGGATGATGTTCTATTACTCTATATTGACGACCCTCAATTCAACACTGTTGTTACACCAACATTGTACTACTTCCAACCCCTGTTCATGCCACCATAACGTCCGACACAGAGGATGATGTTCTATTACTCTATACTGACGACCCTCAATTCAACCCTGTTGTTACACCAACATTGTACTACTTCCAGCCCCTGTTCGTGCCACCATAACGTCCGACACAGAGGATGATGTTCTATTACTCTATATTGACGACCCTCAATTCAACACTGTTGTTACACCAACATTGTACTACTTCCAGTCCCTGTTCGTGCCACCATAACGTCCGACACAGAGGATGATGTTCTATTACTCTATATTGACGACCCTCAATTCAACACTGTTGTTACACCAACATTGTACTACTTCCAGTCCCTGTTCGTGCCACCAAACGTCCGACACAGAGGATGATGTTCTATTACTCTATATTGACGACCCTCAATTCAACACTGTTGTTACACCAACATTGCACTACTTCCAGTCCCTGTTCGTGCCACCATAACGTCCGACACAGAGGATGATGTTCTATTACTCTATATTGATGACCCTTAATTCAACACTTTTGTTACACCATCATTGTACTACTTCCAACCCCTGTTCGTGCCACCATGACGTCCGACAAAGAGGACGATGCTCTATAACTCTATATTGCTGACCCTCAATTCAGCACTGTTGTTACACCAACATTGCACTACTTCCAGTCCCTGTTCGTGCCACCAAACGTCCGACACACAGGATGATGTTCTATTACTCTATATTGACGACCCTCAATTCAACACTGTTGTTACACCAAAATTGTACTACTTCCAGTCCCTGTTCGTGCCACCATAACGTCCGACACAGAGGATGATGTTCTATTACTCTATATTGACGACCCTCAATTCAACACTGTTGTTACACCAACATTGTACTACTTCCAACCCCTGTTCATGCCACCATAACGTCCGACACAGAGGATGATGTTCTATTACTCTATACTGACGACCCTCAATTCAACCCTGTTGTTACACCAACATTGTACTACTTCCAGCCCCTGTTCGTGCCACCATAACGTCCGACACAGAGGATGATGTTCTATTACTCTATATTGACGACCCTCAATTCAACACTGTTGTTACACCAACATTGTACTACTTCCAACCCCTGTTCATGCCACCATAACGTCCGACACAGAGGATGATGTTCTATTACTCTATTCTGACGACCCTCAATTCAACACTGTTGTTACACCCACATTGTACTACTTCCAGCCCCTGTTCGTGCCACCATAACGTCCGACACAGAGGATGATGTTCTATTTATTACTCTATATTGCTGACCCTCTATTCAACACTGTTGTTACACCAACATTGTACTACTTCCAGCCCCTGTTCGTGCCACCATAACGTCCGGCACAGAGGATGATGTTCTATTACTCTGTATTGCTGACCCTCTATTCAACACTGTTGTTACACCAACATTGTACTACTTCCAGCCCCTGTTCGTGCTACCATAACGTCCGACACGGAGGACCAAGTTCCGCTAAACGGCTGCGTGTCCTCGACCTTTCCGAGAGACCGGCTGAGATATTGTTTCCTGCGCTCCACTTGGGGGCTCGCACCGGAAAATTGCCAGTTTTGCTGTCTCTCAAGCGCCTCGGGCTCTGAAAAGAACGGGCGGCCCGTGAAACTGCAATGTCAACCGCGTTATGCCAACAGAAATGGAGATGGTACCACTGTTAGAGTATTTGCATGAATTTCGATCCATGCAAATGTTGCTGCATTTGTTGTAAAAAGTGCAATATTCGTAAATTCCCTTTTAAAGTCAACGTTTTACATTAGGTGTGTATCTGTATAGTACATAGTCATGTTTTAGTTATTCATGTAAAATAGTTATATTCATTTATAAAGTAAAATATCCTAATTTAGACATTGTTTTGTGTATGGTGCTTAAACCTGAAAAAGTATTGTAACCCACGTAGTTGAAAATGCAGTATATAGGCTGTATCATAATAAGCTTTGATCTCAATGTTATCGATTACAGTTTGATTCATCGTCCAAGAATAGATAGTAAATTATTATTAATTGTTATGTATATCATCGCCGATAGCATTTTATATTTTAAAAGACAAACACATTTTTAAGGGAAAACGGTCCAATTCCTCAACCTGTGGATGTACCGGGATTCGAAACCGTAATCCTTTGAACCGAAATCGAATACGCTAACCGTCAGACTAGCAAGATGCATAGCCTTTAAAGTTAATCTTAAAACAGTATTTAAAGATATATATTTTGAAATATACAACTTTCGTTTGACGTATGTTTTCGTCTAAGCTGATTTAAAAACCTTTAAGACCACTATACACTAGCGAACATTACACCGAACCGAACCCCGACGCGAACACTGATTTGTTCGTGGCGAAGTTCGTGGTGAAGTTCGCGGTGACTTGAAAGAAACTAGTCCCGAACCTAACACCGAACCGAACCTCGACGCGAACACTGATTTGTTCGTGGCGAAGTTCGTGGTGAAGTTCGCGGTGACTTGAAAGAAACTAGTCCCGAACCTAACACCGAACCGAACCTCGACGTGAACATTTTCGCCCGAATCACAACTTTCTTTCTCAGTCAGTAGTGATCAGGCGTTCAATGGATGAACAACTAGCTGCTGCGGCTTACATCTACATTAGCCAATAGCCATGTTCTTCGGAAGAAGAGGTAAGACCGTCGCTGGTAGGAAACTAAGCTTCTCCAACAAACAGAAAGAGATGGAAGTGGAAATTTGTTGGGGCAATTGAAGTTGGCCAAGTGAGTGGACACTATAAGAACTGCACGAGAATGTCCCCTACTGATTTTGCGAGTTCTTGATCAATCTTATAGGAAGTGAGTGCACGAGGAGGCACGAAACTGGTAATGCAGTGATGTATCAAATCCCTCAATATTGGCCTCTCTTGTAGCACTCTATGAGAAGAAGCTGGTCATCTTCAGACCACTCTACTTAGACTGTCAATAGGCACTCACTTCACTCAAAAAACGCTATTAACTGGACACGACAACAATGCCAGGTAAAAACAACCTCTGTCTTTGGAGCCAACGAAGGAACTGACGGAGGCAAGCGTAGAGCCGCTGTGGCCGGTGTTCGCGGGGATGTTCGGGAGTCACCATACACTACCAAACCCCGACGCGAACATCATCGCAAACATTTCTTTGATGTGTCGCCAGAAAACCGACTTCAGGTGGTTCGCCCCGAACTTCGTCGCAAACAATGTTTGTTCGCGTCGGAGTTCGGAGTCCATCACCATACACTAGCGAACGTTCGCGCGACTGTTCGTGTTGGGGTTCGGAGTCCATCACCATACACTAGCAAACGTTCGCGCGACTGTTCGTGTTGGGGTTCGGAGTCCATCACCATACACTAGCGAACGTTCGCGCGACTGTTCGTGTTGGGGTTCGGAGTCCATCACCATACACTAGCGAACGTTCGCGCGACTGTTCGCGTTGGGGTTCGGAGTCCATCACCATACACTAGCGAACGTTCGCGCGACTGTTCGCGTTGGGGTTCGGTTCGGCATAAAGTTCGCTAGTGTATGGCGGGCTTTACATCTTAAATAAGGAAATACACTTTTGTGTATTCTCGTGTTTGCCTGCGTTGGCCAATTAACAGTTCACTTTGGTTTTCACGTAATATTTCAAACGTGCCATATAAATTAGAAACTTTTGATTTAGTTTAATTTGTTTAAAGTAATTAAACATTTGATGACTTAATTTTACAAATATTTCACCGTACAATCTAACAATATATTTTAGTATTTCGATTGCTGTCATCTTATACATAGCAATAGCGTTGATTTAAATGCGATCCGCGTTTCGTTCACAACGGTTCTGCGCAGGATACCTACCTGAGAGTGACGTAGCAGAGTATATATTGACATCTGGAGTAAGTGATGGCGGAATGTGGGGCGGCCATCAATCATCCGACCTTTGATAAGGACACTCATTGTCGAGCGGTTTGATAAATTTCCGCCTATCAAATACCTTGCCTCATATTTTATTTATTCAGGTTTCCTTACTAGCGTAAGGAAGTAATTACGGTAACTGGGTGAAATTTATTTTGGAAAAAGGTGTCTTCTGTTTTACAGTGGGGAAAATTTTTAAAGTAGCCTATGCCTGTAATCGATGATAATAAATATATAGGGTTCCAGTAAAATAGCAGCTTAAAACTATAGAAGCCTTCAACCACGTTTTTATTTTATAGTAGTAAATATGGTTCCAAAATAAGAACACAAAAAAATATATATGCCTTCAACTACGTTTTCTAATTTAACAAGTTGGTATATCGAAGCCTTCCACAATTTAAAGTAGGATATCAGAGGATCTAGTATAAAACTAGATTGTTTAGTGACGAATTAATAACTTTAGCTATCAAATATGATTTATTTGTTCACATATAAATTATTTAAGATCATTGGTCACATATAAACTATAATAGGGTCAGTTGAAAGGTTTATGATAAAGTGCAAAAAAATGGTATAACCTTTTTGTTGTTTTAGAACAAAGAGCTGTAGTTATCTCTTTACCACTATTATTCATCATGGGATTGCTGTCAAGGCGGGGCACGACGTTTTGACACTACTTTTTAGATTTAAAAATACATTGGATTTTTTTCTAGTTGATTCGTTTAGCGTCTCTACAGAGCTACTCAGCCAATCACGGTCACTACCTGAGGAGAATGATTACAATTTGAAAATGAGATCTACGTAATAACTTTTGAAATTATCAAAATTTCAAAATCTTCCATTGAATCATATACAGTTCCGTTATATTTCAATTTCAGTGTCGATTATTTAAAACACGAATACTTGTAATCGTGACTTATAAGGCACTTGCATCTATTACTCTTAAAAGTTGCAGTTTGATTATGGTTTATTTAGTTTCATTGAATAGTAGAACAATTATTTTCAGCAAATTAAATGCGGGTAGCCTCACCCTATAGGCGTTCGCCGAAAGTGAAACCCAAATTCAAACTGAAAACTATTTTTCTTGGTCTTTAAAAAATTAACATTGTTAGAATGACTCATACTTTAGTATTTTCCTCTGAAATAATTAGGTTTAGGAAGTATAAAAACCATCGGTTGGCGATCACTCGGGCCCACGACGTAACAATAGAGTGTGTGCGAGTCGGTCGACTGACTCGGGTGATTGCCTGTAAATACGTCGCGATTCAACCGGATGGCCTCTAATTTGCCCACTACTAATGAGACTTGATCTAAACCCGATCCAAATTTAAAATAACATAAGATTGATCAAATCTTCAAAGAACTCCATTATCATATACCATATGTACAGTAACCATAAAACATATTTTTTTATATGACCTTAACACGTTGCATTATTAAGAAATGCATTTACTATTTTCATTTATGAATGTAATACGGATTCAGTTGATGTTGTTACATGAAAATGGGTCCTTCCTATAATCGTACATCAAATAAATTATGGAAAGGTTATATCGGGGGGTTTTCGTATTGTGTGTCATCTTGGAGTATTAAATTTGATCTAATTCTAAGCTGGGGTCTTATTATGCGAATGGTGCTCTTTCTGTATATTAAAAATTGTATTTGGATAGTTGATAAATTAAATAACATCGCGAAATACTCCAGTAATACTGCGAAATAATCTTGATATCGTTTTAGAGTTCGTATTGTTTTCGAGGCAAGAGAAAACGAATCCTGGGACAGGAACGGTATCAAAATACTTGTGTTTTGGATTAGGACAAGAGGACTCAAGGAGCAAACGTGTTTAGCGACAGCTTCTTACTAGAAAACGGATTTTCTTGAACAGTTGTTTGCAACTGAATTGACGAACAAAAACCTCCAGCCATAGAAAGGTTGAATAATTGTAAATTTGTTTAAATATACCAACGTGAATAAGAAACGTAAGGAATCTAGAAATATTAGACCTGAGTCAGGATATGTAGTTATCCGAATACATCAGTTCTGAAAAAAAAACAGATTTCTTTTTTTCTAGGACACACTGTATAGTAATAAACCTGGCAGTTTAGTAACGTTTATATGTGTATGATTACCCTTTAGTCTATTAACATAAACAGCACACCTTAATCGACGTAATTGTAATAATGTTTACACTTCATTAGACCAAATGTTATTATTCGGGAAATGGACTAAAGGGGGTTGCAGGCAGTATGGATGGCGTAATGTTGTCGTTTGTGGGGGGGGGGGGGGGGGTAAAGATCCCCACCTGAAGTAATTACGGAAAGATGTACGGTTATTGATAAGGGGAGGGTCTGGCTAATTTGGCCAATCTACTTGCATCACGTTTTTAGCATTTAAATAACTGTTGTTTAAAACGATTAAATATAACTCATGCTTCCTCTTGAATAAAAGTCAATATGATTTTGTTAAAACTTCTTTGATATTTCCACAAGTACTGAAATACCCTGTGCAAGATCAGGTTTATTTGGGTATGGGGCATGATAACAGTTAACAAATCATCCAAACTTTTATTAAGTGAAACAAGTGTTTACCGTATTTATATCTAAAGCTAAACCGCCCCAGGATCTTTTGAGGAAACGGAAGTCTGTCACCATACCTTCATTAAGGAAAGCTCTCGGGGAGGAAATTGGAGGTTAAATATTAGCGTTTTGATACAATCTCTCCTCAGGTCATGAATTAAATAAAAGGTCGAGTTCAAACACATTTATAAATACTGAAATTTTATCAGCTGTGTGATTTTATTCGACTATAATCTTAAGTCAGGCGAAAAAGCAAAGCGGTTGAGAAAATAGAGTTATATGAAAAAGCGTTTATAAGAAAATTCAACTGTTCCGTTCAGAGATAAGAAGGTAATATGTGTATTGTAAAGAATACCTCCGACAAGTACTTGCTTCTGAAAAGAAAGGCGCATCTGTGTTGCATACATTTTGTGTGGGTATCTTATATTTTACGTAGCAACGGAAAGATCATATATCAGTGTGAAATAAACCTCTTTCACTTACAGATTATTTGGAAAATGGTCCTAAAAACCCAAACCCACGGCCAACTATAGTCTGGCAAATATCCTATGCTTGAAACTCATCGCAATACAAACTTCACCTACAGGACCAACAAACTCATTTGCCTGAATACAACTTCCTCCACACACAAATAACATCGTCTTTCCACAAACGATTTTACTTACGATGGACTTGCGAATGTTAAAACGCAACTCTTTAACATAGAAATACTCATTCATTTAACCAATCGAAACAGAAACAAATGAATCATGATCGAATCCCAGACTTAAACATAGTTTTAGGATCGGACTCCCGCCAAAGTTACAATGTTAATCTTAACTCTTATTGGACTAGATGATTTATCTCATTGAATTCTTTGGTTTAAAATCAAATACAGTATAGGATTCTAGGAACGTTCAAATTTGTTTCTAGGAAGTATATTTTTTAGGTTTTCTTGGAATCTTTCAGTTATGGATTGACAAAATTACTAACACAGATAATCCAAATCAACATGTTGTTCTTCAGTCCGTTAAATTTTTGCAAACTCATTCTCCCACCATGATATTATGAAAGTGTTTCTATAAGAAATATATGTAAATCATCAACGATTAATTGATTTTATGGCTCACAACTGACAACCAACGTAGCTGAATATATATGCAATTTTACAAATTTAACGGTGTTTATAAATGGCAAAATGTGTTAAGAATTTTAGGAAAAATCTAAGCAACACAAATTCGACATAGCTGAGGGTATGTAAAACTGAAGGCCAAAATATCCGACAGTCCCCTTTTATCGCACAGGAAGTTGAAATATCCCTAAAATGGGATTAAACTGTAGTTGGAAACACATACCAGCCACATAAAGCCGAACTGACACCGTACAAAGGCAAGCCACAGTGTACAGATGCTCAATCACATCACATCATCAAACATCACCGTGTTGATGACAGAGCTCATACCTGCACTCCAGTACGAAACATCCATGCCATATGTTGACTTGCTGCTCTGTTCGGGGTTATTCGAACATCCATGCAACATGTTGACTTGTTGCTCTGTTTGGGGTTATTCGAACATCCATGCAACATGTTGACTTGCTGCTCTGTTCGGAGTTATTCGAACATCCATGCAACATGTTGACTTGCTGCTCTGTTCGGGGTTATTCGAACATCCATGCAACATGTTGACTTGCTGCTCTGTTCGGGGTTACTCGAACATCCATGCAACATGTTGACTTGCTGCTCTGTTCGGGGTTATTCGAACATCCATGCAACATGTTGACTTGCTGCTCTGATCGGGGTTATTCGAACATCCATGCAACATGTTGACTTGCTGCTCTGTTCGGGGTTATTCGAACATCCATGCAACATGTTGACTTGCTGCTCTGTTCGGGGTTATTCGAACATCCATGCCACATGTTGACTTGCTGCTCTGTTCGGGGTTATTCGAACATCCATACAACATGTTGATTTGCTTCTCTGTTTGGGGTTATTCGAACATCCATGCAACATGTTGACTTGCTGCTCTGTTCGGGGTTATTTGAACATCCATGCAACATGTTGACTTGCTGCTCTGTTCGGGGTTATTCGAACATCCATGCAACATGTTGAGTTGCTGCTCTGTTCGGGGTTATTCGAACATCCATGCAACATGTTTAGTTGCTGCTCTGTTCGGGGTTATTCGACATCCATGCCACATGTTGACTTGCTGCTCTGTTCGGGGTTATTCGAACATCCATGCAACATGTTGAGTTGCTGCTCTGTTCGAGGTTATTCGAACATCCATGCAACATGTTGACTTGCTGCTCTGTTCGGGGTTATTCGAACATCCATGCAACATGTTGAGTTGCTGCTCTGTTCGGGGTTACTCGAACATCCATGCAACATGTTGACTTGCTGCTCTGTTCGGGGTTATTCGAACATCCATGCAACATGTTGACTTGCTGCTCTGTTCGGGGTTATTCGAACATTCATGCAACATGTTGACTTGCTGCTCTGTTCGGGGTTATTCGAACATCCATGCAACATGTTGAGTTGCTGCTCTGTTCGGAGTTACTCGAACATCCATGCAACATGTTGACTTGCTGCTCTGTTCGGGGTTATTCGAACATCCATGCAACATGTTGAGTTGCTGCTCTGTTCGGGGTTACTCGAACATCCATGCAACATGTTGACTTGCTGCTCTGTTCGGGGTTATTCGAACATCCATGCAACATGTTGACTTGCTGCTCTGTTCGGGGTTATTCGAACATCCATGCAACATGTTTAGTTGCTGCTCTGTTCGGGGTTATTTGAACATCCATGCAACATGTTGACTTGCTGCTCTATTCGGGGTTATTCGAACATCCATGCAACATGTTGACTTGCTGCTCTGTTCGGGGTTATTCGAACATCCATGCCACATGTTGACTTGCTGCTCTGTTCGGGGTTATTCGAATCATTCGAGAAAGTCAGTATCAAATAACATTAAACTCGAAACGAAAACCGAGTTGGAGATTTGTTTGTGTCTTTACAGTCCTTTGTTGACAGTAATTCAGTAAAACGTGTTTATTGGGTGGTACAAAATATAGCGATCGCATTGATTGTGTGATTCAGTTGGAATGTATTCGAGAGTTCGATCAATCGAATATAATTCATTTTAGGTAATTGTTATTATGTCTCGTCGAGGATTTCTGACGCGAAAAAATACATTGCTAATATTCCCTTGGGCAAAGATATGTTCTCAAGAGGTGGGTTAAAGCTTGTAAATCGACCTAATATTTCAATAGAAACCGTAAAATTCTATTTCCAGTACTTTGTAGGGAATAGGATTTTCGTGAAAAGGAAATACGCCACGCTTATTCAACATTTTAATAATCCTTAACGCAAATTTAACTTTGGTGAGCTTTTAGAAAGTAAGTTTATCCTGCAACTCGCTTACTTACAAATTATTTTCTTATTTAGAAATCGGTTTTTATGAAACGTCCCTTCTAATTTCATTGCTAAGGGAATGAAAGCTAAGTAACTAAATAACTATAATATTTTCAACACTTTTACATCAAAATCTTGCTGCAGGTTTCTACGCTGGTTTGTACACAGACCGATAATCGAATCGGGGGCCCAACACATTGGTTAATAACCCCAAATAACTTTCATTGAAATCAATGAAATGTAAGTGTTTATAGTAATTACAAACACGACGATTGCAATATAATATACAATACTAGCTGGCCCAACAGACTCCTATCCTAATGTAATTGAATTTGTTTTATGTCCAATACTCGTTCATTTTCAATATGAGCTCGTTCGCTTCGCTCACTCGCCTTTCGAAAAAAAAAAAATAGTTTACGTCCTATTCTCAGACCTACCGAATATACACAAAATTTCATAAGAATCGGTCAAGCCGTTTCGGAGGAGTTTTGTTACAAACACTGTGACACGAGAATTTTATATATTAGGTTTAGGCATACTTCTTGCGCCTTTTTGGCGGGGAGGAGGGAGGGAAGTAGGCGAAGTTGGGGGCGTGGCCAACATCGCCTTGTACCTTGTCTCTGTTATTACAAGGCAAACATGTCATTACAGAAATTCCTGATCATCCGAAAACAATCACGATTTGTATATGTCCCGTTCGGCCTTGGCCTTCCACCCGCTCCGTACATAACAATTTCCTGCATTTTGGAATGTTTCCTTTATTTGTTAAACGTTACTCAGTACTATTGTACGAGACGTGTTACATTAGGACGGATTGTTTACGAACTAATTATCCCTCAAATTTAATATCTGGATTAGACTAAACATTCCTTGTGATTTCCCGAATACAGTTTCAATAAAACATCTAATATGTTAGGCAATTCTTTCGACACAATTTTGATTAAAAAGGGATTCAGGCTAATCAGATGCACTACTTCTAACTAATTAGTCAGATACTTCTGACTAATCAGATGCATTTAAAATTTACATTTCTAAATAAAGAAAACCGAATAAACGCAAACTTGTGTCTTTTTAGAATGTTAAATTAGGGGTACGTTAACGTTCTATCCATCGTCTAACTATTAATGAAAGTGGGTGTTGGCTTATAAAACAAAACACTCAAAATGAACGAACGTCGAGCCCAAGTTTTTTAATCATCAGCAGAACTGATTATTAACTGGTTATTTGTTTTTTGGACAGAGAGCATTTAACTTTTGATTACCTTTACAAGTTTCAAGTTGTGCGGAGGTGACTAACCTTTTTCAGCAACTAGTTTCATACAAATCTAATGTTAGTGAAGTGTAAGCTTGGTTAGACAGTTAATTGTTTATCCGTATACAATGTATGTGTCAGTTGTAGTCTTGTCATGTCTATACGTGAAATACGCCCACTTTTACTCCCTATTCTTTTCAGGAGGCGTCAAAGCTAGATTCCATTATTCCAATACTGTAAATGATGAGAAAACCTACGGATATATGCGAGTTGGATGCTTCCATTATTTTAAGAATAATATTCATAGGTTTTAAATGCACATAATTTTTAAATACTTTTTAAATTGTTAGCTCAGATATTTTTTTTCTCACGGGGAAAAGTATCATTCTATATTTTAATCTTGAAAACTATCACGCTAATCTCTTAACTTTGACATACAAGTTGATGGCCAAAATTATTTCGATGTATAATTTAGAAGACTATTTGATCATTATAGTAATTCTTGTTCATGGTTCGCATCGAATGAGGCAGTTCTTATTCAGAACTATTCATACTTGTTCAAAAATATTATATAAAGCGTAGACGTGCAGTAATGAGTCCGTGCACCAACTGGATGCGAGCGCAAAGCTGCTCTTTGATGCTAAATAGCTCCCTAACAAGTTGAAACACTGATGAGTAGTGTTTGTTGAGGAATTAAAAAGTGTTTGCAAAACACATGGAGTTTATAGGCTAAAGTCACGCGAGGCCTACCCCCTAGATATGTTGGAATGATTGTAACATTTAGATCGACAATAACACATGTTCCAGAGTTGAATTAAGGTTAAAATTAAATACATTTTAGATAATTAACAGGTTAAAACGAGTTTCCCAAAGCAAACAATGTAAGGTAAGGGAACGACGTATTGGGAAATAAAAATTATGTGGAAATCGAATACAATTAAGAGGAGATCCGGTCACAAAACATTTGGTGTTTATATCTGGTTCCCTTATAAGGCCAATGATAACTTTCAAAGCAGTCCCTCCTCAACAGATTATCCAATATCATTGTTTAAGGCTGATGTTAAAGAGTGGAAAAATATCTAACGATTTCAGTGAGCAAAATTTCGAAATAAAAAATAATAATCGTTCAATAAAACTCCAAAGTATTAATTATTTTCGATATTTTATTGGTGAACTATTTGTGATTTTGAAATTCGGCTAAATGAAATTATCTGTATGTTCTTAAAAATGAACCATAAATCAAAATCACCATCTTCGGACAATCCGTTGATGATTATCCGGATAAACGATTTCCCCGCGAGGTCTTATTCCCCAGCTATACAGACACTGGTGTTGGTCAGCCAGTAGAGTATTCGTTCCGATAAATACCATCATCAACTCCATCTTCCTCCCCGACATCCTCGTCCTCTCGTCGCCGTCGTCGCTGCGGTCACTCCCCGGAGGTTCGCTACAGGAGGCGGCGGCCTTCACAACCAACACAATACCACATTGTGCTCTCATTGCCGGGTCTGGCATTCGATCTTGATTGATTCCTTTCCGTTTCGATTGTGTCAATTAATGAACAATTATAGGTTTTGGAGATTGGATATTCTTAAGTCGTCTTACGCAAAACAGTGTGTTGTCGGTGACGTTACTATGTGTAGGCATTAAATTCACGAGGGATAATAATTTATGAATGTTTGCGAATGTCCTGTTGAGGAACTTTAAATTGTATTAAGTTGCACGTAAGGGTCTTCGTACAAATAATTGGACATGGATTTTATTTTGTTGTTGTTGTTGTAGATGAGAACACGATTTGATCCAATTTGTATGTTTCCACCTCATTCAAGGTGTTCGCCCGACTCGCTTTATGTGTGACTCGCTTTATGTAGAATGCTGCATTGTTTATTAAACATCGTTGGCAGACTAAGAATTCTCATGAAATACAGAATACCTACTGTAATATAAACGACATCTGAATATAATACTACTCATGGTGCACTATAAGATTACACACTTTTGTTTCTGGCGTTTTTACCTTTAAAAAGCGTCTCTAAGGAAAAATTCTTCTTTCATGTGATTGCAAATTACTAATTTATCTGGTGGAGACGTACTTACACATTTATGTATTGCTTTATAATTATTTTACCTTCAGTTAACAGCATATTTTTAAAATCGTATTCCCCACTCTCCCCACTATCTTGTACATCAGGTACATTAGGCCTATATTGTATCATGTTTTAATGTTTGTATTATGTCATGGCGAAATAATATTAGCAAAATATGCAATAATAGATGGAAAATGGTGATATTAACTGCTCCGCGACTAAACAGAGATGAAAAAGAACACCTTATTGAAGGCGAAATCATTAATCAAACAGAAAGGTCGGGGCTTTTGTTGAAGAACGAGCGGATTACCTTTTGCAAGCGGTGTTTTTCATCTTTTTTTACAATAATTACGTTTTCTTACGGGTTTATTGCATTTGATTATAACTCAATCGAAGATACTTAAAGGAATTAGAATGGTTTAAACTTAATATATAAATTGCGTTTATTTAATTCCATTAAATACAGCCAATTAATCACTAATTCAATCGGTTACATTTTTGCAGATTTGTGTAGCACACCAGAAAGTATTTGATAACAGTGTTACCAAATTCGAGACTTTAGGTATGCATAGATACAAGAAATAATATATTTTCTTTGATTACAAACTCTAATTAATTTTTGTTGACTCGTGAGTATTGTTAATTAATTAGGGTAGAAGAAAGTTTCCCTGTTTCTGTGTGTGACTGTGACTCAGTAAATAGCAAGTGTCATGGGTTGATGAGCGCGCAGACCGGAGCGGCGATGGTACAACGGCGGAATCGATGGGGGAGTGGGAACCTTGCCAGTGTTCCGCGTCAGCGTTACTCGGGCCTTTGGTGTTGAGGCGATATTGTCATGGGTTGATGAGCGCGCAGACCGGAGTGGCGATGGTACAACGGCGGAATCG
The DNA here is from genome assembly GCA_963675035.1 of Allygus modestus. Taxonomy (NCBI): domain Eukaryota; kingdom Metazoa; phylum Arthropoda; class Insecta; order Hemiptera; family Cicadellidae; genus Allygus; species Allygus modestus. The sequence goes on along the minus strand of OY776112.1, from coordinate 82,596,616 downwards.
ATGGGGGAGTGGGAACCTTGCCAGAGTGTTCCGCGTCAGCGTTACTCGGGCCTTTGGTGTTGAGGCGATATTGTCATGGGTTGATGAGCGCGCAGACCGGAGCGGCGATGGTACAACGGCGGAATCGATGGGGGAGTGGGAACCTTGCCAGAGTGTTCCGCGTCAGCGTTACTCGGGCCTTTGGTGTTGAGGCGATATTGTCATGGGTTGATGAGCGCGCAGACCGGAGCGGCGATGGTACAACGGCGAAATCGATGGGGGAGTGGGAACCTTGCCAGTGTTCCGCGTCAGCGTTACTCGGGCCTTTGGTGTTGAGGCGATATTGTCATGGGTTGATGAGCGCGCAGACCGGAGCGGCGATGGTACAACGGCGGAATCGATGGGGGAGTGGGAACCTTGCCAGTGTTCCGCGTCAGCGTTACTCGGGCCTTTGGTGTTGAGGCGATATTGTCATGGGTTGATGAGCGCGCAGACCGGAGCGGCGATGGTACAACGGCGGAATCGATGGGGGAGTGGGAACCTTGCCAGAGTGTTCCGCGTCAGCGTTACTCGGGCCTTTGGTGTTGAGGCGATATTGTCATGGGTTGATGAGCGCGCAGACCGGAGCGGCGATGGTACAACGGCGGAATCGATGGGGGAGTGGGAACCTTGCCAGTGTTCCGCGTCAGCGTTACTCGGGCCTTTGGTGTTGAGGCGATATTGTCATGGGTTGATGAGCGCGCAGACCGGAGCGGCGATGGTACAACGGCGGAATCGATGGGGGAGTGGGAACCTTGCCAGAGTGTTCCGCGTCAGCGTTACTCGGGCCTTTGGTGTTGAGGCGATATTGTCATGGGTTGATGAGCGCGCAGACCGGAGCGGCGATGGTACAACGGCGGAATCGATGGGGGAGTGGGAACCTTGCCAGTGTTCCGCGTCAGCGTTACTCGGGCCTTTGGTGTTGAGGCGATATTGTCATGGGTTGATGAGCGCGCAGACCGGAGCGGCGATGGTACAACGGCGGAATCGATGGGGGAGTGGGAACCTTGCCAGTGTTCCGCGTCAGCGTTACTCGGGCCTTTGGTGTTGAGGCGATATTGTCATGGGTTGATGAGCGCGCAGACCGGAGCGGCGATGGTACAACGGCGGAATCGATGGGGGAGTGGGAACCTTGCCAGAGTGTTCCGCGTCAGCGTTACTCGGGCCTTTGGTGTTGAGGCGATATTGTCATGGGTTGATGAGCGCGCAGACCGGAGCGGCGATGGTACAACGGCGGAATCGATGTGGGAGTGGGAACCTTGCCAGAGTGTTCCGCGTCAGCGTTACTCGGGCCTTTGGTGTTGAGGCGATATTGTAAATTTACCAGGTTTACTCGCCTTTCTTTAAGGAGTGGGCTCCAGTCATGTAACATTTCGCATTTCCACCTGCTTCTCCCATAGGCTGTTGTTTACTCCTCAACGGATCGTTCGAAATTGTTATTTAGCCTCAGTTTAAAGAGCACACAAATTTACAGTGAGCAGAGTAATTCGTTGAGGAAGGACTGTATTTGAAAGTCTTATGGGAAGCAGGTAAAAGCAGACGACTGGAGTCCCCACTTAAATTGAAGTGTGTACGCATTTTACTATAGATTATTTTACACTAATACACATACATATATCGTCTTGTAGGATCTGTATATAGCAAAGGGTGCTACATAAAAATTCTTAATCAGCTGAAATAGGTATATAACAATATATTTAAGATCTAAAGTAATCTTACTTTGCGAACTAAAAGCCTAAGCACCAAGGGTGAACAACCAGGAACCTCAGTTGATGTATTATCTAGGATTTCAATCTAATAATATTAAAGCTGTTGTGCATGCGGTACAGATCAACAAGCTCTTGCATATAAGCTATAGTGGAAATACGTGTTCCTGCACATACGTGTGATACCTGGTGAGACTGATGCGAACAGTTGATCATGCTTGTGCTATTCTTGCATTTATCAGTAGGTATCCAGCAGACACATTGATACAGAATTATTTTTAAGTGGCTCTAACCATTGATTATACATCCTACGGAATCCGTAGGATGTATAATCAATGCTCTAACTTAAGGGAAGCTGTTAAAATGTAAACTTTGTGTGTTGGTGGAATCCTTACCGTAGTCCTTGTGAAATAACGTAAGTATAACATCTGTAAGGTATTGCCACTACATTGAGTGCGTTGCACTATGTTTCTAATTTGGTAAAAAAACTCAACGTTCCCCCCTTAAACCCCCCTTCCCATGGTTGGATTTTTCTGGTTTTTGAACTTAAGGTTATGAATGTCACTTTACACATTTAATCGAAATTGGACGTTTTTTACTCAAGTTATCGCATTTGCGGACACACAAACACACATATGTATATAAATTTGAACGAATTGTGTTTTTGGCATCTGGGGACCTCAAAACAAAAAGTATCATGGCCTCGGGCTTAAGTCTTACCATGAGACCTACAGTAATAGCTTCTTCCCTATACAGTAAATTCGCTAAAAGTCAATATTTTATCATGCAGTTCACTATATTAAACTGCTCAAGTGTCATTTAACTATCAAAATAAGGTAGTAATTTAACTCTTCGTTCATCCTCTTACGCGACATTAGAGCGTACTCCTAGTTTGGTAAACAAACTCAACGTTAAAAGCAATTTTAAGTTCCCAAAATTGGACAACCGTTTCGTTTTTATGTCCAAGGGGCATTGCCAGCAGGGCATACGAGGTTAATACATTTCGAACTTAGAAGTTCTCGTCAAAAGCTAAATAAACATAAAAAAATAATTAGAACACTTAATCTTAATCATTGATATGAAAATGCAATTTCTATCCCCCGACCTAATTCGACCTCGTAGACTATTACTCCGTAAATAAATTAAAATAATGATAAAGTATATTAGCCTGTAGTCTGTCATTCTTCACACAACAGACAATGTCAAATACGACTGGGGTTCCTGGTATCGTAAGGCGCTGCCTAGTCGTAATTCCAGCGACATAACTCAACAGTGGCGATGTGGAATTCAAAATAAACAAACTGCATGCGTGTCCCTTGAGCGTCATCGGTCATTGGGTTAATTAATGCTGTTGGCCAACAGTTTTTCCTGAATAATGACTTGATTTTCTCTAGCTTATTACTCACTCTATTGTTCATTTTTGTATTAAAAAGCGATTTAATTCTAACTAATTATTGTATACGTATGCATATTTTGTTGTTAGAGGATAGTAGAGACCCGAAAAAGTTGATCGGCATAACATTGTCCATACATTTAAATTGCAACATTAAAGTTTTTATAAGCGGGTAATACGATTCATCCGAGTACATTTTTCCTTATTGCACTTTACTTTCGACGGCGATCGAATTAATTCGTCTTCCTGAGTATTTTAAATTGGGTTTCTCTCTGAAATTTTTGCTATACCTAATGAACTTAATAGTTATATATTAAAAGGTCGTGCCATCAAATAACAACTTATTCTACTGAAACACATTGGTATTTTGGAGGCCGGTTAAGAGGGGTGAAAAGGAAATGTCAAATGTTATTCTAAATTTCGATTACTGTAGTAACATACATTACGAAAATATAAAGTAAAAAAACCTTCAGTTGGTTTTTCGGAATGGGTTTAGTACTTCCTAATTAGCTTTTTCAATTATATACGGAGAACAAATGCTAATTTTTCTTCGAAAATAATAGACTACCTAAATAGCCATTACTATCTTACTTCTAACTATCTATATTGTAAATCTTTTCAAGCAAAGAATGTGATGCGAGTGATGTTTGACGTTCTTCCAGCATTCCCTGCCGTATGCGCACACGACATGTTCACAGAACCGTGTCACCGTCTCGCGGTTGTCGTGGCCAGGAGTGACATTGATTGCCAGTGGGGCCGAAGCCCGGTGCCACGCCACACACGCTATGTGAGGGGCGGGTTGTGTTGTGCTTCGGATGCAAATTTCTGTACCCTGTTTTGTTTCCACGTAGATATCTTGATTTGGGGATTTTCACTTAGCTGAATATCTATATTCGGTAGTTTGATGTAGCAGTATTGTATACTCTTTTAAATTATTTATAATTTGGATTTGGATTTTATTTAGTAATTCTATTTCTCAGAGGTTTTGGCATGGAAAAATAGGTTTACTGCCCATATCAACAAAACAGTGTTGGGCAGAATTGACAGTTTTTCAGTCGTATCTAACCACATTGTTAGTGGTGTTACCTCTTTTAGTAAAGAGTGGTAAAAGAGTGTTAATACCTCTTTTGTGGTATTCAATTTTCTTTATTTATACGATTTTTGTAAGCTGGGTATTGTTTTGGAAACAAAATAACATATCTATACGATATAATAATAATAATCTATCAGTGATGTAGCTTGCGCCTCGCATTCTGGACTAGGTATCGGGTTCTGTCCTGGATCGGTCACTCTTGAATTATCGTGCGGTTTCTCCTCTCCCGTATTCAAATTTCGTAATGGTTTCCTTATGGACGGTACATACTCTGCAGGTTACGTGGTAGTTGGAATTCCATAATCTCGTATTGTCGAATAAATCCCTAATAATAAAAGTAATTAAATTAGTAAAAATAATTACCCAGTTATGTTATGTTACCGGTAAAACAAACAATAATTTTAAAGAAATTAGGACACCGGTTAATGTCGCCAGTATAGGGAAAGGCTGAGAAGCAGCTGGGAATATTTAATCAGGGCACAATGTAGGTTAACGCTTTTCTGTCAGAACAGTCTCGTTGGTGTAAGTGCTAAGGATTGGTGTAAGACACGTCTGTTGAGGATTAAGGGTTGTGACTCGGACTCTCCTGCAGATGCAGTCCTGCACTGCGATGTAGTAAACTGTCTGATCGGGTTTGCCAAGGACTGCATTGTTATTTAAATTATTTTGTAAACTTGTTACGATCAGTGCAACTTAACGAAGAAGTTTATTCTATGATTCCATGAAATAACATTTGGTTTAATGTGAAATATTATAGTGGCTATATTAATACAGCGAGAGGCAAATTATGCCGCACACTGTCAATATGGTCTAACAAACCTCAAAATCTAAACTGTACATAATCTATACTCTAAATCGTTGCAGTTGAAGACAATTAATTTGCAATCAGCATGCATTTTTAAATAACGAGACTAATAACAATTTGCTAAAATGCAGTGCAAGGAAGACGTATTTTTGCTTACTCGGAGGAAAATATAGCATTAAAAGGTTAAAATTACTTGTACTTTTTATTCCGAGTCTAAAAAATAAAAAAATAAGCGGTTTAGTGACATGTTTTACTGTTCTAAAACCATGTATAATAATACGTTTTATTACACATTTGACATCAGTACAAGCCGGAAATCTTTAAATTCATCGTTAGAATTAGAAATACCCCCGTCGCAGCAAAGCTGCGTACTCAGAGAATTTCCAATGGATAATATATGTCTTAATACCACATAAAGCCGCATACCAAGTTTCATAAAAATATTTTCACATATAAGCGATATAAACAATTTTAATTATTCTCCATGAGAATAACATTGGTGATGAGGACGTAGGTTTGCTGAAACAAGGAACACAAAAAATTGGTTTGTATGCAAATATAAATAGAATTTAACTACGCGAAGCCACATACCAAGTTTAATCAATATTCAATCATAAATAAGCTATATAACATTTTAATTATTCTCTATAAGAATAACACGGGGGCTGAGTAAGCAGGCTTGCTGCAACAAGGAAAAAATGGTTTTTCTGCAAATATGAGAATAGCAGAAAACAAGGTGAAGCCACATACCAAGTTTTATTTATTTATGTTTATAATTATTGTAGTCTACATTTTACTTATTTTCCACAAGAATAACATGGGGCTGAGTCCGTAGGTTTGCTGCTACAGGGATAACCAACAAAAATCAATTTTTGTGCAAATATCAATATACCAGTACCACGTGAAGCCACATACCAAGTTTCATCAATATACATTTATAAATAATCGAGATATCAAATTTTATTTATTCTCCATAAGGATAACATTGGACAACGTACTGTGTTTAGCACTTTGAATATCTCTGCAACGGTTGGACGTAGAATCACAATTTAAACACCAAAATGATTGTTTTGTGGAGCTGAACTGATTGGTAAAAGCAAATGTGAAGTTTACATTAAAATTAACTGAGGAAAAGCAAAAAACCTTTTTTCCCATAAGATTAACATGAGATATTTTAAGAGTAAGTTTTTTGGATTTTCTTCCCAATTACTAGGTTAATAATTCAAAATACTATATTATTTGTTTTTTAAGCTCTAAGTTATAACACGATCAAAACCAAAATCATGCTTTTTAAACATTTTAGGGTAAAAATGCAAAAAAAACTGGTTTTTGGACAATTTAAAACAGCCATAAACCCCCCTTCCCATGGTCCGATTTTTCTGGTTTTCGAACTTGTCATGAATGCCAAATTTCTTTAAAATCGGATGTTTTTTACTCAAGTTATCGCATTAACGGACATATATATATATATATATATATATATATATATATATATATATATACATAAATTTGAACGAATAGTGTTTTTGGCATCTTGAGACCTCAAAACAAAAAGTTATCATGGTCTCGGGCTTAAGTCTTACCATGAGACCTACGGTAATAGCTTCTTCCCTATAGGGGAAATTAGCTAAAAGAAAGGGATCAACCAATGTGGTAGATGCATATGTCAACAAAGGATACTAGAATGACACCTTCAATTTTAACATCGGGGCTCCGATTGTTGCAGTCGTTCTTTGTAGTTAATTATTTCTTAAAAGTGGGTTCTAGTGACGAAACCTTTCGCGTTTCTATACCTGATTCCTCAGTTGGCAAATGGTAGATCTCAAAGCCCTTCCCTCCTCAACGGCTTGTGCTATATAGTTGATTTACGCCTCATTTCATAGAACAAAAGAATATCTGGCGATTTCACTGAGCAAAATCTCTATATCACAAATAATAATCGATCAATAAATACCAAAATATTCAATATTTTCGATTTATGGACTAGTTGTGATATCGATATTCTGCTCACTGAAATCGCTAGGTATTTTTTGCTGTTTTAAACGAACCATAAGACATAGATTTCTGGTTACCGTTGAGGAGGGACGGACTTTGAAAGTTAACATTGGTCTTTTGGGAGAAACAGGTAGAAAAAGATCTTTTAAGAACATTAAATACGAACACGAATTTGAATGCGGCATTTTATGCAAATTTTACTGATTTCCACCACGTTCACACAGTTCACCCGCACAACACTACATTTCCCGTATCGCTCGTCTCTGTTATTCCTACACTGATACCACACCGCTGATCGCGTGTCACTCCCCCCCAACCACCGCACAATAAGAAGCCCGATCGCATTGTTGAAGCCCTGCCCGATCTGATCGCGACCCTTCCCATGTGATGTCCGATGATACCAAAACTGCGTCCGATGGGGTTTCCCTACACCATTCTTACAGGTTTTAGGTTCTTTTAAGGCGGGGGTGAACGGTTAATCCTATTAGGTGAAAGTGTTTTACCGTAGGAGATTATTTATTGAAGAAATACAGTAGCTAACTAGTTACGTTGTTTTCGATTTTAAATTGTACCTCTGTTATTTCTTAGTCGAAGTATTTGTATTTGATATACCTAATATTAATGCTAATGTTGTTGTGCTAATGTTATTTGTGCTTTTTTCAGGTTGGTAGACTAACAGTAACAACTTGGGTGGGAGGATTTCGTGAGTTTTCACCTAAAGTGTCCATAAATAGTTTATATGTAGATAGATACAATTTAGCTCTACTGCATTAACCATAGTTTTAAACTATACTAGTTAACTAATTTACGATAGAGTTACTCTCGATATAATATATTATACTTGAGTTTTTATTCTAGTCTTATATCAAATTAGTTATTATAATTAAATACGTTTTTACAAGTTCCTATTGAAACATATATTTATTTATAACACTAATAGTTCAATCAAGTGATGGAGTTACAACAAACTGTGATATGCAAACAACAAACTCAAACGAATGTATATTCAAACAAAATAAAGACTCATATACAAGCGAATCACATAGTACAGTACTACTGAAGAACATTAACTTAGTTAGCTGTAAGTAAATTGTAGTACATACTTTACTTTATTCTTAATATTTATATGGTCTCGTCTATAAAATGGGTAAAAAGAGTAGTAAAAACTGTACAAGTTGAAAAAGAATGTAACTAGGGAGTTTTTCCATATTTAGATTTATTTATTCTTAACCATTCTATAAACTCGGGTCACATCAAGGTTTCCGCTTTAAGAATTGTCCTCTGTTAACGGAAAATGTTAACAGTCTAAAAGAGACTAGTAAGAGATTAAGGGGATATATTACTGTAGCTTACGGTGTCGAGGGGAGATTCGCAGTAATGGACGAGATTTGACCAAAACCGATTGAAAAGTTTTGGTTCTTTATTTCTTTCTTGTTTGCTTTCGTAGGCTTGACTTCTCGTCATGTAGCCACAGACTTTGGTTTTAACTTCACAAAACATGAATTAGGTGTGTACGGATTTGTACTGTTTATTTGACTGATGAGTATGCGATCACATCTTTAAAATAATCAGTAATGTTTTTCTTAAAGACGTTTGTGCAGTATTCACTGTTTAATTCACCACGATTTTAGCTCTTGTACTATAGTTGGCACTTGTCAACTAAACGATTAGCCGACTGTAGTGCGCCAACCGCACACAGATTGCACTGTAACGTGTCCCCGCTCGGCTCACCGCAGTCACGGCGGATGGGCAGACCGCAATCACACCGGAGGATTTGGGATTCCCTCATCTCTTTCTTTCTGCGTCTCCTTAAAACCTCTTACCGTTGTTTACTTTTAAAATTTGTTTACTTTATTAATTCTTCCTTTGGTATACATATTAATACGAAAATACACTTCTTGGTTTAAAATTAATTTTTGGTGATGATGATTGAGTTTATGTTATTTAAGAAGTTATTGCGGACATTTGCCATCACTGAAAGAGAAAACATATTTTCACGACGTTTCGGGATCTGGAATATGACCCCGTCCTCAGGCGAGAAAAATGCCTAGAACAAGAACACAACAAAATTATACAAACAATTAGTGGCTCAATCCAGGCATCGCAGGACAAAATACAATGTGTACTGTTAAATGGGAGGGGGTCTCCAGTCACGGACCATTTCGCGTTTGTAACTATTTCCCCCATTAGATTGATTTTAATTTTCAAATTCCGTCCGCTCTTAACGGGTTATCCGAAATTATTTAGGACCAATGTTATAGAAAAATACCCCCGTTGCAGCAAACCAGCTTACTCAGCGAATTTCCAATGCATAATTTATGTCTTAATACCACATAGTTAACTAATTAAAAAATCGCAAACATTGAATATTTTGGAATTTTACTGTACAATTATTATTTGTGATAATAAGAGTTCTTCTCACTCATATCTCTAGGGTCTGATCTGTAAAGTTAGCCATAAATCAATGATTTCGGATAACGCTATCATAAATCAATGATTGAGGAGGGTCGGAATTTGAGTTACCTTTCGTCTTATGGCAGAAGCAGGTGGCTGGAGCCCCCTCTTAAACATATTCTTATTAGCGAACAAATTGTTAGATGAGACGTTCATGGTTATTAAGTTGAACAGTTATTTTATCCCTAACCTTGTGAAAATACCTTTACACGGAGGGACTTTAGATCAAACGCTCTTGAGCTAAATTGGTATTTAACAATTTCTACCGTGGAAAAGTGAAATTTCAGTCGCTCCAAGCCGGATCGAGGGGTGGGAATTAGTTGGTGCTGGGGGGGAGGGGAAGGCGTGAGAGATTACTACTGCCGCTGTTTTGTCAGCAGCGCAGGCCGTTATTAGAGCTCCTTGCATTGTCATTGTTATCGCTACTGTGGTCCGCTGTGGAAAACTATGCGATAGTTTCCAATGCGGTAGGTGGACAGTACGATCCAATAATATTAAAAACTAGTGGGAGTTATATACAAAAAAAATGATACTAAACTTGTAATATATTAGTACAGTAGTGTTAAATAAACAATTCTAATTTGTTGACTATTATCTTAATGAAGACGAAGAATAAACGTTTTTGTTGTGATAAGTAAATTCTTCTTTTGAGGTTTCACTCTTATTACTACTTCACTTGTAGTATTATTAGATAGCAAATAAATGTATCTATATGTTTAAAAATGATAATTTAATCTTCTTGAATAATAACAATAATCATGGAGTTTTACGGTTATTTACATCAATTCCATATCTCCGATCGCAAGTAAAAGCAGATGAATAGCAGAAGGATGTTGAAATCGAATTATATCTTCAGCCTCTTGTAAACATATAGGCCCGTAGCTGATATGTTTTACTTGATTGTGCAGAAGCGGGGTGAAAATGTTAGAACATTTATTTTCATAAAAAAATTGAAAATCATGTTTTCATTGAAAATCTCTGAAACGATTTTCAGAGATTAAAATAATTAAAATAATTTACAAAAGTATCTTATTCTTACATTCTCACTGAATTGGATAAATTTCCTGAAATATAAAGTGAAAGGTAAGTATTTGGATAACGTGTTACCGAGAATACTGAGATGTTGCATTGTTGTGTAAGCAAACGTTCCGAGGAAACACCCTGAAGGACTTGATACGTTCTGTTTACAACCTCCTTTTGTCCTTTATACTGTATGATGTACTGCGCAGCAAAGGTCACGTTAGTGGTGTCGTGGTACTGGCTGGGAAACAGTTATTTATTTCTAGGATATATAACACTGTAGTGAGCAACGAGGAAAATAGGGTTTGAAATTTATAACGTATTTCGTCGTAGATCATTTGGAAATGTAAAACACTATTTAGAGTTTTTGCCATAGTCAAGATTCAAAGTCATATTTTTTTCTCCGACCTTGTTTTCATATAATTACAAAAATAATTAATTTAAAGTTTAAGTATAAAATCCAAGCTGATAAGTCATTTTTAATAAATGTTTGGACCGTATTTGGTTTTAGGATTTTCAAACGATGGCAATATTAGTTTCTACTCCCCACACCGCACCCCTCACGCGTTAGTTTAGGGCGGTTTGTTCGAAGGTAATTTAACATGCTTTTTTATATAAACCTGTTTTGATTAACTTATGAATCGTGATGAATAAATAATAAAATTCTTATCATATATGGTGCCAAATAACATAAGCTTGACGGGCAGCTTGGAAGGGCGAGGTTTCTATAGTAGAATTTGTCTTTCTTCGCGCTTGGTAGCCCAACAAAATGCATACTATTAGCTTGGTACAAAATTACAATTATTCCTCTGGACTTGTCTGGCGTGTCTGGCGTGTCTGGGCCTAAGCGTGGTGGTGGTAGATTTCGGTTTGCCTTCCCCCTAAGCTTCACCTCGGTTGGTTCGATCTGTAACCGTTACAGTCCATCGCCTGATAGTTTTATAACCAACCTCATCAGAGGTGTGCACATATATTGGCAAGGCAGAGATTATTCGCAACGACTTCAATCTGTTCTCGAGGTAAAATTAAGTGCACGGATTTTACTTTAATCAATCCAATAATGAATCCAATTGAAGAAATTACAGAAAGTGTTCAGGTAAGTCGGCTCAGGCGATGTCGTAGGTTGTAAGCGCGCCTCAAGACAACAATCAATACTGGCGTCTAGCGTCTGGTCGACATTTGGCCTTATATTGCTCCTTCGCAGCTGAATTGGGAACAGGGACCTACTTACGTGGAAAATTACTTTAGCTACAATTTATCTTCTTTCAGAAAATTATTGAAATGATGTATAAATTATTGTATTTTGATTTTAATTTTTTATCTTCGTTTTAAAATTAAATATACTTATTTTCGATAGGAGTTTCTCGTTTCTAAAATTACGCGATAGGGGACGAAACGCGTCTTTGGAAAGGGCCAAGAGATATAGTGTTTAACGGATTGAACGGTCCTAATCCTACTTAATCGATGTTACGATCACGAACAGAACATATATAATGAATTTAATTTTTTAATCAAATTGCGGTTGTATGGTGTGGTGAAGGTTAAATAAAGTTTGTGTAACCTTCTGGCCGAGGTCTGTTGTCAGAGTTTTCAGGTCGCAATAGTGCCTCTGTCATGAATCGACTAAAGTAGCCGTGACTGGCGGCTTAACGTGCCTTCCGAAGTACGTTGTGATATTACGCATAGAGGACATTGGGGAGAAATATACATCTTTGTTTTTTGTGTGTGTAAAAGTAGACCGACCTAAGCGGTTAAAATGGTCATAAAAAATATTCGTATGCATTTTTTCATGCAGAATTGTTATATCGCAAAGGAGTATACTGACGGTAGCTGCGTTGCCTGTGGGGAACAGCCTGCTATTGAATGCCACTGAGCCGGCGCGGCGGCGAGCTGTACAAAGCTTTGTTGGAGTATGGATATTATAGAGGACGCCAGGAATAGCTGTTCATTACTAAAACATTATCCACAAGAAGTAGCCTCCTTCTTATTTCTCGGGCTTAACTAGTCTAAATATGTTATATCCTGTTCATAACCGATCCTTCCGTTTAAATCCCCTACAATTATTAGATTGTTATTCAAATTGTTAAACGCTATAACTTTAAAATTTGTAAAATCGTTGTCTCAGCCATAGACTTAAATAATATAAAGTAGAATTTGTTAAGTCTTTGTGAGTCTTCGTTCAGACAATAAGAACAGGTGGACTATTCATAGTAAATTTGTTCTACATATGTTTTGTGCTATAAATATTTACAATTGAGTTCACTTTATGTTTTTAAAGAATTATGTACCAAATTTTACCAAAATGGATTCATTTATTTAATTTTAAACATCATTTACATCAAGACCAAACAGAACTAATAATTGATCATTTACAGTAATCCTTTCTTCTATACATGTTTTTAAATAAACCAAACCTTAAAACATTTAAAAACTTTGATTATAAATTTCAATTTATACATAAAATTGAGCCTTTTCATTCCCTACAAAAATCAGCAGTTCTTACCACTAAATAACTTTTGAGTTTATACTGGAAACAACGCTTTGAAATAAATTCCATATTTTGGTTGACTTGCGCCTTTTATTTTCATAAACTTTCGAAGTTTAACTTGTTTTTAAGCGAGAAATTAACGTAAACAAAGGTGAAACTTAAAACCTGTTACATCCATGTCAGAATATACTTCTTAAAAATGTTCTTTCTACGAGGAAAGCTTGTTAAAAAAAATCATTTATACAAATTGATAATTTCTTTCAATATTGAAGTAGATATTTTAAAATTATAAAAATACGTATATAGGGCAACGTCCTGTTCATAGAGCTGGAATTTTATCAAATATTTATATACATTTACACTTTACATTTACTCACTTACTTGATCATTTACACTTTTTGGTTATTAATAAGAAAGTTTTCTCGTACGCACAGGTCACTGTAAGACCCATCTGATAAATTATGTTTCCATTGAACAATAGCATTGCAAAATTTCCTTTTTTGAAAATAAATGATTTTGATTAGATTTTATTTACACAAGCAGAATGCCTGCAGTCGAGGTAATTCAGGACTTCCCTTTATTGATTATAGATTAAGTGAAGAAGCCGGTGAAGAAAAAATTAAGTTGAACACTTTCGAAAAACGTCGCTACTTTCATTAACTCAATTAGTATTTAATTAATTTAAGAATTGTTGAATTGTTTACGAAAGAAACGAAGAACGAAAACGAAGAAGATTTATATTAAGAAATTTAAACCTGCTTTTCATTATTATTTTTTTTTTTATTTGAAAGCAATTCTTTAATTTCCATAAAAAGATCTCGTCAAACGCCGAACAACAAAAACTTCCCGTGAAGTTGTCTCCCTTTATTTTTCATTCGGAGGAGTTTTAAAGAACTCAATTTGTTCAAGTTCCTTAGTAAATATTGGAAGTTAAAGCAATCAGGCCGTTCTTGAAACTTAATTGACAATTTGCGCGAAAAATACTTTGCAGAGAAGCGACCCTGACGGGCTACAGTTACTTTGTCGCTTTGACGTTGAATGCAAACACTCATCGTTGCTCGCCGTGTAGTGCAGCCTAGCGTTAGAGTGATGAGATGGTTCAGTTTGACAAGGATCCACTTCCTCCCTCCTTCAACACTCCGCATGTTTTCTCACTGGCCAATATTGTCCTTGCGGAATAAGATGAACCAGGTGCATGAGAACAGCCGTACCGTCATTAAAAGTAGAGTTTTGCGAGGGGGCGCCAGTCGCGCAACAATTCACGTTTCTTCCTGATTCTCCAATAAGGCCAAAGCTAACTTTCAAACCCCTCCCTCCTCAACGGATAATCCGAAATAGTTGATTTTATGGTAATTTTAAAGGGCAAACAAATTCAGTAAGTAAATTTTAGATGTCACAAATAGTTCACCCTTACAAAGTTGTAAATATTTACCGATTATTATTTGTGATTTCAAAATGTTATAATACCAGTCCATAAATCAGCGATATTGGATAGTCCGTTGAGAAGGGACGGGCTTTGAAAGTTAGCATTGGCCTTATGGGGGAGCAGGTAGGAATACCAAATGGTTCGTGACTGGAGCCCACTCTTAATAGGGAAACTGAGGAAACACGATTTATAATTGAAGTCATAACGAAAAAAACAAAAAAAAACACTTGCAACAGCCAAGTTTTTCCTTCTGAACCTTCCTTGATAAAAATGACGTCCGTTCAGTAGAACTTTTGGCATAATTGTCAACAACAGCAGAGCAAATGTATGACAGTTTAATGTTACTAACAAATAATAAATGTCAATAAATAAAAAAGTTGTGTTAAGAAATATAAGAGGAACCATCCCACCTTCAAAGCTTTGTAGATCGAAACTTACTGTCCATATCAGCAGTTCAAAGACTCCTAAGATCCCATCTTCAAAGCTTTGTAGATCGAAACGGATTGTCCGTATCAGCAGTTTAAGACTCCTGAGATCCCACCCACCCTCAAAGCTTTGTAGATCGAAACGTATTGTACATATCAGCGGTTCAAAGACTCCTAAGATCCCACCTTCAAAGCTTTGTAGATCGAAACGGATTGTCCGTATCAGCGGTTCAAAGACTCCTAAGATCCCACCTTCAAAGCTTTGTAGATCGAAACGGATTGTCCGTATCAGCAGTTTGACTCCTAAGATCCCACCCACCCTCAAAGCTTTGTAGATCGAAACGTATTGTACATATCAGCGGTTCAAAGACTCCTAAGATCCCACCTTCAAAGCTTTGTAGATCGAAACGGATTGTCCGTATCAGCAGTTTGACTCCTAAGATCCCACCCACCCTCAAAGCTTTGTAGATCGAAACGTATTGTCCATATCAGCGGTTCAAAGACTCCTAAGATCCCACCTTCAAACGTATTGTCCATATCAGCGGTTCAAAGACTCCTAAGATCCCACCTTCAAAGTTTTGTAGATCGAACCTTATTGTCCATATCAGCAGTTCAAAGACTCCTATGTTGTAGCAAATTTCGTTTTCTATAATCTTTGAAATAATATATCCTGCTCTGCTGTGCATGTAAAAGCAGACATTTAACTAAACCAAAACAAAAAATTGAGTAATGTTTACGTTTTGTCCACTTTTTGTCACAGGATCTCTGTTTTAGCAAACTTGGTTTTTGCATTTTTCGTTTTAGTCCTAACCATATATCAAAAAGGTACAGGTAGTTGATCTTTTGTAAGGTAGCATGTAAAACTTTACTGGACTGTATTATGCAAAGAGAATAAAATTAATGTTTACAATTTTAAAAAATCTCTAGAAGACAACATTTTCAATGTGGGGCAAACATTTTATAATTGTGTCCAAGTGAAGTCCTAAAACCTTAACTGCATCCTCAGTAACAGGAACACTTTCCCATACAGTAAAACTAAAAAGGTCTATATTTTTATGGCCGATAAAAAGTCAAGCAGTTTGGTTTTATCGGTTTTGTGGCAGTTTGGCAGTATTGGTTTTATGGCATTTTTCGTATCGATTTTATGTCAGTATTGGTTTTATCGGCAGTACGGTTTTATTTTAACGATATAGTTTTATGATTAACATTTTACACCAACAATTTTCATTGATTCATTGAGAATTTGATTAAAGATAACACATTTGATTTTTGTGCATTTAAAATCAAAACGAGTTTTAAAATAATTCTGTATTGACTTCCTCATTGTATTTGTCAACAATAACTACTTAACGTCGCACCGCCTATCAGTAGTGTCATATCAATATCGACGTAAGGGGGGTCAACATGTCGGGGAGGTAACGGGCTTAGCATAATCGTCAATTTTCCCGAAGTATAATTCCCCACGTTTCCCACCAAAAGGCCGTTTACCCCGGCTCTCGCGAGGCTGGGCCAAACAATACCCTCTTTCTGCCATAACGATATATAACCTCCCCCACCTCTCCACCGTAAATCTAGACGTTATGTTGTAAAAGTCAAGCTCTTTCAGCTAACCCCTTCCACCTTTGATATTTTTTATACCGGCATTTCTCTCGAGTCTGGAAAACAAGGGGTTAAAACAATAACGTTGTTGTACCATAAATTGTATCAAGTGTTGTTAAATTCTTAATTTATAGCTTGAACTACCACTTGTTTTCGAAATCATAAATTTTGTGTGCAGGATTAATTGGTTCCTGAGATGTTCAGACTGCTGTAAAGTCATCAAATATATTTACTTTCTCCCTTAGAGGTCGATTTTAATTATCTCGAACTAAATTAATTGTCAAAAGTATTACCATGACCTTTTATTGGTTTGAACAGAATATCGTGAACATATGCGGTGAAAAGGAGCGTGTTTTTGCTCTTGACGTAAAGTACCCTTTTTATAAATGTTTTATAAGATTAAATTGAAACTCTTACAATAACGATAAAAAAAGTTATTTTTCCTCTTTGTTTTTTTCTCGTAATTAAAGATTAGAAAAAAGGTATCACAATTAAAATTATTTATGCTATGTCTACTTGAGGTTATCTTATGTGTACCTGTTATCAAGCTACTGAAGACACCGTTTGGCTATTCATTTTACCAGAGATCGTAATATTGTATAATTGCCCCCAAAGCTATAAACGGTCTATACCGTACACGTATGCGCAGCACATAGGCCACCATGCTTTTTGCAATTTTAACCGTACTATAATATTTGGTAACGCACACAATACTTTGTGCTGGTTTTACTCCCAGGTTGGATGGGTTCCTCCTGTGTGCCGTAGGTGCTACAGTATTTGTATTACCGGTGTACACACGATAATTTTCCGTAGGTGCTACAGTATTTGTATTACCGGTGTACACAAAATAATTTTCCGTAGGTGCTACAGTATTTGTATTACCGGTACACACACGGTAATTTTCCGTAGGTGCTAGAGTATTTGTATTACCGGCACACACACGATAATATAGCGCAGGTGCTACAGTATTTTTATTACCGGTACACACACGATAATTTTCCGTAGGTGCTACAGTATTTGTATTACCGGCACACACGATAATATAGCGTAGGTGCTACAGTATTTGTATTACCGGTACACACACGGTAATTTTCCGTAGGAGCTACAGTATTTGTATTACCGGCACACACACGATAATACAGCGTAGGTGCTACAGTACTTGTATTACCGGTACACACACGATAATATAGCGTAGGTGCTACAGTATTTGTATTACCGGTACACACACGGTAATTTTCCGTAGGTGCTACAGTATTTGTATTACCGGCACACACACGATAATATAGCGTAGGTGCTACAGTATTTGTATTACCGGTACACACACGGTAATTCTCCGTAGGTGCTACAGTATTTGTATTACCGGCACACACACGATAATATAGCGTAGGTGCTACAGTATTTGTATTACCGGTACACACACGATAATATAGCGTAGGTGCTACAGTATTTGTATTACCGGTACACACACGGTAATTTTCCGTAGGTGCTACAGTATTTGTATTACCGGCACACACACGATAATATAGCGTAGGTGCTACAGTATTTGTATTACCGGTACACACACGATAATATAGCGTAGGTGCTACAGTATTTGTATTACCGGTACACACACGATAATTTTCCGTAGGTGCTACAGTATTTGTATTACTGGCACACACACGATGATATAACGTAGGTGCTACAGTATTTGCATTACCGGCACACACACGATAATATAGCGTAGGTTCTACAGTATTTGTATTACTGGTACACACACGATGATATAACGCAGGTGCTACAGTATTTGTATTACCGGCTCCCACGCGGTACGCATACAGCTCTATTGATCCGGGAAATATCGCCTCGCTTACGCCGGAGTCGTCGACCGTGCTGCTCTTTGCCGTCTCAGTGTTGCTCTTTGAACAGTGTTAACTGTCGGTTTGATTCCTGACAAATTACTTTTTAATGCAGTGCTTATTACCGATAGATCTTCAAGAAGGATTTCGAAGTTTATGGAAAAACGATTCATTGCGATATGTTTTGGCGTACACGGCATAGCTGTTTAAAAACTGTATGTTGAGAAAGTTAAAACACTAAATTGTGCACATTTGTAAAAACAAAATTTTTTTAAGGCAATTTTTCTCGAATAATTGTTTATACCGCTTAGCGACTTTTATATTTAAATTTCTAGAAGCAATATTAATCTTAATGTTTTTATCACGTTTATTCGATGGTATTTTTAAAGACTTTGTATTACCGGCACACACACGATAATATAGCGTAGGTGCTACATCTCTTGTACTTTACCATGTTTTTGATACCATTATTCGATTATGAGAAAATTCCTGCCGGAGTACATATTATTTAAATAGCCAAAACATGTAATATCAATATCCCATAATCATTCTAATTCGACAACACGGTGTACACAGTTTTACTCTCGTGTAAAATGTTACTTAATTACTTGATTTAATTCATCAAGGTGATATTTGTGTAGGTCGGTTATTTAACAATGAATTATGTGTTTGAAAAATATATATTACTCTAAATACTCATTGCCAGTGAGAAAGGTCACGATAATTAATGCTACTTGGCGTTTAGTTTGGCTTTAATTAAAATCGCAATCCTTTAAATTGGAATGCAATTACTGTTTCTAATTGTAACGAACAATTAATTAGGGGTGTAATTCAACCCAAGACAATATTCTGGTTAATAATTTTAACGAGTTCGCACGCAGCATGCGACGTGAGGGGGCGAATTTCCGTACTAAAACTTTAAATCATCCAATATGGTATTAAAACGACCAATTATTCAAATTTATTTTGAAATAGGAAAACAATTTTTTTGGCGTTCTGATGCACTTCGTGCTTATTTATTTGCAAAGCTCTGAAAAAATGTTATGAATTAAAATGTTATGAATTAATGTTAAGACTTTGCCAAGTTATGAAAAACAGTTATTTCCTATGTAAAATCCCCACATAAGACTGTTTAGTCTGTTTAAATTTTGTTCATTAACTACGTAAATATTTGTGCTAGAAGAATGAGTGATGAGACTTTTACGTCCTATCGTTTTATATGCATTATTTTTTATGTTTGGGGCATTATCGACCCTTTTATATAGGCACTAACTAAACATTATAATTACAAAAACTGAAAAAGGGGATAGGATTTTCGATTGCATTGCATAATGACCTTATAAAACTGTATTAGTAAATGTAAACCTTAGAGTAAGTAGGACAAAAATGCGACCTCTAGAGTGGAAACAATAAATATTTGTATATGCGATCCCCCTCTCCTAATGAGAATTCATTAAAAAATAACTGATTATGCAGATTGGTGAACGTCACAAAATTGTTTTTTACAATAAATGTTTATTTCAATACTAGTTTGACCAAATTAAATCTTTATGTCCAAAATATTTACGAAACCAATGGGTTATTTTGTTCCTATTAATAAATTGTTTCGAAACTAAAACAGACTTCAATGAAATTACGATTATATATTGTAGAAACATGCTACCTTGGGCCTGAAGCGTCTAACTACACATACTATAAATTAGCCCGGAAGTAAGGAGGACATTGAGTAGCAAAAAGAGTTTAACCTCATATTTTTAAATGTTAATACTAAATAGTTATTGATGTATTATTGGTGTATTCTATATTGTAGGTCTTCGAGAAAGACAATTTACACTCGAAATCCATACACGATTTTTCACAACTGCAATCTTGATCACAACACAATATTTATAAAATAACTTTCTTAAATTTTTATTGAATTTACGAGATTGAGATTATAAACACCGAGTCAGTTAGCTTGGTCCAAAGTAACAAACAAGCTGATTGTTACCGTCAGCGAGCGGAGAAGTAGGTTGCAGCGAGCGAAAACGCTGATTTACGTTGTATTTAAGTGTGGAGAAGCACTTTAGGCGCGGTTGTAGGGAAAATATTTTCCATATTTTACTCTGTTGTTTGAACTCCAAAAACATCACAACGATGATCGTGGTTCGCGGTTGGGCAAGAGTGAGATGCGTGCGGTTGCGGTCCAGTTGCGATGTCGTCAGCTGATGCGCTCCATCTCCTGCCGCCGCGCGGATCAGCTGGTCATTACGATCAGCTGATTGCCACCAGTCAGATGCGGTTTGGTTCGCTAACTCGGCTATAACATCGTGCGATATCGGGGATTGGCTCGACCGGTTGGAATCAGGTCGAACGTGCCGGCACGTTTAGTTTCGAATTGATCCAGTTGGGTTCCCGTTCCCCGATGGGAGTGAATAGTAAATTGGTTTTGGACATTAAGCGTGATGAATCCACGGAATTCGTTTTTAACCAATTTTAAAAAGTGGGATAGAAAGTCAGTAAATATTGATACAAAAAAAGAAAGCTTTCATTAAACTTAGAAAATAATACTTTACCTCCCAGAACCAAGAATATTTTTTTATTTGTGCTATCTCATTTGAAGAACCATAGGACATTAATATGTTAAAACTCTCTATACTTTATAAATTACTGAAATTTAACATCAAGGTGCACAGTTAGTGTTTAACGTAGAAATACGCCTTTTTATATTGAGCACTTTCATCTGTTGCTTTTAACATTATTTGCTTGTAACCCGAAGACCTTGAATTGGTTAGGTGTGCACACATAGTCGTGCACAGATAGTGCGAACTCGGATGAAGCGCGCGGGGGATCACAATGAGTTTTGATATTTGCATCCCCAACTATCCAGTAGAGCAGTCACGATAGTTTCTTAAAGTGTCCAATGCCTACCGTGAGTTTGTTGTACTGGACCCCCTCCTCGCAAAAGGGGGAGTGTGGTGGGGGGAAAACTTGGGACCCCCGCTTCACCCTAGTTGTCTCCATCTGTACGGCAACGCGGGGTGGCTGGCTACACGCCCCCCTCCACTTACCCTCCGTGTCAGTTATCCTGTTACGTAGTTTCCGCCATTAGTTCAAACTTTTGAGTAATTTACACGCTGCGTTATTGGGCTCGAGGTTGGTGCTCATTTGTCGCACGATTAATTGTGTCATATTTTAACCAAGATATGCCGCCCGCTCGGAGTTAAACGGCCGTTTATTTATTATGGTTCTGGGGTAAAATACGGATAATTATTTGTTCTCCTATTGATAATAATACTAATTACTTTATTCTTTCCAACAACCAGAGATTATCGATACGCATTTTGTTCTTCATTAAAATTAATCAGGAATCAAAGACTTCGGATAATTCATTGCGAAGGGATGGGATTTGAAAGTTACCATTAGGAGAATCAGAGGTAGAAACTGACGGCTGGAGCCTACTCATAAGAATAGCATTATCGTGGATCGTATCAGAGGTAGAAGCTGACGACTGGAGCCTCCTCATAAGAATAGCATTGTCGTGGATTATATCAGAGGCAGAAGCTGTCGACTGGAGCCTCCTCATAAGAATAGCATTGTCGTGAATTGTATCAGAGGTAGAAGCTGACGACTGGAGCCTCCTCATAAGAATAGCATTGTCGTGGATTGTATCAGAGGTAGAAGCTGACGACTGGAGCCTCCTCATAAGAATAGCATTGTCGTGGATTGTATCAGAGGCAGAAGCTGTCGACTGGAGCCTCCTCATAAGAATAGCACTGTCGTGAATTGTATCAGAGGTAGAAGCTGACGACTGGAGCCTCCTCATAAGAATAGCATTGTCGTGGATTGTATCAGAGGTAGAGGCTGACGACTGGAGCCTCCTCATAAGAATAGCATTGTCGTGGATTGTATCAGAGGCAGAAGCTGACGACTGGAGCCTCCTCATAAGAATAGCATTGTCGTGGATTGTATCAGAGGTAGAAGCTGACGACTGGAGCCTCCTCATAAGAATAGCATTGTCGTGGATTGTATCAGAGGCAGAAGCTGTCGACTGGAGCCTCCTCATAAGAATAGCATTGTCGTGGATTGTATCAGAGGTAGAAGCTGACGACTGGAGCCTCCTCATAAGAATAGCATTGTCGTGGATTGTATCAGAGGCAGAAGCTGACGACTGGAGCCTCCTCATAAGAATAGCATTGTCGTGGATTGTATCAGAGGTAGAAGCTGACGACTGGAGCCTCTTCAAAAGAATAGCATTGTCGTGGATTGTATCAGAGGCAGAAGCTGACGACTGGAGCCTCCTCATAAGAATAGCATTGTCGTGGATTGTATCAGAGGCAGAAGTTGACGACTGGAGCCTCCTCATAAGAATAGCATTGTTGTGGATTTTATCAGAGGTAGAAGCTGACGACTGGAGCCTCCTCATAAGAATAGCATTGTCGTGGATTGTATCAGAGATAGAAGCTGACGACTGGAGCCTCCTCATAAGAATAGCATTGTCGTGGATTGTATCAGAGGCAGAAGCTGACGAGTAGAGCCTCCTCATAAGAATAGCATTGTCGTGGATTGTATCAGAGGAAGAAGCTGTCGACTGGAGCCTCCTCATAAGAATAGCATTGTCGTGGATTGTATCAGAGGTAGAAGCTGACGACTGGAGCCTCCTCATAAGAATAGCATTGTCTTGGATTGTATCAGAGGTATAAGCTGACGACTGGAGCCTCCTCATAAGAATAGCATTGTCGTGGATTGTATCAGAGGTAGAAGCTGACGACTGGAGCCTCCTCATAAGAAAGCATTGTCGTGGATTGTATCCGAGGCAGAAGCTGACGACTGGAGCCTCCTCATAAGAATAGCATTGTCGTGGATTTTATCAGAGGTAGAAGCTGACGACTGGAGCCTCCTCATAAGAATAGCATTGTCGTGGATTGTATCAGAGGCAGAAGCTGTCGACTGGAGCCTCCTCATAAGAATAGCATTGTCGTGGATTGTATCAGAGGTAGAAGCTGACAACTGGAGCCTCCTCATAAGAATAACATTGTCGTGGATTGTATCAGAGGTAGAAGCTGACGACTGGAGCCTCCTCAAAAGAATAGCATTGTCGTGGATTGTATCAGAGGTAGAAGCTGATGAATGGAGTCTCCTCATAAGAATAGCATTGTCGTGGATTGTATCAGAGGTAGAAGCTGTGTACTTGAGCCTCCTCATAAGAATAGCATTGTCGTGGATTGTATCAGAGGTAGAAGCTGACGACTGGAGCCTCCTCATAAGAATAGCATTGTCGTGGATTGGATCAGAGGAAGAAGCTGACGAATGGAGTCTCCTCATAAGAATAGCATTGTCGTGGATTTTATCAGAGGTAGAAGCTGATGAATGGAGTCTCCTCATAAGAATAGCATTGTCGTGGATTGTATCAGAGGTAGAAGCTGTTGACTTGAGCCTCCTCATAAGAATAGCATTGTCGTGGATTGTATCAGAGGTAGAAGCTGACGACTGGAGCCTCCTCATAAAAATAGCATTGTCGTGGATTGTATCAGAGGTAGAAGCTGACGACTGGAGCCTCCTCATAAGAATAGCATTGTCGTGGATTGTATCAGAGGAAGAAGCTGACGACTGGAGCCTCCTCATAAGAATAGCATTGTCGTGGATTGTATCAGAGGTAGAAGCTGACGACTGGAGCCTCCTCATAAGAATAGCATTGTCGTGGATTGTATCAGAGGAAGAAGCTGACGACTGGAGCCTCCTCATAAGAATAGCATTGTCGTGGATTGTATCAGAGGTAGAAGCTGATGAATGGAGTCTCCTCATAAGAATAGCATTGTCGTGGATTGTATCAGAGGTAGAAGCTGTTGACTTGAGCCTCCTCATAAGAATAGCATTGTCGTGGATTGTATCAGAGGTAGAAGCTGACGACTGGAGCCTCCTCATAAGAATAGCATTGTCGTGGATTGTATCAGAGGTAGAAGCTGATGAATGGAGTCTCCTCATAAGAATAGCATTGTCGTGGATTGTATCAGAGGTAGAAGCTGTTGACTTGAGCCTCCTCATAAGAATAGCATTGTCGTGGATTGTATCAGAGGTAGAAGCTGACGACTGGAGCCTCCTCATAAGAATAGCATTGTCGTGGATTGTATCAGAGGTAGAGGCTGACGACTGGAGCCTCCTCATAAGAATAGCATTGTCGTGGATTGTATCAGAGGTAGAAGCTGACGACTGGAGCCTCCTCATAAGAATAGCATTGTCGTGGATTGTATCAGAGGCAGAAGCTGTCGACTGGAGCCTCCTCATAAGAATAGCATTGTCGTGGATTGTATCAGAGGTAGAAGCTGACGACTGGAGCCTCCTCATAAGAATAGCATTGTCGTGGATTGTATCAGAGGCAGAAGCTGACGACTGGAGCCTCCTCATAAGAATAGCATTGTCGTGGATTGTATCAGAGGTAGAAGCTGACGACTGGAGCCTCCTAATAAGAATAGCATTGTCGTGGATTGTATCAGAGGTAGAAGCTGACGACTGGAGCCTCCTCATAAGAAAGCATTGTCGTGGATTGTATCCGAGGCAGAAGCTGACGACGGGAGCTTCCTCATAAGAATAGCATTGTCGTGGATTGTATCAGAGGTAGAAGCTGACGACTGGAGCCTCCTCATAAGAATAGCATTGTCGTGGATTGTATCAGAGGCAGAAGCTGTCGACTGGAGCCTCCTCATAAGAATAGCATTGTCGTGGATTGTATCAGAGGTAGAAGCTGACAACTGGAGCCTCCTCATAAGAATAACATTGTCGTGGATTGTATCAGAGGTAGAAGCTGACGACTGGAGCCTCCTCATAAGAATAGCATTGTCGTGGATTGTATCAGAGGTAGAAGCTGATGAATGGAGTCTCCTCATAAGAATAGCATTGTCGTGGATTGTATCAGAGGTAGAAGCTGTTGACTTGAGCCTCCTCATAAGAATAGCATTGTCGTGGATTGTATCAGAGGTAGAAGCTGACGACTGGAGCCTCCTCATAAGAATAACATTGTCGTGGATTGTATCAGAGGAAGAAGCTGACGAATGGAGTCTCCTCATAAGAATAGCATTGTCGTGGATTGTATCAGAGGTAGAAGCTGATGAATGGAGTCTCCTCATAAGAATAGCATTGTCGTGGATTGTATCAGAGGTAGAAGCTGTTGACTTGAGCCTTCTCATAAGAATAGCATTGTCGTGGATTGTATCAGAGGTAGAAGCTGACGACTGGAGCCTCCTCATAAAAATAGCATTGTCGTGGATTGTATCAGAGGTAGAAGCTGACGACTGGAGCCTCCTCATAAGAATAGCATTGTCGTGGATTGTATCAGAGGAAGAAGCTGACGACTGGAGCCTCCTCATAAGAATAGCATTGTCGTGGATTGTATCAGAGGTAGAAGCTGACGACTGGAGCCTCCTCATAAGAATAACATTGTCGTGGATTGTATCAGAGGAAGAAGCTGACGACTGGAGCCTCCTCATAAGAATAGCATTGTCGTGGATTGTATCAGAGGTAGAAGCTGATGAATGGAGTCTCCTCATAAGAATAGCATTGTCGTGGATTGTATCAGAGGTAGAAGCTGTTGACTTGAGCCTCCTCATAAGAATAGCATTGTCGTGGATTGTATCAGAGGTAGAAGCTGACGACTGGAGCCTCCTCATAAGAATAGCATTGTCGTGGATTGTATCAGAGGTAGAAGCTGATGAATGGAGTCTCCTCATAAGAATAGCATTGTCGTGGATTGTATCAGAGGTAGAAGCTGTTGACTTGAGCCTCCTCATAAGAATAGCATTGTCGTGGATTGTATCAGAGGTAGAAGCTGACGACTGGAGCCTCCTCATAAGAATAGCATTGTCGTGGATTGTATCAGAGGTAGAAGCTGACAACTGGAGCCTCCTCATAAGAATAACATTGTCGTGGATTGTATCAGAGGTAGAAGCTGACGACTGGAGCCTCCTCATAAGAATAGCATTGTCGTGGATTGTATCAGAGGTAGAAGCTGATGAATGGAGTCTCCTCATAAGAATAGCATTGTCGTGGATTGTATCAGAGGTAGAAGCTGTTGACTTGAGCCTCCTCATAAGAATAGCATTGTCGTGGATTGTATCAGAGGTAGAAGCTGACGACTGGAGCCTCCTCATAAGAATAGCATTGTCGTGGATTGTATCAGAGGAAGAAGCTGACGAATGGAGTCTCCTCATAAGAATAGCATTGTCGTGGATTGTATCAGAGGTAGAAGCTGATGAATGGAGTCTCCTCATAAGAATAGCATTGTCGTGGATTGTATCAGAGGTAGAAGCTGTTGACTTGAGCCTTCTCATAAGAATAGCATTGTCGTGGATTGTATCAGAGGTAGAAGCTGACGACTGGAGCCTCCTCATAAAAATAGCATTGTCGTGGATTGTATCAGAGGTAGAAGCTGACGACTGGAGCCTCCTCATAAGAATAGCATTGTCGTGGATTGTATCAGAGGAAGAAGCTGACGACTGGAGCCTCCTCATAAGAATAGCATTGTCGTGGATTGTATCAGAGGTAGAAGCTGACGACTGGAGCCTCCTCATAAGAATAGCATTGTCGTGGATTGTATCAGAGGAAGAAGCTGACGACTGGAGCCTCCTCATAAGAATAGCATTGTCGTGGATTGTATCAGAGGTAGAAGCTGATGAATGGAGTCTCCTCATAAGAATAGCATTGTCGTGGATTGTATCAGAGGTAGAAGCTGTTGACTTGAGCCTCCTCATAAGAATAGCATTGTCGTGGATTGTATCAGAGGTAGAAGCTGACGACTGGAGCCTCCTCATAAGAATAGCATTGTCGTGGATTGTATCAGAGGTAGAAGCTGATGAATGGAGTCTCGTCATAAGAATAGCATTGTCGTGGATTGTATCAGAGGTAGAAGCTGTTGACTTGAGCCTCCTCATAAGAATAGCATTGTCGTGGATTGTATCAGAGGTAGAAGCTGACGACTGGAGCCTCCTCATAAGAATAGCATTGTCGTGGATTGTATCAGAGGTAGAGGCTGACGACTGGAGCCTCCTCATAAGAATATCATTGTCGTGGATTGTATCAGAGGCAGAAGCTGACGACTGGAGCCTCCTCATAAGAATAGCATTGTCGTGGATTGTATCAGAGGTAGAAGCTGACGACTGGAGCCTCCTCATAAGAATAGCATTGTCGTGGATTGTATCAGAGGCAGAAGCTGTCGACTGGAGCCTCCTCATAAGAATAGCATTGTCGTGGATTGTATCAGAGGTAGAAGCTGACGACTGGAGCCTCCTCATAAGAATAGCATTGTCGTGGATTCTATCAGAGGCAGAAGCTGACGACTGGAGCCTCCTCATAAGAATAGCATTGTCGTGGATTGTATCAGAGGTAGAAGCTGACGACTGGAGCCTCTTCATAAGAATAGCATTGTCGTGGATTGTATCAGAGGCAGAAGCTGACGACTGGAGCCTCCTCATAAGAATAGCATTGTCGTGGATTGTATCAGAGGCAGAAGTTGACGACTGGAGCCTCCTCATAAGAATAGCATTGTCGTGGATTTTATCAGAGGTAGAAGCTGACGACTGGAGCCTCCTCATAAGAATAGCATTGTCGTGGATTGTATCAGAGATAGAAGCTGACGACTGGAGCCTCCTCATAAGAATAGCATTGTCGTGGATTGTATCAGAGGCAGAAGCTGACGAGTAGAGCCTCCTCATAAGAATAGCATTGTCGTGGATTGTATCAGAGGAAGAAGCTGTCGACTGGAGCCTCCTCATAAGAATAGCATTGTCGTGGATTGTATCAGAGGTAGAAGCTGACGACTGGAGCCTCCTCATAAGAATAGCATTGTCGTGGATTGTATCAGAGGTAGAAGCTGACGACTGGAGCCTCCTCATAAGAATAGCATTGTCGTGGATTGTATCATAGGTAGATGCTGACGACTGGAGCCTCCTCATAAGAAAGCATTGTCGTGGATTGTATCAGAGGCAGAAGCTGACGACTGGAGCCTCCTCATAAGAATAGCATTGTCGTGGATTTTATCAGAGGTAGAAGCTGACGACTGGAGCCTCCTCATAAGAATAGCATTGTCGTGGATTGTATCAGAGGCAGAAGCTGTCGACTGGAGCCTCCTCATAAGAATAGCATTGTCGTGGATTGTATCAGAGGTAGAAGCTGACAACTGGAGCCTCCTCATAAGAATAACATTGTCGTGGATTGTATCAAAGGTAGAAGCTGACGACTGGAGCCTCCTCATAAGAATAGCATTGTCGTGGATTGTATCAGAGGTAGAAGCTGATGAATGGAGTCTCCTCATAAGAATAGCATTGTCGTGGATTGTATCAGAGGTAGAAGCTGTTGACTTGAGCCTCCTCATAAGAATAGCATTGTCGTTGATTGTATCAGAGGTAGAAGCTGACGACTGGAGCCTCCTCATAAGAATAGCATTGTCGTGGATTGTATCAGAGGAAGAAGCTGACGAATGGAGTCTCCTCATAAGAATAGCATTGTCGTGGATTGTATCAGAGGTAGAAGCTGATGAATGGAGTCTCCTCATAAGAATAGCATTGTCGTGGATTGTATCAGAGGTAGAAGCTGTTGACTTGAGCCTCCTCATAAGAATAGCATTGTCGTGGATTGTATCAGAGGTAGAAGCTGACGACTGGAGCCTCCTCATAAGAATAGCATTGTCGTGGATTGTATCAAAGGTAGAAGCTGACGACTGGAGTCTCCTCATAAGAATAGCATTGTCGTGGATTGTATCAGAGGTAGAAGCTGATGAATGGAGTCTCCTCATAAGAATAGCATTGTCGTGGATTGTATCAGAGGTAGAAGCTGTTGACTTGAGCCTCCTCATAAGAATAGCATTGTCGTGGATTGTATCAGAGGTAGAAGCTGACGACTGGAGCCTCCTCATAAGAATAGCATTGTCGTGGATTGTATCAAAGGTAGAAGCTGACGACTGGAGCCTCCTCATAAGAATAGCATTGTCGTGGATTGTATCAGAGGAAGAAGCTGACGACTGGAGCCTCCTCATAAGAATAGCATTGTCGTGGATTGTATCAGAGGTAGAAGCTGACGACTGGAGCCTCCTCATAAGAATAGCATTGTCGTGGATTGTATCAGAGGAAGAAGCTGACGACTGGAGCCTCCTCATAAGAATAGCATTGTCGTGGATTGTATCAGAGGTAGAAGCTGATGAATGGAGTCTCCTCATAAGAATAGCATTGTCGTGGATTGTATCAGAGGTAGAAGCTGTTGACTTGAGCCTCCTCATAAGAATAGCATTGTCGTGGATTGTGTCAGAGGTAGAAGCTGACGACTGGAGCCTCCTCATAAGAATAGCATTGTCGTGGATTGTATCAGAGGTAGAAGCTGATGAATGGAGTCTCCTCATAAGAATAGCATTGTCGTGGATTGTATCAGAGGTAGAAGCTGTTGACTTGAGCCTCCTCATAAGAATAGCATTGTCGTGGATTGTATCAGAGGTAGAAGCTGACGACTGGAGCCTCCTCATAAGAATAGCATTGTCGTGGATTGTATCAGAGGAAGGAAGCTGACGAGTGGAGCCTCCTCATAAGAATAGCATTGTCGTGGATTGTATCAGAGGAAGAAGCTTTTGACTGTAGCCTCCTCATAAGAATAGCATTGTCGTGGATTGTATCAGAGGAAGAAGCTGACGAGTGGAGCCTCCTCTTAAGAATAGCATTGTCGTGGATACTTTACCACGATGAAAATTTATGACCATTAAACATCTACGACTGTAATTGTATGTAAGATTATCTCCAAATTTTACATTTATGAATGTGTACTTTATTAAATATTTAGATTGGGTTGATATTAGGTTGGCGGTACATTTTACGTACTTCTCGAAGAATGTACAAAATAATGCCGGAGAATTACTGTTTCGGCATTACTCGCCTTCAGTTATAGTGGTGAAGGTACCAGACTCGACCTATCTCTTATTTGTTAATCTATTTAAGTGCCAGATTTTGTTACACATATAAAAGTTATTTGGAAAATCGGTTCAAATCTGAAATACTAGTGGACACACCATGAATTGATCCCGCGACCCTTGAACCTTAGTTCAAGACTGATAACTACACTACCAAATCATACATACTATATTTAATTTATGATAAAATTCAGCACGATCAAACGTTTTTATTTTTCCCAAAAAACGTAGGAAATGCCAGGAATTTTAACTGTGGGACCGAATCGTCACTATATTTAATTAGTAATTGTATTACGTATTTAAACTTCCAGCCGTACTCTATGTTGGGGTGGAGGGGTTGCGACTGTATACACAGGACCACTTTGAAAGGAGCTTATGTATTAAATCCACTAATGCCGCAACATGTACCCACTTAATATTATG
This sequence comes from Allygus modestus, assembly GCA_963675035.1. Classification (NCBI taxonomy): domain Eukaryota; kingdom Metazoa; phylum Arthropoda; class Insecta; order Hemiptera; family Cicadellidae; genus Allygus; species Allygus modestus. Next base: position 82,566,016 of record OY776112.1, on the reverse strand, counting down.
TATCTACTATGCATCCAATCCATTTGATATCCCATACACTCTAACCCACTAGTACTGCATAATGGGAAAGTCCAAGTAATTAATTTATTTTTAACCCACCACCTCTTTACTTTATATTAGTGTAGTTTTAAAGAGTCCACGCACATTTGTATGCTCCTCCTCGGATGTTTCCAATATATAGTTTGAAGTTAAATATTTGTCCACTTTTTCATAATATTGCAGATAATCTTTTTGTAAACTTTATTATCAGCGGTTATCAAACTAAGGAAAATCGGTTATTGTTTCAGAAAAAATCTAGTCTTCAGGGACGACTAACTCATTACTGCTTAAAAAAAAAACACCTCCAGGAATGTTATTTTATTAATACATACTAGCTGGCGACCCGTTCTCCGCACCGAGTCCTTACAGTTAGAAAGCCTACTGCTAAACAGTTTACATTTTACATACGGTTTCCATTATAAATTAAATCAGTTCCCATAAGAATAAAATATGGGGGAGAACCTTAAAAGCGTACAATGATTTGAAAAAAACCGTAATGTTTTTCTCAGCTACAAGGAAACATGATAAAAAGATATGATAAATTTCAGTAAACCCTCCTAAGGGTGCAACAGACGTATAGAAATTATTTTACACCGCGGAAACGACAAAATAACTTCCAAAATACAGGACTGTGAGAAATGAACAGCCAAAACTCTGTTTGTATTTAGATAGAGATGTAAGACATATTATTATCATTTGTCAGGTAATAATTGATTTGGGCCTCGCGCGTGTTCACCATCGAATTGCGTTACATTATAGCCACTTCCGGGTGTAGCGATTGTAATCACATTTCCTGAGGAGGTTGAAGGGTGCTAGGAACCCTCCGCACGTTGGATAAGTTTTTGTAATTTTGGAATACAAATGATGTTATTGCTAGGGGTAAACAACAGGAGACTTAACATTTCTATAAAAGACAAGCTTTGTTGCAAATAGAAAAGTGGTCAAAAACACAACTCGATATACTTATTTTATCTTTTCACTGATACACTTGAACAATTTGGTTATGAATTTGTTCTGAGGACCATGGACATTTATATTATCACGGGTATTTACGATTTGTTCATGGGTAACTTAGAAATAGAAATTCGACTCACTGAAATAGTGAGGTATTTTTTGCTCTTTAAAGTGACCATAAATTAACGATATCAGATAATCCACTGAGGAGGAATAGGCTTTAAAAGTCAACATTGGTATTTTGGGAGAAACAGGTAAAAGCAGAGCACTGAAGCCACTTTCAGCCAGGAACTGGAAAATCAGGAGAGAACTCTAGAAAGTTCATCGAATGGTTTTTCCAAGGCCCACGGCGCATGATGCATGACTGACACTCGCCGGTGCATCGCGATACTGCGCCGGGTGTGAAGGTGTGAACGAGAGACACGTATCGCACGGCGGCGCGTCCAATCCCACAATAGGCGCGTTGGAAACGGTCTCCCATCCTGCGATTCCCGCGCGGTCGACGACTCTGATGTTTGATTGCCCGGCCCATGGGGTCATAGTATTCTTGGAATTGGATTGTCTCCGTACCTTATGAGGAGGTGATTTTGTCGTTTTGTATAGTTCACCATTTCCATCCAAGGGCTGCGTTGAGTGGGAAAAGGTACGTAAACCTTTTAATTCCTAAACAACAGTTCAAGAGGCATTTCCAAAATGAATAAAATGGTTACACTATAGCTTATGAGGGGGCGGCATCCACAAAATACCGTGTTTCAACCTTTTAGCGAATTTTCTCTATAGGGAAGGAAGAAGCTATTACCGTAGGTCTCATGTTAAGACTTAAGCCCGAGACCATGATAACTTTTCATTTTGAGGTCCCCAGATGCCAAAAACACCATTCGTTCAAATATATATATATATATATATATATATATATATATATATGTGTGTGTGTGTGTGTGTCTGTAAGCACGATAACTCTCGTAAAAAAGGTCCGATCTTAATGAAATTTGGTAAAAATGTGTAAAGTACCATTTATTTGAACGAGTTCGAAAACCAGACGAATCGCACTATCCGAAAGGTTTTTTTTTGGGGATTGTGTACCCCGAAAATGTTTTTTTTGGCGTTTCCACATGTAATTTTTAATTAAATTAAATTTTAATTTTCACCATTGAATTCAGAATAAAAAAACAAACAATTTGGTATTTTGATCATTGCTCTAAGTCAATTGGTTACAGAGATATTTAAAGTGCTAAACACTGTACGTTGTCTAATGTTATTTTTATGGAGAAAAAGAAAAATTGTATATCTCGCTTATTTATGAACATAAACTGACAAAATTTGGTATATGGCCTCATCTGGTTGTGGTTTATTGTTGTTTGCACAACAAAATTATTTTTCGCCTATAGTTCGCGTAGCAGCAAACCTAGGTACTCGGTCCCCATGTTATTCTTATGGAAAATAATTAAAACGTAATATATCGCTTATTTATGAATGTATATGGATGAAACTTGTTATGTGACTTCACTTAGTTGAGTTCTATTGAAATTTGCATAAAACCCATTATTTTGTGTTCATTGTTGCAGCAAACCGGCGTACTCATCCCCAATGTTATTCTTATGGAGAATAATTAATATTTTAAATATCGCTTTTTTGTGAATATATTTCTTATGAATCCTGTTAAGTGCCTTAATGTGTTATGTTATATATTCATTAGAAATTCGCTGAGTATGCAGGTTTGCTGTGACGGGAGTATATACATATATTAACGTTATGCTTAATATAAACCTACCTTAAAGATATCAGCAAGCTTTAGTTGGTGAATTATTTGAACAAAAGTCGGAGGACCTTATTGAGCAGCCCTTTTGAATGGAAAACCATTTTCGGTGGACTTGTGAGTCGAAATCACGGTCGCTCAGATATACAGGGTGGTTTATAAAAAACGTTACATCTTCAAACAAACGTAAAAACACTTGAAGTTATAAAATTATAACAAAAATATAGAACATTTTCACAAGATTTGTGACATATTAAGGAGTTTACCTAATTTCCATATGTTTCCTATTATTTGCACGAAAATATTCAAGTCTACATTCCAGTTCGGCTCAAACACGACGTAAAATATGACCTCGAGTTCAGAAAACGATCCCCCCATTCTTTCTCTCAGTTCTTTGGTATTTACCTTATTGGCATACACCTGATCTTTGATAAATCCCCAAACAAAAAAATCACACGGGGTAATTTATGGTGAGACCTAGGAGGCCAACATATTGGCCCATCATTGCCAATCCGACGGTTTGGAAATGTTTCATCCAAACAATCTCAAGCAAACACACACCAGTGTGGGGGAGCACCGTCCTGTTGAAACATTACATTTGGCTACAATTCTTCTAGTTGGGGAAGAGCATAATTATATCTCGTTCAAAGTCTCCGCTGAACAGCAACATCAGACTGTTTCAGTAAACCACTTGACACACTGTGCTTTAACACGAGCGTCCATTGCGATTCGATGAGACTTTTCAATTATTTGTTTTTGTTTAACAGGCAACTATATAAACGAATCAGCTGATTAAACTACTGCTGATTAAAACTTTTTGAGCCATTCTTTAATGTGGTGGCATTAGGAAACGTGTATGCCCCATGGAACATGAATGGATGAACGTTAACGTTATTTTATAAACACCCTGTACATCTATATTAAAAAAACGTAACAAACACATATTCAGCTACTTAACTATAACACTACATGACTTTTTAAAATACAACAGCGTTTTCATATAATTTAAGAGAAACTAACCTATAACATCTTCAAATCTCTGTCTGTGATCTAATAGTCGTGTTTTTATGTTTATTTGACATGAAGTAGACAGTTTTCGGTAAATATCAATTCGTACTAGCGAAACATGGTATTCCTTGTTTGCTGCTCGTTCCGATCTCTTTTGAAACGTAAAAATACCAATTCAAAATATATCAAGGCATCAAGCTAGTTTTTAATTTATTCCAGTAAACACATTTGCTGTATGCACACAGCGGCGCGATAGTGAAGGCCGACCAATGGAAGCAGTGCGAGTGTACCCAACGGGCCGTAAACAGGTCCATGTGTTCCTCCGGAAACGAGCGACGCCGCGCCCCGCCGGATGTTGGATTTATACACCGTTCATAAAAAGGGAATAAAATCGCGGCACAGGCACGAGCCGGTTGAACGTGGTCTCCCGTAAAAGTCTAGGACCTCCTGAGACTTGAGGATTTTCTCACGTCTCCGTCATAGAGCGAGCTGGTGCTTCGCCGTAAAGTCGACACTGAGATGGTCTAGCGGCGCCGTGTCTCCATGAGGACGACCTCGTCGCGAAGGAATAAACGGAAGCCTCGTTAAAAATAATACGTTGGGTCTCCTCCTACTTGGGACAATTCTGGTAGAGGAGAGTGTTTACTAATATTTCTTGATTAAATAACTTGTTACTATGTTTGATTAAACAAATTATACCATTCTTATAACTCCATTATAATTTAATTCAGATAATTGCATTTTTGCTGTCTGTTTGATACAATATTTTATTATTTTAAACGTTACGTCATAGTGATAGTCAGTTTCATTTGAAGACTACAAAGAGTGTGTACTTCAATAGCAAAATCCATCTTAAAAATCCTTTAAATATAATTCTCTAAATCATAGGATTTTGGACCTTTACACCATCGATGTAAGATAGTATTATAATTTTAAAAATGTGTATCAGAAAACTGGCACATAATTAATTTATCTTAACCCCCTTATCTTAGAAAAAAATCCATTATTATTTTTACTATTTTTAGAATATTATAATATAAGCACGGTGCAGCTTATATAGAAACATTCTAGTAAAATATGACTGCAGAATTGTTTACCCAAATCTTTTTGTTTTGTTGAGGAATTATAGTATTTGCTATACACCCTGTAGTTAAAAGGGGGGAGGGGGAATCCCTCCTCCCCCACCCCGCGGGGTTGTGTGGCAACATATTTCGAATACCTCTATTGGTCAATGTTAGTACAACATAAACCACGATGTAATTAAATTGATTAGTAAATAAGAGAGAAATGATAATGTATTGACTTTCTATATAATAACATCGGACTACGTTTTGTGTTTACGGCCAATACATTCCTCCGCAACCATTTGTTGAAGAACAACAGAACACAATCGATATTTTAACTATTTCCAATAACTTCTAATAAATAATAACTTCGTTTTAGCTCTGATAGATGTGAAATAAAGCTGAGTTATGCTGTTGAGTAGGGACTAACCTTTAGAAATAACGTGCTAGATTAATCCCAACATGAAGCACAATGACAAAGGTTTACATGTTATACAAAATGGGAAAGTGTTCAATGTTATCTTGTTGATCAGTTTCAAAACTGGCACTACACCGGAGCTCAGGGGGCATTAGTTGGAGATGTGATCTCGTTGCATAGCGTTGTTGAGTTCAGGAGGAAACGCCGGCGCCGTTGCAGTGTTATAGTGACATTAATGACCATTATCGTGTAACTCGTGGCGAGTTCATCGCGACAATGTGAAACTGATGTTCAGTTACGACAGGGGTCCACTCACCAAACATTTGGCGTCTCTTCCTGCTTCTCCCATAAGGCCAATGATAACTTTCAAAGCTTGTCCGTCCTCAACGGGTTATCCGATATTGTTTGATTTGTGCTTCATTTTAAAGAGCGGATATTACCTAGCGATTTTAGTCAGCAGAATTTCGATAATTGGCTGGCTGTTGTTGGATCCGATAAACCTTCCCCTTTGTTTGTGTTGCTTTTTTTACTGAGCCCCCCTTTTCAACCCCTCACTTATTCTTACTGAACCCCCCCCTTTTCAACCCCTCACTCGTTCTTACTGACCCCCCCTTTTCAACCCCTCACTCGTATTAAGGGGTTCCAGTAACCTGCTTCTACCTGGTTTCCCCATAAGGCCAATGTTAACTCAAATCCCGTCCCGTCTCAACGAACTATGAAAGATTGTTGATTTATTCTCATCTTATATAGGAACAAATACCTAGTTATTTCATGTTCAGAATCTTGATATCACAATTAATTATTGCTCAGTGAAATTAAAAAATATTAAAGTCTTACTATTTCTTTACGGTAAACTGTTTGTGATATTAGAATACTGCCATCGCTAGGCCCCTTAGAATACTGCCATCGCTAGGCCCCTTCCTGTTGTTTGTTTAATGAACAGTAAAGCAACGATTCCGGATAATCCGTTGTATAGGCACAGGCTTTGGAAATGATTTACCTTAAGTGAGAAGCAGATAGAAGCAAAATCTGATGTGACTGAAGGTCCCTCTCTTAAATCCCTTTCGTTTAGACGAAAATAAACGGAGAAGAAGTAAATAAACGTGTTTCAATAATCACGTTTCCGACACGAAACTGTCGTCAATGGACATACTTGATATTGAAGATTTCACGCGTGACTGCGATGATTGGAATACCTTTCTCCCGGTGAGGGGTTTATCAAACTGTGAGGACAGGGGTGGGGGTTGAATTTGCCATCCTCTTAGTATCTGTTTTAAATTATTATTGAACTGATAAAAAACATTCTTTTAATTTAATGCGGTAATTATTTGAAGCCTTTTGTAAACGCAATTTGACTTGGTTAATAGTGAGATTTCTAACCTGCATCAAATTCAAATTGAACTCTGGCTTGATCAAATTTGTTTAACGCTGCAAACCATTTGTTGTTGACCATAATATTTGGCATGGCTAAATCTTAATATATAATTGCTTAAGAAAAATAAGGACAACACGGCCATTTTGTGTTTTTGTGCCGGTCTCTGAAGCTATCGTAATACCTGCATATCCACAGAAACTTTGATTGGGAAAAACTTAACGTAGCCAGATTTTTGTTTTTACGCTTATTTTCCCTTAAAAGTACTCTTTAAGTACAAAATCAGTATCAAACTGTATAAAATGAATTAATTATAGTTGTAATAGCTAAAATATAGAATATATTATGCTAATACTATGTAATACATACTAATATTTGCCTCTACTTTTTTATGAGGCCTTCCAAGAAACCTCAACTAATAGATGTCTGAAGGGAGGAGAACTATCTCTGTAGTAAAGATTCCTTCAGGTTTGTATTCATTGGCTATAGTCTCTACAAGCCGCTAGCATCTAGAATTATTAATTTTGATTTGTTCCCGAAATTTTTTCAATTATGTATTTTGTATTTTTACTTTGTGAGGTTTATTTTTTTGTGTTTTGGTGTTTGGTATTTGATTTTCATTATATAATTTGTTTTAAAGGTTACTGGCGCAACTACAACTACGACCGCCATTCTACTCGTCATTTTCGTGAGTTGAGGTTTTGGAATGCCAGTTTGCCCGCACTCGCGCATGCGCGGCTCACTGTCTGTGAGGCCTAGACAGTTCGCACAGTCCAGACATCCTGACTAACATAGCAGTAGCCTCTTAACCTCTAGCTAGCGGCTTATCTAACTTGCAACATGCGCGCGAGAGAGACGACATTGATGTGTTCCACCTTACTAACTTGTGGAATTTTGATTGGCATTTGATTGAAAACATTCTTGTTTGTGTCTGTGTTGTGTGTTGAATGTTAGCACGTTGATTATGTTAAGTTTGACTTTTCATGGAATAACGGTGTCATATAATTACAACCTACTGTCATATAATTACGGGGGCCACGACGTAAAACTAATTATACTTTAGGTAATGTTTTGCAGGGTTTCTATGTAATGCCATAAAGTATGTTTTTGAGGACATACAATGTTTTGTGGCTACAGTGTTCTACGGACCTCACGGAAGTAGTATATAGCACATATAGTACAATTTATGTACGTTCGGATGACAAATTAATTTTGTAAATCAATTTCTGCTGCGTCCAAACTCACATTTAATATCGTAACTAATTTCCGAACCTTATGGAAACCAACCGAGCGATTGTTTAAATTAATTTACAAAAGCAGGAGATATACAAAAGATAAAGGTTCATTTACCCGCAACTCCCCTCCCCTACCTCCCCACCAACCCTTTAGTTAGTTGGTCATAAGGTCAGAATTGCTCTATGCATATTTTCATACATATTACTCTAACCCAATTTGTCGAGTTAATTTAAATTGTTTGCTGGATGAACATGGCCTATTTGTGTTTAAACACATTAACCTCAAGCACCAGCATTTCGTAGGCACAATACACCCCTATCTCCCACGGGGAAAAGGCTCTCCCCATTTTTATCGGTGGGAAAGGCTTTGTCTATAGTTCCTATTTCAGTTAATTGCTGCTTTATAATACTTTGGAGCACGCGTTTCGTTTTGAGAACTGAATAACGTGCAGCCGCTTAGCAGAATTATTCTGAAACTTGGATGTTGCCAATAATCATAATAACGTCAAAATGCTATATCAGACTATTATATGATAAAAACCCTTTTTCGTCATATTGCTTCAAAAACGGCTGTTTTCAACACGTGCGTTGAGATGCTAAAGTTGTTCTTTTTACTCCTAGGATAAAAGTATCATTTTGATGATATTTTTCGTCCTAGGACTAAAAAAATCATTGGATGATACTTTTCGGTCGAGGTCATCAGCTGTTCATTCAGCTGTTAATATGAATTGAAAAAAAGATCAACTAGTGTAACTTGTGCAATGACAACTTGAGTACCAGCTGTTTGTTTAGAGTAGCACTAAGATCAATATGGAACCAAACTTTTAATGGTATAGAAGTAAACAAAATTTAATTTTTGAGAAATTATTATACTAAAATTGGTTGCAGTATGACGAAAAATATAGTCCATCACTAGAACCAAAAGTGGCATTTCGATCCTCGCTCATTTTCCAGCCTCGGCTCCGCCCCGGCCGTTGAACCACTCGGATCGAAAAGCGTCACTTTTGGCCCTAGTGATGAGATATAGTATACTATAGACTAGCTGTTTCCCTAAAGCCCTTTAAATGTAAAACCTTGTTGGTTTTTGCTTAGGTAGTTGAAAGTCCCGAGTTCTGTTTAATTGTTATAAGTCGTAATATGTTTCGTGATCTTAGTAGTTGAACTTTTTGTGGTTTTGTAATTTATTCCTGAACTGTGGTATTGTGTTCATGCGGAAAATAAATTGTACCTTTCAAAAGCAATCGATACAAGGGGCGGAGATGGATTTGTGATTTTACAGAGGCGAATGTTCAGCCTCTTACTTCCGGAGCCGGATGTCGGTACCAGATCCCCCTCCCACCACCTCCCGACCACCGTTTGAAGGGAGAGGGTTAACTTCCCAATATTGAGGACATTTCCCAACACTGACTAGTATAATCATGTTACACGACGTTTCGGGACCCGGAATCTGATCCCGTCTTCTAAAATAGTGCTACAATCCAGGAAAAGATCACAGAAAATCTAAAACAAAGATCTGTAAACGCAGTCAAAAATAAAACTAAAAGGAAAACAAAAGTCAAACGCACAAACAAGACACTACTGCAGAAGTGCACAGGGCGGTGCTCATGCGGGACATCCTGACATCCTGACATCCTATGCGCTTGTGAAATAATGTTGTCTCATCTGTGCGTTTTACCTTTGTTTCTCTTTTAGTTTTAGTTTTTTACTTCTTTTACAGATCTTTGTTTTAGCTTTTCTGTTATATTTATGCACAATCCAGGTCTGAGTATTCTGTTCACCTGAAGACGGGATCGGATTCCAGGACCCGAAACGTCGCGAAACTTTGTTTTGCTAATAAGTGATGAGCAATGCCCACAATACATTCTTATAAAATAAACTCACGATCATCAACAGCAAACTTTAACTTGAAGAATTAAATAAGATATAGACAATGACCCAAGATTATCAAAATTATCAATATAGTGAGGGGCATTATTTGCTTAACTGGTATATTTGCGATGAAGAGTAATTCGGAGAAACTCATGATGCAGTTCCCTTATTAGCTCGAACTATCCAATTAACTCATTCACTCTCGCGGATTGTTGTGGTTTCATCAACGGTACATGATTGGGATAGCATAAATATTTCAGCTTGTATTAATTGTACTCATTCGTCATGGTGAGTATTATTAAACGTGGCCAGAAATGTTTATTGACAGTGCTGTAATCGTTTTTAAAATAATCCCTACACTCTTAAATAAGCAGTGCTGAATGTATCTTGGAATCCCTGCGCGGAAGGATTTTGCTTAAAATTTGAAAATTGGGGTTTTTGGGCCTCATAAATAGATTGGCATAATCCGTAACTTCCAGGAAACCGAAAATGTAAAAATCCTAATTTTGAGCCTTCGAATAATAATAAAATAGGCCTAATCACCAACTTGTCAAAGTATAATTACGTGGTAAAATATAATACGATATGTTTTTCCGAGCGAAGCTCGCTCCCAAGGTTCTACATTTAAACAACTGATGGTTCATTTGTTAAATTGAATCACGGGAACTTTAAAATGGTTTTATTTTATACCTCGTGGGGGCTTTTAACACGATTATGAGGTTTGTTTTTTACAAATGTACGACTTAAGGCTTAAAGTGGAACTTAATCCTTATTACTTGGCAGTGGAGTAATGAAGGTCACGTTAAGTGCTCATGACATGAAAACAGTAGATAATGGGGAAACACTACAGTCTAATCATTGATTATATCCTATTTTTTTCTTCAGGACCTATAATCAATGGTACAATATAGACTTCGTTTTAGTGTAGCACTAATATTGCACAAACCATGTCCATATATTGTACAAACCATACCCACAATATTGCACAAACCATGTCAATTTTAAAATGTTGAGACATATTGGAACATATTATATACACATTCATTTCACACCTCAATCTTTTCAATGTTCGTTCAGTCATTGTTGAGCTATGATCTCCTGTTCACATTGGGGTCTCCTGTTCACAGGGGGGTCTCTTGTTCACAGGGGGGTCTCCTGTTCACAGGGGGGTCTCCTGTTCACAGGGGGGTCTCCTGTTCACAGGGGGGTCTCCTGTTCACAGGGGGTCTCCTGTTCACAGGGGGGTCTCCTGTTCACAGGGGGGTCTCCTGTTCACAGGGGGGTCTCCTGTTCACAGGGGGTCTCCTGTTCACAGGGGGGTCTCCTGTTCACAGGGGGGTCTCCTGTTCAAGGGGGGGGGGGGTGGTTCGATAGGATAACCTTAAACCTGTAAAAATCGCAAGCATAAAGCTGTTTTTTGAACATGAACATTATTATCAGCTGTGTAACTAAATAAAATAAGTCCTTAACCACTTAATTACGAAAAGCAGAAAATAACTGTCAGCTTTAGTGTTGTGGCTTTTATTGGAGCCCTGAAAGCCTATGGTGGGTGCACATTTTCAAAACTTCAAGACGCATTTAGAAAGTAAGAGCGTTTGATAAATACCAAATAATGCAAATTATCAGTTTTAGAGACGGCAAAAGAAATTCAAGAAATTCTTTAAACAATAAATAGATTCTTTAAAAACGTAAAAACACGTATGTTTGACTACGATGTGACTTGTCCTCCAAAATCGTACACATTCCCGCAGTGGAAGCCCAGAGGAATGGCGGCCCCAAGTTTGGCCAAGTTTGATGTGGTTTAATTAAGCCCCAGGTTTGCGATAAGGCGCCACACCAACTTCGGCCCTCTTTTAATTAAACAGTGATGGACTTTAACTTGCCTTTTATACAGCCTTCCACTCCGCCGCTTCCTGTTTCCTCCTTAGTTCCCGTCTCTTCCTGTGCAAATTTACGTTTCTTGAGGATAATATCTGGATAGTAGGGCTTAAATTGTATTTTTATCTGACGAGGTTTTGTACTTTAGTTACTGACTGTAAATCTTCGCCCACGTACCTTTCAGTGAAAGATTGAAGGTATTTAATTTTGAAATATATTAAATTTGTTTGTTGTTATATCCGTAACGGTATGTTAAAATCAGTTAACTGTTGGGCTGAAGACTGCCGAAATATATCACCAGATTATAATCAATTATGTACAAATGATATAGCGTCGTTTTAACATAACAATTTATTTTATTTAGTGATGGTAATAAGGTGGAATATATTCTGTCAAAAGATTATAGTCTCATTACATTTTAATAATAATTGTTGAGTGATAGTTGTTGTTAGTTGTAATGATAATATGTCGTATTATAAAACGATCACAGATGAAATTTGAACTTTCCCTAATGGAATAATAATGAAAAAATGTGTAACAAGTGTTTTGTAAATAATGTGTTTACATTTTCCTTGTTAACAATGTTGTTATAACAAGACGTTTTTAAGTATGCCGTTTTTAAGAAAAAATTCTATCTTCTTTGTGAGTATGCCAAAGTGTTTGTGAAAATCCAATCCGGGCACCTTTCATACCAAGAAACCGTTAGTTTCCCGAATTTTTGTGTCAGCAAAAGTGTAAATATAAATACAAACCTAGATTATCTGTGCTGTTTCACATTTGATTATATATTCTAGTTATACTAGTATTTTCGTTTAATTTGTATCTCCTGTTTGTAGTTTTTGAATGGATATTTTACAATTTCGTGAAACAAAAAATAGCAAGTACGGCATCGATGGGCCCTCCTTGATGATTAAACCGACAACAACTTAGTGTATCGTGTATCATTTTTCCTTTCGTTACATATTAAAAACATATGTCCATTCTTCCCTACTTGCACCAGTAACGCCTATTCCTACAGGACCACTATCGAGATCGTATCAACGTTGTCGGCTCGCCTGACACGGTACACGGAGACCGTAAAGCGCCTGCAGTCCGCAGAGATGCAATTTAGATACAGCCGTGTACTGCGGGTTTTGCGGCCGCCGGTTGTTTACGGCGCTCCTTCTAACATACGCGACAGCTCGACGGTAATTAAAAGAAATTGGAGTTGTATTGCGCTAAAATTGTAATCTAGACCGTGGAACTAATGCTTTGGTGTGTATATATGACTCATACAATAAAGGTTGGATAATATATTGCTGCAAGTTTTAATATTTTGCACTCAGCGATTGACTGAATAAGTAGGTCCTAAACACATGGCCTGTACGTCATATTGAAATTGTTAAAGCTAGAAACATCCATTTTTATATCGAATTAGCCATTTGCAAGTACAACGCACTTGGAAAGATTCAAGTCAATACCTAAAGTGGTTTTGAATATAGTATGAATTATTTTAAAACACATATAGACCCACAATAAGGTTACTGAACTAGGTAAACCCTAACTTAACGTAATATTGTTTTTGTTGATCCCAGGAACAAGTTCCTGAAGTGTTCGGAGAGAGTTTGAAACACCCTGCATATAGAGCATATGATTGAATATACCGGGTGTCCACAAAAGAACTGAAACATTTTAAAGGCATACTGATACCAAATAAGAGACTATGTTTAATGTTTGATGTATGTATTTAAAGCTAAAATTCTCAAGTTTTATTAGAAACTTAGTATAACTCGATATGAGCACCATTAGTGGCCCGGCATAAATCTAAGTGAAATTTTACCTCTTCCCAGGTTTTGGTCAGTACTTCAGGGGATATTGCACCAACACATGCGACTATTCTCTGTCGGAGGTGATTAAGATCCCGAATCTGCACCGAGTAGACGTCATTCTTTACTGCCCCCAAAGTAAAAAGTCCAGAGGAGTCAGATCTGGACTCCTAGGAGGCCATTGGATGGGCCCTTCCCTGCCAATCCACCGATCATCGAATTGAGTATGTAGCGCTTTTCGCACACGCAAACTGTAGTGTGGTGGCGCTCCATCCTGTTGAAAATAGACAGGGCCATTCTCCATCTCAATCTGATCCAACTGTGGGAAAACGTACTCCTCTAACATGTCACAATAAATGTCACCGTTTATAGAATTCTCAACAAAAATGAAAGGTCCTAGAACTTTATCGTGCATGAGGCCACACCAAACATTCAGCTTGGGAGAGTCACGTTGATATTCAATGAACTCATGAAGCAGTTGTGCGCCCCATATCCTACAATTGTGACGGTTTACAATACCACTGACATAAAAAGTTGCTTCATCAGAGAAGACTACATTGTTCAAAAAAATTATCGTCTTCTTCAATCTTGTTTAGCATGCTAACAGCAAATTGAAGCCTGATGTCTTTGTCTCTTGGTTTGATTTCATGTAATAACTGGATTTTGTAAGCTTTTAGGTGAAGTCTTTTCTTCATCACCTTATGAACAGTTGATTTTGGTATCCCCAACTGAATACCACGCCTTCTCAACGACTTGTTGGGGCTTTGCTGACAAGAAGCACGAATTTGGTCTACATTTTCTTCTGAAACACGAGATCTCCCAGTCGACTTAGCTTTCCGCACACTACCTGTCTCTTTAAAGGAACTCACCCAGTGATGGATAGTGTTGTATGCAGGCGCTTGACCACCATATTGACGTCGAAAGTTCCGTTGGACTGTAACAATAGAGCCACTTTCCACAAACCATATAACGCACTGGGCCTTTTGCTGTGGAGTTGCCATTGTACTACATAAATATATCTAGTTGTCTATTTGAACTCATAATAACAGCTGATTTATGTTCAACAATTAACACACAGAACGACAATGAAGCCTGTGCAAACATTAACGAGGGATGCCAACAGTTCAGTAATTAATGTAGAATAAAATATCGTCCAACATTTGAAAAAAATTTGAAAAATTAAACAATGGATGTTAATGCCCTAATGGTGCTCATATCGAGTTATACTAAGTTTAACTTAGTATAAGAATTTTAGCTTCAAATGCATAAATAAAACATTAAACATAGTCTCTTATTTGGTATCAGTATTTACCTTTAAAATGTTTCAGTTATTTTGTGGACAACCGGTACAGTATACTCCATGTTTAAGGTAAAACTAAGTGTCAAAACTGAAAAACACCTGTTAGTAGCTTATTTTACATTACTTGTAATGAATATTACTTTTTTAATTTCTAATAATCCTCTGATACTCTGATACTATATACAGAGGTTTTATTCTACAACGTGTTTCGAAGGACGACAGTTGAAATTTTCATGTTAATTTTCTAAATGGTTTATTGTCGGCGACCGTCAACTGATGTGCCTTTATGCTTCTACTAAATGAATAAACAACCAGACTCGCATGCCCTTTCACATGCGATAACGGAAATATGCAGAGTGGGAACTATTCTTTCAGTAGCAGAATGATGTTTTAAACTACCCTTTTTATATAGCATCAGTTAGTACAAATAAAACATTGAAAGTATACAAGACGATTATTACATTTAATATGTGACTCTTGTTGTAATTCAGAAAACCTGATAGTGTTGCTGTGTTTAATTACATTACCCTGATATTGTGTAAGCTATTACAACATTATGATACTTTGTGATAAGGTATTTCATGAATGTAGACTAAGAGACTAGAGCTTTAAATTAGATAATGAAAATGATATGGGTGTGGGATAGGTTTATGTGTAGGTCATTGTTTAATAGTCAGTTACCTAATGAAATATGTATACACGATGTCTAATAAATCGATGGTAAGTTTTGTGTTATGAATAGCATTGTAGAAAAGGGTCAAGTTTTACACATAACTAACATATTTTGTATGTTTCACGCTACCAGGATTAAGATGTAAGTATGAAAGCTGATCAAAACTATCGTAATCTGTTGTAATTTCCTGTAACTGTCCAGTAGATACCACATAAACACAAACTTCATGAGGTCATACCCTTATAAAGTTGTATTACATTGATTTCTTCTACATACAGTACTATAATATGAATTTCCACTGATTTAATTACTTTTCTACTATTTGTAAAACGTAACGTAGCTTCAAAATGAGAGTAAAAATAACTAGAATGTCGCTCATGTATTATTGAGCCAAGCATCACTCATCAGGTTAATTGAATTGTTTTTCTGATTCCGCCCCCCAAATTAATTAAGGACCAGGATTCATCAATATTGTTAATTAATTGAATATTAAGCTGTTTTGCCCCAGCGTCAAAAGTTACCTCGTAATCAAGTCCATTAAGTACATTTTTATTTATCATTAAGAAAATTGAAACTTGCTACCCTAACAGTGTTTGTTGCAGCAAACCTATGCATGTACTCAGCCCTAATTTAATGCAGAAAATAAAATTATTCTTGCTCATCTATTATGGATAAATTTTGATGAAACCTGGTTAGTGGTTTAATGTGGTGGTGAGGTACCAGATTCACAGGTCTTAAATTTCGGTGTAAGAGGTCTCAGTTTGATTCCCGGGGCGCCCATAGGCTTTGAGAGGTTTGGACCGTTGTCCTCTAAAACCTTATATGCAAAATTCTACCATCGTAGACAGCAAAATTAAAAATATTAACGACAAAGTGGAATAAGTGTACTTAGCAAATCAGATTTGATTTTTGCACACTATATTACTTGCTGTGTTCATTATACCTCAATACAAATTTTAAACCTCAAACTAATTCATTGCTTACATTTGTTTTATTTTTACAATACACACAAAGTTAACCCTACAGTCGAGGAACACGCAGTTGCTAATAAATTCAATGTTTTGTGTATATAAAACAGTAGACTAATTTTTAGGTTTAGTTGTTGTAGTTGACAAATTTAGTGCAAAACCAGAATACTGGGCAATTTATATGGAACATGTTCCTGACACCAGAGTCAAATTTAGTGTGAAATGTTTAAACTTGTAGCAATTGCATGTCCTATACATGAAGCTTTGACTTAAAATTGTAGCAATTGTAGGTCCTATACATGAAGCTTTGACTTAAACTTGTAGCAATTGTAGGTCCTATACATGAAGCTTTGACTTAAACTTGTAGAAATTGTAGGTCCTATACATGAAGCTTTGACTTAAACTTGTAGCAATTGTAGGTCCTATACATGAAGCTTTGACTTAAACTTGTAGCAATTGTAGGTCCTATACATGAAGCTTTGACTTAAACTTGTAGCAATTGTAAGTCCTATACATGAAGCTTTGCATGATTTGCATGAAGCTTTGACTTTAAACTTGTAGCAATTGTATGTCCTATACATGAAGCTTTGCATGATTTGCATGAAGCTTTGACTTTAAACTTTTCAAATAGACTAAGTAAACAAGAAACTACATTTGACAAATTGTTAAGGTCTACCTGACCCTTCTTGGTATCTCCCGTCTACAACAACTCATAAATAGGCAAAGTTTCGCCCAAACTTCGTACTTAAAGTTACCTAAAGAAACTACCGTTGGCTCCACTCTTTTAAATTCTATAGATACTGTATCTTTCAGAATAACGTAATCTTACCATTGCAGAATTCATGTTGCATAATTTTTAAAATGATTATTCATCAACAGATGTTAAAAATCAATGAAAATATTATTGTTTTCCATCAAAAAAAGAAACAAATAACAACGTAAACTAGATTCTTGACAAATGTACTTTTAAATTCCTGGGGGGCAGAGAGCCCTAAAGGTGGGCGTTTTCCGAAACCCCAAAAAGCACATTATCTTTAAAGGGATTTCAAATAACACATGAATCATTAAAACATAATAGTTTTGCCGGAATAGCCTCTGAACAGTAGTCGGTGTAATCTTTACAAAATAGCTTGTTTTTATTGTTTGTTGACCCGAGGAATTTATTCTGTCCCCAAAATATATTACATCCTAATAGAAAAGCTATAAACAATAAATTGAAATTATTACTAGCGTTACAGCGTCAAATAAACGCTTAATGTTGACATACACAATTTATGTGTCTCAGTTATTACATCACTCGTCGCTAGAGTTGGCTGGATGAGTGATCTTAACATAGTGATGTATCAGAGCGATTACTGAAGCTATTTACTTGTTTGCTGTGTCTGCTCTGTTTGCTCAGTTCCTAATGCTTCGCCTGTGTGCGCTTTATTCGTGTGCTCAGATTGGTGCTTGTTATTTACCGCCATCCCCCGCCAACATTTACTCTGCACTTGTCCGTGTTTTTGTTTTAATGATTACTCTGAGGAGTGTTTCATGTTGAATTGTATTGTTACGGTTGTGTGTAATGCTTTTTATAACTAGCTCAATATAAAAGTAGTATTTTAACCCATTGAGGTAGTAATTTTATTCTATTTGCAGTAGCCTATAACGGGATTGATTGGTGCTGCACTCTAGTAGCAAAATATGTAACTAATGACCGCGGGCGTCTACGGTTCTATCCATAATTTTATGCTCCAATTCACAGGTTTATAAAATTATAAGTAAGGAACGAGACCAGCTCGTATGTCTACCCCAATGTTGAAAGAAATGATAACATTGTTTTTTGACATTTATTTGTTTTTTTTGCTTTTATTGTTTTTGAATTACTTGCTTCCTGACATTCTATAGGATATGAATAGTTTTGTTTAATTAGTAACTAGCAGATGTCCCGTTCTCCGCACGGGCATCTCGCAGGCACAGGGTCAGATTCAGATGTTTTGACTGTTTACATTAAAATCAGCTGTTTGACTAAATAAAATATTTAACTCCATTTGATTAACATTGTAACTTTAAGAGCCAATGAGGCGGAGCCCTGAAGTTGGATGTTTTTCAAACCCCCAAAAGGCACATCTAGACAGTAAGAGCTTTCGATTGATACCAAATATGTATATACAATAATAGTTTTAGGGGTGTAAAATCCCCGAAAAAAATCAAGAAATAATTTTAATAATATAGATTAGTAGTTGAAAGGCCTGTACCAAGTTACAGCAGTAGTTTATGTTGCATAATGAACTATCACGTGTAATGAACATCAGTTCAAGTGGACAAGTAAATGTAGATTGTCAATGAACTTTGACGACCAGTGGGGCTGGAAATTTGGCCCCGAGTGGAGACCTAAAGGATTTTTGAAACGGGAATAGGCCTTTATGCGCTTTATGTGTATTGGCTATAATTTTACCAAAATTCAGCATAAGGTTAGGCTCCAATCACAAAACACTTCACGTTCCCATGGTTCCCACCTGCTTCCGACACAAGGCCAATATTAACTTTCAAAACCTCCTCAACAGATTATCCGATATCGATGATTTATGGCTCACTTTAAAGAGCAACAAATAAATTGCGATTTCAGTGAGCAAAATTGTAATATTACAAAATATAACTGTTAAACAAAATTCTATAAAATGTGTAATATTTTAGATTCTTTAATTGTTGCACTATTTCTGATAGTAAAATTCTGCTTACTGAAAGCGCTAGGTATTTTTGGCTCTTTAAAATGAGCCATAAATCAACGATATCGGATAATCCGTTGAGGAGGGACTGGCTTTGAAAGTTAAAGCATCAGCCTTATGGGGATTGGAACTGCTCTTTTAATTACACCAGTAAGTTTTCCCTCGTGGAAAATCAAGCAGATGCTTATTACAATATTACATAAATATAATGTTATTTACTTCATTTTTGTCTTTTGGTTGTTCATTATTATTATTTTTTGATCATATTATATTTATTTTCAAAAACCTATGAAAACTCTATGCTTTGAGATGACTTGAACTTAGCTTGATGCGAAAAGTTTGACTCGCCGTTTCAGTTCTTCTCTGACATTACTCTTTGTGTAGTTAGGCCTACTCTCAACTCTTACGAAACATTCCTTTTCAAAATAAAAATGTATTTGCTGATAACACTATCGATATACAAATCATGATGTATGTAAATCATCTCGGTAAGTATGTGTTGTGGAAGCTTAATTGTAGCTTAAAACGGAAGTTGTTGCCAAATAGTTTTCTGGTTAAGAAGCGGGCACATTTTGGCTCGGTAGTCGTGTGTTATTCGGGGAATCAGTAGCTCTGTTTACCATCCATGATGAATGTCTAGGTCGTTAACGCTGGAGCACTGCCGTAACTAATCCCCCCCCCCCCGGCAACTGTATACAGCAGCTTTGATAATGTTGTTGTGACCTATGTAGAGTTTAGGGTGGTTGAGGGTGGGCGAATGAGGGGGTGGTTATTGGCACTGGTGTAATACTCCTGTTGTTTACTATTTGGGTTGCTGTTCTAGTTTCTTCTATTCCTCCCTTTGCTCTAGATTTCTGTGATACACGATAATGATTCTTGGTTTAATACTTGAATTGTGTTAAATTGAGTTAAAAGTTGGTTCAAAGCTCGAAATAAAAATGAGCATAAATCCTGTGCTAACTTTTGAATACTGTACTTCACTTTTGTATCTATATTTCAGATTCTACAGTGCGGACTTTTTTAATGTGTTCAAAAATTAAAATTTGTAATTATATGTAACATATATTTTAAACAAAAACTGATAAGTATTATAATATTTATTATTTATGTTAAACTGCTGGAAGATGGGTTTTTGTATTAAAATATTTTCTTGTTTAAATTTATAAATTCACCTTTACCAAAATAAACATTGAGCGTCAAAAAATAACTTAAGTTCACAAACCAATCAACACATACTTGCATTAAAATCCCCGGTTTGAAAATCTGAAGTAATGTATTTTTTATTTGATTAATCGTCTTCTAAAAGCACAAAGTATGTGAATATCATGTTAAATTGAAATCGGTATCAGGGGGGAACTTAAAGATCGAGATAGTTTCAATTTCAACAACGAAAAGCATTTTTTTATGTAATGTGCAAAATACATTTGATCATCTGTAGTTATTGGAAGATTCTATTGTAGTTGATACTATTTCATGTTGAGTGTATGAGTAATAAGTGGGTCATAATTCCGCACTGAAGTAGTATTTCCATCAACTTTTAATTTAGATAAAACTAGGCCCGTCTCAGTTACACCGGTGTTAACATTTGTTTATATGGAATTTGTGCCAACCGTCTGAAAAATAAAGTCATCGTATGCAATCATAATTTACTATGCTTACTTTTTTTCAATAGTACAGTGTGGAATTGAACTTTGGGGTTTAGCTTCAGATGTAGATAAAGTTTTTTAAATTCAAAAGAAATGTTTAAGATTAATGACTTGCGTCTTGGAGGTCTTCCTGTAAGCCTATTTTCAAAGAAATAAAAATTTGAACAGTTCCAAATTTATATATCCAAGATAAATGGTAAAATCAAACTTTGCAAGATTTTCAGAGGAAAATGTTTATGTATTATTTCTGTGGTCAACATTTTCCTCTGAAAATCTTGCAGAGTTTGATTTTACCAATTGTTCAAACTGTTTTTGAATCCTTTATTATGTCTGTGAAGATTCAAAAAGAATTGTCAATATCCCATACATTATCTGCTACTTATTGAGAAAACACCTATGTATATGGGGAAAAGAATTTACTATAAGTTGCCCGTTAAATATAAAAAATTTATACAAACTAACTCGTTTAGAAAGGAACTAATAGACCTTTTGTTGGAAAAGAACTGTTGTAACGTTAACGAGTATTTATCTGATCCTGAATCTAAAAGTTGTACATTGTTAGTAAGGGTTTATTTGTAAACTAACGGTATGTCTGATTTTGTTGGTGTAAGAACCAATCAATAAGTAGTTAATGTGATCAATTATTTTTGTTTTGACAATGTCACCAATTTTTTTTGGCAGAGCTAATTTGTAAACGTATTGTGACAATAAAATATTTGATTTGATTTGCTTTGCAACATTGAAACTTTAAATGCTAGAGGGCCGTAGCCCTACAGGATTTTCAAATATTTTTCTGAATTTGTACACATTCAGAACACAACTAGGAATCGAGCCAAAATTTATTGGGTAGTTTTTTGTCACTATTCCACCTTAAAATTTTGCAAGGCAGATTTGCAGTTTGTTGTTATAAAATAACAATATTTAGAAAATAAATTAATGCATTACGCTACTTAAAAAGATACATTTTTAAAGGTATTCTGTTACTAATACTATCTCATAATATGATGTATTCACGTAATAGCTCATACATATAATGCATAGAATACATTTGTATGACAGTAAGATATCCCAGAATACTTGGAGTAATGTAATTGAAGTTGTAATTGAATAAGTGGCAGCCTGATCCAGGAGGTCTGGGAGATAGTCCTAAGCTTAATTAACCCAGCAACTTGGGCACAGTTCTTCCTTTAATATAATTGGAACTGCTGAAATATACAGGTTTTAATTAAGTTTCCCTAACTGTAAAGGATATTCTAATAAGCTTATTTAATTAAATCTATCATGTACAGTCATATTGATTTTTGTTCCCGATTTTCCCTCCACACTCATTTACATTTGACTTTTCAGAAAACAGTTTTCATAATAACTGTAACCAATTTTCTTTTTGCTTTGGTGAATTAGGTTGGCTTATTTGCTTTGTCTTTATGTGATTAATCAAATGTCACATAAATAACATCATATTAGTAATTTTCTTTAATTTTGGAAAACAAATAAATAGCGCAGCTACTTACCACACATAATTCAAACGTGTTTAATTTGACACCGACAAACTTTTTATCCAATTTACGATTCAAGTCTTAACTTTTTGTATTGAAAAAAAGAGCTTTTGTATTGAAAAAAAGAGCGATTAGATTCATGTATAATGTCAGTTTCAGAACAGATTATGAACCATTATTTGAAGAAGCTAATATTTTTACTTTACCATCATTGTATATTTTAAATTGTTAAATGTTTGCAAAAATAACTTTAATCAATTCTACCCAAGTTCACATGTTCATAATTATTTTACCAGAAATATATTTAATATTAAGCCAACAAATTGTGGATATAGTACTAATTTAAATAGTTTTATTGAGCGGTCCAAAATATTTTATAATTGATACCTCATGAAATAAGATGATTGAATAATATACAAATTTAAACAATCTATTACAAAACAACTTTTGAAATTATGCCCTTACAATGTAATCGATTTTCTTCTGATGTTAACTTGTAATTTTAGACTTAGCAGTTATTAGAAATTATGGGATGATGCTGTGCTTGTTAAACTTGTAACGGCAATAAAGTATATTCTGTTACTGTTTAGATTTAATGAGAGAGTAAGATAACTATTGTTTCATAGAGTGGCATTGTAACACCTATCTAAGATCTGAACACTGTTGTAATATCTGAACTCGTAAATCTGTAAATATAAAAGCAATAAATACCTTTAAAACACTCAATCTGCCGACTTAAGCAATTTATTTTGTAACACCATAAAGCTTATAGGCAATTCTATACTCAAAATTTCAAATATGCCGTAGTACATTTTCCCTTAATGAGCGTGATGATTAGATCTAAATGTTTAGATTTTTTGAAAATATACTTTCTTTTAGAAAACTGAACTAATCCAAATAATTAAGAGTAAAAAATGCCATATCAAGTTTGATAAGAACATGTAAATAAATAAGCTGATGATAAAATACAGTTGTTTGAGATTTAATCAAAAGCAAGAAAGGTTTTTTCCCTCTGATATGATATCAGACTTCCCAATAGAAAGATATATTGGCCCGACTTACCCTCCTATTCCCTTAATCTTGGGTCAGATTTGATGAAATACATTGAAAGATGTCAGTGTTATTCAATAAAAATGAATGTGGATCATGGTTCACTTCATGACCTTTGCCAATGGAATTTTTCCTTTATTCAAAATTGAATTTGATTTAGACTATAGATTTTCTCAATATTTGCATTTTTGTGGTTGAAGAACGTGCTGGGAGTTAGAACTTGGGAGTAAAACAGTAAAATTACTCATCTTTATTTTTAAAACAATATAGGGTTATCCGTAGCAAATAGATGACAGAAGTTAATATTTTCTTTTAGCTATTTATTTTCAGCCTAAATAGAAAGAAATATTGATTTTCATGGAAGAACTACATTCTTCCAGTGTGTGTTGTCCAATGCATTGCACTAGTTAAGTTAGGATTTGTTAAACCTAGTTGAGAAACTGTTAAATCTTGTGTTTATCAATCTAAAGCAATTTATCATCCGTGGCTTTTTTATTATTTTTTATATTTAGACTAAGGAACCTGTGCTGCTCTGCAGCATCAGTCAATGTTGAAATTTGAAAGTGACGTAATTGATGAGTATTGTCTAATCACGTTAAAATACTATTGCACTTTATACATATCTTCACATGGATTGTATTGACGTAAATTGTTCCACTCCACATCACGTTATCAGTTGAAATTCCACATAATTTAAAAATAATAAAAACATAATAATACAATTGTAAATTATATAAACTCTGTAAGGCAACATACAAAACCACATTATTGTTATAGAAACAGCTTTGAAATAAAAATTTTGTTTTACAATTAAAGAAAATAACTGCAGATTTATAATATGTTTATTTGCAAAATAAAAAGTACCAACGTTTCGTTTAACGGCAATTATTTCATAGGTTTTGTGAAAATTATGTTTAATGTTTATAATTTTTGCCTTAAAACATTAACCAGGGTGTTTATAAATAAAGATAACGTTCTCTTTAACCTTGCGGTTCCTAACATTTTCTCCACTAGAGTGCAGCTGTAAAGGGTTTTAAATGTAATATAATAGCTGTTTTGTTTTATCATCAGTTTATCTGCTTAAAATTGTTATGCGGTGATTACATATTAACATCTTGATTGTTTTAAGGAAAAGTACATAGTATATTTTGTATATGTATAAACATAGGTTAACACTAATATTCTCAGGCCTTCTTTCCTGGGGCTTATTGATTATGCATATATTTTCCCATCAATGTTCTGTCCTACAGTATGAAGAACCAAAATTTCCTCATAGTTTTTAAGCTCATCCCATTACACGATAAAAGATTAAACCCTTAATATAATCAATTATTGATTTCCCTTCATGACAGCTAATGGTAAAGCGTCCTGCAGGGTTCTTTATTTATTTTTAGTACAGCTCATAGCAATGCTGCCAAACTTGATAAAGAGTAACTCCAGAAAAAAATAATCACACCGGGTATAACTTATAACCTCTAAAACAAAACTTTTAAGAGTTACCTTGAATTAACCAATAAAGTCACTATGTTCTCTTTTGGTTTTGACACTCGTTTCGGGACGTCATATGAAATAAGCCAGGTTTGAGTCAACTATACTAACTTCGGGATTAAAAATGACATCAAAGTGCTAAAACCACCATTTGAGAACACTAAAGACTCAAAAACTAAATACAAAACAAACCATATACAATTTTTACGTCAAGTTTAAAATCAATTTCTCAACTGATTCCTAAGGTATACAACGCAAATTAAAAATACACCCGTCGCAGAAAACCTGTGTACTCAGCGAATTTCCAGTGAATATATAACTTAACACATTAACCCACTTACCAGGTTTCATAAGAAATATATTCACAAATAAGCGATATTTAAAATATTAATTATTCTCTCTAAGAATAACATTGGGGCTGATTACGCAGGTTTGCTGCAACGAGAAAGATAAAAAATGTGTATTTTTGCAATTATCAATATAACTCTACCAGCTGAAGCTACATACCAAATTTTATTAATTTAGATTCATAACTAAGGGAGATATAAAACTTTACTTATTCTCCATATGAATAACATGGGGGCCGAGTATGCAGGTTTGCTGCTATGGGGATAATCAACAATAAATAAGTTTGTTGTGCAAATATCAATATACCACAACTAGTTGAAGCCACATACCAAGTTTCTTCAATATACATTCATAAGTAATCGAGATATGAAATTGTATTTATTCTCCATAAGGATAACATTGGATAACGTACTGTGTTTAGCACTTTGAATATCTCTGCAACGGTTGGACGTAGAACAACAATTAAAACGCTAAACTGATTGGTAGAAAGAAATGTGGAGTTTTTAGAGAAATTATCTGATGAAAATCTAAAAACTGTATTCCCATAAGATTAACATGGGAAATTTTATGGACACATTTTTTGACTTTTCTCCACAACCACAAAACCTAGCTTAATGATTCAAAATACTAAATTGTTTATTTTTTAAGCTCTATAAAATGGCTATAACTAAAATCTAGTGTTTTTAAAATTTCAGGGTAAAAAGTTCAAAAAATTGATTTTTGGAAAATTTTAAACCCCCATAAAACCCCCTTCCCATAGACCGATCGATCTGGTTTTTGAACTTAAAGCCATAAATGTTACTCTCCGCATTTGTGCCAAATTTCATCAAAATCGGGCTCTTCTTTCAAAAGTTATCGCGGTAACGGACACACACACACATACAGTATATATAAATTTGAACGAATACAGTAGTGTTATTGGCATCTGGGGACCTCAAAACAAAAAGTTATCATGGTCTCGGGCTTAAGTCTTACCATTAGACCTACGGTAATAGCTTCTTCCCTATAGGGGAAATTCGCTAAAAAGAACAAACACATGCGGAAGATTTTTATAGAAGATCCTGTAGGTTTATGTCACTTTCTATTCCCTATAGGAAGAACTCTTTAAGTTTCCGTGGAGAGTTTGCTGATTACGAAACAGATGCTCATTACGAAACGAAACGATTAGGAATTCGATGATCATGCTTAAGTTTTATGATAGCTCTTAACGTAAAGTTCTATTGGGTCAAAGGTTTTTGAAAGGGCCCCAAGTTAACACCAAAACCTCAAAAAATAAAACTTTCCCATCTCAACACATATTGCCGCTTGCCTATTTCTCTTATGTAGAAGCTTTTTCTTAATCTATCATCGTGAAATAATAACTGGATTTCATGTATATTATTGAATGTATAAAAGCCCATAAAGAAAGAAGGTATTTTATCAATTTATCTTATTCATTCAAAAATAACTGGATTACATGCAAATTGTGAAAGATATAAACACCTGTAGAAAGGAGAAAAATAATGGTCTTGTATTTTTGCTGCATTATTCTTTGGCAAACCAAATGAACTCTCTTACTTAATGAATATATGTTTTAAGTAAACATCTGATGTAAATAAACTTCCTCCATAAGATTAACATGGGAACTTTAGGAGCCACTGGGGCATAACCCATTGACGATATGTTAGTTTGGATGGGTGATGACATATCTAGACATAATTACCCATCAGTTAACAAAAGAATCATGAAAATCGGCCCAATAGAATGGCCTGACGGACTGGCCAAAGTTTTAACTTAAAAAAAATATATATATGATGATGCTACGAAACAAAAGACGAAGAAGGTAGTTTAGTTATTTGTCTTTGTCTTCTTGTATTTAATATAGTTTTAATGACAGTAAAAATGAAAAGGAAATCCTCCTTTGTGAATGAATGTGATGTAATGAATCTAAAACACTGAAAAAGTTGCATAATTGTTAATTAGGTAAAAAATTATATAAAGTCATTGTTTAAAATTTTCAACATCCATACTGACTACATAACATTTCAAATGATTTTGGACTTTGAAAAAGGATGTACTTTTTTTAGTTCAAAGTCTGAGTTTATTGAACTGGAAAAAAAAAAACAGTTTAACAGAGAAGAAAATCCATGAAAAACTCAATTATTTCTTCTTGACCCTGATTGGGATTTTTCTTTTAGAAATGTTTCTTATCGAGAATAACCTGCCTTAAAATAATTCAGATGCGTTACTTTACATTGAAAATTCTGTTAGTAAATGATCTTGAAAATAAAACACTATGATTCATTCTACTGTGGATGTATAGTTATGTTTCAATTAAGGAAAAAAGTCATCAATTCATAAAGGTTAAGCTTCCACTCAGCAGTAAGAAAAGGCTTCTGTGACGGGGCGAGATAAAAAACCAATATCCCCGGAGTATCGGGGATCAGGACGGGATAAATCAACGTCTGCGTGTGCGAACCGCAGAAAGAAATATATCATTATCCCAACAGGACCTGCGTGGCAGCCCTGCCGCATAATGAGTAACGTCACTGGGCAGTTTATTGAATTAATAACTCTGCTGATATTTAATTTATTATTTTGGATAAAGTGTTTGGGGATTTTGATCAGTGTTATCTGTCTCTGACAAAATATTGTGATCAGTTAGTTTAAGGTTATTTAGTGGGATCTAGCCATGGTGAAGAAGAAATTTTGGGAATAGGAAATATTAGAACGTTTCAATCTGATCTGTTAGTACCTATTTCATTTACTGTTTTGGTTTAGCATATTTTGCGATTTAGATAAGTTTTATCTGCTTCTGCCAAAATATTATGAACAGTTGGATTAATATTATTAAGTGGGTTATAGATTATCCAGTCATGGTGAAGAAAAAATTTTGGGGAGATAATTATAATGTTTCAAACACTGATTGACTAACAACTATTTCTTTCAAACCACACTCTTCTCCAATATTACTCAGTATTATTTTTCTTAGGACATCAATAGTTTGATTATCACATCTTGAAAAAAGTCCAATATTGCCTATAAAATCATTCCTAGATGAAATTTAACCATGTCACTAGACTTCATTTTCACTTTATCAAACTATCTCATAAAACCTTTGTAGTAAAAACAGATAAAACCGGAATTCTAAACTAACTCGCTATTCAGTAGACAAAAGAGGGGTGGTGGGTGGGGGAGGGCTTACATTCATTAGGAATGACAATCGACATTGACATCGACAGCGACAGTCGGCGAGCCGATCACTGATCACATATTGCGTTCATCACATCTTGCCAACAATCAGCTGACAAGCCGTGTTGTAAATAATTAACTGTCACTTTTTGTTGATTTTAAAACATAAATTGAGGCTTTGAAAAAAATAGATAAGAACAGATGATCTGGAATTATGAGA
The DNA here is from genome assembly GCA_963675035.1 of Allygus modestus. Classification (NCBI taxonomy): domain Eukaryota; kingdom Metazoa; phylum Arthropoda; class Insecta; order Hemiptera; family Cicadellidae; genus Allygus; species Allygus modestus. Next base: position 82,537,550 of record OY776112.1, on the reverse strand, counting down.
AATACAATTCAGTGAATTATCAGAACATGGTTTTTCAAATTTGGCTTTAGAATTTTTCTGATTCATCCTAATTTACACTGAAGTTTAAAAATTATTGAACCTTACTTTTACATATTGGGCAAAACTACCTCCTCAAAACAATGGCCCTTAGATATTCATATTAGATTAATTACTAGATATTTATACATTCATAACTTAACATTGAATAGGAATAACTTAATAACATAGGAATTAATAGGAATAACTCTGAAAACCTAAATCCGTAATACCAAATTAAACAAATATTACATTCTTTAATGTTGTTACATTCTCATAAAAAAACGCCATTTGCAGTAATCTGTTGAAGTGTTTACATGTTTACATGTTGTGTAAAAAAGTTGGTATACATTTGCTCCAATTGCAAATGCCAGTCAAAGAATCGATGAAAAGGAAGTAAGTTCTGATTGGAAATTGCTGTTGACAGTTTCGTTGCAGTCAGAGTTTTTATTCTGGAGTCGGAACATCTTGCTTTTAGTATAAACTTTCTGAGTTAGCCTCGAGTTTTCTTCAATTTGATATCTGACAGATTTGTGCAATAACAAGTATAGCAGTCCTCTGTTACATATTACAAAGTTACTGTGTGTAGGTCGCAACTTTTTATAAGTAAATTGTAAAAACTTAAATGAATCATTGGTATAGACTAGATTATGTTTTAATTTGTATAAATTAAATATTTAACTTTTTTAATTTTGAGACTACAGACTAGTTATTTTGAAATTTTGTAAAACTGAGACTGTATAAAGAGTGTTCTTGCTACCATTGGTTTCTTAAATGGCAGTGAGAAATCCAAAATATTCACTCTAATTTTTTTTCGCTCCAGTAAAAAAATGTATTTTGGTCTAAAACGAAAATTGTTCACAGCTACATTATTTTTTAAGATAGACAAACTTTTTAAAATAAAAAATCCATGAAATAACATTTTTGTTGTTGTATTTTCACTATGTTTAATTTTGTAACCCTATTTTTGGAGATAATGTGCATAAGTTAGAACAATGCCACTTAGTTGGGAGCACAAAAATTACCACACTGTCTTGTAAAATTAACAATATAATGTGTAGATGAAAAATAACTAATCATTACACAAATCTTTTTGCCCACAATTCTATACATTTTTATTAAGATTGTTGGCTTGCTTTTTACATTAATCCTCAGTCATTTGGCCACTAGGACTTTGTCCCATTATTCTTAAGATTTTGATCAGATGGTTAACTAAACGAACCTTCAATTTATAAAGAGAGCTTATCAAGTTTCCCATCGAACATGCGCAAATTGCAGCAATTGAAAACTACTTTCATCATTGGTTTTTACATTATGTATTAATGCATGAAGATTTTTAGGGGTGTGGATTAAAGGTAACTATTAAATTTATTTGCTACCACGTGTTGTGGCTCTAAAGTTCTCAATTTGGAAAAAGAGATTTCTAATGTTATTGGAAAATTTAAAGGCTACCACTCTGCAGAACATAATTATTTTTTAAATTAAAAAGTGGAGTTCTTGGTTTTAGTCAGTTTAGAATTCATCTTATATACATCAGTTTACTGAAAGGCAATTGGTAAATATTTATCACACTGATAAATTGAAAATCGTTTGGTTCTTAAATTATATTTTGAGTTAATATCATTGATTATATATGTATACAGAATTCTGTAGGAAGTATAATTAGTTAATATGTTTACAAACAACAATAATTGATTTTCATGTTTGATAATTGAAATAAATAGATAGTTGGAATAGACTCGGTTATCAGTTTTGGTTGCAACCCAATATTTCAGATCGGATATTGGTGGGCTTAAACGATAAATCTAGAGATGAACAGATGAAGGCAACTCCCACCACACTGAATTCTAAATCACTAATTTCCAACTATGCTGATCACCATTGCATATTACACTATAGTTTTATATTACACTATTGTAATTAATTTTGAGGGCATTTTTCTCTGCGTAATATGCAAAGAAGGAGTACCTAAATTTATTTTACACAGCCTTTTCACCCGATTCAAAATATTTTTTTTCAAAAATAATAATTTTTAACAATCAACAATCATTAACAATCAACATTTCAACATCAACATCAACATCAACATTTAACAATCATTTTGAATATATTTTTAAAATTTATTATTAATTGAACTTAATCCTGCGTTCATGCCGTTATCCCAGCAAATTCAATTCAGTGAAATCTGTCCAGTTCGTCAGTTTACAAACAAGGCAATATGACGGAGGAAGCCTCATCAAACTTGTATAACTTTTGTCATAAAGTTTACCTCCTTGACTAAAATGTTTAGCATCCCTTAAGCGTCCTTTGAGGGATTATTGGAGGTTTTCGTAGATTGCAGATTGAATGGTCATAATTCATGAGGCTACTTGGTTTGTGTAGGTCAAGGGGCCAATGAATGTTTCATCGCCAAAACCTCTAACGCTGCATTACAGTAATAGTATTGTTTACATTATTTAAATTAACAAGCATGTGCTAATCTGAATTGAATCTTAATAACATATTCGTTTGGTTTCATATTAGAGTTCTAAAATGGACTATTTTTAATTTATCGGAGTTTAATTTTGTAGAAATTTACCCAACATTTTGATTTCTTATAACAAATACTTTGTGATTAGGTTGTTTCAGATAGTTATTATATAATAAAAATCCTATACTCTTATATGAGCAATGTTTGCTTGATTGTTTGGTTGGTTGGTTGGTTGCACAATTATCTCGAAAACGGCTCCGAGGATTTCCTTCAAATTTTTGAAATAACTAAGTTCTGGTATAAAAATATGTTCTAGACAGGTCTCATCCTCAGTAAAAATCAAATAATGTTAAAAAACGAAATTGAAAAGTTAAAAAAATTAACGGTTGGGCTTATGGAGTTTCAAATCAAAACTAAATAATTGTAACAGCTGTTCATAATCAAACAGGGAACTGTCAAAGTAATACTCATGTTGTTTATGATTATTAACATGTGGTTTCCTGAGAGCAGAGATAAAAGATTTGAGTGAAGATCATATATATAGAGTAGTAAAATAAATCAAAGGGACATTGAGCTATAAATAACAACTGGAGTGGCCTTAAAAATGTAGAAAAGAGGCAAATGAATTATACAAATCTGATTATCAGTAGGGAGAAGTGGTGAAATACTACTCCAAGTCGATTAACAAACTAACTGGCCTTCCCCCGAGCAAAGCTTGGCCCCCCAGGTACTATAAGTTCTTATGTTCTAAACCCTATCGCTGTGGTAATCCTGAAATTTGAAAAATTTAGTTAGCTTATATAACATAGCATATACAAACGAAAACAATATTCTAACAACTTTAAATACAATTATGAGTTTTACAACTACAATAAAAAACTGACATTCATCAACTGTTTTTATTTATAATGACTAAACATGATGAATTGAAAAATGTCAACAGAAAATAGAGATATGACCAGAAACTAGACCAGTAGCCTCTTTGCATGTTTGCATGTTCACTATGAATTGACTCCATAAATATCACAAAGGGAAGACTGAAATGTATTCACTTTACTGCAGAATTGTTTGTTGCATTTTACTTCGCTTAATAATTAAGGAATTTCAGATTTTTAATTCATCCCAGATCGACTGGGTCTCATAGACGACACAGACTGCATTCTTTTTGAATATTGAACGTATTTGGTGTGATATCAAAGTTATTGTGTTACGTTTAGATAATGCATGATCTGAATGTAGTAATACATTTAGAAACACCTCGTAGAAGGATAACTTGTCGCACACATTTTCTCAAACTTCTTACCACTATTCATTGATTTTCCTGCTGCTGTTTGCGCAACTTGTAAAGACTTGTCTGTACAATCCACGCAGATGTTTTTCAATACTCCAGCACTTCAACAAGCTGACAACATGCGGGGAGACTAGCGAGGTTTGCCCTTTTGCCAATGACTCATTGGTAATTCTGTCTGGCTCTCTTAGAGATGAATTAGAAATACCCTTTTGTTGAAACCAGCGACTTATAGCAGCAGTTTGACTCAAACCTGTTGAATCTAAATCCAAACAAAACCCAGTTGTTGAATTTTTCCATCAGAGGGGAATATTCATCTAGCTTACTTCTTGATTATATTGTAAACTAATCAAATGAAGTTGAATTTCTTGGCCTAACATTGGACAATTACACAAACACAACAAACTGGCAAATGGGCACAGGCATTTTCCTATTGAGGTGACTTTCTCAAATTTCTGGTCTTGGCGTTATTCTGACTGCATATTATGGTATTCTCTACCCCCGCTTGGTATAAGCTGTACCTATATGGGGATGTGAAAATGAAAGAACTCTCTTCTTGTTTAGTTTGAAAAAATTAAGCGATAGTGGCCATACGCAATATTAATTACAGGACATCATGTAAAGAGTTTTTTCGGTCTTCAGAAATATCAATCCTTCCTTCAATTTATATTCCAGAAACCCTCACTTAAAAAAAAAAACAATTTCTCTGCTTTCAACACAAATTCTTCGATTTGCTCTTATTTCTGTACAATAGTTTGAATTTAAAATTCCCCAGACACTCAACAACATTTTTCACTAAACATCTTCTGTACAATGGTGTCAGCCTTTTTAATGTGTAGCCATACCATTGGAAAACTGAGTGAAAACCTGTCATTTAAAAAAAAATCTCAAAGCAATGCTTCTTTCAGGTTGCTACTGCAAACAATTTTATGATTGTATTGCTGATGGGTAGTCGAAGTAAAGTATGGTTATAAGATCAAATTGTCCACTCTAGAATTGGTATTTTGTTTTGTGTTATGTTTATGTTTATGTGTTGTTGACGAGATCTAAAGATTCAGAGATCCTAACACGTCAACCGAAACTTTTTGTGTGTCCCTAGTTCGTTAGTTCGGTAGACCAATACCCGTACCCTTTACGAGATCTAGGAGTTTTCTCCCTATACTAACATTCCATCCATCATCTGGTTGCTTGCAAAAAAACAGAGCCCTTCTCCTTGCCCTGAGTCATCTCTTGCAATCCAGTATGATGTGCTTGGCAGTCTCTTCAGACTGATTGCAAAGCCTACACTCCTGGCTCTCATTTGTAAGTCCAATAGTGTAGAGATGTTTCCTGAAATGTCCGTCTCCTGTTATCAAAGTGATTCCCTGCTTAACCCGACCTCTGGCCAATCTCACCAACCAGTTTGTGAAGTGAGAGCTGGTATCAGCTAGCAGCTTTTTGCCAAGTGCTTGACCAGAGTCACCCTGCCATTGCTGGCAATGTAAGTTCCTAGACCATTTATTGATCATGTGAAAAGCAGTTGTTTTACTTATGCCACAACTTGGCTCTGGACCAAAGAATGGCTTAACTAAACTCTTTTTGCAAGCTCATCTGCACACTCATTGCCACCTATACCTACATGGCCAATATGCACAGAGTTACATGATGCGAGTTTGCTGAGAACATTGTAACACTCCCACACCAATTTTGACTTGTTGTTTTGTGTTATAAGTTTATTATTGTTTTTCGTTATTGTATTTTATGACTTAGCCAATGCATTATTCTAATGTCTACTTCTGGCCAAATAATTGACTTGTGACTTGTCGTAACGTCGTTCCTCTGTTCCAGACACGGACAACCAGCGGGTGATCATCCACGTGAAGGATGTCAATGACGAGCCGCCCTACTTCATCAACCGCCCGCTGCCCATGCAGGCGGTGGTGCAGCTCAACGCGCCGCCCAACACACCCGTGTTCACGCTTCAGGCGCGCGATCCCGACACCGACCACAACATTCACTACTTCATCGTGCGCGACAGGAGTAAGTTGTACTAAGTTTTGCCAAAGTTCTTTCCTCTCTCCTCTGGTAATGTTTCTTACACTGTTTAGATTTCCTCTCCGACTTTTAATATTACTCCTCGAGACTTGACTTGTTCTGGTTTCCCTCTTCTCCTGTCGGACTCAATCTTTTAAAGGTCAGTCATGAAACATTTGGCGTTTCAATCTGCTTCCTCCATAAGACCAATGGTAACTTTCAACTCCCGTCCTTCCTCAATGGATTATCGGATATCGTTGATTTATAGTTAATTTTAAAGAGAAAAAAATACTTGGCGATTTCTGTGAGAATAATGTTCATATTACTTATAATAATAGTTCAATCAAATTCCAAAATATTCTGAATTTGTGATTTTTATTAAGGGTTGAATTCTGTTCACTGAAATTGCTAGGTATTATGCCGTTCTTTAAAATGAACTATACATCAACGATTTTAAATAATCTATAAAGGAGGGATGGGATTTAAAAGTTAACATTGGACTGATGGGAGAAGCAGGTATAAGCCCATGATTGAAGCCCCCTCTTTAGAGTGGGCTCCAGTCACGAAACATATGACGTTTCAACTTGCTTCCTCCATAAGTCCAATATTAACTTTCATAGCCCATCCCTCCTCAACTGATTCTCAGATTTATGTCTCATTTTAAACAGCAAAAACAATATAACTGTTTCAGTGGATACAATTTTGATATCACAAATAATAATTGTTCAATAAAATTACAAAATATGTTATTTAAAAAAATATGAGTTGACTTATTGTGATATTGAAAAGGTAGGTACCTATGTTTTGCTGTTTAAAATGAACCATAATTGTACGATTTTGGATAATCCGTTAAAGAGGGACGGGTTTTGAATGTTAACATTGGCCTTTAGGTGGAAGAAAATAGAAGCACGAAATGCTGCATTACTGGAACCCCCTCTTAACCTAAGTTAGGCCATTTTTCTTATCATTTTGTGGGTGCTCACAGTCTGCCAGGTTTTCTGTAATTTGTTGAAGTGGTCCTGAAGGATGTAATTCAGTGGAATACAGAAACCAATGAAGCTAGTAAATGTTTGGTTCTTTCATTACAATAAGTGTAAGGTATGTAAGTCTTATTTGCGCAGTGTGTCTGATTGACACCGACATCAATCCACATTCCGACCGACCATTGTGTACATTGTGTGTTTCGGCATTGTGTCAGATTTTTTAGTTTCCGATTGTTTTCAAACTCGTGTGGGTGGTTTCGGTTTGCTCCATCATATTATTTAATTTGAGCTTATAGGAGTTAATTATGAAGTTTGGAGAGCAAGTGAATGCAATGCAATGTATTTTATTTTGACAGCCATTTATGAAGAAAATTTATCTCAGTGCTGAAAGTGGGGGATTTCGTTAATTTACCTAAGTTACTTACCTGCGAGTTACCCTATTTCTGTTCTGCCCATTAATATAGCCCAATAAAAGAACATTCATTCTTTATATAAAATGGCTTATATTCTTATAATCTAAATTTGGATTGCCTTTATTAGCATAGTTAATCCCTTTAAAAACATATGTTTCTGCTTTCTTTTTAAGCTTACCTTAGCTTGTAAACTAGGTCAGCTCGATCAAATTTTTGGGGTTTTGATTACATACAAATTAATACCTCATCTTTTAGCTGACAGTGAGCTGCAATGATTAAAATTAGGTCCAATTTTTCAGAAATTTAATACAAAACAGAAATACCAAAACAGTAGGTACAGAACTAATTTGTTTTATGAGTGTTGATTTTGTTATTCGATTTAACATCTGAAAACAAAGAAGAAAAAGTGTGCATTTCCTTAAAATATTTTTATTATTTTATAAATATTATCTTCAGATGATGTGTGCTGTGAAGAATCTAAATATATAAGTGTTGTTTCTTTTTAAATAGAATATACTTGTAATAAGAAACTTGAAGAGTATAAAATTACTTATACATATTAAATTATTTTATTTCTGAGAGGAAAGATAAGGAAAACTAGTACTGAACCAGGGCAGAGAGTTAAGTGCAATATTGACAAGGTTACATATCATACGGCTGAAGAGGGCCCAAGCGCCCTAAAACAGCCACAGTAGGCTAGGGACTTTCCTGCTCACTGAAATCTCACGAAACGAACGAACGATTACATGTCATGTTGCTGTATTTCAAACAAACAACCGAGAAAAACTGAGAAATCACACAAAACAAGGGAAAGAGGCTCCTTTATCATCTTCTATTCTCTTCCTTTTTGATCAAAATTACTAACCATGACCCTTAAAAATGAGAATAGACATGTATATGCTTTTTGTATTAAATACTTACTATTAGAATGAGCTTTAACTTAGTATTCCCAGTATTTCTGCTAGATAAATAAATGGTCCTCAAAAGAGGTTACTAAATTTTAATTACCTTTAGTTTTAGTATAGTAATGATGAAGATGTATTCTAAATTACAGTTATGCAACTCTGCTGGCTATGTGAATCCAGTTGCTCGAATGTGAGCAAATATCTTTTGTTGATTACCCAGCTCATATCAAGACAGTTCATACTGTGATGCCATTACAGAGGTTTGATTGACACGTAACAGCTTGTCTTGCTTCAGTGATGTGTTTTGTTAGTATAAACAGCTGTTTAAACATTTAATTAAATCATTGCCATGCTCCCCAAATATAAACGTTGAAACTTTGAAAGCCCAGGGGGTGGAGAACTAAAGGAGGGCTTTTTCAAAACCCAAAAAGACACACTAGATGTTAAGGGCTTTCTTATGTAGTACCGGTAGCACATAGATAACCCATTTAAGACATAATTTTCAAATTGTCTTAAAATTTTTAAGACAAAATTCAGCTTTTTTTAATAAATAAAAGAGGTTGAAGGGAAATCTTCAGACAAGAATACAAATGCTTATAGACATTTAAAAACAAATATAACCTTGATAGACATAACTTTGCTAAGTTACAAGCAACGCCTCATATCACGCTGAACATTTTGTACTACTTAAAGAACTGAAATTCCAAAAAAAGTTTAGCTGGACAAATTACTTTGCTGTGGAAAATCCTGACAAGTCGAGCAGTGATTTGTAGTGACAAGAAAAGATGTTAGCAGATCACAAAGTTTGGTTCCATTGTTAATGGTAGCAATCTGTCATGCTTTTTACTGGCTTTGTTTAGTTCCGTGCAGTTTTCTTGCAAATACTGAAAACAGCAATATTAGTTTTGAGTAAGCAGAAAAGTCGCAGTTGTGGCATAATATGTATTTCTGTGTGGAGGTATTTATTGAGGTTGAAAGGAATCTAAGAAAATAATAAATACTTAAAATGGTAATAGAGGAAACTTTTTAACTCTTTGAAGATATGACTGCTGAGGGATGATCTTAACAACCTAATTCCATTGTTTAAATAATGTTTTTCTAGCTGAAAACAGCGTAATTAATATAATAAATAATGCAATAATAATTCAATTTGACACAGTCTAACTAGCACAGATTTATAAACAAAGTCCAAGTAATGTTTTAAACATATTTTTATATTGATTGAATTTCATATGAGATGTATAGATGAAGACGAGTTATACAATGAATATAATGTACAATATCAGTATAATAGGGTATATTTTGATGTTTATAGATTTATATAGTTTTGATCAAATTTAAAACCGTTCAGACTAGGCCTAATAAAACCCATGCTGACAACTTTCAACAACAATTAAAAGCTAACATATATTTCATTCTTGCAAGACAAATTTTGTTACTACACCATGATCCAGTGTGTAACGGATATGTCGAACCCTCAGTGCTTTACTAGCGTTTCTCTTCAGACATAGAAGTTGTGTCCTTACCCATCGGATTGGTTAGTTCAGGTCAGGTTGGGTTAGAGAGGTTAGGTTCCGCATTTGTAACCATGTTGGTAGTTGCAGTGGGATTGGTTAGTTCAGGTCAGGTTAGGTTAGAGAGGTTAGGTTCCGCATTTGTAACCATGTTGGTAGTTGCAGTGGGATTGGTTAGTTCAGGTCAGGTTAGGTTAGAGAGGTTGGTTTCCGCAGGTCTAACCCATGTTGTTGTTGCAGCGGGAGGCAGGTTCGAGGTGGACGAGCGTTCGGGAGTGGTGCGGACCCGAGGTACCGACCCGTTCCAGCTAGACATGGAGTACGTCCTCTATGTGAAGGCAGAGGACCAGAATGGCCGTGTGGACGAGAGAAGGTAATAACCGTGAAAACTGGTCGTTATAGAGAAAAAGGTTACGGGATCTGGGAAATAACAGAAACAGTAATTCCTGCGAGCAGGGATGTCGCCATGGACAGCTGCAGTGCGGGTTACCCCTCATAACAAATTCAAAAACAGAAGTTTGAAATTTGAGAATTTACTAAGAAATTTTAGGATTTATGAGATGCATGAAAATACTTAAAACATTCAAACTTTTGACTGTCAGTCCAAGTAGAATTCAAGTTAGAATTTTATGATTAGCTTAAATTAAGAATAAAATCTCTGTTGTCAAGTATCAACATTAACAACAGGTAAGTTAAATTATTCGATCATGTGCAACCTCAGTAACTTTTAACTGCAGTTGGCCGCTAGGTTAATTCGTTTAACGTTAGTAGGAGTAAATTTATCCAGTGATTAAACTTAAAAATTCAAGTGGAACATACTAATGGCTTTATAAATCCGAAGATAACTCAATTAACAGTGTACGATTACTGTAAGTTTGATTTATTTTAGAAGGTCTTTCTAATTTGGAACTTATACTTCTGGTGAAAATCATGTTTTTCTTATGTATAATTATTATTGATTTTTGATGAAATTTTCATTTTGATGAAAATTTTGATAAAAGGTATAATCGCTAAAAAACACTTTTAAACTGTTTGTCTGTGATACAACCCCCCTTAGGTAATTTTGGATGTCTCTTCAAAATTGGTAAGGAAATTTGGATTTGGCCCCCCCGCCACCCCAAATAATATTTTGTAGCAATGTCCTTGCCTATAAGGTAATGTTTTACCTTTAATAATAAGAAAATATTCCTTTATGGTCCAGAGGGAATCACTCCCTTGCAAGGTTTTAAACTTGGCACGGAGAGCGGAAGGGCAATAAGGATAAATAATGTGGGTGGAGGGGGTTCACCCAGGATGTGAGTTGGTGGACGGGGATAATATATACCTTAGTATATAAACTGGAAACTGGGTACATCTTAATTCAGTAGAATGTAACCAAACAACCCCTTTCAAGTACAGGTAACAGTATTCCCTCATAAGTCATAGGACATATTGCTTAACTGATTTGATTGACTATTTCAAGTTTCCAGGTTAACCAATTGTGGAAATATCATAATGCAATATTTGGTATCGAGGTAGCTTAAGGAAAAACAAATATTCATAAGTTATATTTCCTGTCCGCCACACTCCCTTATGAAAGGTGATAACATGAGATTCTGGTCAAAGTACTGTATGGTTTTTTCACTGTGTCTGTTCCAATTTAGGCAATCACCCTACTGATAATTAAGGTATTCACAAATGATTTAACTATTTGTTATGCCAATTTATGATATATGCTGTGTTAATGTGGCTCATAGAGTAGTTTACACATTTATTTCTGGTTGCGTGCAGGTACCAAAGTACTCCGGAGGAGAGGTTGTCCATAGTCGGAGGCAAGCGAGCTCCACAGTTCTACATGCCCACGTACGAGGCGGAGATACCTGAGAACCAGAAGAAGGACTCGGAGTGAGTAGCTTAATATCTTAATTACTCTGTTAAACACAGACACAGCTAGGAAATATTTTAAGGTGAATATGAATGAATGATGAGTGTAGAATGGGTGACATGCCTTGTGTAGCTTTGTTACTTACTAAAAGTTACTGATTCTTTAGCCAGGATCATTAATTAATCGCCCTGTGATCAATGGCAGCTGGGTCCATTATTGAACCTTCACAACATTTTCTCAGGATTTTGCTCAGCATCGATCTGGTGAACTTGAGATTATGAAGCGAGCCACTGTGCTACCCAGCTTTAACAAAACTGGAGTAACGGGTTGCGTTTTGCCATCAACTGAGATGCTCTGATTCATGGTTATCAGAACAATTCAAGGAATAAAATGTAACAGAATGTCTGGAGGTTTTGAGGCTATCCTGTAAAGGCTTAATATTCTATAAGGTGATATCTTCCGTATTCCTTGTAAAGATAATTTATTTAAAAAATAAATCATCACTCTTCTTCCTACTTGACACTTGGCAGGTATGAATCACAGACCATAGAAAACAATAGACTGGGCATCCCTATTACTTTAGTATTACAGCTGGTGAAGCCCATTTTTGGCATGTCTGCCATCTTGGTGGTCCAACATTTTGTAAAAATGCTAGAATATTAACTATGAAGATTTAACAATACAAGTGACTGCCCAATGGTCAAAATTCAACCAAATAATTACAAAAATTAGTTAAATATCTAGTGGGTTCTTTTGCGCTCATCTCTCTCTCTCTCTCTCTTTCCCTCCCCTCCCCCCAGTAATTGTTTTAATGTGGAGTTAAAACGGATAGCAGAAGGGCATTACCATTCCAGTAACCAGTAGCCTTTTTATTTATGCCCGAAACCTCTCTACCTCATCCTCATCTCCCTGTCTCCTAAGAGAAGGATGTTACCATTCCAGTTGTCAGTAATATATTTCATTTTTTTAGTCCTGAATTATCTGGTCTTGATGTTGTGGAGTTAAAACGGATAAGGGAATGGTGTTACCATTTCAGTAATCAATAGCCTTTTTATTTATACCTGAATCTTCTCCACCTCATACTTTCCTAGTCCCTCATCCTCATCCCTTTACAGACAGGTTTAATTTTTTAATGTAGTGTTAAAATGGATAAGAGAAGGGTGTTACTATTCCTGTATTCAGTAATATTTTTTATTTACATTAGTCCTGAATTACCTGTTCTTGCTTGTTGAGTTAAAAGGGATAAGAGAAGGGTGTTACCATTCCAGTAAATATTTTGTATTTCCATTAGTCCCCAATTATTTGTTCTTGATGTTGTGGAGTTAAAACGGATAAGAGAAGGCTGTTACAATTCCAGAAATCAATAGCCCTTTTATTTATGCCTGAAACCTCTCCACCTCATCCTCACCCCCCCCCCCCAACCAACAGGTTTACATTTGTAATGTGGTGTTAAAACGGTTAAGAGAATGGTGTTACCATTCCAGTAATCAGTATCCTTTTTATTTATGCCTGAAACATCTCCACCTCATCCTATCTCCGTTTAATGTGGACTTAAATCAGATAGCAGAAGGGTGTTACAATTCCAGTAATCAGTAGATTTTTATTTATGTCCGAAACCTCTCGACATCAACCTTTCCCTGTCCCTCACCCTCCCCCCCTCAATAACAGATTTAATTTTCGTAATGTAGTGTTAAAATGGAGAAGGATGATACAATTCCATTAATCAGTAATATTTTGTATTTACAACAGTCCTGAATTATCTTTTCTTGCTGTTGTGAAGTTAAAACGGATAAGAGAAGGTTGTTAACATTCCAGTAGTCAGTCAAATGTTTTATTTATGAATCATATGTTCTTGCTGTTGTCCTGCATATTTATTTGAATAACGCAGATGTTTATTAATGAAATAAAAAGTATAAACAAATATGAAAAGCTGATGAATATTACCATAAGGATAACATGTAACATTTTAAAGCCAAATGGCCATAGCCCTACACACCCAAACACCAAATTATTTACATTTGACACATCTTCTAACATTACTAAATAAGTTTGCCAAGTTTCATCATTCTACGATGCCGCATATCCGATAAATTGGTACCACAAAAATACCCTTAGCAGATTAACATATAGATTTGGCATATTTATGACAGCCTGAACGCTGTAAACTAAAGCATTAATTTTGTAGAGTTATTAGGCTCTAAAATATATTTAGTTATTTAACATTTTATAACAAATATAATCGTAAATTGTTTTTGTTTCCCATAGTTTTTTTTGTGTGTATATCTACGCCAGTGCCATTTTTAACATTTTTATAGGGAACGGTCCAAACCCTGGTCTTGTTACTATCTAAGGTCGACCTGTTCTTAGAAAGTATCATTAATTAATAGCCCAATCATAAATGGCAGCTAGGTCCAGTTTCGAACCTTCTCAAAATGTTTCGATTTTGATCAGGATCGATCTGGCGAACCTCGGATTACGAGGCAAGCACGATAACCACTAAGCTACCCAGCCAGTTTTAAATATTACTCATTCCCCTTGGGCTGTAACAGATAGCGTTACTGTATCAGCATTGCAATAGACAGAACTTTGCCCTTTCTTTCTTATATAGTTTAAACCATAATTTTTATAATCTCTGGTTTCGAACAATGTTATTAACTGTTGAAAAATAGTTCTACTTGAATTAAGAGTAGGAGAAAATGAGCTTTAACAGTGTAAGAATCGTTTAAGCATTTACTAACCACTTCTTCATGTTAGTAAATAAATTTATTTTTGATAAAATTTTTCAAAATAAACATCTATTGACTTATTTATATTTTTAAGACCAAAGTCACAACACAAGTAACACTATCTGTTGGGACTCAGAGAAATTACAAGCCGCCATCTTGGTGGTCCAGGTTTAATTTGTGCTTCACTTTTATACCATTGATGCCCAGTCTACTTTTTTCTATGGTCTGTGATATGGCTGGAGTTTAGTTGTTCTTAAAAGTAAATTATAAACAACTTTCACAAGAAAAGTAATTATATTACTGTAGGAAACACTAAAACATTTCCTTACTTCTGACAATCAACCAGTCCTTTCAAGGTTTTGGTCATCAGTGGGGAAATTTTGAACTACTCGTCATTTTTGATGGATTGTTTTTATAATGGTTTTAATTTAGATCATCAGTAACAAACTTACTGAGCTTATACAAGAAATTCCAAATTGTAAGGTCACTTTGCTGTTCAAATGTTGAAGCTGTATTTCACATTTTCAGTTCAGATAACTAGTTTGTTCCTAAAATTTATTGTGAGGATTCAGTAGGTCAAACCTATTTAATACCCTGATTGAAATCTTATTGAATAAGTCTCTCAAAAACGGTGAGGCGGTGTAAAATTTAAAATACACTTTTCCTACTAAAGTTTTACTTAATTGTAGACAGAGTTTTATATATAAAAAAGTCTTGATGATTTAAAGTACAAATAACACTATCCAGTTGAAAAAGTCACAAATACTTTTTGAAGAATTAACAAGGGACTTTTGTTGAGATGTGTTTGTTCACCGAAGTTAACATTGAGTACTCGTGGAGGGTTTTATTACAAATGACAAACTATAAAAGATTTAATCGTAAAACTACATTGAAAACAAATGTAGGACAGTAGAGACACGAGTAGGAGCACTTGTGTGTGATGGAATGATTCCTATTACGACTTTGTAGGAGCAACAGAAATAAACCGTTCCATTAGACTGGATAAAGTTGATAAGAAACATTAGGAGCCTTTGAGAGGATCATTGTGTTCTGATTTATCTTCACTTTCACACGTACTTTGTAGTTGTAAAAGTTGTCGTGTCTACAAAATACAGCATGTCAAATCTTTAGTAAATTTATTCCAATTAAAGATGATGTTAACTGTTTCTTCTATTAACTTATGTTTTTTAAATTGCTATTTCATTTTGTACAATTTATTGCAAGTTATGAAAATATTGTTAGCCCCAACACTTAATACTAAGTTTACGCTAATTTTCCCAACACAGGGTATATAAAGGATTATTCAATAATTAAGGAGACCTATTGCTCGAAATCTTGAAAAGTTGAAAAGGCTCCTCATTTTGCCTTAAATTGATTTTCAATAGGTCCAGTACACTAGCTGTGCTTTCTCCCACCTTGGGCTAGTCTTCGGAAAGTTATAAGTT
Organism: Allygus modestus; assembly: GCA_963675035.1. Lineage (NCBI taxonomy): Eukaryota > Metazoa > Arthropoda > Insecta > Hemiptera > Cicadellidae > Allygus > Allygus modestus. The sequence goes on along the minus strand of OY776112.1, from coordinate 82,521,893 downwards.
ACAAGAATTGTTGTTTGTGTTACAATTTGTGTTGGCAGTTCAGTAGTTTGTCCATGTATATTCAGCTTCTGTTAGTGCTATGTTTGTTTCAAACACAGCAAACCGCTCAGTTCCTGCATACCCATATTGGTCTGATCTGTTATTAATTTTGATAATTTGATTTTTGTTACATTTACTCGTTTAAATACAAGCTGGTTCTTTATTCCTAATTATAACATAAAGAGATAAAAGTTATAATTAAAATTGGAGGGTTAAATGAGAAGTTTTGAAAGTTACAAGCTGATTACAATTTTTCCTTTACCAACGGAAAGTCTTTACGCTTCAATCCCACCACAGGTTTTAATAAGTCTTGTAATATTTCCAGCATAATCTCAGTGAAGGCCAAGTCGTTCGCAGACCGAGAGATCCGGTACACTCTGAAGGCCCAGGGTCAGGGAGCTGGCACCTTCAACATCGGGCCGACCTCTGGCATCGTCAAGCTGGCTAAGGAGCTGGATTTTGAGGATCTTCGGCAGCCGCACGTGTACTCGCTCATCGTGACTGCCACGGAAGACTCCGGAGGCTTCTCAACATCTGTCGAGGTTGGTGGTCGCGGTGTTAGATGTTATGGGGTTGTAGATCTGTTGAGCTGTCTGGAGCCAGAACTCCCATGTAATGTGCCTGAAGAACAGAAGAAAATGAGATATAGTGCCTTTCTTATGTGCCTGTCATGAGCACATTGATGGGACTTGGGCAAATAGAAAGGAATTTGGAAATCTCTTGGTAGGAAGAAACAATGGTAGATGAGCTGTTTGTACCTTATTATAGGAGGTAACTACTTCATACAAAGAGTGTGGCTTGGATATCAAATATGGCTCAGTGTTAAATTTGCATTGCAGCTCGTTTGTTCATTGTAAGAATTCAAAATTGGAAGTCATTAAAATACTAACACCATTGACTTAACTTCATTGAATGGTCAGCAGCAACGTTTAAAGTTGTAAAAACCCGTTGGAAAACTAAAATTTTGGCAATTTAAGTATTTTTAGCGAATTTCCCCTATCGGGAAGAAGCTAATACCGTAGTCAGCATGGTAAGACCTAGGCCCAGGACCATGATAAGTTTTCGTTTTGAGGTCCCCAGATGCCAAAAACACCATTCTTTCAAATGTTTATATATGTGTGTCCGTAAGCACAATAACTCTTTGTAAAACGGCTCCGATCTTAATGAAATTTGGTACAAATGTGTAAAATACCATGTATTTGAACGAGTTCAAAAACCAGACGAATCACACTATCCAAAGGGGAGTTTTGTACCCCAAAAATGGGTTTTTTCACATGTAATTTTTATTTGAATCAAATTTTAATCCACACCATTGAATTCAGCTTAGAAAAAACAAACAATTTGGTGTTTTGATCATTGCTCTACGTCAATTGGTTACTGAGATATTGAAAGTGCTAAACACAGTGTGTTGTCTAATGTTATTCTTTTGGAGAAAAAGACAAATTTTATATCTCACTTATTTATGAACATAAACTGACGAAACTTTGTATATGGCTTCATCTGATTGTGGTTTATTGTTGTTTGAAGAAAAACCAATTTTTTGCATATGGTTTCTGTAGCCGCAAACCTAGGTAATTGGTCCCCATGTTATTCTTAAGGAGAGTAATTAAAATGTTATATATCGCTTATTTATGAATGGGTATGGATGAAACTTGGTAAGTGACATCACGTACTTGAATTTTATTGATATTTGCCTAAAAACCTATTATTTTGCCTCCTTGTTGCAGCTAACCTGTATACCGTACTCATCCCCAATGTTATTCTTATGAAGAATAATTAGTAATTTTAATATCGCTTATTTGTGAATCCTGGTAAGTGGGGTGGCTTAATGTGTTACTAAGACACCATTGGAAATTCGCTGAGTATGCAGGTTTGCTGTGACGGGGGTATTTTTTTTTTTAGGGAGGGTTTGAGTTGATAATATAGTAGTTTTGTTTTAGTTGTCGGTGTAATTACTCTAGCTACTACAGTGGTTGATATGATAATATTAAGATAGTTAAGTGAGTACGCAGTCATGTTTTGTAAACCTGTTAATACTTTTTCTGAAAACAGCTTTTAAATGTCACATTCGTGGTCTTTCATACAGAATTTTCATATTGGTTTAATGTAAAATGAAATTTTTAGCTTTGAGGGGCTATATCTTCTATTCTCCTTTTCACAGGAGTGTTAAATCAAGCGTTGAGACTTAACGAAGCAGAAACTAGTATCAGAAGTATTATTGTAGACAAAGCAGATATTGTACAATCCTGTTCCTTATCTTTGGGAGAAATTTGTTCTTTTAACTTCCTTGTAACACTTAACAGAAATCTTATATGTTAAAGACCCTTAGCTGGAGCTCTTTAATTTAATTTAAACTGCATGTCAAGATTCTGCGACTTTCTAAATGTCCACATCGTTGAGAAATGCCCTTACACAGTTTTTATAATTGTCCTTACACAAGGTCAATTATATGACAAAGTATTAAATTTCAGGTTAAGTAATAATATTATACGAGGGTCATCTAGAAAGTTCATTTGCTTACTGCACCAAATATAACTCCCCCATCACGCAATTGCGTGTGTGGCAGTCCACTCACCTCCTCACAAAAGTGTGAGCCGATCTCGCATCTTGTTTCTAAAGTGGTTTAAAGGTCTGTGTCATTTGACAACCCCGCCAAATTTTAGATCTGCAGTGTTATCAGTTTCAGAATGCGCAAAATGTCCAACCTATTGAAATATGTAAAAATAACAAAGATGTTTTATGGTGATAGTGTATTTAACAATATCTGGAAACGATTCATATAATGTCCTAACGTGTAGCATCTGTTACAATGCTTTCAAATCATCTGTAACGAGCAATTGCCTGCCACTCCGTCCCTTGTCGTGCATGATCAAATTCCTTCATTAAACTCGATACACAATTTTCTCCCTGAAGACTTTTTTACTAAACTTTCACAATAAACTTTCTTCTGTGTTTGTCTAGAAAATTCAATAGATTGGACATTTTGCTCATTCAGAAACCAATATCACAGCGGGTCTCATGTTTGGCAGGATTTTCGATTGATGCTGCCATTTAGACTGTTTCCTGTAGAAACAAAACATGGGCTCAGCAATGAAACTGGGCTCATATTTTGGTGGGGTGAGTAGACTGCTGCACACACAACCGCAGTGGTGGGGAGCTGTGCTCAGCGCAGTCAAAATCGCTCTTTACTTTCTGGATCAATTGCAAAGCACTATTTGTTCTTTAAAACCCCGCCTGTTTCCAGCTCACCATCCGAGTGACGGACGTCAATGACAACGCGCCCAAGTTTGAACTGCCCGACTACCAAGCTCACAACGTGGATGAGGACATTCCACTCGGCACCTCCATACTGAAGGTGAAGGCGACTGACGCGGACTCGGGGACCAACGCGGAGATACAGTACGAGGTGTCGGACGACCACTTTGCTGTCGACTCCAACGGCATTGTCAACAACAACAAACAGCTGGACGCCGACAACAACAACGCCTACTATCAGTTCGTCGTCACCGCTAAAGATAAAGGTAAAGATTATATATATATAAATACAGAAAACGATCATCCCCCAGACATGTATACTCTTTCAAGAAATTCCTATAGGGAATCACGGGGAGTCAAATTCCTATCCAGTGTTATTCCCGTGGACATTCACTTTGGTTTGAGCTGATGAAAATTCAAACAGCTGATCATGATTTGTACTAGTTCCACGGGTTAACCACCAAATGCAGCACCCACCACAGGTTTTATTCCTGGGTGAAACCGGGTACAATGGCTGCTAGTCTGACAGTTTTTATAATGTTATCTTTTTGTATTATTTTTTGGGAACGAATACGTAAAATCTTGTGTTTTTTGAGATATGTGTAGATTATAATGGTTTTTTGTCTGAAATTGCTGAGTAAATTGGTTTAAATTTTACTTCTTTTATGTTTTTACTTTAGTTGTATTGTTTTTAAAATATTGTATTGATCTCTGCTATAAGATTTTTTCTGATACAATACTCATTGAATCATTCCTTAAACATTTGCTAGAACCAGCTGTTTTCTGGGAATGGAAGCAAAATTTAAAAATATTACATGCAGATATTTTTACATATCTTTAAAAATTGTCTTACCAAAATTAAACCTGCAGCTCCTGTAATTTATGTTAATGGCTTCAAATTATTTTTAAAATCAAAGAAGGAACAAATCTTGAACAGTAATTGGAGAGCTCTCAAGCTTTGTTTTGACAAGGAGTCTACACTATAGATGGTATACTTGTGCCTCTCATCTTGTAATACACAAATATATCCTACTCCATCCTGTTTTGAATTCTGTGAATTTTTTCCAGAATTTCTTTGTTGTAAATAACAAATTTTGCATTTGATGAAATTTATTTTTGTCATTGTTATTTAAAAGTATCACACTTCAAAAGAAGCACTTGACCTATTGAGTTGAATTAGACTAATAAATGAGCGAAGTAACTCGTGTTTGGTCAGTAGTCATACATAAGTTTGATTTGGTGAGGTTTTTTATGTCTACTCTTTACACTTGAATTATATATAATTTATTAAGAAAAGAATGTTTCACATTGAATGACGCCAAATTGAAATTTCAGGAGAACCACCCAAGACTGGAACAGCTACAGTCAGAATATATACAAAAAATAAAAACGATGAAGAGCCCAAATTTTCACAGCAAGTGTATACACCTAACGTTGATGAGAATGCAGGTCCAAATACACTGGTAACGACTGTCGTGGCATCAGACAAGGATGGAGACAACGTCAGGTAAAAGGATTTAATGAAATATTCCAAGATATAAAGTAATCTTTGAGGATTCATCCATGCATTCTTAGCTGCGTAGAATAGTAGGGGTGTGCTAGTACTCAAAACTTTGAGTTTTCAGCCGAGTATTTTAATACTCAAACTCGACTCGAAGTTTTGAAAACTACTCGAAAGTTTGAGCGAATATTTCCCGCCGATTTCAAGATGATCCCTAACGATTGCGACCGGCCAAAACGCATAGTAACGGCCACAAAAGGCAATCGCATCACGTAAAATCGGCCGAAAATGATGACCGCGAACGATTGCGACCGGCAAAAACGCGTTGTAACGGCCGCAAAAGGCAATCGCACCACGTAAAATCGGCCGAAAATGACGATCGGACCGCGTAATTTCGGCCATAACTAACGATTTTGTCATCTAATATTGATTATAAGCGATGTCTGGACCAAGTGATTTGGCCAAATGACAACCGGACCCTGTTTTACTTATTGGCTAGAAACGAATGTCAAACCGTGTTTTGTTTGTCAGTACGTAATCCAGATTGATTGTACTGGCCAAAACTTTGTATTGCTATATTAGTTAGAAACCATGTTTAGATTATCAAATCTAGGGTGGTATCCAAATCCCATTACACTATTTTAAACTACCAACTGATGGCAAATACTTGCTCGAAAATACTCGAAACTCAATAATAATTGGCACTACTCGACTCGACTCGATTAAAAAAATCACTACTCGCACACCCCTATAGAATAGTTAACAAATATCAACTACATGGGTTCCATGGCCTTAATGGTGGCTAATGATTTCTTAATAGAAGGAATGATGGTAATGTATTGGAATTGATTTGAGAGATACTTAGTTTTGAATTTTTTGTAGTAACCTATTCGCCAATTGATGTGTTTTAATGTAATGTATACGGTTTTATCACTTTAAAATTAATTAGTTTAGTTTTCATTTCATGTAAGAGTTTTTCCTTTTTTTGCTGAAACAACAAAACATATTTATCCATAGCAAATGTATTTAAAGAGTTGAGCCAGGGTATTCAAAACATGTTTATAATGAATAGTATGGTGTCCTGGAATAAATTACTTTGTTTTATATAAATCCATTACTTTGAATTTTAAATTAGTTTGCTTTTTCTCCATAAAAATTTGATTACATTTTATCAGTGCACTGTTGAAGGATTGCACATTCATGTAGTTAAAATTAAGATGGTGGAAGGGATATAGAATATGGCCACAAGGCTCTGTGTAACAGTTTAACAAATGTTCAACCACAGAGTAATATTCAGCCAAACTTGAGTAATAACTCAACCAAAGTTTTTATTTGCTTGAATTTGGAGTATTCCAAAGTTTTCAATTGTTCATTGGTCTAGTAATTTTATTCTATTCACGATAACCTACAACGGGCTCCGATTGGAGTTACACTCAAGATAAGAAATTTGTGACTAATGACTGCAGGCGGCTACGGGTTCTCTCCACTTGGGGTGTGGCCTGTCTGTTAACCTATCTAACGCCGCTGGTCCACTAGTCATGGTGGCTGTGTGGTCTAAATTATAGACACACCTTGGCCAGGTGTTCTTACGAAGTCCACGGGTTCGATTCCCACTTACAACCAAAACTGAAAACAGTTGTGCAGCTCTCAATGAGATAATCGATCTAAGGCAATGTTGGTGGGAGGGCCCAAGTAAAATAAACTGTGATAGGTTTGACTTGAATATTGCCAGGATTGGCTAATTCTTTGTGAGTAACACATAGTCATTACTGATTTTCCTACTTTTTACTTTTGTTTACTGTGTGTGTGGCACTACAACTCTTTAAACTGAAAGAAAACAATATTTTAATTAAAGCACACCCTAATCTATTTAAAAATAATTTTACTATTCCAATTCCGAGGCTTAACAAATGATAAGTAAGGATCGGAACCAGTACGTCATTCTAAGTCAATGGTTTAACAATTAACAAATCTAAAAAATTAAAGTTGGATTGTCTCAAAAACTTTAACATGTTTAAACTATCTAACAATGTTCCCCAACTCCTTGCCATATTAGTAATTCACCCCAATGATTGTCGCAGGTTTGGCTTTGTCGGAGGGGGCACGTCGTCGGGCCAGTTTGTGATAGAGGACATCACCGGCGTGATCCGACTGCACGGCAAGGCCATCTCCCTGGACAGGGACAAGTACGAGCTGAACGTGACCGCGTTGGACGACGGAGCGTGCTGCGCCAACGGAGAGGCGACGATACACACGAGCACAGCCGTCGTCGTGGTGTTCATCACAGACGTCAACGACAACAAGCCCATCTTCAAGGACTGCGGGACGTACTATCCCAAGGTGGAGGAGGGGGCACAGAACGGAAGCCCCGTCATCAAGGTATCCCGCGGCTTTGTGATGTCTACTTATATAAAGCGAGACTGATTCACTGTCATAAATTGTGAGGCATTTGCCGTTATTGGACCCTACTCGACCTCATACTTAAATTAAGCTCTTTACCAGAAACCCTCAGAAAAAGTTAACATTTTGAGTTTTTAAGGCACTTTTTGGGTGGGAAAAATTCTTTTTTTTTAATTTGTCCATTTTGAGCGCTTTTTGTAAGAAAATCATAAGAGATGGCAAGAAATGGTAAATACAAAAGTTGTAGAAAATTTATTTAAGAACTTAACAATTTTTTGTCAGATTTAAGATTTGATCATCCGTTTAGTTGCTATTCATCCGAGGAGTCGTTTTGAATGTTGTGGCCCATTTAAATGTGTACAAAGTTTTGAATCTTTTATGACAGCACGCTGCCTTTGGCTTATACCACATTTTTGTAACAGCTGATTTATATAAAGCTCATTGTTGTAGTTTTTCTTTGGTTAACAGATTACAATAGTTGAGTTTGATTTAAACTTGGGTTAACTGAGGAATGCAAGTGAGCGAAGCAAACTCCAAAAGGGAGTTTGGGGGCAAAACCTCAAACAGCGATAAGCCTAGGCTCACTTGCAAAAAAATGGATTGTATGGACAATTGCCAGGATTTCAAAAAGAACAAGCTGTAGACCTCTGTTCAAGGAATTGGGTATTCTAACCATTACTGGCCTATTCATCCATGAAACTGTTAAATTACTGTACAATAATCTGGACAGCTTTGGAAAGATTACATTTTCTCACAGTTATTCCACACATCAACATTTATTTCAATTCCCTCACCATAGACTTTCTTTTTATGAAAACAGTCCGAATTACGAGGCCATCAAAATTGTTAGCAAATTTCCAAAAAGTCTAATCACTAACATTAAACAAATTTTCTCTTGAAAAATTTGCACAAATTATTAATAAACAAATCGTATTGATGATTTTTTGGGATGATTTCTTAATGTAGACAAATTAAAACTAATTTAACAAGAAACTTCTTACTAAGTATTTAATGGTTTGGTATCTATGGCAGGAAAATATGTCCTGGACTGTATAACATCCTCATTGCACTAAAAACAATACAAATATCATAACCGTTATCTTATTATAAAATATTTTGTTTAATTAAGTTATTTCAAGCAATAAGTTTTACAGTAGTAACACTTGTATGATGAGAATAAATACCTTATTACAGTAGACGCTCTTTTATCCGGCATTCTATGAACCGGCACATTCTATTAACCAGGCGACTCGAGTTTTTCCAGGTATTTTCGGTCGTTTCCGTTTCGTGCTGCGACTGCGCTGGACTGTTCCCGCCTTTTTCTTAGTCACCTGTTGTTTGTTTACGTCTCAAGCAGTAACGTTCAGTGATGTTCGTAAACTTTGCTCAGTACACTACTGTATTCAACCTATTTTTAGACGCCAACTTCCGCCCGGCTGTCTGTCCGCCCGTCTGTCTATCCGTCCACAAATGCAGGTGTTCCGGAGCAGTGCCAAGGTCAACCAATGCACGCGACCACAGCTCATTACTGTAGCGAGATGACAGACTCTCAGATTACTGTATTCCCATTAATAACTAAAAAGTTCTATTATCCGGAAAAATCGATTTACCGGCATGGGCGTGGTCCCAAACATGCCGGATAAAAGAGCGTCTACTGTACTGATGGTTGAAATGATTTTATAAATTTAGACCACTTTATTACCTTTATTCTAGGTAGTATGAGTGATTTTCTCACTTGTTCATTATTTTAGAGAACACTTTTTCATTACCTGCTGTGATGGTAATTTATATTAGTGAAGTGGCAGTCCCTGGCAGTCATTGCTGAACAATGACTTGTGTCAATGCTTGTATAAGTCTTTAAGGCAATAAAGATATTCTTATTCTTAGAACTTAAACTTATATGATTTAAATGTACTTATATAAAATATATCCCCATACAGGTACAAGCTACTGATGAAGACAAGGGTGTAAATGGTCAGGTGAAGTACTCCATCGTCCAACAACCGAACCAGAAGGGGACCAAGTTCACCGTGGATGAAGAAACAGGGGAAGTTTTGACCAACAAGGTATGTATGTTTCTCATTAATTAATTTGGGTGCTAGTCGAGTACTGGTAATCAGGCAGAGGGTGCGCTCGCAGGCCACACTGATTCCCTGGGCTTGGCCAGGCAGTGGTAACAAACAGGAGTCAGTGTGGTCTAGCCATTTGGTGTAGAGGGGAGGCAATTTGACGTGCGTTCAAAATGCCTCATCCCTCCCTGTGTTGAGCACCGATGTCCGAAAGTTTTTCTTCAAACTTCATTATGTATTTCTTTAGTGTCAACGAATGTATCTTACTCGTTAGTTTATTATGTTAGTATTTATAATTATTTATTTAAAACGAATTGCCAAAAACCTGGAAGTTTTAAAATGCGGATGAATTATTTAATAGAGATTTAGGCGTGTATATGTACTTAAATATTTTATTTAGCTGTACAATGAGCTATAATTAGGGTAAAACAGTTTTTTAGGGTGATCAAAATTGTTCTGTGCCTTCACAATTGCAATAGGTCAAACGATACAGTCACAGCGAGTTTACAGTTTCATGCACTATACAACCCAAGCACCAATGAGTGTCATATTTTCAATGGGTGAGAAACAGGTGGGGATCATGGTAGTCATGACCCCCCCCCAAAAAAAAAAACCTCAGATCTTCACATATTTTACCCATTTTTCACCGTAAAGATTATGGTATTTTGACGATTTATATATTATGTTCACTCATGACCCCCCCTTAAAATGATAGTCTCTATCCGCCACTGGTGAGAAATTTAATTTGTGACCTCGATCATGTCTTCTGGATATAAAAAATTATATTTAATAGGCCCACACTAAAATCATCGAACGTTTTTATTAGGGGTGTGCGAGTACTTGAAACTTCGAGTTTTCGGCCGAGTATTTTAATACTCAAACTCGACTCGAAGTTTTGAAAACTACTCAAAAGTTCGAGCGAGTATTTCCCGCCGATTTCTGGACGATCCCTAACGATTGTGACCGGCCAAAACGCGTAGTAACGGCCGCAAAAGGCAATCACATCACGTAAAATTGGCCGAAAATGTTGACCGCAAATGACTGCGACCGGCAAAAACGCATATTACCGGCTGCAAAAGGCGATCGCATCACGTAAAATCGGCCGAAAATGACGATCGGACCGCGTAATTTCGGCCGTTACTAACGATTTCGTCATTTAATATTGATTATAAGCGATGTCTGGACCAGGTGAAATTGGCCAAATGACAACCGCGCCCTGTTTCATCGGCCGGAAACGAATGTCAAACCGTGTTTTGTTTATCAATACGTAATCCAGTTTAATTGTACTGGCCAAACCTTTATATTGCTACTCATGTATTAGTTAGAAACCATGTTTAGATTATCAAATCTAGGGTGGTATCCAAATTCTATTACACTATTTTAAACTACCAACTGATGGCAAATACTCACTCGAAAATACTCAAAACTCAAAAATAATTGGCACTACTCGACTCGATTAAAAAAAATCACTACTTGCACACCCCTAGTTTTTATGCACCAAATGTGTTAAAATTGTCTTGTACTATTAAACAGTGATTTATAAAAACATAAAAAAAACAATTACTTTAACTAATGGGGTGACTGATGCAATGAAGATTGGTTAGTGGACGGCCAGTGATTTATCTGTCTACTCCCACTGTTCATTCCGTCTCTCTTGCACAACTGTTTTTAGCAGATTTAATTGGAATAGGGAACACTGTGGGGCGGTGGGGTGGGAGGGTTGCAGTGGTTTTCTCTCTTCCCTGCACTGTTTGTGTCACCTATCTCACTTAGTTTTTCTAAACGTTCTAAAACGTTACAATTTAAGTGGTCCCAATTGTACACCAATGTTTCTGTGACTAAGCCTTCAAATGAATAGGATATGGATAGATGCATTAATTAAGAGCACACAATTACCTACAAGGTCTATTATATGAACCCATCCCCAATCAGTGGCTTACAGCATGCAACCTTAGGCAGTTGATCCTCATGTTTATAATAGCAAATCTAATTATTCTTTCAACCAATACTAAAATCCCATACTCTAATACAAGCAATGTCTGTCTGACTGCACAATTGATCTCGGAATTCAGCGGAATGATTTTGTTAAAACTTTGGAATTAGGCGCTTTTGGACCTAAAAATGTGATTGGTAAAAATCTCAACCCCAGGAAAATACATATTTTTAAAAATCTCGTTTAAAAATTGTAAATTTTAACATTGGGGTTATGGAGTTTCAAATTAGAACAAAATAATTATAACAGCTGATGTGAATAAGTTAGCCAGTAAACTGTCAAAGTAGCACTTACACAAAGTAAAGTATTAAAACAGGATTTCTTTAAAACGGTAACTAGTACCATTGAATAAAGATTGCATATAGACATATTTTTCACCCACGAAACTAATCAAATATCAGATAGCATAGCTCGGTCTCCCCGTTACTGCTAAATTAATTAGGTAAATTGAGTGCATGTTCATCTGGAAAACTGGAAATACAAGACAAGAAAAATATAATTTAAAAAGTTTGAGTTAAAGGCATAAATCACTATGTGAGAGCTTCTGCAAAACACCCTTAAAACATTTACACCCTTTAGGGTTTGCGAGTAATGATAAGAGAAAGGAGGGTAAGAAAATTACTATGTACAACAGTCATTTTCAAAAAGAATATTTATATTGTTTGCTCTCATGAATGTTGTAGGATTATGCCTATCCTATTCGTTTGCTTTGTTATTCTCCATGTTGATCTTCCTAACCGTTGCCATGTGTCTATCCAGGTGTTTGATCGTGAAGGGGACGATGGCAAGTTTGTGTCGGTGACAGTGAAGGCCACTGATCAAGGTGATCCTTCACTAGAGGGTGTCTGCTCCTTCACTGTGGAGATCACAGACGTGAACGACAACCCTCCACTGTTTGACCGACAGGTGAGCCAATGACTAATATTTTTAAGGGTGCGCTTTAACAGTCTTCCACACACTAATACATGGGTTTTGTATCTGTTGGAAGATTTAAGTTTATATAAATACCACGACCGTATATTGGCTGGTTCCCTCAAGCCAATGATGAATTCCTGAGTTCTCCTGTATGAATAACATGGAAAGATTTGAGGACTTAATATTTTTTATAATTTAATAAACTTAAGAAATAAAATTATAAATTTGATACTTTTGTGGAGTTTTTGAATTTTTGGGCTTCAAATTAGTACAATATTTTATACCACAACAAACTAAGGGATATTTATTAAAGTTCTCCCAACTCAAAAGCATGGAGGATTTGTTTAAATATCAATATTTTTTATGTTAAAGCAGTATTTTGGGGCTTAGAATTTTTCTGCAAATGTGCAGAGTAAAAATTTTAAAATAATACATGGTATTGTCAAAATGGGTTGAGAAATAACAACTTAGTGGACTAAAATCAAAACTCCTTAGTAATTGAGGCATAACTGTTAGTATGCGTTCAAGTGGTGGGAAGCGACGACGCGATGTTGGATGATGGATTTTGATGCCTAGTATAGTATTTGCCAGTGAAGACCATTGATTCTTTGTAAATACAATTTGTTACGTACAGTATATTTTCGAAAATAAATAAACTTGGAAAGTGAAGGAGCGGCCACTTCCTACGTATGTTCTTTAGTCTTGGGTAATCGTAAGATGCACTTAAAAAAATTGTCTTTAAAGTCATCTCTTTCCCATTATGATTTTTAACACAATCCTAATCAGAGATATATAACAAAAATATTGTAATAAATCATTCAATTTATGTTTCAAAATTACCGCCTTCTAGATTTGAATTAAATGAATTTGTATCCTAACCGCTGATTTTTGATGTTGCAGAAATACGTAGAGAATGTGAAGCAGGACGCCAGTATTGGCACGAACATCCTGAGGGTCTCTGCCTCAGACGAGGATGCTGACAACAACGGAGCGATTGTGTACTCGCTCAGTGCACCTTACAATCCCCTCGACCTCGAGTATTTTGAGATTCAGCCTGAATCAGGCTGGATTGTGCTAAAGAAGCCCCTCGATGTAAGTTGTAGCCTTTCTTGTTTTGGTTATCTGATTTATTTGTTTAATAAAAGGAACAATTTCACATTTCTTCCATTATGTTTTTATTTTTTAGCTTGTAAGATTTTTTACTGTGAAAGTGTGATTTTTGTGTGGGGTGTCTCAAATAAAAATTTTGAGCATTGGAGTGAATTTGGAGTGTTTTTGATATAATTATGTTACTTTTTTAATATGTATATTTAAAGTAATGATTGCCCTTTTGGTAATTTCAAAATAGACAATTCAATATGAATTTCTTTGTAGTATATTTAAGTGTTTGATAAGAGATAAATCAATATAAAGGCTTGTGGGACGTTTGAAGTTTTAAACAAATATTTTGATAAAAGAAATGCAGCTGTGACATTACTACTAACGATCTTTCAAAACTTAGACACTACTCCAAACACTTTTAGTTTTAATTTTGTGAAGTTTTTTGTTGACAAAATATACAGGTGACATATTTGGTTTTGATAATGTTTGATGTTTTGTTATGATTCCACCAGGCCTCGATGGAGATTCAACATCACTGTTGTTCGTCGAATGTTGTGCACTTCTGTTTGTAGTATTAAGCTCTCTAAACATAATGGAAGAAATTGAACTTTCCAACATTTTTAGAGGGTATAAAACCTTTTTATAAAATTCTGAGAAATTTTAATGAAAGGATAAGTTTTCAAGGGGTATGGTTTTTAAACGGGTCTTTGTGAAAGATTTTGAACTATCATGACAAATCATTATACAGGTATTATTTATTGACGAAACTCATTTTCTTCTGTGAAATTGTTTCTTTCCAATTATCATTATTTAGAATCATTTCATACTATTTTTTTCGGGGGTTTATTTTATAGTTTGAACTGTTTCTCTATGATATCGTAAATTATATTTTGTTTGATTTAGTTCTTGGGCAATAATCGCGATTTTCATTTGATGCAGCTTATTGGATCAGGTCTGCCGACAGATTTAAGTCAGATCTATTTCTTAAAAACTGTTGGAACTGTGCAAATGTTTATCTCAGAAGTAAAGGCACATTTTTTCAGTGATGGTACATATTGCCCAGGTTTCACTTATAGCAGTTCTCTGCTTCTAGTTTCTGAATCACTAAAAGTTCAAAACATAAAAGAAGCCCCCGAAAAATGTATCCACTGCAATTGGAGCCAGTTTGATTAAGGTGAATGATTTTTAATTTTTATCAAATAAAAACAACTTGATAAAAATCAATTTGTGTGCATTTGAAAAGAGTGTCAGCTTTTTCCAGTCGTTTGGTTGACGCACACTTTGTTTCTTTAGCGAGGAGGTGTGTCACTGAGTTTGGTTTCTACGGCACTTTTCTACTTTCAACTATTTTCACTGTCGTCTGAAGAGCACACTGTAATCCAAACTGCACTCTTTGGTTTGCCACTCCTCCAATATTCGCCATACATTTTTCATGGCTCAGCACACCTACATTTTTGTCATAGGGGACAGTTTTTACCCCAAACTGTTTTACTGTCATTGTCTTTTTTGTGGTTTGTGACTTTTGTGGTGTATAATTTTTGTGCCACTTTTTCCAGCGAAGGTGTAAGTATTTTTGTGCTTTTGTATCGGGCAGACACCTGGTTTTTGTACTTGACATTTTTGACTGATATTTTGAGAGTTCCATTTTGCAGATGGCTCTGGCGGGAGGTTTTGCGGTATCAGAGCAAACGTTTTTTGCGACCTCTGATACCGCTGGTTCTTGTGACATTTTTTCTCCTGTGTGTGGGGCAGCGAACTCAGTCCGACGAGAACGTTAGCCAGCTTTTTCATTTTTGGAAACGGGATTTCCATTTGACGTTTCCGTATTTTTTTCCAATGCCTTCCCCACTCCTTCCCGAGATTTTAGTTATTTTGTTTTCATCAAATGCATCCCGATTAACTGCATGAGCTGCCTGTAATGTATTATTATTTCTGGTTCCTCCTGGATTTTCGTACCTTTGTTTCATTGTTTTGTTATTTAACTGCACATTTCTGTTCTGATTATGCAATCGAAAACAATCTTCACAAGGGATGTTTTCCAGTAAGTAGGTGTTTCAATTTTCAATAAACATGTTGAGTAGCAAAGCTAGCCCTGTAAGTATCAGGAGTTGTGGGTAGCATAGCTCAAGTTGTCCCATTAAATATTCCCCACATCCCTCTTGGTAAGCAATCATTATGGTATTCAACACAAGACTAAAATTAGCCATGAGTATGTGTAAATCATTATTCTTTACGTATTTCTTTACATTTTAATAATACTGAATCCTTATTACAAGTAAATGCTTTTGTTATTTTAATATAACCTATAATAACCGAACAATCATGATGTTTTTATGATTCCTCATTGAAAGTGAAGCTTACTATAAAGAGTTAGCAGTAAAAAGTCACTTTAAAAAAGTTTAGCAACAAATTAAAAATTTTGCACTGATTGAGGCACAGTTAACAATTATTTATACATTTATTTAATATTTATGATAAATTTATTAAATATCAGTAGAAGATTAACTTCAAAAATGTATTATTGCACAGTAAAGATTTACTTCAAAGATTATTTTACCAAAGATATGCAAACAATTTTTGTATTACCATTTTGGTTTGCCTTTAAATTTGGCATTTTTAAATGATCCTATACGTTGAAATTTATATCCTATCAAGCTAATATTTGTAGTTTTTGAGTTTACACGTGGAAGGTATTTAATTAAACATTTTTAGCTCCATTGGAAAGTAAATGATGATAAAAGTAAATGGTTTTCTCCATGGCATTTGAAATAAGTTCTACTCGATGGGCATTACAATTCAATGTTATATTAACTCACAGCTCAAATTTACATGACAATACAGACACTCGTCCTCCCCGAGACTTTCAACCTATCGATGTCCATTTGCCACTTAAATAATATTGAAGCCTTTTACTTTTCATAGTCTTTGTGTGTTTTGTAAAATATCAGTTACTCATAACATTTGTAACCTTGTATTTTTAATTGATTTTGTTTGTTATTTAATATGTAAATTTTGTTTAAATTGCTCCCTTTTTTACTAATAATTCCCAATATTTAATATGTTGATATTTCATTGGCCATACTACAAATTTCTCAAACACCTTTTAACTGTTAAATTTAAAATTTTTAAAATTAGTATGGTTGATTTTGTTTACTCCAGTATCAGTTGTTTTTAGAGGAATGTAAAGGTTTGGCCAATCACAGTCACGGAGGCACTGATTGGCCTGTAGTAACGGCCCTGGCTAGTCGGCCAAGTCTTCAGAGGGTAGTGTAGTGGGGGAAAAAATCTCAGACAAACAAGTTTGCCCTTGTACTGAAACATTGTTGAATATATATATTACATTTGACATCTGAGGGAATTTCTTACCTTTTCACATGTTTATTTCAATATTATGGACTACTATTAATTGTTAACTATTTTAACAAAAAAATTGTCAAACACAGTTCTGAGTCAGGATAATGCCCTTTACTTTGAAATAAACAAAACATTACTGTAGAAATGCACTATTAAAAAAATAATGTTATTGTTACTAATACAGCAAAATGAAAGTGGACTACATTTAAATTAAACTGGGATCAGGGTAGCTGCAACTACTATTGTTCATCAATATGAAGCATCATTGTGGGATGAGAGACAAGGACGTTTTCAACTTTCAGCAACAGAATATGCAATATTCAGACATTCCAAGTTGGATAAATAAAGTCATCATCAAGCTCCATGACAATAAATGCTAAAGTATATTATTATTTCAAAAGTCATGTATGCATTTTATTCAAGTTAAAATACCTGCTGTTCTTTTAACTGGCAAGTATCATATCAACCTTGGGAACATTTCATAATAATATTGGGGTAAAATACTTTTTATTTTATTTTATGATTACTCAGTTATTTGTTGAGTTTCAAATACAGTACAACTCCGTTTATCTGACTCATTTTATCTACCCTGGTTTTCCGGGAGTGCTGACTGATAAAAAAAGGAAAAAAGCTTTACTAAGCGTTCAAAAGTGAAAAAAACTTACTCCGAACTCACGTAGTGCCTGTAAAGCTGCTGTGATATTCACAGTACTGCCGTGTTTCTATGTAGTGCTACAGAAATCACAGACATGCAGTAAGTTACAAGTATATTTTAATTTGTTTTTGGGCGATCCACAAGGGATTTCTCGCGTATTGTTTGGCCTTTTCCCTCCCTCCATTGTTTACATCAGTTATCACTATGCTATATTCACATTTAAACCTCACATATATTTAAATGACTTTTCAACTGTACAGGTTGTTTGCATTATCTTACTGTATATGATATTAGTTGCAAGTATTTGTTGTGTGTAAACTAAATATTCAACTGTAGCTTCCTGGTGGGCATAATGATATATTTTTTTGAATACAGGCCCCCATGGTGTTTGCCAATAAGGACGGTACCATTTTTAACCTCATGATGGTTTATGCAGAGAATGTGTGATAATGTGGTATAGATGGATTTGCTGAGGAACCACAAAAAAAACAACAACGTGTTATTAAGGAAACAAATTGAAAATGAAGGTTTTGATTTAAATTGCAATTAATTGTTCTTCATCTCTGTTCGTACATAAATATCAGTTTTGACAATTTCTGATTTATTCTTCGAGTAATTGAGATTTGGAAGAAGTGGAGTAATACTGGGCTTTGTGTATAGAGTATTGGAACAAGTAGGTAATTGTGTAAGCAAAATATGACATTATAATAAAAAATGTTGGTTTTGTTAGTGTATCTAGTAGTGACTAATGTTATACAAGATTATTAAAATCATAATCCAATACTAAAGCTCGTTAGGAAATGTATTAACCTGTTGTAAAACCATACCAATATGTTGTATAGTGTTTTATAGTAAATTACATTTGTGAGATTTTTTAATTATTATCTACCAAAGTTTGCTCTCAAATTGGTTTGTGTTGGTTGTCAATTATTAAAATAGTAATAAATAAACACCAGTCTGATTTTTAAAAGGAATCAAACTATTTTCAGATACATTATGTTCAAGGAGGTAAAGTACTATAATAGAAGATGCAAATTTGGAAAATTTATTTCTGAAAAAGGCCTGTCCTATATAAAACTCCAGTGTAAGAGGATGTTGTCCAACTGTATGCAGACGCACGTTTGATAGGGGAAGGAATACATTAGACATTTGTAGTTCAATTTAAATTCTGTCTGTGAATACTTATCTTCTATAAAAATTAACAGCTAAGGATACACCAACTTCATACTCTCTAAGAATTAATCAAGTAACTAAAACAAAGAATCTTAAAAAAATCTTAGTAATTTACATACTGTTAAGAGTCTTAAAGTTCACCAGGTCTTCTAACTTATTATTATGTTAGGAACTTTTGTTTGAAGTAATAGATGTTTAAGTAACATGCTTTGATGTTGTGATTTTTTAAATATAACTTGCATTTGCTGAACACAGACTTAAAGGAAAAATCTTTTAATTTCATATTGTTTGACATCTTATGTTTTGAAATGATTAAGTAAAGTTCCAGTTATAAAGTTTCAAGGTCTCAAAAACAACCTTGAGCATAAATTTTAAGTTATTTTCTCTAACAATACAGAAATTACTCATCTGTATGGTACACAGTTTAAATACTTGTAGATTTTACTTTATTAAGTACTTTACAATAAAGAAGGAACAAACCTTATGTAAATGCAAGTGTGTATTTCCATAAGGAATAATTTATCCTCTGAATCAATCTTTTACAATACTTCTTTTCTCAGTCACATTAAAGTGACATTAAGAAGCAGTCGTGGAACTCTTTTGTATGAACAATGTTATACTTTCTGTTATGCACTCATTCTTGACTGGTTGTAAGTAGTTACGTGGGTTTACCTTTTCTTTCAGGTTTCAATAATAACCAAGGCTGAAACGTTTGATAGCAACTCTTTGAAGGGAATGGGAAAGGGTGATTTTCATCTATGCTTCCCGAGATACTTCATGTTATAACTCCACATACAGTAAAGTGTAGGTAATCAAAATATTTGTTGTCAAAGCAGTTCCAACTAACAGGATGTTTGTGTTATAAAGACAAAAATGCCATTCAATTTTGTCAAGCAAACAAAATTTCCTTCCAATGCAATGATTTTATACTATTTAATAAAAGCTTTAGCTTATATAAAACTGCAGTTATGCAATCAGAGCCTAAGGCTAAGAGGACTTAGGATATATACAGTAGAATTAAATATGCAGTTGGTTTCTGGTGATAGTCTAGTGAGTTATTGAGAGTATTTAGACTCAAAATAAGGATTGGTCGTATTATGTGTGGCGCTGGCTACCGAGCGCATTGTAAGCCTTTTTTCCAACAATTGCATCTTCTCACTCTTCCATGTATTTATATTCTTGAGGTTTTATCCCTTTTTAAAACCAACTTCCATCTATTTGAAGGGAATATTGCTAGATATCCCTAAAACACACATCATAAGTGGAACATGGGCTACCCTATCCATAGATTGACACTACTTGAAAAGGGCATCCACCACTCTGCTCTACGACTTTATAACGCTCTGCCCCGTTACCTGAAAAACATAGCCAGTCCAAGCATTTTTTTTATAAAGGCGAAAACTATTCTGATTGAAACTATTCCGAGGTGTCCGTACTCGGTGGATGAATTCCTGTCAGACTTCACAAATGTGAAGAAAATGTCCACTTTGTTGCTGGAGAAAATTTTAAAACTATGAAGAAAATGTCCACTTTGTTGCTGGAGAAAATTTTAAAACTATCACGTTAGTATTAGTTTTAAAACTGACGTGTTTCACATTACAATTTATTATTCACAAAATAAAGGATTTCTGATTCTGTTCTGATTCTAAGAAAGAGTACTCATGGCACTTGTAAAAGAAAGAAGAGCTTAATAGCAGAAGCTATACAAAAGTGAACTTGTGGTATAAATTTTCTAAACGCTTCTTTTGTCTCATCTCAATAGTTACATTCTCTGGTGTTGCAAATTCCAGGGGTTTTGAAAAGCAAAACCTCGCAGTATATAAGTCAATTTAATCGTCGCTGATAGTTCTCTTAGAGTGAATAACTCGGCATCTAAAGACAAATACAGATATTTTATTTATTTGTGTTACAAAATTATGGTCACATCTAGTTTTGCAAAACTTGACGGTGAGGTCCATTAGTTGATAATTAAATACATGCATTGATGTATTTTCTAGGGGAAAAAATAATGTCTATGAAAGGTGTTATTTTCTACAAAACTAAAAACGGAAGGCGGTTAGGTCAGGTAACTACAATTACTAAGCCACTTGGCAGTTAAGCTGTATTTTATATTGCACACATTTCTCAGGTTTTATAATGATTTGAGGTTAGAATGGTGCTTGGCATAGGTTACAATGAGAATAAATTAATGGTTTTGGAGAACCTACTCTTGAAAATAAAGGCAAATCCGAATTATTTCTTCTAACACAGGTTTCACAAAAAAAATCACTTAATGAAAATACAATGTTCGGGTGATATCACGTGAATTTTATGTCAAAACTATGCCGGAAAAAAGTCGGATTTGCCTTTTATCTTCAAAAGTAAGTTCGCTGGTAACATTCCCTTGATTCTCAGGATTTTTAATCTGCAGCTCTTGTGTCTCATATAAAAAGAAATAGGTATCTCAACTTCCAAAGATGTAAATAATGTAAAATACAGTTTTAGCAGAACCTTAGAATATAAAATCTCCTTAGAGATGAGGAAACTTTGAATTACACAGGTCTGCAAGGAAAAACTACATAGGATTTTGTACATTTTCTTATAGATTTTTACTTGCTGGAACCAAAAAAAATACCAAAAAAATTCTATCTAGTCAATTTTTTTTGTAGCACTCAATTTTGTATTCTCTAAAGAGGGAAATCTCGTTTATTGTAATAATGTTCATGGCCTCATGAAGTGCTTTGAAATAGAATATGAGTTATCAGGATGGTGCCTATTCATTGATTCATTGATTCATTGACTAGCCTCACAGCAGTCTAGCTGCATAATGAAAATGTATTTGCATCTCTTTCTATGGGACATTCGGTTCATGTGAAATGAAGCAATAATGACTTGGCTACAACTGTTGATGAAATCAGATATAAAGAGCATCAATGGATGGTTTATGGGGATATTAAAGTATTAAAGTAATAACCATGTTGTTGGGTCAGCAGGCAGGTTATTAAAAACATCTTCCTATGTTTATGGTATAGTAAAGCCAGAGAGCTGCACTGGACAAAAACTGACTGGCCTCCACGTAAAACCCCCAACAAGGAAAAAGGCTTCAATACGACCTTGATTCCACCAGAAAATGTTTTATTACCACCTCTTCATATTAAATCGAGGCTTATGAAGCTGTTTGCCATATCACTGCCAAAATATGGAGATTGTTTTAGATATTTGTGCTCCATAAACTATCTGAAGGCAAGTTAAAATTGTTTTAGATATTTGTGCTCCATATTCGCGAAACTGTCTGAAGTCAAGTTAAAAGAGTGAGTTTGCATTGGTCCCGACATAAGAAAACGTTTTTATGATCCCCGTCTTTTTGGAAACAAAGGCAGGAATGTAGTGCACAAGTTTTGGGGGAATACCAAGGACCCTGACTACTAAACCATTGTAAAATGAATGTGGCAGCGTTTAAAGCTCAAGGATGCAAGATGAGCTTAACATTTCATTTCCTACACCCTCATATTGATTATTTTTCTCAAAACTTGGGAGCCTACAGTGAAGAACCGAGTAAAAGACTTCACCAGGATGTCCGTGATATCGAGAGACGTTACTAAGAAAGATGGATGTTAGTGCTGACTACTGTTGGATGATCAAGCGAGAAACCAAGGAAAAAATCATAAACGAGTTTGAAGAAGCACAAAAGAGAAATAGAAGTTGTCACGAGAAAATATAATAAAATTAAAATTGTACTTATATATAAAAAACGAATTTGTTATTAGTTGTAAGAAATTATACGCTTAGTTCATTGTAATAAATAAGTAATTTTTATCATATCTATAGTTTTATTTTGCAAAAAAAACTGTACGTGATGGGGTGTTATGGTAGTTATTTTCGGAATCAGCGACCTTTAAAACATAAGTCTGCAAAAATATCCTATACAGCTGAAAAAAAACTTGTTTGCAGACCTGTGTTATTGATAATTTCAAAACACTGAGGTGATTAATCGAGGTGATCAGACTGATATTGGTTTAAGAAGGTTAACATTGATTTTAATGAGTCGTGGAAGCATAATACCCAGGTTTTACAGTACGTTAATTCTTTCCATTCTGTAATAAACTCCTAATAATCACAAAAGTTTGTTACATATTTGATACGTTTTGAAATCTGCCTTATTATAATCCTGCTGTAGTTTATTGTAACGAAGAAGCATTTTAACTATTGGAAAATTCAAAAATAATCCTTACAAATTGAACTATCAATGGCTTTTTTCATGTTATTTATTATTGTAGCTGAACAGGAAAGGAACTTGCTCAAAATTATAATCAAAACACATAAACAAACTTCTGCAACTTTATTTTCATACACTGATAGTCACATAAATCTCCAAAATCAGACTAAGAATAACAGTAAACTAAAGTTTTTGGTTGCAGGGTAGGAGCACACAAAACTATAAAACACCACAGAAGGCTGGCTGAAATAGGAAAAGGGTTGCGCTCCCATGGCAGTGCCGCGAGTCGGGTCGCTCTGAGGGGAGGCAGAGGATGTACCCGAGTGCACCCCCTCTGAGCAACCTAGCGTTCAAAGCGGCCGTGACCAAACTAAAGCCTATGATACACGGCCCGTGATCTGGCGGGCCAGGCCATAAAGCTGCCACACCACAGGCCGTGTATCAGGTCGGCCCGCGGTCCGTGAGGTGCGTCCGTGCTGGTGCAGGCTTTCCCGTGGGAAGTCGGTAAACATCAAAGGCTTGTCTCGGCGCGGCCCTATTCCTCCATCCTCTGAGCTCATTCGGCCATCGGCTACCAGTGAATAAGGTCATATTTTTGTTCTTTGGTTGCCAATGCCTTTTTAAATCACACGTTTTTAATGGTTCACACTTTCTGGAAAGTCAGGGAGAGGCAGGGAATGTTAAAATGATCAGGGAAATTTTTGGAAAAATGCCGAAAGTCAGAAAAAATTACTATTATTTTGTGCAAGTCAGGGAAAACTTTTAATTTAATTGTAAACGCAAAGCATTACTATGCAAAAATCAAAACTTGTCAGATTTTTGTTAAATTGGTTTTTATGGTGCAACGAAGAGTAAGTGATGAAAATGATAAGGCAAATATGCATTGGAAAACAACAAACTGTTGTAAACAATCAAATAATCAAGAGAGCATTGGGTGGCTAAGGGGATGGTGGAGGCAAACATATTTTTTTTTAAATTACCTATTGTAAATAAAGCGTGCATTCTGAATCGAGAGTTAGAGAACATCATTTTTGATGTTAGGGAAAGTCATGGAATTTAACTTTGTTGGTCTGGGAAAGTCAGGGAAATCATTAACCAAATAAAAGTATGAACCTTATAGGTTTTTCGTACTGAAAATGGATTGGAGTTACGATCAGAACGGTGACGCGCCGCCGATCACCTCGCGCCGTGTATCACGTACTCCCATGGTTGTCCTCTTTTCTACAGGCCATCGCACGCCTTCTGGTACCGCCTGGGCCTGGACAGACCCACGCCATGTAACACAGGCTTAACTGGTTTAAGTGCAAATCCCATTAACTACTAAGTCAGCCTTCTGTAGATAAAGTGAGATTGTGAATAATGTGAATACATTTTCGTAAGGGTTATTAATTATTATGCAAATCAACTGAAAAATGTTTTACAACGATTTTTTTTAAATAACTGGAGTTTTTGGTATGGTTTTACAACAGCTGTTGAAGTTGATTGGTTTTTGGTTTAGTCTTAATTTAAAAAATATTTAATCAAGTCTATTATTTGGTATGAAGGTAAGTTTGTTTAAAAAGGTAATTTTATTGTTAGTTGTTATAAGTGTGGTGAAGTCGTCTAATGTATAAATCATAAACCCCTAGTGGTCACTGTACAGAGATTTCCTCTGGGTAAAAGTAAAAAAATGTTACAGTCAGTTACAGTAAGTGTGTTAGTGATGCATATTTTACTACCTTATGTAGTAGTCTTTATGAGTCATAGTTGATAACCCACTGCAGTTGATTACATACATTTTTTGAACTCTGAAACTATAGCCTAACTTACTCTGAAGGAAAGATCCATAAGCGCCCAGTGGTGACGAACCAGTCAAAGCATGACATATCCTCCTTGCGCATCTAATTCCATTACAAGACATAGTATAATGATAAACTGATATTCTTTCTGAATAGTGGTATTTTGTTCACTACTGTTCTTTTAAAGTTATTTGGACTTTTTTTAATTAGCTTTAATGAGTCTAAGGTTAAAAGTTTATTCATAATGCAAAGATCCAGAGGAAATCTACGTGAGTATTTAAGCGTCCTTTAGAAGGTCAATGAATATAAAAATAAAATAAAATCTTACCTTGTAATTATCAAGCAATTTATTTGGGTGCAGGTTGAAATTAGGTAAGAGGTATAACTGAGACACTAAAATATTTAGATATTTTCAGAAAGTTTTCTTGAGCTATGCTACCGACAAGTCAAAACTGAGGATTTGTATTTAAGAAGCCGACGTAAGTAAATGTATTTACATCTCTTATTATCTAAATTTTGGTTCTCTAATTATTTCTATTGGTTTTGTTCTGTTGTGTTGTTCCCTCTCCTTGACGGAAATGTTTGATGTAGCGGGAAAGGTATCGCCTGCGTGTGAAGGCCTCGGACAAAGGCGTACCTCCGTCGAGTGCAGACGTCGACGTGGAATTAGACGTGGTAGACCGGAACAATAAGCCGCCTCTCTGGGACATGAGCAATTACGGCCCCATATACATCAAAGAAAATGTCACAGTGGGTACAGTCGTGACTGCGGTCAAGGCGAGGTTTGTATCCCAGGGTCTGTCCGCAACCGAGGGGCAACTCCGACACGTTCGCGCTCGTTGCCCCTCGGTTCACGAGTCTCATGCTAGTCTGTAAGTCTTGTCTACGACTCCGCCGTGTGTTTCTCTGTTTTTCTCCTCCTTGACCCGATCCTGGTGTTTTCGATTAGCGAGAAACGTACAAGCTGGAAGCCAAGGCGGAGGACAAGGGCTATCCTCCGTTATCGCGAACTGTCGAGGTCCAAATCGATGTAGTGGACCGGGCGAACAACCCGCCAGTTTGGGACCATGTGGTTTACGGCCCGATCTACATTAAAGAGAACATGCCCGTCGGGGCCAGAGTAGTGTCCGTGAAGGCCAGGTCTGTCAAGTTCAATTGAATGTCGTTGGTTTTGCCTTGTGCCTTTCGACTGACCCTGCACGGCACTACAGTGGGAGTCGTTGAGTTGTGCACGTCGCGTGGCCCCGCACCGTAGCACGCGGGTGTGGGGCCGGGCCACCCTCCCTCCCTTAGTCCATGTTGTGGCTTATCGTGTGCCAAGTACAGGTGACCAGCCATAAAAGAGAATCTTGTTCCAGACTTTTGTTTTTACCAAATTAAGGGTATTACACAAACAAAACTACACTAGTATTTAGTAAGAAATAAAACCTTTTATCAATTAGCAAATCTGGTCACCTGGACTTCCCCACGTATAAGCCACTGTAGGTTAGGTCACTGCTGTGCGGTGAAGGTAGCACCAAGGTCCAGGTCAACATAAACAAATTAAAAAACAATGTTCATGCTTTGGATTGGGTTTTAATTAATTTTATAACAACTCCTATCAATATAATTATATTTTTAAGACATATTTGTTTTTGCTATTGTGCTTGATTTAAATTTAATTTCATAACCTTCCCATTATAAATAAATTTATCTAACATTTGGTTTTTCATCATAAACATTTTTTTCTAGAATTGATTTTGGTTGTAATTTTAATTTCAGCAGTCGTCTTTTTAGTTGGCTATGTGCTTGAAATAAAATAAAATTCTGGATGCTTTGAGGAAATTTAAATTTACTTTTGAAGTAGTTCAGATTATTTGAAAATTAAGCTTTATAAATAATATACTACCACTTGTTTTTGGTAAATAACTAGACTGAATTGTTGTACCTTGATATCATCATTGTTGGGTTTGACTTCCAGTAAAAATGGGTTTAGGTTTTTCTTTGTGTTATTCTTCCCTTGAATTGTGTAAAACAAATGGTCTTTTAAATTTAACAAATAAAATCATGATTCATTAAATCTTCGCTGCTGTTTTCCTAATGTTATATAACATAAATCCCACCAATCAGGACAATTTTTTGAAATTTATAATTTAAACATAAAATTGACTTAATCAATAAATTTAGAGCCTACATGTTTTCTCTTACACTGCAGTCAAAATCAAATAGATGTTTAGTTATAGTTATTAGATTTTAACTTAGCTCTAGTTAGATTATTGAATGGAAAAAATAAATTTAATTTGGCAAAGATCACTTAACTGTAGTATTTTATGATGCTGCTCTGGTAAATATTATGAACCATTAAGCTCTCTTAGGAATGAAAAGGT
This sequence comes from Allygus modestus, assembly GCA_963675035.1. Taxonomy (NCBI): domain Eukaryota; kingdom Metazoa; phylum Arthropoda; class Insecta; order Hemiptera; family Cicadellidae; genus Allygus; species Allygus modestus. The sequence continues at coordinate 82,495,099 of OY776112.1, read as the reverse complement.
AACAGAGGTTTAATATTTTGGTGGCGTTTCAATTGTATTTTGTTTTTTGTGTTTTTGTGATGTGGCTATACATTTTTTTTGTGGCATGATAGCTATTTTTTCTAGTAATTTTTACTTTTGTAGTCAGTTATATCTGTGTACATAATCTTATTCAAAATATACAATATAATTTTTATCGACAAATTTAACAATTTGAGATTTAATGCATGGTGTGCACTCGCTAATGTGTGGAAGATACAAACTAAAATATTTTGAACTTTTTAACAAATTAATATCTACTTATATGATTTAATAAGACGTGATTGTCAATTAATTTTAAAAGAATATTTAAAAGTTTTTCTTATTAGTACGAATGTGATTAACTTTTTATCAATTTTTTACTATTGCTCACTTTGACTGTAGGCTCATACAGTGTTTTGGTTAGGAAATAAAATATGAAATTTGTATTTTGACAGCTCTGGTATAGAGGGGAATCCGACAGTGTTCTATCGGTTGATGCCTGGGTCGACGGCTCAGACCAACAAGTTTCACACGTTCTACCTGCAACAAAGGTCGGACAACGGGTTTACGTGGGCGGACATAAAGGTGAATCACCCACTGGACTATGAGACCATAAAGGAGTACAACCTGACAATACGTGTGGAGGTGAGTGGCCCGAGGTGGCTTCCAGAGTAGCATAAGTTGATGTGTTAGAGTAGGAGGCAGGTAGGTTGGAAGAAAAAGAGAGATATGATTTCCTGTTCACAAATGATCTTGAAACTCATATTTGAAAATATGATTATTATTTATCCTGTTGGATCAAAACAGTACCGATAGATACTTGCCATATTAGTCGCTTATGAGTTTATGTTCAGCTTATAACATGTATTATTGCATCAACATCTGTTTTAGAATGCCATTGCATAAAAATCTATCTCCATGTTAACCTTATCAGCGATAAACTAAGCTTGGGGGTGGCCTGTATTCTTAAAACAAATGGAGTAAAGAAAATTAGAAACCACTTTTGCACAATTAATAAACATAGCATTTTTTCCATACCTCAATTGCCAAAATCGGCTTGGAAACAACGAAGGAGTTCTGTTCACAAAAATCATCTTAGCATACTATAATTATAGAAAAAAAATATTCATCATGGAGTAATTTTCCTCATTAAGTATTTCTTAAAACTAATCCAGAAGTTTTGTTCATTTTCGCCTCTGTACATTTGTAATTTGCAATCGGTATGTATATAAGATAATTGACTGAGTTGAGAAAACTATGGAAAACTAACAATTTGGTAAATTGTTGACAATTAAAAATACCTTTATTTGTCATAGAATAACGGGGCACAACAGCTAGCGTCAGAAGCTACAGTGTACATCATGCTCGAAGACGTGAATGACGAGATTCCGTTGTTCACCGAGCGAGAACAGGAGACTGTGCTAGAGGGTGAGCCCATCGGCACCAAGGTCACCCAGGTCAATGCCATTGACAAGGACGGAACCTTCCCCAACAATCAGGTGCGATATTCATCCGTAACCATCTTCACGGTTCATTGGTTCACCGCAACAAACTTATTTTAAATCTTCACCCGATAGAAAAAAATACTTGGCTCAATGGCAAGTATATCTTATAACTTGTACCGAAAGTGGAATTTTCTGGTACGCGATTGTGTTTTTCCGTGTGTGACGACAGCCAAGCATGGAAATTTAATCAACTACCGGTATAACACTTCAAGTATGAGTTATAAACCCTTTACATCACACTGTAAGCAATAATGATGCAGCATCTTTTTCAGACATTTTTCAGGTTTGCTGGGTAATATTTTTCACAACATTATGACAACAATTGTCATTTGTTTTACAATAACATTGTTTTTACGTTTATCTGCTAACTAGATTAATAAGAACAGCTGATTTCTAATGCATCAATACTATTGATAGAACCAATACTAGTGTCATAATGCATAACGCACAGTACAGGAAACATAACAGTACAGGAAACATAAATCTTCAGGAGTTTTTTTCTGGATCTAGAGTGGGAAAGTAACACTTTCGGGTATCAAAAATAGCTACTTTCACTCCTCCTCAGTGCAGTGTGATGAATGAAAAGGTTACAGATCTACTGTCTACTGTCTATAGAGCCAAGCTCAACTACCTTAGGCAATCAAAGTAAGGGCTACAGCGTCCCAATTGTAATTAAAACGCTATATATAATTAAATATGCTATTTGTTATATATTAAAAGAAATAATTGTTTTACAGCCTGTTCCCCTTTTTTGAAAAACAACAAATGAGAAATTGGAGCAATTATTTAAATTGAAACTCTAAATTTTAAAACAACTTTGAACCTTCCAATCTGAAGAGATTCACGTTTCGTTGGGCGACATACGACACACTCACAAGACCAATGGTCAACGTAAAATGCCACAGCCTCCCAGCGATCGTGAATATATATCATTAGCTAAGAAAGTTCTCGAAACAGGGGACGCCGGCCATCACGTGACCCAGCTCCAGTCCATTCCAGCCAAGCAAGGATTTAAATGATTGTCTCCAACTCTTTCTGACATACCCTAACAAGAAAATCGCGATCTTGCCTTGACTTGCAAAACCAAGTAGCACCAGCAATTCTTATTTGCTGGTCAAACATTATTTCTTTTAATATATAACAAATAGTATATTTAATTATATATAGCGTTTCAGTTACAATTGGGACGCTATAGGGCCTCTCCATTGATACAGAGACTTTCCCATTCTTCCAAGAAGAACACAGTAGACAGTGGTTTATGATGTGGTTCAAAGTCGAGTATTCAGATACACAATCAAAGGAATGGTCAAATACCTGTCCGACTTGGACTCTCAGAAGTTGATTCTACCTAAATAAATTTGAAGTTGTTTAGTACCGTTAACTCCTTAGAAGATTCATAACTATACAAAAATAATCTTGGATGAATTGTATAGTCCCTCAAATTTAAATTTAAAAAGTGTCATAACAACACTTTAAACTATGGGAGCTTGAATGTTATAAACAAAACTTCTTTAACAACATTATTAATCTTTTTTAGAGCGTTTGAAATTGTTTTTTTTAGTAAAAGATATTACGACTGTAAAACATGACATGGGAAAATTCACCCTCAAACCCATTCAAATTTGATGTAGCAGTTTGGATGTGCTCCATTTATCTTTTTTATGAGCCTCTGTGAATAGAGGTTGTCTTCATAATGGACAGCTATTTGTCATTCAGAATAGGGTGTTTTTATAGCAGCAACATTTTTAATTCATAGAGATTGTTTTCTAAACCAGCAATAAGTTCTTATGCAGCAGTGAACATTTTTAATTAGTGACGTTATAATAACTTAAATTTTATACATGCTAAAAATACCCTAGGTTAGAGTGTTGATACTTGCTCCTGAGTACAAATTACATTTCCTAAACTGGCTGTAACTTTCACATTAGAACCAAAACAAATAAATAAAAATAAACGACTGATACAACAAATTTCAAGTTTGTCCAAGTTGATATTTTGATCGAGTTTTTTTTCACAGTTTAATTCTGAATGTTAATATTTTTACTTAACTGTATATTGCTATCACAAAAGCTCATTAAGTAATTAATACTTTTCATACAAAAAAATACACCTAAAGTCAGTCAAGTTACCTAAAGTTTTGTTCTGCCAAGCCAATTTGTTTTATTTTTATTTTTTAACTATGGTTATTCATGCCCATCAAGTATTTAGACGATCATTTTCATCAGGGCTTCACTCCATTGAGCTTATTTAATTTATCATGTTAATTTTTTGAGATTTCATTTGATCAACAGATTACTTTGACATATGTTTATTAGCCAAGCAGTTAATTTTGTTCACTGCAAAATCAAGTGTTTGCAAATAATGTATTATTCTCAGCTGTACATTTATATTAGTGCAGATTGTATGCAGGGGACATTCTAGTAACAAATGAAAAATATTGGAAATGCTAATGTTCACTGTTTTTGTGCCATTATTGATTTAGTTGCTCTAGTGAGATTTTGCTGTGATCACGAATGTCTGTACTAATACCATACTGAGTTTTATCATTGCGTCAATAAGATAAATTCCGTCTAAATATTGCCAGTCAGACAAAGCCGTTCAAACAAATTTAGATTTAGGATTAATTCAGGATTTAGCCGTCCTGATTTAGATTTAGATATAATAGGAAATTAAACTCTTCGATTAAACAGATCATCTTGAAATATATTATTTCTGTTCTTTTCAGGTTACGTACTATATCGTGGACTCGCCGCGGAATGAAGGCAAAGACTTTTTCGAAATAAATTTACAAACGGGTGAAGTGTTTACAAAAATAGTGTTCGATCGGGAGAAGCAAGGCGCGTACGCTCTGGAGGTGGAGGCTCGAGACAACTTCCCGTCGGCTCGCCCCAACAGCAACGGACAGCCTAACTCAGGTAGGAGCCACATTCATCTGCTCAGTTTATATCTATTTTTTGAGTCTTGTTTAGGGGTGTGCGCATAAAGATTTGGATACTTCAATTCTAAACTCAAAATTTAAAAAAATATTCAATAATTTGAGCGAGCATTTCTCGCCAATCTTTGGAAGATCATGAACAAATACCACGAAAATTCATATCGCTTAGTAATGGCCGCTAAAGACAACAGAACTACTTAAAAATGGCCGAAAATTACAATGGGGATCATGAATCGGTCATGAACACCAACTGAATGTGTGTATGTGGCGACGGGGCCACATAATTTTGGCAGTAATTGAAGACACGATACATGATATCAGGTGGAAATGGCGACTGTGCAGCGTGATATCGACTGTACTAAATGATGACGGAAAACATAAAATCACCGAAAATGACGATGGGGAACATAATATTGGCCGGAAATAACGATTTAATCAGGTAACATTGAATACAAACGACGACTGGACCAAGTGATATTTTCCAAATGGCAACCGGTCTTTGTTTTATCGGCCGTAAATGACGGCCAAACCATGTTTTTGTTGTCAGTACATAATGCACTTTCATTGTAATGGTCAAAAATGTGTTTTGCTACTCATATATTAGTTAATAGCCATGATTAGATTATCAAATTATATCTGGAGTGGTATCCAAATTACATTAGACTATTTGAAACTACCAACAACAATATAATGTTGATAATATTGTATATTTTCTTGAAATTAAGCATACTTGAGAATGATTGGCACTACTCGACTTGATGCAAACAAATCTCTACCCGCAAACTCGTAACTTTCTCCCCTTGAGCATTTGATCTTGTAATTCTTTTCTTTTATGTCACAAGTCTTGAGGAAACAAAGATAAAGAAATTGACCTGTGCAATTTAGAGGGATGTGGTAGACTCCCTCTACTGACCTGCTCAAAAACAAAACCCTTGTAAAAGTGTCAAAAGTTGGCTTTATCAAACAATTTTTTTGCCATTCTGTTGTATAATCAAATGCTACAAACTTTCCTTTAGACGTAAACCAATAGCAACTAAGTGTTCTCTGGTATAATGAATAATAGATAATTTTTTATGGTTTAATATGGATATAATTAGTGTTATCTAATGTCCAAACAAGAATTGATCCCATAGCTTTGTAAGAGCTAGGGGTGTGCGAGTACTCGAAACTTTGAGTTTTTGGCCGAGTATTTCAATACTCAAACTTCACTTGAAATTTTGAAAAATACTCTAAAGTTCGAGCGAGTATTTCCTGGCAATTTCCGGACAATCACTAACTATTTCGACCAGGCCAATCACGTAGTAATGGTCGCAAAAGGCGATTTCACCACATAAAATCGCCTGAAAATGACGACCGGACTGGGTATTTTCGGCCGAAAATGACAACTAGATCATGTAATAAAGGCCAAGAATGATGACAGTATACATAATATCGGAAAAAGTGGCGACTGGGCCACTTAATACGGGCCGTAACTATCGATTTCGTCATCTAATTAAAAGCGATGTCTGAACCAGGTGATTTTGGCCAAGTAACTACTGGACCGTGTTTTATCAGCCGGAAACGAATGTCAAATCGTGATTTGTTTGTCAATACATAATCCAGTTTGATTATGCTGACCTAAAATCTGTATTCAGTATTGCTACTCATGTATTAGTTAGAAACCATGTTTAGATAGTCAAATCGGGAATGGTATCCAAACCCCATTACACTATTTGAAACTACCAACTGATGGCCACCACTTGCTTGAAAATACTCGAAACTCTAAAATAATTGGCACTACTCGACTCAAAAGCTCACTACTCAAACACCCCTAGTAACAGCATTAACTATATTGTGATGTTAAATAAATACAAAGCACTTACAGCACTTAATAGAGTATGATTGAAAGTTTGTCGATCACTAGAAATTGGGGATTATACTGAATGCTCATTATAACTAATGCCGCAGTTAAAGTGTATACTACTTCTCCCTATGATGATCCTAAAAAAAGTCTCAGTTAAATACTTGATGTCACATTTGATATTTACTTGGATCAAAAAATGTTCTAATATCTTTGAAATAATCCTTTGTTAGTTTTAAAGGTGTGTCGTTTGAACTTATGGAAAAATATTTGCTTCTGAAATCTAACTAGATCTTCCACAAAGTGGAATTAAATAACCCAAGTTTATTCAAACTTTTTAAATCTTAAAACTTCTCAGTCAAATCAAAGTACATATTGGTATTTTTGTTTAGAATTAAAAGTCTATCCTTATAAAAATCTAGGTCTGAGTTTTTGTTAATTCACTTAGTAGAAATATAATGTAATAACTAGCATTTATATTTTTTAATTTTCAAGTCTTTTGTTTTGTCACAAATATAATATTTTTGTGGAAAGATAGTTAAGAAAGTTCTTGTACACAGCCATGCCGTTGGATGTACTATATGCAAATTTAAAAGATTACTATCACCTTCATTTATATAGTTTTCATTTATGTGTTAGGTTTTAAGTCTTTGTTTTTTCACTCAATTATACATGTTTTTGATGAGAAATATCATAAAGAAAGTATTAATACATGGCCTTAACATTAGATTTACGTACTGTACGGAAAAAATAATAAAAAACGTAAACCAACTTAATCACCAACGCAAAGAATAGTTTTAATTTTAGTAAGAGTTTTCAATTCTTTTATGTTTTGTCACATAAATTTATATATATATATATATATATATATATATATATATATATATATATATATACACACATATTTAAGGTGGTGTCGCATTTGGTCCAAGTGTCATTGGGTCCAAAAGAGAAGTTGTGTCTTTGGGTCCAAAAGTAAAGTATAATTGAAAACATAAATATCCAATTAAATTTTGGACCGAATGAACGGTCAAAGTATTTAATTTTGTTTAAAATTACCTGTGCGTAGGGTCCAAAACTAATAAAATACACTTGTGTTGTTCGGTGCAAATATTGGTCTGTGTCGTTGGGTCCAAAAGTACAGTAATGGTAGATGGGAATAGACCTCCGCCAAGTCACTGGTGCCTGCAGTGATACAATATGACTGGTCTTTGTGTAAGCGGACTGCGTTGGAAATAATTAAGGTAATGGCAATTATGTACCTGTGCCATAAACCATAAACTTAAAGGCGAATAGCTAAATTGAACAGGTAATATAGTTTTGGACCCAATGACACTTGGACCCAATGATACACATCCTTTTTAGTGATAAAGTCATGCTTGAATCCTGTTGATGGTGTCTTTGCTTTACCACAGGTGTTAACAACCACAGTCTTTGCATACTTGATAAATGCAGTTTTTTATTTGTTATTTCTATTTCCTCATAGCTCTTAACTATATACCGTTACATTATTTTGATGTGTTTACTGTTATTGAACAATAATGATCAAATTTCAGCAATTTAAAAAAGAATAGGGATAATGGGATGGGAGAGTGAGAGAAAAATGGAAAAATTAATTTAATTGATAAAACGGTTTTATTGTTATGAAAAATAACATAAACCACTAAGTCTTCACTAAGTTTTTCTCATCAAGAGTTGTGCATGAACAGTGGAACCGGTAACACTTACTCTACCCCCTCTCTTCTTTCCGCTTAACGTTAGATATACCAATTACAAAAAAATTAGACAGTTTGTCTTTGAGGCTTGGTGGGAATAAAAATGTTTATCTGATTAATTCAGTCTTATCTCAGTAAATACAAAATTAGTTAAGCTATGTACCATTTTAAATGATATACTTTTAAATAAAAAAATCTGTTGATTATAAAAGTTAACTGTTCAGATTTAATTCGTAGCCAAAAGTTTGTTTATGTATTATTTGGACACATAGTTTTAATTTAATGTCTTGTTGAGAAATGTTTATTTTCAAAAATATGTAATTTTTTTAGCCATAAAATACCATTTAAAAATATTTTACCCTATTTCATTCTTTTTTTAAATTCTAAGAATGTATTGCTTGTATAATACTTTACTGATTTTTGCATTTTGACAAAACATTACTCACTAAATAAAGGACTATTTTATCTAAAACTTTACTGCATGGTTCGAGCTCATTAAAGCCAAAGGGGAGATTTATTATAGACAGTCATAATAAAGGGTGACCCACAGCATTATCGATGGTACGTGCCAAAATAGGAGCTGATAAAATTGTATTTAGGGTAATAAATCGCCTTTCCAATATCTTGGTGGCTTTGGCATCGCAGGGAAGGGACCAGCTTGCTATTAAATCAGCTCCAGGCATTCGATATGTTTCCCCCCTCTCATTCCACTTTCTTTTCTTCACCTTTAGTTACTATGCATTATTATGTACTTACTATGTACTTTACTTAAACAGAAATCATGTAAACATCCTTTGAGTTCATTGAGATAGTAAAATGACATGGGAAGTTCACAACCAAAATCTATGCAAAAGGTTATAATCTATAATATTATACTTGCTTCGAAAATTAAAAACATGTGTAACCTGTTCAGTTCTACTGACTTCTTACTATACATTTTTCCATTCTTTACTTTCTTACGGAGTCCGTCTGTGCGGAAGTGCTCCATAATCATCCATAGCATTTGTATGGCAAAAGGAAGCTATACAAGTAATTAATAATCCCAGCCAGCATCAAAGTTGTAGGGAGATTTTCAAAAAATTAAAATTATGACTTTACCTTCGTTATTTATATTCACAAACTTATTATATGTAATACTCCGGACGCAGCAATCCTGCGTACTCAGCGAATTTCCAAAGAATATATATGTCTTAATAACAGATTAAGCCACTTACCACGATTCATAAGACATATATTCACAAATAAGTGATATTTAAAATATGAATTAGAATGAGAATGACATTCTCGTTCCAGGTTTGCTGCCACAAGGAATACAAAATAATGGATTTTTATGCAAGTATCAATAGAACTCATCTAAATGAAGTCATATACCATGTTTCATCAGTATACATTTATTAATTAGCGATATATACCATTTTGATTATTATCTATAAGAATAACATGGGGACCGAGTACCTAGGTTTGCTGTTATGGGAACCATATGTGAAAAATTTTTTTTGTGCAAACAACAATAAACCACAACCATATAAAGCCATACACCAAGTTTTGCCAGTTTATGTTCATAAATAAGCGAGATATACAGTTTTTCTTTTTCTCTATAAGAATAACATTAGGCAACGTATCGTGTTAAACACTTTTAATATCTCAGTAACAAATTGACGTAGATCAAACAACCAAATTGTTTGTATTTTTAAGCTGAATTCAATAGTAAAATTAAAAATTGTATTGTAATAAAAATTTATAAAAATAAAAAAAAATTTTTGGGGTACAAAACCCTTTTTCAGATAGTACAATTTGCCTGGTTTTTGAACTTGTTCAAATAAATGGTACTTTACACGTTTGTACCAAATTTCATTAAGATCGGACCTTTTTTATGAGAATTATCGTGCTTACGGACACACATATACATAAATAAATATTTTTATTTTATTGATTTTTAATAAATATATATCTATATATATTTATATATATATATCGTAATACATAAAAATGAATCCCTATTTCTCCTGGTCACGCTATAACCTAAGAATGAGTGTACCAAATTGAGTAATTATTTTTTTATTGTGTTCATTAATGTCAGGATAAGGTTTTTATAAAAGAAAATTTTTAATCTGACCAAAGGGCTCTGTCCCACTGGCCTTCAAAGTTCCCATTTATTTGATCAAAGTTCAGTTAGTTACACCAAACAGCTGTTAACAAGGATCTAAACATATTTTAAAGGCATAAACATATGTTTATTATGGAAATGATAAATCTACTAGAATGGCAACTCAAACTCTCTTTTCAATGCCAAAGTTAGCACTATATAAAAATAGGGGAGCGAGCGTAGCGAACGAGCTTATCCGGGAGGCGAGTGAGTGAAGCGAACGAGTTCATGTTGATAGTGAACGAATATTTGCCATAAAACAAATTCAATGACATTAGGACAGGACAACGTCTGTCGGGCCAGCTAGTATATACATATATACAAATTTGAACGAATGGTGTTTTTAGCATCTGAGGGCCTGAAAATGAAAAGTTATCATGGTCTCGGTTCTTACCATGCTACCTATGGTAATAGCTTCTTCCCTAAAGGGGAAATTTGCTAAAAAAAACATGCATACTCTTTTTCAAGACAGAGCATCATAACCATAATACCCATAATAAACTTAATTTAAATTTACCATAGTATTGAGTTAACAAATCCATCAGCATCCACTATACCAGCAAATACATTTCGTAATAAGCTGCCAGTTTCTTGAGAACATTAAATTTCATCATTTAAAAAGGTCTTGAACGTTTTTTCGCAGGAAAATGTGTTTTACTGTGACAAGGAGTATAGGAATTTGGATTTTCTGGTTTGTAGGAATTAGCTACATTTTGAGTAATTATTCCTTTACTATTTACATACTAACTATATTTTGTATAATTTGTTATTTCTCAGACTCTTTGTTTAAACTGAATAAAATGCTTTGTATGTTTATTTTATCTCTTGCATATTATTTGATATGACTTGGCCTATTATATTGTTATGTACTTAATAGCTAAATAAATTACTATTATTCACTATTTATGTAAGCAGATAATTACTTATTGTGATGTTGTAGACAAGCCTTTTACTTCAAATATGTAAATGTTTTACTTTATTCAGCTCTAAATCAGGGTTTCATTATTAAAGAAAAGGTGGAAGGAATAATATAATAATCAAGTTTCAATCATAAATTATTCAATATATAATGATTTAATTATAAATACTAGCTCTGCCCAACAGCTTTACTGTTCACCTGATTTCAGTTTTGTATAGTAGACGCTCGCTAATCCGGCACATGTGGGATTTGGACGGTGTCGGATTACTGAAAATGCCAGATTACTGAGCGCGGTCTAAAAATAGCCGGTATAACACTAAAAATAGCGTAGTGATAAAAAATGTTAAAAAATATTTCAACCAGAAAATAAATTTACTTTAGGTACAAACAGTACAGTTACTTCTGCCGATTACCCGCGAACTCAGCCGATCGCGCCCGAAAAGCTTAAACAGTGTACAAACAAACCTATTTAGAACCCTCAGACTAATACCGGATTATTGGTGGTGCCGGACCATCGGATGCCGGATTAGCGGGCTTTTACTGTAGTCAGATCAAATCAGACAGCTGATCAAATTTCAATATAAAAAAATATTGTTTAACTTGACTCTTTCGTGTAATTTATAGATTTAGAAGAAGTTATATAAAAAAAATTGTTTCCACTAATTTTCTCACTGATACCTTCAAGTAATGGATTTAGATTTACTGTTCCATCAAAAGTTCCTTGGATAATACACGTTTACTTTATTTCACATTTTACTTGACGGTCGCTAAGCAAATATTTCATAGTGAGGCTGTAAAAAGGCTTCCTTTATGCAATAAAATTAAGTAAAAATCTCACAAACCTCAAACAATATAATACTATCTAACAATTTGCTACTAACGTTAATTGTACCTTTTTGTTGAACATACTACAAGTCTTTTAAAATTGAAGCTGTACTACAACCGCCATCTTGGAGGAAAATGTAGGCTGATTTTTCATTCTTTAATCACAGCTACGAGTAAAACAATTAAGGCATGCAATTACTATTTTTCTCAAAGCCAAATAATGCATTTTGACTGGACTAATGGTTGAAGCCCTAGCATACTCAAAACTTAAACTTAGACATAAGTCAGAAATAAAAACAGTGTATATATTACAATACATTTATAGCTTTAAATAGTTTATAAGTAAAAAGAAACCATTTGGTTTAGAGGAAAAACGATAGCAAATAAATTGTTCCACTATTATATAGCCTATTCCAAATACTCAAACAATTTTCTTCTACCCCTTATATTTGGTTGCTGCTAGTATTTCCAATATAACTAGTAGCCCATTGCGACTTCGCTCGCGATCACAGTTACAGTGTTATGCTTGAGAAGTTAGTTACAATTATTGTTAAAGCACCTGGGAAACCGAGCTTTGCTCGAGAAGCCAGTCAGTTTGTTCAAAATGCCTAGAGCAGACCTACTCATATTCACGGTTCCTCTCCAAGGCGAGCATATTTGCTCCGCTTGTTTGCTCGTTTCTTTTCATTTTGGACATGTCCACTTTATACTGAATCTTCAGTTTTAATGGTTCTCGCAATTTATACATAACCTAATCATGTATATTTTAAGTTATGTATACAACTGGGAAATAAAGGAAATAGTGAAATTCAAGTAAGTGCAATTTAATAACTAGAAACGAGAGTAGCAAGATAAAATTAATTAAATAAGTTCCGCTGGTTGGCTTATTGAAATTCCAGGCCACAGATATGTGGCATGACGTGCACCTCTTTATTAAACAACCATATTTATGTCTATTATTCTGCGGTCTCGTTTTATTTGTTTCCTCATAACCTGTAGTTTGTTTGTTTTGCTCTTAAGAATATTGTTTTACTGTGTCTTGCCCTCCCCAGCCCTTAGGTTGTATTTCATTGTGTTACGATAGAATTATCAATATTTTAATAACATCAAATTCAACTCCGTTTTAAATTTAGCTAGCAAAAGTATTTTATATAATTGTTATTTTAAATTTTAAAAAAACATTCAGAAACCGAATGAAGAGTCTATTAAGTTTATTAGTTAGATTAAAAGTTGGTTAAGAGAATTGTTTAAAAGTTTGTTCTTCCAAGAAATTAAGAGTTGAACATTGATCTGGAAAGTTTGAAAATTGATAGAAAGCAAACTTTTGAAAACAAGTGAAGTGAAAACGACCCGACTGAAGTAACCGCTTTGTCACGTATTCAGCTGAGTTGAATTCTTCGCTAGTTTTTTAACTTTTTCTTCACTTTACATCCGTTAAATGCATCGTGTGTCATTTTTCAAACTTTGAAAGTTAAGGGTAAATAACATTTTGAATGATGGAAGGTGTCTTATTATTTTCTATATTGAATTTCATTATTTTTATATTTTGAGTTGGACGGTAGATAAAAAATAAGGATTTGGGATAAGTTGGAAATTTGATTAGGTCTGAGGTTGATTAGGTCGATGAGGATTTTGTACTTTATTGGCACCGGTACTATTGATTACCAGATGATTCATGATATTAATATCCCACAACCTGTGGAACAAAAAACAACATACAATAAAATATGCTTAAAAACTCATCTGGTGTATGAGGAGCAAGTGCCATACAGTCTTCACCAGGAAATGGTAGTGGTTAATGAATTGTACCTAATTAGTAATTATTAAAGGGTGCTTTAATTTATTTGTTGTTGTACATGCCAGTAAAATTTCATTTACAAATCTTGTTAAGAGGACAACTCTCCAAACCTGTGAAAGTCATGTGGTCATCCCAGGAATCGAAGCCATCACCTCTTGCACACACATCCAAGACGCTTACTGTTAGGCTACCAAGGCACCTAAAATTTTGCCTGAAATATAAAATTAAAAAAACTGAGTGCTGCAAATGTTACAAAGTCATGATCTCTCATGTAACCTGTAATGGAAGTTCAGTGATGGCTCGTTAAATGTCATATAATCTAAACTTTTAGGACTGATTAAAAGGATTTTACATCGTTAAACTATAAAATAAAACAAAAGGAGGAAATGCTTATATGAGAGTAATATTCTTAAGTGTCTAAAAAGTGAAAGAGGGGGAGTTTTGTGATGTGTTCTTTCAACCAAGAGCCATTAAATGAAACTAGGATAAGTGCAGTGAGATTCTCACCAGCTGTTCTCATCTCATTGCCGTCTCCACTCTCCTGGGGTGTTTATGCAGCTTTGACAACTATAAACTGAAACATTTTACTTTATTATCACTAAACAAATATTTATTATAATATGTTAAGTTTTCACATGATATAAATGAGTAATGATTATTATCTACTACTTCCAAAAATAAATTATAAATTTTGAAGACAAATTTTAAATAAATCATAGCGTTTAGCTAAATTAACACAAATTTTAAATTAATAAACATAAAAAGCTAATCTACATGATCATACTTGAATAAACAATTTATTTTTTAATCAGTTTGGATGAAAAGCCTACCAACTCTTTAATTTCTTTGAGCATAATCCTTTGATACAGTAAACTCTTGATAATCCGACAGATATGGGACCGGGCCCTTGTCGGATTATCAAATATTATGGATTACCGAGAGTACCCTTAAAACAGCTATAAATTACACTACAATGCAATTATTATTGATTTATAGGTTAAAAGAAAAGTCAGTGTCAATAATAAAATGTTTATTCAAATTTCTAAACACACGAAAGAAAAGAAAAGTTAACTTAAGACTGACAATGAACAGAAATCTTTCACGTTTTGACAGGATTCCCCCACTCTTCTGTGACAGTAGCTCTCTGCGGCGCTGTCGGATTACCGAACGTGTCGGACTAACAAATGTCGGACTATCGCGATTGCACTGTATTATAATAAGTTAGCTAACACACAGTGTATTTATTGGGTTCCTACCCAGCCGGGAAATGTTACGGAATTTCTTAGTAGGTAAAAATAAATAAGGGAGTATTTTGGAATTAGGATACTGTATCAGTAAACGTTTTAATCAATTTTGCTTTTATGTAAGTTTTAATTAATTTTTTACTTTTCTTAGTTTCTATTCTTAGACATGAATAAGCCATATTTATTAGTAACATCAAAACACTTTTGGGTCTTATTAGCGAATTTGCCCTGTAGAGAAGAAGCTATTACCGTAGTCGGCATGGTAAATACCTAGGCCCGGGACCATGATAACTTTTCGTTTTGAGGTCCCCAGATGCCAAAAACACCATTTGTTCAAAACTGTATGTATACAGTTAATATAAAACTGTATGTATACAGTGTGTGTGTGTGTGTGTGTGTATATATATATATATATATATATATACATACACACACTATAAATACTCTCAGAACAAGGATGACTGGCCAACGGTTTGACTTTAGACATAAAGATTGGCAAGCCGTTAGTCACGCATGGGCTGGAGCATGGTGACACATTCCAAAACAGTATAAAGTCAAACCAATCCGGCAAATCACAGACTCCAAGAGAAGTACCAGTTCCCTACGAGACACTGAACAGGCACAACAACTTGTGACAAATTCAAAATTTCCTAATGGCCTGAATTTAAGGTAACGAAATTAAAAGCAGCTGGTTTAGGAACGCAAAATTTTAAAGCAGATGTTGTTACTTTTTAAATATACTAACCCTACATTTTGTTTAGTTTGTAATTATAATGTAGAATGTGAGTCTGAAGAAGATTTTATATCAAAATATAACTCTGTTTTTTATGTAAATTTTGGTGTCTTTTAGAATGTGTGTGTGTGTGTGTGTGTGTGTGTGTGTGTGTGTGTGTGTGTGTGTGTGTGTGTGTGTGTGTGTGTGTGTGTGTGCGTACGCATCCATATCTTTGTCGGGACACACACCTGCATGGGAGCAGACAGTCGGGCAAACACCCAATTGTCGGGACTCACACACGTCCCGACAACCAATACTGCATCAAACGTTTTAGTTGGTCTCCAGAAAGACTTAGAAACAAAATTTGAAAATGACCCGACAAGCTCTGTACGAAACCGGTTTCACGTTTGCATATCTTTGTCGGGCCCAAAATATCACTGTAAAGTGGCGCGCCAGTGGCGTTGCGGCGAACTACCCGAACTAGAGTGTGTGGCCCGACACTCGCTTCAAATGCTGACTTAAATAAACGCTTGTGATTGGTTGGAAACTCTTTACGTAATACAGCGTTGCCAATTCGATCTATTCCCTTGAGAAGGATTGGAAATTGGAAATTTTGCTTATGATAAGTGCCAGTTGGGCAGTTGCCAGTGTCAGTCGTCACTGTTGTAAGGTGAGTAATGTAACGTAATTACCTACTACACTACTGATAATTAATAACATGTCATGGATATGATTTTGCCTATATACAGTGTGTTAATTTTTTTACTTTCTCCCCCTTATACATATGGAGAAAGTATTGTTTTCGTCAAAATTTTCGAATTTGAGTTGTTAGTTGAAATATTCGTTTTGGTGCTCCCTGAACCCAAAAAAGTGATTTTTACGTGATGTCTGTGTGTCTGTCTGTTTGTATGGATGTGTACAGAGCTAGAGCCCAAACCAATGGTCCGATTTTTATGAAATTTGGTATGTAGGTACTAATCCACGATATCTCCAGGCGGTTTTTTCATTTTGGAATTTTTTATTTTTAAGGGTAATTATCCCCCAAAAAACAGTCAAAAATCATGAAAAATTAAGATTTCTAAAAAACGGCTCTACCGATCTTGATTAAACTTTAGTCGTTTGTATAAATTTAGTTTTCAAACAAAATGACACCACCCGCATTTCTATAAAAGATTGGGTTCAGAAATTACAAGACTTAAAATATCAAATATTCATTTTTTTATAAAAAAATATTACTATTCATCATTAAAAAGAGCTCAAAAAACTAAATAATTTAGTATTTTGAATTACTATTCTACAATTACTGGTTGCGGAGAAAATTTAAATTTAAATGTCGCGGTAAACGCAGTACGTTGTCCAACGTTATTCTTATGGGGAATACAAAAATTACTATTTCTCTCTTATTTATTGATAAATTTCGTTCAAACTTGATATGCGAGTCAAGTTAGCATTGACCAACAGAGGAAATTCAAAATATTTTGCCTCTCAATAAACCTGAAGGTGGGAAAAGGGGGCATTTCCCCTCTAAAAACCACGTGCGTAGCGATGGATTCTGTAGTGCCTCCTAAACATGGATTTGGGTGGATATTTTTGAAAGCAACTTGTTTACAAGATTTTCTGTACATTTGATCGTGCTTTGTATTCTATATTTATTAAATCAAAACTAATTTATTCATTAAAGTTGGACTAAAAGGGAAAAAGTATGTGTCAGTTTCCTGATACCGTTTATTTATGCTCACTATTGGGATCTCGTAAACCTTAATAGTTACAAGGAAGGTTAAACAAGTAAAGTAGTGCGTAACTAAAAACTAAATAAAATGGCAAAAAGAAATCAAAAATATTCTACCAAACTCGTTCGCTACGCTCAAAAAAAATTTTTGACCAACAACAAAAATTGCTTATAAAACTCTTATTTTCAAGATACAAAATACCCCCGTAGCAGCAAACCTGCGTCCTCAGCAAATTTCCAATGCATATATATGTATCTTTATACCACATAAAGCCACATAACAAGTTTCATCAATATACATTCATAAATAAACGATTTATGACATTTTTATTATTCTCCATAAGAATAACATGGCGGCTGAGTATGCAGGCTTGCTGAAGCAAGGAACACAAAAAATGGGGTTTTATACAAACATCAGTATAACTCAAGTAGGTAAAGCTACATACCAAATTTTATTAATTTATGTTCATAATTAAGGGAGATAATAGGTTACTTATTTATCATAAGAATAACATGGGGCTGAGTACACAGGTTTGCTGCTACGGGAACTATCGGCCAAAAAATGATTTTTAGTGCAAATATCAATAGACCACAACGATATGAAGCAATATACCAAGTTTCATCAGGAAAAGTTGATAAATATGTGAGATATACAATGTTTCTTATTCTCCATAAGAATAATATTGGACAACGTTCTGTGTTTAGCACTTTCAATATCTCTGTACCATTTGACGTAGAGGAATGATCAGAATACCAAATTGTGTGTTTTTAAGCTGAATCCAATGGTAAAAACAAATATTTGACTTTTTCAAAAAATATTTGTAAAAAATTCAAAAAAACCATTTTTGGGGTAAAAAAACCCCCCCAAAATCCCACTTTGGATGGGTCGATCTATCTGGTTTTCGAACTTAAAGTCATAAATGTTGCTTTACGCGTTTGCACCAAATTTTATCAAATCGGACCTTTTTACGCGAGTTATCGCACCCACCGACACACACACACATATACATGTATATGTACAATTTCGAACGAATGGTGTTTTTGGGGTCTGGGACCTCGAAACGAAAAGTTATCATTGTCCCGGGCCTAGGTCTTACCATGCCGACTACGGTAATAGCTTCTTCCCTATAGAGGAAATTCGCTAAAAATGAACACACTGTACACCTACAGGCTAGAAATCTTTGCTCTGAGATTGTATTTGGTCAATTAATTGCTAATAATGTTACTTTCTGTTGATATTTTAATCTTGCTGATAGTAACCGTAGTATTTTCATAAACCTAATTTCAAAGTTCACAAAGAAACAATATTTTTTTAGTTGGAGGGAATATTGTCAGGTTTATTGGTGCAAAAAATTAGAATTATTTTTGCTCTCTTCTAAGTCAGTATTTTCATAGAAGAATGTAGCAAGTTAATTTTTTATCTTGGCCTGTAGGGCTATTCTGTAAAAATCTACCAAGTTACCAAGTTTCCTCTCAAATTCTCTAAAGAAGGCTAACCTAGAACCTAGGTTCTGATTTATTTTTTATTATTCCCCAAAAGGGAAGTAAGTTACATTATAAACCTCATAGAAGGTGAGAATAACCCTTATTCGAATTTTTGTATCATACAGTTATGTGGTTAAACACTAAGTTATCTGCTTTATAACATTAAAATGTATTGTTAAATTAATATAATATTCATTACAGTGTGTATAAATGTATTACAATAAATCACAAACATTAGTGTAGGCTATTAAACTTAATTAATAATGGAGTGTGATTGACTTAGACACAATATAGATTGAACTTAAAAGCTCAAACATAAGGCCTCTGTTGGAATTACTGTCTATTAGGCTAGACTTTAGTTGGCAATGTTGGTTGATCTGTCTGTAAATGTCCATCATTTATTGGCTCTCTTTATTATTTCATCTGAAGTTTTATAGTTTCTAGGTATTAGTTCTTAAACTTAATTATTAAAGTTGAATGACAGTGAAAAGTGCTAAAGCCGTTTAATTGAAACCAGTGCCAATTTAAAATTGCTAAGAAAATAAATGTGATGTTATCAAACCTTGAGCTTAAAGCCATTATAAGCTGTAACTTATGCAGCCATCCTCTAACTTAAAAAGAGGAACCATCCACAGATCTTGCATTATTAATTTACATCTCTTCTTAACTATCAACAGACGACTAAAAATCTACTTAAAAGAGGTATGAAAAAGCACCTAATTCTATTGAGTTGACACCCACATTCAAGTGAACAAAAATGAATTTGACCTAGTACAAACATAACCTTTGAAGTGAACAAACATAACCTTGTACTTGGCATCCTTGGAAGTAAAGTTACGTTGGGTTAGGGTTTTTAAGGTTTGGTATGGTAAACTAAACTTACCTGACCTTTTCCAACCCAAGAAACCTAACCTAACAATACCTAACCTAAAATAACCTTTCCTGTATTTTTAGGGTAAACATAGGTCGGATGCAAAAAATAATATTATGATTAGGTTCAGCGTTGAACGGCAGTTTTATTTGACTACCCACATGCCATCCCCCAAACAAATTTTTTGAGCCATTTTCCAGAATTCCCCTACACTTTTCCAGCCATATATCCGTTGTTTTACGTCGAATCGGACAAATTCGTTGATATTCTTAATCTACTCGCTGTCCCGGTATCATTTTCGTGTATCCACATGTGCCATTTTCGACGAGATTTTGTAATATTCCAGGGTGTTCCTAGCTTTTCCGCTAAAAAAAACTATAATTTCCAGAATCCAAAATCCACCGTGAAATTTCCTACATTTGGGTAAAACAATTTTTAAATTCGAATGAGATCGCTGATCGATGGTTTAACCTCTGAAAAAATTATGGTTTTCTCTCTTTGTATTAATATATTAACATATAAATGTAAGACTTATATTAATGTCGTAAACAATCTTTACAAATCCAAAATATGTTTAAGACTATTTTACAAAAATAAATATCTTACGTCTTAATTTAACCTATGGTGAAGTGGAGTGTTGTAATCAGGAAATCAGTCTTGAAAAAGTAAAAACAGCTTCCTAACCTTTCCAAAAATAAAATAGACATAGCCTACATTTTTGAATAAACCAAAAAATATTTCAAAATGATTTGGAAACCATTTTAAAACTCATATAATGGAATAAATACACAGTGTGTCTCAAAACTCCCCCCTCCCCCATATTATGTTTTATGTTTTTATTAATGGAGATAGAAAGCTTTACTGTGAGGAATGTTTATGTGACCGAAGAAAGAGGTTTTTCTAGTATACAATTTTCAAGCCCTATTTTGGAAATGGGGTAATTTGGGGGCAAGTCTAAGTAAACAATTTAAACGTAAACCCCTTACATGTGATCATCACTTTTAAGTCCTTGTTAAAAGAGGAAGAATGGTGCAAATTAAAGGACTCTATGTTGTTCCTATCCAAAATGGTGGTCATTTCAATTTGGGATTTTCTATGTAATACCCCTTAAATAGTAGTTTATAGGGATAAAACCCACGAAAATGTACGTAATTTGCACTCAAAGTACCCAAAGTGACTTCGAGTTGACAGAATCACATCCAGGACTTTATACCATACCCTAAATTTCCTAAATGTTACCTTATTTTGTTTTTTTCTAAATAATGAAAATTTGAGTTACGACCTGATTTGAGTCCTGGGTATGATTCTATCATGACTTCAGGTACCTAACTTGAATGCAATTCACGTACATTTTCGTGGGGTTTACCACTTTAAAATGCTTTTTATTGGCAATTTTATTAAAAAATTTCAACTTTAAATTAGTGCCATTTTGGAAAGGGTCAACATACAGACCTCTAAATTGTGTCATTCTTCTTATTTTATCAAGAGATTTAAAATTAAGTATCACAAGGTAGGGGTTTGCATTTAAAATCTTTGGCTTACCCACAAAATTTTAAATGTTTTTAACAAAATAGGGTTGAAAATGTGTATACTTAAGAAAGTCCCTTTGGTAACATAAAAATTCCACAAAGTAGTTTACCTCCATTAATACAAAATAAAATTATAATGTGGGGTGGGACTTTTGAGACACCCGGTATAGTGTATTTGTTTAGATTTTGTATCAATAAAATTAATTTTTGTAAAACATATTCTCCACTATTACTGTTACCACACTTCACCTAAATTAACATTTTTTAAACTCTGATTTTCCTATTCATATATTTAAAATTGTAAGAATTAAAAAGTGAGGCTAGAAAATAACTGGTTACTTACAAGAGAAACAACACCGATGTTAATCCCTTTTTCATGCCTTTTAACATCCCCTCTTCTCCCTGGTATGATTGCGATAAAGTATAGTTTGTCTTTAAAAAAATTCGGGATATTTTCTAGTTTTACCTTGTTTATAGTTATTATATTGTTGAATATATGAACTTAGTTGAAGTTTTTGTAAAACCTATATTTTACACTAGAACATATAAAACACAATTTTAAAATTGTTAGTTGTATGACTATTTTCATTTTGTAGAGTAATAAACTTTTTCTATATGTAAATTTATCTGCATTATTTAACACTTACATTTTACTTCCTGATTCTCCCTCTGTAATAAAAAAATCAATCATCCTAAACAATTGAGATCCAGTTGTCTGTCCAGTTCAGGTAATCAAATTTCACTTTTTAAGTCCTAATTAATGTTAAGAGAAACTGCAAATTCAAATTTAAAATTTTGAAAAGTTTTGTCTAAGCTCACTCAGACAAAATGGAGGTAACAAAAATCTGACCACACATAAGGAATCTGTCCATGGATCACTACATGATCTATGGATATACTTATATTTCCCTGCTGATCAGATTATGCCACTTTATTCCATTGAAAGAATATGAGGACAAGGAAGAAATGCCTTATGTTTATCACAGTATATAAGAATTAAATACACTGCAAGCTGCTTTTATTTAGCACAATTCAAAATAAATCAAGGGTTTGGATTATTTAAGTTAAGATTGACTCTTCATACTCTCTACCAGTGCTACCTTGCATTACAGTTTACTTTTTGAGCCTACAATACAACTCTCATAGAGAACATTTTAGGAGTTAATAAATTGAAACTGTACAATATTTATTTCATTACCAGTTTGGTTTTAGAAATAATAACAATCATCTTCCTGCTTGTAATCTGTTATGAAATTGGTAAGGTTAAAGAATTTTTCATAAAATCATAAGCATACTTCAATAAGTAGGTGTTCTAATACAGTAGTGTATTATGCTGTTAATTTTTTAATCTCTCTTTAAAAAGACACCGAAGGCCATGCTGTGTTATTTTAAAGTGAATACATAATTTTTTTGGCTGTTCTGATGCTCCTGGTTCTATTTACCTGCAATGCTGAGAATACAATGTTGCGCATTATAAGGTTAGGAGAGTGTCCAGTCAGGATTGAAAGTAGGTGTATGGATTACGGGGATGATAAAAATACACCAACTTATGAATAACAGGTTGTTCTAATGTAAAACGCCCATTAGACAACGTACTGTGTTTAGTCCACATACATTTTCTTTAATAACTCGGTAAATATTTGTGCTAGAATGACGAAAGAGGGCTCTCAAGTTTTGCCTCAAAAATCTCCATCATTTTACTTGCATTTTACATCCGGGACTTTTGTTACACTTTTTGGCCCCAATACCCCAAAATTTCAATATAAAATCCAAAAAAGGGGGTTAGAGTTTTTCTATTGCTTTGCCCAACGAACTTGTCCAACTGATTATTACAAGGAATGTCCCTATAAAATTTTAAGTTAATCGGACAAAAAATTCGACCGCTAGAATGCAAACTCACACACCCACACACACACACACACACACACACATATATATAGGGGGCGTGTGGTATATATATATCCACAATTTCGAGCGACCCCCCAAAACGTGTTCAGGGGGTCACGTTAGGAACTTCTATGGTGGTCCAGGGCTTAATTTTTACCTTGCGGGTCATGCTAATAATTAAAATTTCTATAGGTAATTCACTAAAAATTTAGTTTAAAAATATTGCACACATTTTTTTGTGTTTTTCAGTAAACAGCATTTCTTTTTAATAAAAAACATAAGATTTATTTCAGGACGATATAAATTGTAATTTTTTCAAGTTTTAAGGGGGGAATATATCCCCCTGACCCCCCCCATACACATCACCGGTGAGGGAGGTGGGGGAAGTAAGGTATGGGCC
This sequence comes from Allygus modestus, assembly GCA_963675035.1. Taxonomy (NCBI): domain Eukaryota; kingdom Metazoa; phylum Arthropoda; class Insecta; order Hemiptera; family Cicadellidae; genus Allygus; species Allygus modestus. Next base: position 82,471,556 of record OY776112.1, on the reverse strand, counting down.
TACAGGAGCAGACCTCGCTGAAAACGCGGTGGCCATGGGGCTGCTATTGCCGCGCGCCAAGCTCCAGCTCCAAGCCAAGCGCGCCAAGCTCCAGGGCGATATGGCAACACTGGGATGACTCATCTGGCTACGATTCACCGTATTTTAACACACAAACGGACATGTCCTCGATCTGTATGTTTGTCGGGACAATAAACACACTATCGTGTTTGTCGGGACATCCCGACAGTAAGTTTTCCTAGTTCACTCAGACAAAATGGAGTGTAACAAAAATCTGACCACATATAAGGAATCTGTTCTTAAGGATGAACATTAAATATGTTTCAGCTTGAAAGTCCCGACAAGTGTGTTATATTCAGGTGTCCCGACTAAGATACGCATGCGGGTATGTGTGTGTGTGTGTGTGTGTGTGTGTGTGTGTGTGTGTGTGTGTGTGTGTGTGTGTGTGTGTGTGTGTGTGTGTGTGTGTGTGTGTGTGTGCGTGCGTGTGCGTGCGTGCGTGCGTGCGTGCGTGCGTGCGTGCGTGCGTGCGTGCGTGTGTGTCCGTGAGCGTGATAACTCTTATAAAAATTATCCGATTTTGATTAAATTTGGTATAAACCTGTAAAGTATGATTTATGACTTTAAGTTTGAAAACCAGACAGATTGACCTATCCAAAAGGGTATTGGGGGGGTTTTGTACCCCCCCAAAAATGAGTTTGTTGAGTTTTTTACATATAATTTTTGAAAAAGTCAAATTTTAGTTGTTTTCATTGAAATCAGCTTAAAAAGACGCACAATTTGGAGTTTTAGCGAATTTCCCCTATAGGGAAGAAGCTATTACCGTAGGTCTCATGGTAAGACTTAAGTCCGAGACCATGATAATTTTTTGTTTTGAGGTCCCCAGATGACAAAAACACTATTCGTTCAAATTTATATATATGTATATATATATATATATATATGTGTCCGTGAATGCGATAACTTGAGTAAAAAACGTCCGATTTCGATGAAATTTTTTTTTCGATGAATGTGTAAAATGACATTCATGACTTTAAGTTCGAAAACCAGAAAAATTGGGCCATGGAAAGGGGGGTTTATGGGGGTTTTAAATTTTCCAAAAATCAGTTTTTTGCATTTTTCACCCTACAATTTAAAAAAAAAATAATTTTGGTTTTGACCATGTTATAGAGCTTAAAAAAACAAATAATATAGTATTTTGAATTATTAACCTAGGTTAAGTGGTTGCGGAGAAAATCCAAAAAAACCTACTCACAAAATCTCCCATGTTAATCTTATGGGAAAAAGGTTTTTGGCATTTCCTCAGTTTATTTTAATGTAAACTTCACATTTGCTTTTAGAAATCTGTTCAGTTCCACAAAGCAATCATTTTGGTGTATAAATTGTGATTCTACGCCCAACCGTTGCTGAGATATTCAAAGTGCTAAACACAGTACGTTGTCCAATGTTATCCTTATGGAGAATAAAATTTGATATCTCGATTATTTATGAATGTATGTTGATGAAACTTGGTATGTGGCTTCAAATAGTACTGGTATATATATATTTGCACAAAAAATTGATTTGTTGTTGGTTATTCCTGTAGCAGCATACCTGCGTACTCAGCCCCCATGTTATTCTTATGGAGAATAACTAAAATGTTATATAGCGCTTATTTATGATTGAATATTGATTAAACTTGGTATGTGGCTTCGCCTAGTTAAATTATATTTATATTAGCATAAAAACAATTGTTTGTGTTCCTTGTTTCAGCAAACCTATGTACTCATTACCAATGTTATTCTTATGGAGAATAATTAAAATCGCTTATATGTGAATATATTTTTATGAAACTTGGTACGCGGTTTTGTGTGGAATTCAGACAAATATTATGCATTGGAAATTCGCTGAGTACACAGGTTTGCTGCGACGGGGGTATTAAACTTATTTATCATTGCTCTACGTCAGTTGGTTACAGAGATATTGAAAGTACTAAACACAGTACGTTGCCCAATTTTATTCTTATGGAGGATAAGAAAAATTGTATTTCTCACTTATTTATCAACTTATCCTGATGAAACTTGGTATATTACTTCATATCGTTGTGGTCTATTGATGTTTGCACAAAAAAAATTTTTTGGCTGATAGTTCTCGTAGCAGGAAACCTGCGTACTCAGCCCCCATGTTATTCTTATGGAGAATAAGTATCATGTTATCTCCCTTAATTATGAACATAAATTAATAAAACTTGGTATGTGGCTTTACCTATTTGAGTTATATTGATATTTGTATAAAAACCCATTTTTTATGTTCCTTGTTTCAGCAAACCTGCATCCTCCGCCGCCACGTTATTCTTATGGTGAATAATTAAAATGTCATTAATCGTTTTTTTTATGAATGTAGATTGATGAAGCTTGGTATGTGGCTTTATGTGGTATTAAGATACATATAAATGTATTGGAAATTCGCTGGGTACGCAGGTTTGCTGCTACGGGAGTATTTATATTAGTGAATTTCTCATGGAAAAGTGAACTATTAGCATGACTTAGGGATCACTACAGAAGTTCCTAACGAGACCCCCCGAACACGTTTTGAGGGGTCTCTAAAAACGTTTTATATATATGTATCCTTTTTAAAATCAGTTGGACAAGTTCGTTGGGCAAAACAATCGGAAAACTCCAACCCTATTTTTTGGGGATTTTAAGTCTTCAAATTTTGAATTTTTGGGCCCAAAAAGGGTCAGAAAAGCCCCAAATGTACACTTATTTCACATTATATTATTCTACTTAAAAATCCAAAGACTTAAAGCTTTCCCTCATCATTCTAGCATAAATACTTACCGAGTTATTAAAGAAAATGTTAATTGACAAAATACAGTACGTTGTCCTTTAGGAATTTTACACTGGAAAAGGCTATTTTTCATATATTAATATCGTTTTATCACCTTGTTATCCCAAATAGACCTCCTTCTAACTTTATAATCGTTTTTATTTGAAAACTGATGTTTCAAATGATCTTTAGCCATCTTCTTCAGAGTAAATGTTAAAATATACTTAATTTATAAACCAAATATATTTTGATTCTTCAAAATTAATCCTTTTGGATTTAAAATATGTGACTCAGCAAATTTAAATATTAATATAAAACAAGTTATTATGTACAGTATAAGTTTGAGGATCTTTGTTTAGTTCAAATTGTTATTATCTAAAACATAGTGAAATCCTAAATAAAAATGAACTGCCAGGCGTGGAAAGATAACTGAGTGGTTCTTACTTCCAATTTGTTTAATGGGTTCTATCAATTTCTGGAGAATTTCAATGTTTTCCCGACTTATGGTGTCCTATTTCAGTTCCTATGAGCTTTGGATTGTGAATATCTAACTTATTCTGGCAAAGTACAGGCATACCAGACCCTGATATTTTACAGTTGTGAATAACGCTAGTAACACAACTCCTCAAACCTTCATAGGTATTGTTTTGTGATGAGAACTATCTGGGAAACTATCTATGAACCCATTTATACAAATTTATTTATTTAGTATTTCACCTATCAACTTTAGGCCTAAAATAAATCACCTCAGGATAAGGTTAGCTAACATTGGAACCATTAAAAAATTTGGAAAACAGTTTGAAGGGTTGGTATTTTTTTAACACTAAAACCTGCGTTTGCATGATAATAAAAAATACCCCCGTCGCAGCAAACCTCCATACTCAGTAAATTTCTAATGCATTTATATATTTCTCAGTACCTCATAAACTCACTAACCAAGTATCATAAAAATACATTTATAAATAAGTGATAACATAGCATTTTATTTATTCTCCATAAGAGAAACATTAGGGCTAAGTATGCAGGTTTGCTGCAACAAGAAAGATGAGAAATGCGTTTTTAAGCAATTATCAATATAACTCAACCAGGTGAAGCTACATACCTAGTTTTAATAATTTATGTCCATAATTAAGGGAGATATAAAAATTTGACTTATTCTCCATAATAATAACATTATGGCTGAGTATGCAGGTTTGCTGCTACGAGGATAATTAACAAAAAATCAATTTTTTGTGCAAATATAATATACCAGGACTAGGTGACGCCACATACCAAGTTTCATCAATATACATTCATAAATAATCGAGATAACAAATTTTATTTATTCTCCATAAGGACAGTGTACTGTGTTTAGCACTTTGAATATTCCTGCAACGATTAGACGTAGAATCACAATTTAAACATCAAAATGATTGTTTTGTAGAGCTGAATTGGTTTGGTAATAGCAAATTTAAAGTTTACAGTAAAATTAACTGAGTAAAAGCTAAAAACCTTTTACTGATAACATTGGAGATTTTATGAACACATTTTTTGGATTTTATCGGGAACCACTTAACCTATGTATAGGATTCAAAATACTATATTATTTGTTTTTTTAAGCTCTATAAAATGGTCCAAATAAAAATTGAGTGTTGCACAAATTTTAGGGTGATAAATTAAAAAAAACTGATTTATGGAAAATTTTGAAACCCCATAAACCCTCCTTCCTATGGTCCGATCTTTCTGGTTTTCAAACTTAAAATCATGAATGTCACTTTACACATTTTAGCCAAATTTCATCAAACTCGGACGTTTTTTACTCAAGTTATCGCATTTACGGACCCACGCACGCACGCACGCACGCGCGCGCGCACACACACACACACACACACACACACACACACACACACACACCCACACACACACACACCCACACATTTAAATTTGAACGAATAGTGTTTTTGTCATCTGGGGACCTCAAAACAAAAATTTATCATGATCTCGGGCTTAAGTCTGAGACCTACAGTAATAGCTTCTTCCCTCTAGGGGAAATTCACAAAAAAAAACAAAAAAAAAACCTGCAAGTGATATTACAATGAGGCACAACTGTTTAAGCGAGTGTTATTTGCCATGATAAAATATATACAATTCGTCATACAGATATAACATCAATAATTAACAAATTATTGAATTATTGAATTTGTTTGTGTCTCAGGAGTACGTAAACCAAAATATTTCTATTTTCTAAAGCACTCCTGTAATTAAAGTCTATAAATAAACATGTTCTTTAGCAAAGGAAATCCAGAATTAGCTGGGAAAAGTCCAGAATATTTTAAAAGTCAGGTAAAAATTAAGAATAAAGTAAAACTGATATAAAAATATATTTTTGTAAGTCAATATTATGTAATGTGGCTTTACATACTGAACAAAGGGAATCAGAACCATTTCAAGGATTATAAATGTCTGATTCTATAAATAAAGTTTAAAAGGCCGCGAACACTAAAATAACAAACGGCTACTTTCAATATCTATCATTTTGTCCATCAATATTTTACTTATGAATTTGGTTTGCATATTTTGCTGGATACTTTTTGCTCAGAATTAAAGAAAAAAGAAATAAAAAATCTTCCACTGTAATAATTTTGTCTTGGACACAACACAGCGAGATCTTCATAATCAAAATCTGTCACCTTTTAACTGTACTCTATTAGGGAAAAATAATAAAACTGTGTCTATTTGCAGGTGAGTGAAATCCTCTCATTCGTGGTGTAATCTAGTTTGGTGAGTAACATCAATGTTTTTAATCGTACCATGTACTACTGTTATAATTATACATCCAGCAATCAAGCGTCAGCATTTTTTAATATTGATCTTACAGTAGAACCCCACTAATCCGACCTCAGGTGATCTGACTTCTCGCTTATTCCGACCGTGCCGTTATCGGTGTTAGTTATTGTTTACTATCCGGTGCGCTGCTCCGTTCAGGCTTTCTGTCGATGACACATCATTGGCGGTGTATATCAATAGATCGGTGACCGTTGATCCAGTATTTATGATTTACAATAATATTAAATCTGTAAAACAGAGCATAAATATAAATATTTTCAGTTTAAACTACAGTTTTATCATGTTTTCATATAAATAAATGAGTTCCTCTGTTAATCCGACCTTTTTCATGTTCCGGCCATGCTGATGCTGTTGATGGACCAGCGTTGATGGGTTCTACTTCACTTGTCGTTTATTCATCTTAAATAAATTACTTTTAGTTTTTATGTGCTACACATTTTTGTCGCTAAGAAATAATAACAAACTTTTATTGTGTTTTTTTAACTTAAAAACCAAGTAATAAGAAATTTGTTTCCTGTTTCTCCCTTTAATATAAAGTAAAACAAAGAAACTAATGAATAATTGATACATAATTGATACATTTCTAAAATACATGGAACCTGAAGTACATTGTCTAGTAGGAATAACACAAGAAATTTACATAATAAGAAAATAAAGCGGGTTGCAATAAGGACACACTCTTGGGGTGGAAGTCAGGCTGTGGTTGTAAACTCGGAGTGTTATGTCCTGCCCAAATTTTAACAAGGTTTTAAGGAAGGATCTTTTGAATGTATCAATTTTCCAAGACATTTGGTTTTATGTGGAGATGCTATCTTGTGCACAAAACAGCCACATTCCTTTTAGTGCGTTTCTGTTGTTCAAGTCTTTTTATAATACTGCTCTCAGTCGTTCTTCGATATACTGGTGACTTTTTTATGATGATTTTAGTGCTTTAAGGTAATAAATGATATTTAAACTCAAATTCAAATTAACTTTATTCATTAAATTTGTACACTCATGCATACATACATAAAATAATACAAATGTAGAAGGTTAACCACAGTATAAACCATACTATATTATATTTATATACAGGTTGAGTTTTAAACGAGTCCCCCCCTGATTTTTTCTATGTTTCTTAAGATATCGACCCTGGACCACCCCCGATCATTGTTGACCAACTTATACTTCATTTTGACTTAGTTAATATTTTTGACGCCATCTTGGATCCGTCATATTATATTCAAATATTTATTTTTAAATGTAAAGGTGGGGTTGTGACCCATCATATAAAAATACTTTTTTATGGTGAACACAATGGCGCAATCAGTTTTTGAAAATCATTATTTGTTCTCTAGATATTGGCTAATTAAACCAATTAATTTGGGAGAGAGTTTAAAGGTTCAAACCTTAAAACACGCTAATTTTGAAGAGAGTTTTAATGGTCCAAAACTTAAAACACGCTAATTTTGGAGAGAGTTTTAGAGGTCCAAACCTTAAAATACGCCCATATCCTCGTCATTACATCAAACAATGACCAAGATCTACCACCAATCATTGTTGAGTGGAATTTGCTTCATTTTGACAAAATTTACATTTTCGGCCGCCATCTTGGATCCGCCATTTTGGAATAAGATAATTTTTTCAAATATAAAAGAAGGGTTGTGACCCATCATTTCCAACTGTTTTTCCACACTGAAATCAATCTCGCAATTTGTTTCCAAATATCACCTTACGTTTTCATGATATTGAAAGCTTTCTGCTTAACATTTCAAAAAGTGACAAAATGTTAATTTTGTCAAAATTAAGCAAATGCCACTCAACAATGATTGGTGGTAGTTCTTGGTCATTATTTGTTGTAATGATGAGAATATAGGCATGTTTTAAGATTTTGACTTTTAAAACTCTCTTAAAAATTAATTTTTTTAATTCGCCACAATATCTTGAACGAATAATGATTTTCAAAATCGGATTGCGCCATTTTGTTCACCGTAAAAAAGTATTTTTATATGATAGGTCACAACCCTACCTTTACATTTAAAAATAAAAAGTTGGATCCAATATGGCGGCCAAAATTATTAACTAAGTCAAAATGAAGTATTAGTTGGTCAACAAAGATCGGGGGTGGTCCGGAGTCGATATCTTCAAAAATGTAGAAAATATTAAGGGGGGAACTCATTTAAAACTCACCCATATAACTAATTACAAAGTCAGCTTACTAAGTAAGTCTTGAAATGAGTAAAAAGCTGTTCCTGTTAAAAACTTTTTTTAATGTTTCTTGAATATTAAATTATTCTTTCCCAAAAGGGGATCCTATGAGTGACACAATTCATGAATTACATTTCTGCAGGACTTGTTTTTTACAGCGTATTTCTGTTGTATGTTTCTGGAATAAAGAATAATCCCAAAACAAAATTATTTGCAATTAACTGTTAAATTCACTGATATTAACTGAAGTACCACCATAACTTTTAGCTATTTAACCATAAGTTTGTTATAATGAAGTTGGAAACTTTATATAAACTTAACTTGAAAGTAAGTACCAAGTTTCACACAGCAGTTGAGGCCATGGGCTCGCGACTCTTCTAATCTTATTTCCAACATTGTTTGTTCTAACTTAATTTTACCATCCCGTATGGCATGATGTATGTTAAGTATATCAAGTAGAACAAAATAAACCCTCCAAATTTATATCTAGAGTTTGTTAATCCTTAATAAAAAAAGATTTAAATTGTCTCTCAAGTACAGTGGAGTCTCACAAACTCGACACAATGTGGCCTAAGACCCTGTCGAGTTTGTGGAATGTCGATTTATCCAGAATTACATTGGGAGGGGAGGAAAACACATTATTAAGCTGTAAATTGTATACTGTATTAGATTTTACTTAAACACATTATAGTATAAATGTATAATGATACTGTATTACAAACTTTAGAAAACTATACAAATTAGATAAATACTTAAAAATTGAGTATTAATAACTAATTGTCCTCGTTTCCAAAATATATAGTCTTGTAATACATGTACTGCATAGTAAATGAGGTGTCGAGTTTCCCAGAGTGTCGAGTTATCGGGAGTCGAGTTTGTGAGACTCTACTGTAATATTTGTTGTGAAAGTTTAAAGCTAAATTTCTGCTGGATGTGTTTGGAACCATTCTTGGATAAAATGTATCAACATTTTTTAATACTATACCATATATATATAATTTATTTACTCATACACTTATTTAATTTAAATCAACTACAGTACAAATTAGTTGAAATTGGTTATCAAGATGGATATCACAATCAAATTAAGCATTAGTCATTTTCAGTTCACAAACCCAAATATGTTTTCATATTTCCCAATAGAAATTGTATGAAATTGAAAATATTGTTTGCCGAACTATATCTCATCAATTCAAAATTGTAACTGTGAGTTTTTAGGTCAAAAATAAAAATCAACTTATAAAAGTAGACCTACCCCGTGGGAACTTTTCTAAAATAAAAGACATAAGTAACATGGGATAATTTGTTATGTTTTAAAAATGTCTTTATAATAACGAATAAAAAGCACAGTATTTCAAGAATTCCTTCCGCTGATATAGCAAAACAATAACTTTCTTGTTTAGCAGTGGTATTGATTTTGTTTAGAAAATGTAATCAAATAAATCTCAGAAGACATCAAAATACAAAATACATCAAACACTTTACTCATATATAAAACTGTAAACGAATTCATGACAGTGGAGGGAACTTATCTAATCACTTTTGATCGGTCACACCCCTGTATTCGATACCTGTAATCATAACAACCATATGCAAATCAAAACCTTCAAAACTAACAAATTAGATTATGTTTTTATCAAAATATCCAAACGATTTTAATATTTTGAGTGGCAGTATCCTATGAACTAGCTTACAGTAAATGGGCAGCAGTCTTAATTTCATTAGTGAGTTAAGTTCATTTAATCCAAAAGTTGTGTAACTGCCCTAAATAACAGACGGGGCCAGGCTGGGTCGGGTATAGGTACGGTAATTAAACATCCGGTCCGTCCACCCCTCCCCCCGCTCTAACCGATGTCTTAGCTTTTTGGCTTAGTCTTCCTGTTTTCGTAACACAACGGTAAATCTCAAAGTTGCCAGTAATATAGAGTTATAATTGATGTTGCAGACTGCCGTGATGTTGTAGTCTGCAGTTGTGTTTACAAGCGATGAATCTAGTACTTGTAAATCAAGTTGATTGCGATTAGGATTTAGATTTTAAAATTTAATTTTGAGAAAAAATACATCAGGGAAATAAATTATTCCAGTTGTAAATAATTTATTAAAACTTTACTGTTAGTTTAAATTTTAAACTGTGAAATGAAATCATCAAAATTCCAATAATAATAAATTTTAATTGACTAGGCCTTTCAATATCAAAGATACCATTGTCAGGTCAAATCAACAACATAACAAAATTTTAATTTTGACATAAAAAATCAGCTGTAAAGAAGAAAATATGGTAATTTAGTGAAATACTGTAGAGTAAATATATTTATCATTGGAATTTTGATGATTTCATTTCACAGTTTAAAATTTAAATTGATTTACAATAGTTAGCTCCAAGTACATAATGAATTTACTGTTAATATTTTTGATACCAAATATCAATTTAAATATCATTGCAAAATATCACTGGTCAGATTTGTATAATTGGAAGAAACTAGTTGCGCCCCAGCAGCTCATCCGCTTGTTCACCTAATGTAAGTTTGACAGTCAAATCAAATCACACAATTGATCAAATTCCAATGAATACAAACATTTATGGCCTTATGAGAGATTTTATAAACAAAGTTTATCCGCCAGTTTTCTCACTGGTGCCTTTCATTCAAGCATAAATGGTTCATGGGTGTCATACTCTCTTAAAAGAACTCTCAAACATTCCTGGGATGGTTTGGTTATATATATATAGTACCTGGGGGCCGAGCTTTGCTCGGGTGAAGGCCAGTCAGTTTGTTAGATGGCTTGGAGTAATATTTCACCACTTCCCCCTACTGATAATCAGATTTGTATAACTCATTTGCCTCTTTTATAAATTGTTAAGGTCACTCCAGTTGTTATTTATAGCTCAATGTCCCTTTGATTTATTTTACTACTTTATATATATGTTATCTTCACTCAAATCTTTTAATCTCTTCCACATGTTAATAATCATAAACAACATGAGTATTACTTTGGCACTTCCCCTGATTGATTATGAACAGCTGTTACAATTCTTTTGTTTTGATTTGAAACTCCATAATCCCAATGTTAATTTGTTTAAATGTTTTGTCATTTTAGTTTTTTACATTATTTGATTTTTCCTGAGGTTGAGGCCTGTCTAGAACTTATTTTTATCCCAGAAATTAGTTATTTTGAACATTTGAAGAAAATCGTTGGAGCCGTTTTTAAGATCAGTGTCCTCAAGCAAGCAAGCAAATATACAAGCAAACCTTACTCATATTAGAGTATAGGATTATAGTACATTGAGTGGAATTATATTTTGAAGTCTATTAAGTAATAGCAGTAATAAGGGCTGAAACAAGGATAAGTTATTCGTAAAAACAGATTCGGTAGACAAAGAAACTGGTGCCCTCTGTATGTAGATTAGAAATCCAATTCTTGAGTAATTTACTTTTTTGAACCCTTCACTTAAAAAAGAGGCTGTGATTTTAAAGCAAAATAGGTTCAGTAAATTTATCCTTATTCCTTGCTAACGTTAATTGGAAACTGTAAAACTGCATTTGATTTTAAGACGGTGAAGTGCGGGTAAACAGGGAGAAAGTGAAATGATGCGTAAAACAGATTGTGCCGTCAAGTGATCAGGACTAGACGGGTTATCAAGTCTTCCCAGCCGCGGGCTCTGATATTGGCGGAATATTCCTCCCCCCCCCCGCGTCTCTCGACCTCAGTACGAGTGTCAACACTTGCCTCATTTGCCAAACATCGTACTTGAGAAGGTTTTACAATTTTGATGTACTTAAACGTGATGCTCTGGCATTGCCTATTCTCATTTCCAATTTAAGAGTGCACTCCGGTCACGAACAATTGTTTATTTATTTACCAACGGCAGTGCCATTTTGACAAAAGTACATATAAAGTTTATACACATTAAAATAAAGTTGACTTTTAACCATTTAATAGTAATGAAGCACTAATGGACTGTTACACCTATTAAACATTTCATGTTGCTGCCTGCTTCCCCGTGTTAACTTTCAAAGCCCACCCCTCTTCAACGGATTATCCAATATGTTAATGGCTCATTTTAAAGAGCAAAAACCTAGTGATTTCAGTGAGCAAAATTTTGATATCACAAATAATAATCACTCATCAAAATTCCATAATATTCGATGTTTCTGTTTGTTAATGGGTGGACTATATGTGATATAAAAATTCTGCTTTCTGAAATCGCTAAGTATATTTTGCTCTTTAAACTAACCATAAGTTATCGATTTCAGATGATCCATTGTCTTTGAAAGCTAACATTGGTCTTATGGGAGAAGCAATTAGATGCAGAGGACTGGATCCCCCTCTCAAGGGCTTTGTACTCTGCTTGCCTCAGTCATCAACCCTCATGGCCTCTCGTAGCTTTGGCGCCCACAATTGTCGTTTTTACTAAAATTCTGTCCAGGATAAATAAAATACGTCTTACAACACTACAAAGTATATTTAAACTTATACTGTACTTACATACAAGGCAGTAAAATATACATAAAAGATGGTACAAGGCAATCGATTTCAACCAGTGACATCGGCCATCATCAGGCCCAATCAGGGAATGACAGAAACCAGAGGCGGATCCAGGTTTAGAGTCAGGGGGGGGCGAACTTAGTGGTGGTACCCCCTCCCCCCCGCCAACACCGTAATTTGTATTGTTACGGGTAATACCAATTATTTGTAATTAAGGTTAATAGTTGTAATATCAAGGTAACCAAATATTCGTACTAATAATAAAAGTTAAAGACAACTTGCCCTAAGGCCTAAACTGAACCTTTTTGTTCATCTGTGACTGAACTAAGACAGAAAAGGCAGAACAGCGTTCTTGCGCATTGTAAGACCGCGATGACTAATAATATCACGTGGGCACAGTGGATGCGCTGACAAACTCCCGTCGCCATGGTAACGTCACGTACGCACCCAATGCACCAATGCCACCACTTTACCTGCACCTTGCTGTCCCGCCCACTCGAGCTACCGCTACCACTGTTGAATCCGATATATTGCAGATATTTTATCAATTATAAATTCTTCAAAAATCGATTCGGAAAATTTGTATTTCGATAATCAGAGTTTTAATATAACTGAAACTGAAATAAGAACCTGTTTCTATCTAAACTAATTACAATTATATTAATCTTGCAATTGGATTTTACAATAGGCAAAATTTTTTTTATTTACTATTTACCTTTAAGTTAGCAAATATTATAAAACATGTTCTTTAAAGTCTTTAACTCAGTGTGTTTTTTAGTATTTTACACAACGATAATTTAATTTATTTCTCAAAGAAGACATATTCAAACAGAATAAAAAGGGTCTAATAAAATATAGAGTTAATGGAACAAGTTTGTATATTTAAAAAAATAAAGTCCATACATAAAAAGGCTTTTGTCATCAATAGTTAAAATAAAACTTAAAACTATAAAACTAGGCATACTTTACTTAAGAAACTAAAACATAAGTAGCTTTCTTTGCTTTAAAAAACTATAAACGTAAATCTAAAGCATTCTTTGCTTGACAAAAAAAACAACTAAATCGTATGCCTAAAGCTTTTTTAACTATTATAAAACTAAAAAATATATATATTTACTAATGCTGATATTGTATCGTTAATCAAAAACTAGAGTTAAATTGACTTTCAAAAGCTTTTTTTTAAAAAAAACTAACTTTGTATTCAAAATAAGTTTAAATATAAAACGTTAATTCATAATTCTCTTGAGTCAGTTTAAGCCAACCATTGAGCTTAAGCCAAACCTAAATCAATGCTATAAGAAACCCTGTAATTAACAATCCTAATTATAAAAACTGAGAACTACAAAAATACTGTCATCATGAGTAAATATGTTAATTACTTTTAAATAAAATGTCATGAAAATAAGCTTATTTTAGGATTAATAAGCATAAGTTTTGCCATTTTACTTAAACAACAAAGTTCAACTTTCTGGATTTTTTGCTTGCAAAGTTGCTGACAACATTATCAATGTTTATAGCAATGTCTCTATGCACATATAATAATGCAAGTCCCGTCAATCTGTCCTCCGTAATTCTAGACCTCATCCATGTTTTCACTCTTCTTAAAGTAGAGAAGCTACGTTCAGCAGCAGCTGCAGATATTGGCAAAGATAACAAAATTTGCAGCAGTGTCTTTAACAATGGATAGGCGTTGCTGTCACACTTGTTATAAACTTCAATAGCTCTGGTAATTTTTCTTAAACTGCTGTAACCACTGGAATTCTTGAGTGAGTGAATTTCATTTATTAGTTTAGAGACCATTGTGTCCGAATTTTGCGACATTAAACCAGAGAACTTCTTGCACAATGGTTCAACAGCTTCTTTCAAGGTTTTAACGTCTGATATGGAGTCATGTTTTGCTGGTAACAAATAGTTCATTTGAAAACATTTCATGGCATCCTCCATGCACTAGTACCAGGCTGAGGCTCGAGAGCTTTTTCTTGCGCCTGCTGCACCCCTTTCTCATCGTCCAATTTTCTTCTTTTTATAACAAACTTATCCATTTCTTATACATTTGACACTCACAACAAGACAACACAAAGTTAATTTTGACGTTTACCGGCACAGAAGAAACGCGAGGGTGGTTTCGCGGGTAAAAAAGGAGGCGGGGGAAGGGGCATTCTCGACAGTGCAGCCAACTGTTGGGCGTCACCAGAACGAAATTACCACACCCACTAACTGTTTACGTTTAATCCACAACTTTAATAATCATATGGACCTTTTAGAAAAATAACCTATGGTAGGCATTGCTTAAATTAGATTGGCGATAAAGAATTAATTGAAAACATTTAACCATATGAAAAGTAAATAACATCACGATTTTTGTATACAGTATATACAAACATTCTGAGCTTGAGGGGGGGGCGATCGCCCCCTTCGCCCCCCCCTTGGATCCGCCACTGACAGAAACAAGATGGCGAACAGCTTATATACTATTGGCTACCGGAAGTTCCAGAAACAAGTTGCGACAAGTACCACCAGAGTCAAAGTTGACCTGTTCATGGATTAGTTTATCCCTATCCCTATGAACAGATAAACTTGACTCTGGTGGTACTTATTGCAACTTGTTTCCAGAATTTCCGGTAGCCAATAGTATACAAACAGTTTTCCATCTTGTTTCTGTCATTCCCTGATAGGGCCTGATGATGGCCGGTGTAACTGGTTGAAATCGATCGCCTTGTACCATCTTTTGTGTATATTTTACCGTCTTGTATGTAACTAGAGTATAAGTGTAAATATACTTTGTAGTGTTGTCGGACATATTTTATTTATCCTGTTTAGTTGTAACAACACGTATTATGCTACTAAAAAATGTATTTAAAATTCTGTTTCTGAATTGTATAATGTTAGTAGGAATGAGGACTATGGAGATTTCACAAGGTATTATAAAACGAAGATTAACATCCAGAACTAAAGGAAGAATCCTGAAAGTTCAGGATCTGTCTTCATAACTATTTTACAAGATGGGGTTCAGTATATTTCATATTGGTTGGTATTTGTAAAGCACACTGTGGACTTGATGATTCTGGTTCAGTAAAAAAATGAGAATACATCAGTTGAAAATAGTAGGACAGGTTGTTTACTGCATGTTGTGAGCTAATTATTTTATGAAACAGTAATAAGACAATTTTCTTTTTGTTCATGTACATTATGAAGCGGTGATATTTTTTGTAATAACAGTATACTAGCTGTGTACCCGACCTTCGTACGGGTTGTATGTCTAAATTTTAAAATAATAACATCCAAATTAATTTTACAATATTTCATTGGTGGACGTGAGGATGGCTCAAGGCGCTTTCGAAATTAATCTGTTTATGAACCTCAGGGGAAAAAACTGTCGATCAATTGTTCCTGTTATTCATCGATTGAACAGAGTGAAGGAGGGATGTTTATGAGACTACCTGTTTTCCAATGCCCTGTTCTCAACTTTTAGAAGGACCTAATACAAATCCTCAACCCTTTAATCTTATCGAAAAATAATTTTCAAATTTACTGTTAAGTTCTGTTAGTTGAGACACTCAGTAGTTGGCTACATAAAATATCTATTTAGAGAGGCATAGATCTCGTCCCCCCATGACTCAAGCACACAAAGTGTCTGTATGAAATCTCTAGAGAGAACAACACCATGACTCCCCACTCTGGGTCATGTTGTTGTTGCTGATGTCCTTTAAAGTACCAAATTTCAGCTCTATTGGTTGAGAAGTTTGTGGTTATTATATTAAAGGTCAGTGGGGCAGATCCCTTAAGTATTTTTTATCTATTCTGGGTCATGTTGTTGTTGCTGATGTCCTTTAAAGTACCAAATTTTAGCTCTATTGGTTGAGAAGTTTGTGATTATTATATTAAAGGTCAGTGGGGCAGATCCCTTAAGTATTTTTTATCTATTCTGGGTCATGTTGTTGTTGCTGATGTTCTTTAAAATACCAAATTTCAGCTCTATTGGTTGAGAAGTTTGTGATTATTGTATTAAAGGTCAGTGGGGCAGATCCCTTAAGTAATTTTTTATCTGCTTTTTTGCTTCCGAATTTCATCTCCATCACTCCAGTAGCAGATGCAAGATTTTTAAAATAAGTATTCTGAAGTTTCGGGGGTGGGGCCCTAAAACACGTTCTTAACGGGAACAGGCTTGTGTTTATTCTGAAATATTAGGTATGTTCCTACCGAACTCAACTTAAAAGGTCCGAACTAATGCTCATAAGATTGCCAGCAATAAAAGTAAATTAGGCAGTGTTGGGTACTATTTTTTTTCAAACCTAGCCTTTTTGTACATTTGCAGAATAAGAGGAACCACTATACAAAGTTTCACCTTCTTAGACATTGTCGTGTTTTAGTTACAGTGATCACAATGTGAGCAAGTGAATGTGTCTGAAAGTTATAGATTTAGATAATATGTCCACTCTGTATACTTCTATTATTTATTACCAATCTTCACTCAACGTTTTAATTAAGAACTACAACAGCTGATTATGAAATAAATATTCTTAAGTCATCAACTGGTTCAGTATAAATAAATGCTTTTGTCCATAACCATAAAATGGTATCTTGAAAATCCCATGGATTTTAGCCCTGAGGTGAATTCAAAATGTTGAAATAGCTTATAATCTTCTAATGTAGGCCTACGTATAGAACACATAGAAACAAAGTTTCATCTTAATCAAATCACCCGTTTCCCAACAAAGTTTCATCTTAATCAAATCACCCGTTTCCCAACAAAGTTTCATCTTAACCAAATCACCCGTTTCCCTGGAAAAAGCGAACAAATACGATCAAAACCGCGTGAAAACACGTTTTCGAGCGGAAGCCATTATTTTTTGAAAAGGCGTAATGCAGTTTAAAGTAGCCTAAAACCTTCTCACGAATGTATAAAACAAAGAAACAAAGATTCATCAAAGATGAATCAAAAGATTTATCAGTGCACTCGTTTTCCCGAGAATAGTGAACAAAAACACTTTCTTGAGCGTTACCGAAGGACAGGCAGACAGACAGAAATTGAGATAAGACTTTTTTTGGCTCCCCTAGGGTGTAAAACGCGAAAATATGCAAAAATGTCATAATTCCAAGCAATGTACAGGACAAAAATTAAATTTTTTATATAGATATCTCTGTATACTTATATAATTTATTACCAATCTTCACTCAACGTTTTAAATAATAACTACAACATCTTTTTATAGAATAACTATTCTTAAGTCATCATCTGGTTTAATATAAATAAATTCTTTGTCTATAAGAATAACATAGGATCTTTAAAACCCCGTGGGGTAGATTCCTAAGGTGATTTCCAAAAATCCAATTAACCTAAAACCTTTAACGCACATATAGAACATCGAAACCAGTGCGCCCGTTTCCCTGTGAAAAGCTAATAAAACGTGACCAAAATCGCACGAAAGCATGTTTTTGACCGGCCGCCATTCTTTTTCAAAAAGACGTATGCCAGTTTAAAGTGGTCTAAAACCTTCTCACACATGTATAGAACAAAGAAACAAAGTTTCATCAATGTCAGTGCACCCATTTTCCCGTGAAAAGCGAACAAAAACCCGTCCTTGTGAGCGTTACCGACAGACAGTCAGACAGACAGACAGACAGAAATTGAGATAAGACTTGTTTTGGCTTCCCGAGGGTGTAAAACGTGAAAATATGCAAAAATTTCATAATTCCAATTTTATTTATATAGGTAAAGGAAATTAATTAAACATTTACATCTGCTTGATCAATTCAAGTTGCTAAAAACAAAAAAATTTCACAAATATTTGAGTTTTGCCCTATAAATGATTTCTTAAAATACAAATTGAATGTTTTATACTTGTCAAAGTTATCAAATAAATTTTCTTTTGATTTAAATTAAATTTTGTCCAAAAGTCAATTAACAAATTTGATAATGTTCCTAAAATAATGTGAATTAAACTTACCTTTACATTAACATGTAGTCAATTGGTTAGTAAATTGATGTGGTTATAAAAATTGAATGCTGGTATAATTAAGTTGAAATCAGAGAGCATTAGACGTTTGTTCTCTAGTGTTTTCAATAAATAAAAAAAAATTATGTGGAAGTCTAAGTTAATTGAATGAATATATATAAAAATATATATATATATATATATCTTGCTTTAAATATTTAATAAATTGTTTTATCATCAATCTTGACAAAAAACAAATAATTTGGTATTGTGATCATTGCTTTACGTCAATTTGTTAATGAGATATTGAAAGTGCTAAACATAGTACGTTGTACAATAAACATAGTACGTTGTGCAATGTTATTCTTATGGAGAAAAAGAAAATTTTATATCTCGCTTATTTATGATCAAAAACTGACAAAACTTGGTATATGGCTTCATCTGGTTGTGGTTTATTTTTTTTTTCACAATAAAACAAATTTTCGCCTATGGTTCCCGTAACAGGAAACCTTGGTACTCGGTCCCCATTTATTCTTATGTAGAAAAATCAAAATGGTATATATCGCTAATTTATGAATGTATACTGATGAAACTTGGTATGTGGCTTCACCTAGTTGAGTAATAATGACATTTACATTAAAACCCATATTTTGTGTTCCTTGTTGCAGCATACCTTCTTAATCAGCCCCCTGTTATTCTTATGGAGAATAATTCAACTGTTATATCTCGCTTATTTTTATGAATGAATATTGATGAAACTTGGTATGTGACTTCACCTTCTTAAATTCTATTTATATTTGCATAAACACCAATTTTTTGTCTTCCTTGTTTCAGCAAACCTACGTACTCTTCCCCAATTTTATTCTTATGAAGAATAATTAAAATTGTATGTATCGCTTATTTGTAAATATATTTTAATGAAACTTGGTATGCAGTTTTACGTGGTATTAATACACACGCATATATATTATAATTATATATATATTAATATATATATGCATATATATTATGCATTGGATATTCGCTGAGTACGCAGGTTTGCTGTAACGGGGGTATTTACTTTGGTTAATGCCTAAACAGTGAAGCAGTAAATTTCCTCTTTACAGTAATTGTCTGTGGACGTTTAATCCGTGAAACAATTAAAACAAATAGTCGGCAGTAAAGAGAGAGCTTTGCAAAGAAACAAAGTGCGAGTCCCGAGGCTAATTTCCTTTTTCCTGTGAGGCGCACATTTCACCGCACATTGAGAGGATGTAATGACGGCTAGCTCAGCAGTCAACGGTCTCAGCCCACACTAAACATATGTCATGTGTCTTTAAATTTATCAGTTAAACAATAGTTATTTATGCAACAAGTGCGCAAAGTGCCACTTTATATGTTATATGATATATATCCTACAGTTAGAATAAAGCGTTTCAATTATATTAATTCGTCTTTTTTTAGAAGAAGGCTGCCACTATTAAACATACTACTTATTTTTCTATGAGCACCAAGCACCGGCACATGCAACTACAATACGCCATCTCATGAAACTTGTTACAATTTAATTAAAAATGATTCCCAACACAATGGCAACCGTAGAATAATCCAAAACTAACTACTTTGGTCAGGCTTATTTCCAGCAATTCCACACGTGGTGACAAAGCGTGTCGGTACTTGCTCCGTACTGTCAGGCCCCAACAGGTTTCTGGAACCGTCTCGCCTCGAAATATATATATTTTCAGACTTCGGAAATAAGATAACCAATGAATTTGAGGCTTAGCAAAATATATCTTAACAAATATAATATTTATTCCAGCCCTGCCTAGACATTAAACGCCACTCTGACCCAAGCGAGTCTTGATGGATCACGTGGCAGAAATATTCGTCACCAGTTTTAATCTCGAACTGTATATTAATAATAATAATATTCGGTCGAAACTCACCAAATAGCGGGTCACAACCCAACTCAGCGCAGATCTCACTGCGCAGAAACTCCGTCACCAAACGAATACCGTAGTATTGCGTACACCAAAACTCGCCATACACGGTCGCTGTCGGAGCTCAAGACGTACTGCCTCGCCGATAAGCACTGATAAGGTCGGGTCAAAGTGCGACCGGCCGCTTGCCTGCTACCTACCGCTTGGCTGTCCCGCCGCGAAGACGAAATCAAGCCTTCTTTCACCCCCCCCCCCCCCACTAAACGACTCGTTACAAAGTTTTTACATAGAATGACACATATATTATTAAAGAGAGTGAAATCGATATTTGTTCATTAAAGACAAAGCAAAAATAATATAAAAAAATAATCAAATCAAACTAAATTATGGGTTAGATTTAAGATTAATTTTGTTTTATTAAACATCTATACAATTTTGTATTTATTTACCACAGTGAATTTTAGTTTTGACAAGACTCTTTAAATTTTAAAACATTTTGAAGATATGTAAAATATTTAACTGTGCAACATTATCATTCAAGGAGTTCATATTTAAAGTCATACATCAGTGTGTATTTTTTATATTATTTTTTTCAAAAAATATATACAGTTGTCCTAACATTGTGTGAACAAACTTTGCCACTGAATTAAGCTGTTGGGGGGGGGTTTGCTTTTGCAAATCCCGCTAGAAGTTTGATGCTCAGTGATGCTGAAACTGCTGAATAGATTTGGATGATATTTTGTGGAAAGATAGCTGCAACGACTTGCAAAGAGGCTTATCAAAATAATATCATCATCTTCAATCTAAAAACAGTATTAAATGTATTTGTGATGAATATAAAAACTCAGTGTGCAAATTGCAAATTTAGGAAATTAACTAAACAAACTGAACAAAGCCTGGGGATACAAATTAATCCAGGCTTAAAATTGGATAGTTTGTCAGTTCTCTGAGAATGTATTTTAAGACAGTTTAAAGATAATAAAGCTGACCATTCAAAATTTAAAATTTATATTTTTTATGGACTGGTATTCCAACTGACTATAGTGCTTTTTAACAAGCAAAACTAGTTGATGTTAGGATTTAACATTTTCGATTTTCTCATAATGATGTGATTAATAAACTAATTTATTGGTTGTTTATTAGTTTATTAGTGCTTCTAATTGATTTTTATTTTAGTATAAATAAATTAAAAGTTATTCATTACGTTAAACCTTACCAGGGACCTTTGAGGAAACTGTAAGTCAGCGTTCATATTTTAACACCTTATTCAAATAAATATATTTTTATAAATAGTTTTATTTTTATAGAATTTTTAAACAATATTTGCAACAATATTGTGTAGGATTTAAACATAGTTTGCGTTGTAAGGGTGAGTTTGAATATTTAATGTTTTGCAATTAGTTGAGCGAGCGAAACTCTTAACAAAATTTATCCTTCTCAATCAATCAAATTAAACTAAAACAATGTAGGACCTTAGAGTAACTGTAAATATTGAGGGTTGATTTATTTAATTATTTCAAGAAGTTTATCTTACATGGAGTGTGCAATTTGCCTGAGCGCCCGAAGATCTGTAGCTATCTAATCATAGAAGTAAAGCTGATGGCAATTACACAAACTAACTTCGTCTGTGACCCTTCCTAACATGGACCTGATACTCAACAGTGACTAACTTCTGAGTTAAAGCTTCTAAAAATATTGGCGAAGAGAATAATAGATGAGAAATGTTTTTTACAAGAGAATTTTGAGAGTAACATTTAAATATTAAAGGACTAGTTATAAAGTAATCTGTAGGAATGTAAATATAAGTAAGCAAGTAATAAACCTATTTATTTTTAATACATTATTTATGTAATTAAACCTATATAATACTTTTTTACATATCATGACACATATGTGATTAAAGAGAGTGAAATCGATAGTTGTTCATTAAAGACAAAGCAAAAATAATATAAATAACTAATCAAATCAAACTAAATTATGTGTTGGATTTAACCTAAATTTTATGTTATTAAATATCTATACAATTTTATATTGATTAAAATTTGATTGTTCAAACAAAAATATAAAATTAATAATTTAAAAATTAATCAAGCAGCTATTACTGGTAAAATGATTAGCCATTTTATTGAAAGCATAATAACAAATAATCGGAACTCACTCTTTTGTTGCAGTGCAAGCTGTAAAACTGCTACTTAGAGGCATTATCGGTGTTTGTCAATAAAGATTTTATTGTTGCTACACACTTAAACCTAACTTTTATATGCACATTTACAACTGCAATAAAATTGAACAGTCTTTTATCCTTGTAGGTTATATGTTGTCATTAATATCGTCATGTACTTCATTCATAATTTAAATACTTAAATGGTAACATTTACTTTATGTCGTTTGATTTTTTATTAGCAATTTACCAGAAACTGCATGTAAAGGAAAGTGATAATATTCTACAATATGAATTACGTGATATAAGTGCCTTCAGCGATGTAAACTTACTAATTTAAACTTTTGTTATCAATAGGGAAGCAACTTTGATTGGTCCCAGTCCAAGTTTTGCCCAAAATAAAGGAATTCTATAATCAAATTATTACCACCTAGAGAATCTAAACTCTCTCAGTTAAACTTTTCATCTATAAACCGGATTATTTGAAACTAATGCCCACTTTGTTAATTAACAGTGTTTCAGTTCAGTGTCCTCGTATATTACTTAGCTAAGTATAACTATAATATACTGCTTGGTTCTGGTTCTAATTTTTGTTTTTAATGAACACTATTATTATAAAACTGAAATTAAGCATAGACTAACTGAGAGATCATACTTTTCTCATCTGAATTTTAACTGTATATGATCTGGACACAATTCGAGACCATATTGCATGTCAAAAGAACAAACATTACAGAATCCAAATATTCATAGCTTATCACCAAGAACAATAGGTGAGGCGAAAAACATAAATTAAAATTCTTTGAGAAAAAATAAGTTTCGTAGGCAGAACAATTTAACTTAGTTTTCCTAAAAATAAAAATAATGAACAGAGTTTTATAACTTTCAGAACGTCTTAAGAATGACCTTTTATCATTTTATTTATATACTCAATGAATTTTGGGATTTAAATAATGCTAAATGAAACAGATGTTTTTACTTTGTAGGCTACATTTAATATAGATAAAATACAAATTTTCTCACTTTTTGTAGTATAGTAATGTTTTACATTGTAGGAAAAACAAAATCTTTTAGATTCAGTTTGCTTACTGTATTTATAATATTATGTTGTTGAGTATTTTGATCTAATATTACTTTAACTTTCACTCATTTATTGGGGACAGCTCACTTACTCTACAGATCATTGGCACAACGGACCTATTTAATATTATTTAATTTAATATGAGGTCCATTTACACTACAGCTCGTTGATACTATGACCCTCCGTTATATTTAATTTTAAAAAAGAAGGTCCATTTACTCTACAGATCGTTGATACAACGGCCCCTTATATTATTATTATATTTTTAAAGAGGGTCATAGAGCCAATGAACCCATTTAATATAAGCAAAACGGTCCAAAGCGTCTACAGGCTCGTTGCGACAACGGACCTTCATCGATATATTTTTATAATTTTATAAAATAAGACCGTTGACACAACGAGCCATTTCATGTGAACTAAATTTAAACTGAAATGAACGGTCCGTTTACTCTACAGATCATCGTTCTACACTGCGCGGTAATAGTATCTGTCAAACTGAAGGCGCTTTGCCTTGTGACGCTTGCGCTTAGCGTTGCCCTTTGCCGACTTATTACGAAAGTCAAATGACAAATGTGTATGATCGGTAAATTTCCAGTATCCATGTATATAATACGTGAAGCCGTTTTTTGTAAACACAACTTCTCCCTTATTTCTTGGCCAATTTTAATGA
Organism: Allygus modestus; assembly: GCA_963675035.1. Taxonomy (NCBI): domain Eukaryota; kingdom Metazoa; phylum Arthropoda; class Insecta; order Hemiptera; family Cicadellidae; genus Allygus; species Allygus modestus. The sequence goes on along the minus strand of OY776112.1, from coordinate 82,447,483 downwards.
TTGAAGTGTCAAAACAATTCGTCTCAGTTCGTAGTTTTGCAATAAGGTTTTTCATTTTCGATATTTATAATCTCAAGGGCACGGGCTGACCTCATAGTTAGTTTTTTGCCAATAATAATAACATGGGGAATAATTTGATTTGAATTGTAGCTGTTCACACATTATGGACAGGCAATAACAGATGTTACACATAAGGAATGTATTTATCTATATAAATAAAATACATTTTTTTCTACATCGCTTTGAGCAGTGAAATATTGTATCCAGCGGAGATATTTAAATTTTAATCACCTGTCTGTTCGTTTATGAAATAGATTTGTTCAGTGTTTCTCAAAAAAATACTGAACCTAATTAAATAAAATATGTTGCCCATTTTCGTGTGGGGCAGGAAACGTCTAGGCTTCTGCAAATCATTACGTAGGTCATTAGGGTTATGCCCATTGGTCCGTCACTACCCCATAGAAGAGTTTATGGGTACAGATTACTCAACATTTCACCGTACAATGCACCATGTTTGTTCTAATGAGCATTTAGTCAGATCGTTTATCTTTTACCACAGAATGGAAAAAACACGTGATTTACTAACTACTTCACAACGGTGTACTAAACAATATAAAATCACGGCGCGGCAACTAAACATTGGGTTGGGAGCACATAAGACCTTGCAACATAGTATTTAAAGCTTAATTTATCTAGATAGTCATTGTGATTATAATGCTGAATTTGTTATGTGTTTTTTAAGCCCATCATGCACAAACTACATGAGTTATTGAGTAAATATTTGGAAGAAGATAGGTCCATCACAAAAACAGTTAAGGGCTTATTTCAATTCCAATGAGACTCGTTCCTATTAATGACCTTCAAAATGTCCATGTTAATCATATATTTACTAGACCAATTGAACAAATAATTGGTAGAAACTCAGCAGGCAAAGTTAGGGGATACGTTCCCTAAAATCGGGGTTTTGTGTAAGTGGATATCACTATATATATTTCAAAATAATTAAAACTTTGACCAGTCCAACGGGCTGATCTACTGGGCCTATTTTAATCATTAATTTTTTATTGATAGCTTATTATGTCTAGATCACTTATACAAACTAATATATCTTCATTGGGCTTTGCCCCAGTGGCTCTTAAAGCCCCACTTAAAGCGATAGGTAAAGTTAAAATAAACCATTAACTGTTTTAACGTTCTCAGCTTCCATTTTAAAAGTTGTTAAAAAGTCAGTAAAAAATTACTATTATGTAGCGTTACAGTATTTATGATTTCATTCAATTGAAACAGTAAATGATGTTGTTTAGCGGAGTAAATTAATTTAAAATGTTCTATTTTGCAAAATAAATAAATTTGTGAATGCTAAATTTATAGTCAAATTAGTTTAAACATATATTTGATTTTAACATTTTAAAAAGCAGTAGCGTAAATTAGTTTCTCTTTGATGGCATTTTTTTATTTTATAAGATATAAGAAGTTATCTAGTTTTTAAACGGTATCGGAACTAATAAGTCCACATTTGGTTTTCTAATTTTTACTGTACCATAGTTAAATACAGGATAACTTACGGACTATTTATTAAGTTACTTATTTGGATTACGTAAAATTTCACGATGTGTTATAAAGTAATTGTAAATAAAATACTTATTTGTGGTTAAAAAAATATATTACATTTATAAAAGGCTAATTAGTAAAATCGTATCTCATGCTCTGTTTATACACAGATACAGCCTGAGATAACTGACACGTAACGAGTTTAATTTAGCAGCCTATACCAACTTCGGCTGTACGATGTGTTCTGCCGCGCCGTGTCATACTTTTGTTCAACAGATTATGTTATTTGTAGATCCGTTTTGTAGATACCTTAAAAACAAATGCATACACAACCTTTGCATTTATATTTATCTCTTTAAATACATCCTCATAATTAAATAAATAACAGATATTCCCTCCTGCAAATCACATATAATTTTTGGTAGAATCTACTATCCCGCCATAATCTGAATAGTATAAGATAATAAATAATAATAAAATCATCACGAAATACCGATGTTTGTTTGGATTCCAGAGGGTTTAATAATATTATTATAATATTATTTAATTAAACTTCCAAAATAAATCTGAGATTATTTGAAAATTACGCTAATAAGATAAACCTAATAAGATTACCTGATAAACTGTTAAATTACTTTATCTGTCCCTATTTATTCAGCTGGTTTACCTTATGTTTAGCTTATCTACAGTAATGAAATAAATCAGCTATTTATATGAACAGATTTACTTTATTGTGACTTTACATGTGTATTCGGTTTTGATTAACTGATTCAAGGGAATCACAAACTGATGTTACAAATTTGCTAGATTTCAATTAAATAAATTTTTCAGTAGGTGATTTAAATATAATAATGGTGGCCTAGTTAGTTTTGGTTTACACAAAGGTATATATTTTAATCTCAAGGTATTGGTTGACCGAGCTGACAAGCTCTAAAAATCTCTGAGTAATATATAATAAAATACTAGGAAATTAACTAAAATTAAATTAAAAACCAATAAAAATAATTTTCAAATTGAATAAATATCCAATTAAAGATCTCTTGTAGTTAGTTAATTAATGTCACTGTTGTAGTTCTTCACAAGCTCTAAATTAAAGATGGTGAATAATAGACACAACCTCTAAGGCTGTGATTTAAATTTCTTACTTATCTTAGAATTTGTTATTTATTACTTATCGTTGTCTATAAAAGTTATAGTCTATTATAAAGGCAAAGTTTATAATTAAATAATTTATTAAATCTTGAGGTAACGTTTGCTAATGAAATTCTGAGGTTTGTCTTTTGGCCTAAAATACAGCAAGATCTCACCAAGTCTACTTGTGATAATTTAATCACTAGATAATGTTATTCTTATGGACATTCACTTTATTAGCGAATTTCCCCTATAGGGAAGAAGCTATTACCGTAGGTCTCATGGTAAGACTTAAGCCCGAGACCATGATAACTTTTTGTTTTGAGGTCCCCAGATGCCAAAAACACTATTCGTTCAAATTTATATATATGTATATCCATATATATATATCTGTATATATATATTATTACAGTATTTTCTAGTGATAACAATAATCAGCTGTATACAAAGACTTTTTCCCATAAATAAATCCCATAGACAATGCCTAAGTTCACAGAATACCTAGACAAGTATGACCATAGCCTACAAGTCAATTTTGTAAATCCTGTTTTAGTATTAAGTAATCAATTTATTTAGATATCAAGGATAATTCCCAACAAGTATATGTACAAAGAATTAATAACCTTTAGATAATAAGCATTGTATTAATCTATGTACTCACAGAATAATGTTAATCCAAATCATCCACTGGCCTATCTCAGGATACCAAATTTAATAACCATGACAAGGTTAAATGTGACAAATTGGTTCCGGTACGTTTATTTATTTTATACCAGAACAAAAGAATTTTGTATTAGGATTTAAGTAACCCATGTCATTTGTAAATAATATCGTAGAAAGATTTTAATTCATTATGTACGACTATATTTTCACAACGGAAACAACCTTTCTAACACTGCACTTTTCTGAGAAGATTAGCACTATTTCGAACTATATAACCGTAATGATTGGAATTTAAGATTAAGTAGGACACTTCTCCCATCCATTTTAACTATAAGATTCACACACAAATGTAATTAAAAACGAAATAAATGTAAATATGTAAACATACAACACCATTCCCTGATCCACGGAAGCCATTTTGTTGAACGAGTGCCGTCCGTTACTTACCACCCAGCCGGTCCATTCAGTGCCGACACCTAGCGGATAAACTCTGAACTACTACCGTATAATTGTCCACACAGCACATTGTATCCTACCGCTATTTTTAAGACATTATTTTACATTTTTTAAATTCAAGTGTACATTATAATGAAAAGTAAATATTTTAACAATTGAACTAAAATTAATTGTAAACTTAGGGTATAGGAGAAATAACCTAAATATGTGCAGAAATTAAATATTTAACCAAACATTGCAAATATTGTGAAACTTGTATGATTTCCCTAAACAGCTGTTTTTTGACATGGTCATTGTAGAAATGCAATTATGAGTATTTTTTAGTTGAATTTAATATATTTTAATAACTATTTCGATTCTTAATCATATTTTCTAGTTTTGAAGACCTAAATTCATGTTTTTCCAAATTCAATTATGTAGAGAATGATTTTATAAATTCAGTGAAGTGTACAACCAATTAAAAGTGTAATTTTCAGCTGTTAGCCAATAGAAAAATTAGACAGATCCTGGATTATTGGCAAGCGACGCTATTGGATAATAGACCTTCTTCTACAATTTGAACAAGAAGTGAGAGGAGTTGCCTTTGGGAAGTCTTAGGGCAAGGAGCATGTTGCTCTAATCCAGAAATTTAGAAGAAGAGAATTTGTCCAGTTTTTATTATTTAGTGCGGTTTAACAAATTTAATAAAGTTTCCCCCAGCTGTATTAGCCCACCTGAATCCTTTTTTATCTTTTATCGTTTATCATAGGCCATTAACAGGACTTTGGTGAGATCACTCCATTTTTCAGAACTAACCTTTTCAGCTCCATTTGGAAGAACTTTATTGATTTTAATAGGAACTTTTGGATTCATCTAAACTACTAATTAATTATTTTGTCAACTATTTTAACTTCAAGAAAGGAAAAGTGTAATACAATCTCAGCAAGTTTTTTCGAAAAGCCTTTGAACATTATTCTTTTTCAAAAATTTAATATCTCTACATAATATTTTGCATTGAATATTTTAATTTAATCATTTATGATAACTTTTGTTAACAAGCCAGAAGCATTTGAACCCATGAATATATAATATCCTGAGTTATAGAGACATTTTGAACATTTTTCTGTGAATACTATTGATATGTTTTTTTTGTAACTGATGTATAGTTTTTTTTCATAAGTGAGTAAATTGATTTTTCTTTGTTCATTGTAACTAACAGCTGTGTCTTATTCTCTCATAGAATTATTTATTCATTCATTTTGAATAAAAGATATAATAATATAATATTTATAATAAAATGGCGCAACAACGTGGTGGCTTTATGAAACAAAAGTTATCATACAAAAAACAAACTCAAAACTCATAATTGCATCTTAGTTAAGATATTTAATTAGAATAAGAATATTAGATTACTTGTACCTAAGATAAGAATATCCCCAGTAGGAAACCCCAGTAGGAAACCCCAGTAGGAAACCCCAGTAGGAAACCCCAGTAGGAATTCCCCCCATTTTTTTTACCCCCATTATTTATCTAGGACCTATCCCTATTTTTTGTGTATTCCCCAAGAAAATGACATCTCCTTATAACCTTAGAAAAAATCCCCGTAAAAGTGCCAAGTTAGCGGAAGGCGGCGAAGACGAAGACCTTACATATCCTATAGAAGAACTGCAACACTTACAGTTATTAGAAGACTACACAACTCCCAACATGAACACAAACACTATAGACACCACAAACACTCAAACAGAAGAGAATAGACACGACATAGCTGTAGGAGGAGAACCATTAATACCTAGCCTAGACAAATACAAAACCACAGAAAATCTAGACCCTTCCAACATAAACCCTATAGAAACCGAACAAACAGAGCTCAAGCACTTAATCTTACAAATGACTACCCAACTGACAAACCTAGTAAACACTCAAATTGGTACAGTCAATTCTAAAATCGAAACTCAAATTGGTACAGTCAATTCTAAAATCGAAAATTCCAATACCGAGTTGAAATCCCAAATCAACTCCGTCCAAACTGACCTAACTCAACAAAAAATAAACCTAGAAAGTAGCCTAACTCAAAAAATGACTGACAATCTAAACATGCTTGAAGATAGGATAAATGAAAAAATCTCTAAATTGGAACTTAAAACTCACACCCAAAACCTACAAATGAAAAACGAAATCTTAAATCAAGTAAATACTAAATTTGAAGAGCAAAACACCAAACAAGAAACTCGCATTCAAGCACTTGAAGATCAGCTACCTAATCAAATTCAAAAACAAATCGAACGACAAACCAACCAAACCCAACCTAACAGTCAACCACCAAGGACCATGTCAGAACTCTACATCCAAAACATCAAAAGAACCATGAAAATATTGCTTCCTAACCACCAACAAAACTGGACCAAATTTCAACCAGAAACCAAACCTAACCACACAGCTCATCTAGAAAACTTCACCCTAGCTAGGCCACACAGTCAGACAAAGCTACAGAAGACTACCCTAAAGCGAAAAAACGAGCAGGAGCCCACTACCTTTAAAATAGGAGAGCAAATGTCAGACAGGAATGACAGACTGTCGAAGTTGTCGAACAAAGTCAATGAGAACCAGTTCAAACTAAACATAAGACCACACCTGATCCAGAAGGAAATCAACAAGATCACTCACTACACCGATACATTAAACCCAGTACAAAAGGGGCAATTAAAACAGTTAATAAATAAATTCGCAACCCATTTTCTTAAATCAACTAGAATTGTATGAAGGACCCTTCCACACCCAACTGCTACGCAAATATAATGACCCTGTAAATATTAGATAAGCGACCTGATCTTTTATTAATTTCATGTTATATTTAGTTAAACAATTTAGTTAGGTTACGTTTTAAATGTTCATCCCTTATTCCCATATATTCCATTTTAATGTTTTGTTACCATTGTATTTAATGTTAAGGTAAGTCATGTACAGTATATGTATTGAAATGTTAACTGTAATTTTTGTTTGGACTCATTTTGAACTGAACCATTCGCCAAACAAAAAGGGGCTTTATTACAGTATTTTCTAGTGATAACAATAATCAGCTGTATACAAAGACTTTTTCCCATAAATAAATCCCATAGACAATGCCTAAGTTCACAGAATACCTAGACAAGTATGACCATAGCCTACAAGTCAATTTTGTAAATCCTGTTTTAGTATTAAGTAATCAATTTATTTAGATATCAAGGATAATTCCCAACAAGTATATGTACAAAGAATTAATAACCTTTAGATAATAAGCATTGTATTAATCTATGTACTCACAGAATAATGTTAATCCAAATCATCCACTGGCCTATCTCAGGATACCAAATTTAATAACCATGACAAGGTTAAATGTGACAAATTGGTTCCGGTACGTTTATTTATTTTATACCAGAACAAAAGAATTTTGTATTAGGATTTAAGTAACCCATGTCATTTGTAAATATTATCGTAGAAAGATTTTAATTCATTATGTACGACTATATTTTCACAACGGAAACAACCTTTCTAACACTGCACTTTTCTGAGAAGATTAGCACTATTTCGAACTATATAACCGTAATGATTGGAATTTAAGATTAAGTAGGACACTTCTCCCATCCATTTTAACTATAAGATTCACACACAAATGTAATTAAAAACGAAATAAATGTAAATATGTAAACATACAACACCATTCCCTGATCCACGGAAGCCATTTTGTTGAACGAGTGCCGTCCGTTACTTACCACCCAGCCGGTCCATTCAGTGCCGACACCTAGCGGATAAACTCTAAACTACTACCGTATAATTGTCCACACAGCACATTGTATCCTACCGCTATTTTTAAGACATTATTTTACATTTTTTAAATTCAAGTGTACATTATAATGAAAAGTAAATATTTTAACAATTGAACTAAAATTAATTGTAAACTTAGGGTATAGGAGAAATAACCTAAATATGTGCAGAAATTAAATATTTAACCAAACATTGCAAATATTGTGAAACTTGTATGATTTCCCTAAACAGCTGTTTTTTGACATGGTCATTGTAGAAATGCAATTATGAGTATTTTTTAGTTGAATTTAATATATTTTAATAACTATTTCGATTCTTAATCATATTTTCTAGTTTTGAAGACCTAAATTCATGTTTTTCCAAATTCAATTATGTAGAGAATGATTTTATAAATTCAGTGAAGTGTACAACCAATTAAAAGTGTAATTTTCAGCTGTTAGCCAATAGAAAAATTAGACAGATCCTGGATTATTGGCAAGCGACGCTATTGGATAATAGACCTTCTTCTACAATTTGAACAAGAAGTGAGAGGAGTTGCCTTTGGGAAGTCTTAGGGCAAGGAGCATGTTGCTCTAATCCAGAAATTTAGAAGAAGAGAATTTGTCCAGTTTTTATTATTTAGTGCGGTTTAACAAATTTAATAAAGTTTCCCCCAGCTGTATTAGCCCACCTGAATCCTTTTTTATCTTTTATCGTTTATCATAGGCCATTAACAGGACTTTGGTGAGATCACTCCATTTTTCAGAACTAACCTTTTCAGCTCCATTTGGAAGAACTTTATTGATTTTAATAGGAACTTTTGGATTCATCTAAACTACTAATTAATTATTTTGTCAACTATTTTAACTTCAAGAAAGGAAAAGTGTAATACAATCTCAGCAAGTTTTTTCGAAAAGCCTTTGAACATTATTCTTTTTCAAAAATTTAATATCTCTACATAATATTTTGCATTGAATATTTTAATTTAATCATTTATGATAACTTTTGTTAACAAGCCAGAAGCATTTGAACCCATGAATATATAATATCCTGAGTTATAGAGACATTTTGAACATTTTTCTGTGAATACTATTGATATGTTTTTTTTTGTAACTGATGTATAGTTTTTTTTCATAAGTGAGTAAATTGATTTTTCTTTGTTCATTGTAACTAACAGCTGTGTCTTATTTCTCTCATAGAACTATTTATTCATTTTGAATAAAAGATATAATAATATAATATTTATAATAATATATATATATATATATATATATATATATATATATATATATATATGTGTGTGTGTGTGTCCGTTAACACGATAACTTGAGTAAAAAACGTCCGATTTTGATGAAATTTGGCTCAAATGTGTAAAATGACATTCATGACTTTAAGTTCGAAAACCAGAAAAATCCCATGGGACCATGGGAAGGGGGGTTTATGGGGGTTTTAAATTTTCCAAAAATCAGTTTTTTGCATTTTTCACCCAACAATTTTTAAAAAACTTAATTTTGGTTTGACCATGTTATAGAGCTTAAAAAAACAAATAATTTAGTATTTTGAATTATTAACCTAGGTTAAGTGGTTGCGGAGAAAATCCAAAAAAACCTGCTCATAAAATCTCCCATGTTAATCTTATGGGAAAAAGGTTTTTGGCTTTTCCTCAGCTTATTTTAATGTAAACTTTACATTTGCTTTTACCAATCAGTTCAGTTCCACAAAATAATCATTTTGGTGTTTAAATTGTGATTCTACGCCCAACCGTTGCAGAGATATTCGAAGTGCTAAACACAGTACGTTGTCCAATGTTATCCTTATGGAGAATAAATAAAATTTGATATCTCGATTATTTATTAATGTATGTTGATGAAACTTGGTACGTGGCTTCAAGTAGTACTGGTATATTGATATTTGCACAAAAAATTGATTTTTGATTGATTATTCCCGTAGCAGCAAACCTCCGTACTCAGCCCCCATGTTATTCTTATGGAGAATAAGTAAAATGTAATGACTCCCTTAATTATGAACATAAATTAATAAAACTTGGTATGTAGCTTCACTTGGTTGAGTTATATTGATAATTATATAAAAACCCATTTTTCTGTTCCTTGTTGCAGCAAACCTGCTTTCTCAGCCCCCATGTTATTCTTATGGAGAATAACTAGAATGTCATATATCGCTTATTTATGATTGAATATCGATGAAACTTAGTATGTAGCTTCGCCTAGTTAAATTATATTTATATTTGCATAAAAACCAATTGTTTCTGTTCCTTGTTTCAGCAAACCTACATACTCATTACCAATTTTATTCTTATGGAGAATAATTAAAATGGCTTGTATGTGAATATATTTCTATGAAACTTGGTTTGCGGCTTTATGTGGAATTCAGACAAATATTATGCATTGGAAATACGCTGAGTCCGCAGGTTTGCTGCGACGGGGGTATTATAAGCTCTTATGGTTTGAGCTTATTATTATTAAAACAGCTGATCATGATTCGTAGTAGTTCCATGGGTAACCACATAATGCAGCGCACACCACACAATGTTTATTCCCAGGCGAAACCGGGTATGGTGACAGCTAGTATAAATATTTATGTATTCAATGCTAATAGTGGGATAGGTCCATTTCTCCTTTAGTTTTTTCATCAATATTATTAAAACTTCTTACCATATTTTCATCAAATTTCATCAAATAAAGCATACTCTGTGAAATCAAACAAAATTTTCAGATAAAAGAACTAAATCGGAATTTTAGACTTTAAATGTTTAAACAAAATATAGTTTACTGAATTATATCAATTGCATTAACTTTTATCCTCACATTTTTATTCATTATAAACATAACATAACTCCTCCTATATACGTTTTGTCAGATTTTTTTGTGTCTTTAATCATGGTTTTTTTATACTGATACACAAATCGAACTTTAGGAAGGATAGTCACTACTGTAATTATTTCCAAAAACTGTTGATTCTGCTCACACAAAACTACTACAACTGCATAAATTGCAAATCAAACTACAATTCCAGCTGTAAACCACTAGAATGCCGTTCTGCTGTCATATTTTTTGAGACCCAGGATTTATCAAAGGAAAATCATCTACTTCTGGTTCCATTATCAAAACTCTATTCTGTCCTTGGGCTAAGGGACATTTTTTGACACAACCCTGGCCTCTTTACGTTGAATAGTTTGCTCTGAATAGAGGGTTACACTTCGCCACTACACGCTATTATTTTATAAGATACATGGTTACTTAATACTAGTATCCCGTCACGGCTTCGCTCGCGATCACTGTACAATGGTATGTTCGAGAAAATCGTTACATTTTTTAAAGCACCTGGGGGACCGAGCTTTGCTCGAAAAGCCAGTTAGTTTTTTAAAAAATGCCTAGAGACTTATATTCACGGTTCCACTCCAAGGCTAGCGTATTTGCTTTGCTTATTTCCTCGATTACTTGGGCATGCCTGTTTTATGTTCAATCTTTAGTTTGAATGGTTCTCACAATTTATACATAACCTAATCATGTACATTTAAAGTTATGTACGCATAGGCAATAATCACAATTCTCAAGAAAATCACATGATACTTTACCAGGTGAGTGTTATTTTTACAATTGAATGGTTGCTTTTGAACAGCTGTTAGTTTTTTTTTATTTTAGCGAATTTCCCCTATAGGGAAGAAGCTATTACCGTAGGTGGCATGGTAAGACTTAAGCCCGAGACCATGATAACTTTTCGTTTTGAGGTCCCCAGATGCCAAAAACACTATTCGTTCAAACTTATATATATATGTGTATTATATATATATATATATATATATATATATATATATATATATATATATATATATATATATATATATATATATAGCTTTTAGCTCAAAGACAAAATGCACGATTGTCAGCGGGATATACGCATCCAGCAATAATGCGCGATTGAACTCTCCGTTCATTTTTGCCGTGAGCGTTGCGACAGTTTATACAGACCGTATAAACTGTAGAGACGCAACACAGACAAAATGCATTCTCCAAATCAGTTGTGCCAACCTTTGCCGTTTTCCACTGTGATAAGAGCAAACAGAAGTATTGCACGATTTTAAAAACTAGAATGACTACGGTATATGGTTTTGATTTGGTTCACTCAAAAACTTCTGATTATATTCAGTTATTGTTTAGCGATTTACATGTTATTGTTATCTTCTTAGATTATCTTACTGATCATTTTGAAACAAACATTACAACACTTCCTCCGTTGTTATATTCACAAATAATTTTTCATCGCTTTTAACTTGCTAATGTTATTGTTTAATTGTACAACTTAATAGATGAGCATTCACTTTGAAATAGGTAAATAATTAAAATTCATAGTTGTAGCCCCTGAACTGTGCGTAATAGACTAAATAGGTACATATCTTGTCGTCAACAGTTCAAATTGTATTGTTTTTGTCCACTACATGTTTCACCGTAAATACGGCATTTTCAAGTGGTATATACAAGAACGAATTATCCAAATAGGATATGTCAAAATTTAAAAAAATCCACAGTCACAAACACAATCACAAACACATTTACGAATAAATACCGGTAGGCCTACCACACGCATATCTTCAATCACGCCACGGCACTGGTGAGAAACAGACTCCACTGGTGAGAGTGGTTGTATATACCACTTGAAAATGCCGTATTTACGGTGAAACATGTAGTGGACAAAAACACTACAATTTGAACTGTGATTATTAATTTCGGAAATCATGATTCAAACCAGCTGCTCGGCATATTGAATTCAACATTAGAGATAAATTGCAGTGCAGTACTGTTGCCAAATAAAATTTAAAATCTCAGTTTTACGCTAAATCGCTTACAGTAACTAAAATACAAACTTTATATCCCATAAAAATCAATGTTGTGTTCCTTACTGTCTGCAGATGTGTTCCCAAAGACTCAAACCGTAGGTGTGTTGTCTGCTTGTTTACACAAACAGCCCAGCCCAAATTGTGGTGGTGCGTTCAAATGCAGTGAAAGAATCACCAAGCACGTTAAACAAAACAATACAAAATTAAAAATATAAAAAACTTTGATTTTGCGATTTACAAATATTTTACGGTTTAATGTATTATACTGTACTATTCTAAATTTTTGAGCCAAGGAATAACCTTTGACACAAACATGGCCGTTGTACGTTCAGCAAGTTCCATTGTTGAAGTGGTTTAGGTTTACACTACCCGCTCTAAAGCCTGACCCACATTACTCGCGAATACGCCCCTTAATGCTGCAATAAGGGTAATAACCATTATTGGTATTATTGTGTAAAATGTATTTGAAATTGATTACATATAATTGTAGTTTTTTTTTCAAGCAGTATAATAATACAAATTATTTTGTAATAAATTACTTTTAAGATAAGATTGTTATGGTATGCCTATTTATTTGTACACAAAATTAATCGTTTGTGAAACAACTGTTATGTTAGCGAAATAGGAAATACCCTATATATGTAAATCTTAATCGTAATGATGTAATTAATTTACGTATCTGAAGCAAAGAAGGAAACGTTATACACTAACATTACGCAATACATCAAGGGAATAAATTTTTAACTGCAAAAAAGTTATTTATGATGAACTAGAAATAGCTTTATATAAAATAAACTAATATAATCCCATTCAATGTCTTGGTAATCTGCTATCTGAGCTGTTACCAGTGTACTAAAGCTGGAGAAACACTTTCTAGGGGCGTGCGGGACTTATTTAGTCTCTCAGCTGGCATCCTGATTGGCATATAATACGCGTTGCTTGCAGTACCAACTTCACGCGGTTACAGTGCCCCGTTTTCTGAACGGTCGGTTTTAATCATTAACATTCCTTACTCTTACCTATGGTTTTAAACTACCTAGTACACTAATTTATGTATATCGAGAAATATGTTGTTGACTGCTGTTCGTCTATGTAATTATAATATAAATAATTAACTAGGCCCTAGGTAACTTTATCAGGGTCTCTGGCGGATCCCTAAGGTCAGATCAGGATAACAACCATTTAGTTTTCATATTGTATGCCTAAAGAATCAGTGTGCACAATTTAAACTCTCTAGGTAGGAGAATTCGTGATGAGTGTGAGTGAGTGAGTGAGTGAGTGATGGCTTTGCCTTTTATAGATATAGATATTAGGCTTATAGAGTTTCAACTCAAAACAAAAGAATCATAACAGCTAAGATGAAATAACGAGTGAACTGAAAAATAAACAGACATGCTAAGTTGTAACAACCTATTTCATAGTGAGTAGAACCATCGAATGAAGATTACATATATACTGGACGTGTTACAAATATTTTGTAGAAGATAAGTTTAGGATTCTGTGTGATTGCCTTTTTTATACTACGATGAAACCTGACGACGTGCGTATGAAAACAACTTAAAAGAATTATAAAACTTTGATTAAGCCAAAACTGAAACTCACTAAGCCATAAAACTATATCATTCTATGCGAAAGGTAGGCGATCTGGTAAGACCAGAACTATACAAGTTTAACCATACGTCCACGTTTACACTTTATACATCTCCGTTATAAAATCAGTAACAGAAAAAAGTGTAAAGGGTGGTAACGTAAGTACCCAAAATGCTAGATTATTTTGTAATTGCCTCCTATTATACTTACTTACGTCATGGACACTCTACGCATTGTGGGGTTCATTCAGAATGTGTCATCTCCCTCAACACCCAGTAGGATTAGATATAGAATAATATATAACATATAATCATGATATTAAAATAAACTATTGTTTATGTTTGTTTGTTGGTGTTTTTTGTAAGAATCTAAGAGAATCCCTCGACTTTTTTATAACTAACGTAAATACAAGTCTAAGTAGAAGAGAATTTTGAAGCCAGAATTCAAATTAAGGGTTCTAATATTTTATAAACACTCGATGTTAGTTTAAAAAATGTCTAGCTGCTTATTCTTACATTTTAAGTGTATTTTAAAGAAGTACTTTCAGATTATAAGGAGTAAACAGCTGTGAAAGATTCAACCAATGAAATGAAGATGAGTTTTAATGATTCCCTAAAAATAGGATACAGAGGTTAACATCACGCTTTAATAATCCCATTCGATAATTATTTTAATAATCAAGCACAACAATTTGACTCCTTTTTTAAGGGTATTTGCATCGTAGGAGAAATTCACGCATACCGTTATAAACGTTTTGTCGTGTAGATTTGCGCCCTTTGTCCCTCATTAGTTATATCGGCCCTCAGGACTATATCCCACAGGCCTTAAAAGTTTCAATGTTTTAAGCCTGTCCGCACACTTGACTTATGCACTTTTCCGTGCACTAGACGCATGCATCAGCGCATGAAGCAACAACGCTTAAGAGGTATGCTCTATTGAATTAATTTTTAAGTTGAATGTTTGTGATATTTAAGCAGTATGACAAAAAAAGTTGTTTATCACATGGAGCAAACGTGTGTTAGCGAATTTCCCCTATAGGGAAGAAGCTATTACCGTAGTCGGCATGGTAAGACCTAGGCCCGGGACCATGATAACTTTTCGTTTTAAGGTCCCCAGACCTCAAAAACATCATTCGTTCGAAACTGTATATATATATATATATATATATATATATATATATATATATATATATATATATATGTGTGTGTGTGTGTGTCCGTGAGCACGATAACTCTCGTAAAAATTATCTGCTTTTGATAAAATTTGGTATAAACGTGTAAAGCAACATTTACGACTTTAAGTTCGAAAACCAGCCAGATCGCTCTATCCAAAGGGGTATTTTGGGGGGGTTTTGTACCCCAAAAATGGGTTTTTTGAACTTTTTACAAATAATTTTACAAATAGTCAAATTTTAGTTTTTCCCATTGAATTCAGCTTAAAAAAACACACAATTTGGTATTTTGATCATTTCTCTACGTCAATTGGTTACCGAGATATTGAAAGTGCTAAACACAGTACGTTGTGTAATGTTATTCTTATGGAGGAAAATAAAAATGTTATATCTCGCTTATTTACGAACATATACTGACAAAACTTGGTATACGGCTTCATCTGGTTGTGGACCATTGATATTTGCTCAAAAAACAATTTTTTGCCAAAGGCTCCCGTAGCAGCAAACCTGCGTACTCAGCCCCATGTTATTCTTATGGAGAATAAGTAACGTGTTATCTCCCTTAATTATGAAAATAAATTAATGAAATTTGGTATGTGACTTCACCTAGTTGAGTTATATTGATATTAGCATAAAACCCCATTTTTGTGTTCCTTGCTTCAGCAAACCTGCATACTCAGCCGCCATGTTATTCTTATGGGGAATAATTAAAATGTCATAAATCGTTTATTTATGAATGTATATTGATGAAACTTGGTATGTAGCTTTATGTGGTATTAAGATCAATATACATGCATTGGAAATTCGGTTAGTACGCAGGTTTGCTGCTACGGGGGTATTTTTAGTATTTCACCGTTTTCCGAGCTATTGCGCACCAAAAACAACCACATTTGCTCCTTGTGATTAAAACTACTATTTTATGGTTATTTTAAAGAGTATGTTATATAATCTCAAATTTTTAATGTATAACAAAACTGTAGACTAAATTAACATAATAATATAATATCAATTTTGTTCTCTGTTTGTATTCAAAACAGCAGAGTAACAAACTCATAAAATGTATATACATATCATATAAAATGTATATTCGATGTGGTAAATAAAGTAGTCTAAGTTGTACCAGTTCTGCAAGAAATCTCCCACAGATATGCCCAGTCAAAAAACGTGGAAAGAATCAGTTACTTAAAACAAGCAAATTTATGTAATCGCTCGTTGTAAAACCAAACTTCAAATTAAAAAAATAATGTTTTATTTTAAATGGAACCAAAGGTCCATCGGATTGATACAATCATACGTATTATCAAAACTATTATATACAAATAAAACGGTTATTGTATTGAGGAAGGTAAATTGGCCAAAAGAACTTTGCATTTACATATTTTAAAACACATTTAGGAGTCTTTTAAGTTAAAATGGCCAACCGGTTAAGACCGTGTCAATATCAGGAATGGAAAAACCGGGCCAATAATTTTTGTCTTCCATACGGAGTACCCAACTAGGGACTACAGTCACGCCAAATTCCTCGATTATCATTTCCGAGGACAATTATCAATTCAATTATCAATTTCCGTAATACATAGGCTAATTTTAAATTTAAAATTATATGTACTGTGGCATTAAAGCTCCTTATGATTCTACTACTTGTAGGACAGTACCTATTATTATTGTCATGTTCATACACACATGTAGTCAAACATTAAAAACGTACAGGTTGAATTCGATTACTTCCTGGACGAAATACGCCTAGGCAATACCTTATGCTTCTACGTCTTCAAAATAAACGTCTATTAAAACACGGCGTTTTACTGTGGTAAGTTAGTTGTTTTATACAGCAGTTCCGTTGAATATATTTACTTGGTTCAATTTACTCCATTTAACTTACCTTATATTTTTGTCTTATTTCTCACTTTAAAGATTCACCTTTTAATAATGGTTAGAATTTGTCAAAGCTTCTGAATTATAATATTAAATATAGTATAATAGTGCTATCAAATTAACTTCTAGCATTAGCATTGTTTTACGGCAATATATTTTGTACTGCATTAAAAATAATTGACTTTTATTTGTTAAAAGTAATTTATATAAATATATGCGTATGGTTTTTAGTAATAATATGCGCAAATTAATTTCGTCCGTCGCGTCGTGTCGGCCGCGTTGTCAGTGCGAATGGATGAGCGCCTTCCGTTTAAAGATACTTTTTGCGCACCATGT
Source organism: Allygus modestus (assembly GCA_963675035.1). NCBI lineage: Eukaryota > Metazoa > Arthropoda > Insecta > Hemiptera > Cicadellidae > Allygus > Allygus modestus. Next base: position 82,430,093 of record OY776112.1, on the reverse strand, counting down.
AGAACGATGATCTGTAGTGTAAATGAACCTACTCTTTATATTTTCACTATAAAATATATGAAATGGCTCGTTGTGCCAACGGCCCTAAAGTTGAAATAACAAATATGTTAAACTAAACGGTTCGTTGTATCAACGACCTAATTTCATATTTATTTGAAATATTACATTTTAAGGCCGTTGACTCAACGATCTGTAGTGTAAATGGACCTTGAATTATTATTTTATTATTTAGATAGGGTCATAGTGCCAACGAGCTGTAGAGCAAATGAACCTTTATTTTTGTTTAGTTATTTTAGAAGGGTCATTGTGTCAACGATCTGTAGAGTAAATGAACCCATGATATATTTTATTGAATATTTAGGAGGGTCGTTGTGTCAACGATCTGTAGCGTAAATGAGCCCTAACCCATTTATTATGTCCTACATTGTAATTGTTCAAGTACACAGTTTGAAAGTGGTATTTATTTTTATATAAATTATGTACCTATATTATATGATTTATTTATTGTAAACTACATAAATGAATAAAGAAAATTTTGATTTGATTTGACGTGTATTTCCTTTGATTTTAAAGTTATACTTTACTTATTACTGTGTAAGTTTTGCTTGGTGTAAGCTCAAAATCGCTAAAATTTGTTTTTAAATGTTGGGCGAATTAAATGCTAATTCGTCTTCCGCCCAGTGAAGTATGAACTCCCTCTCTTCCTGTTATATCAGGTGATGCATGATGAGCGAGTGTTCTTCGTTCATCCTCCTTCCGACAGTTTTCCATTGTAAACACAAAAAAATAGCCTGGAGCCAAATCTGTAATCCAACCAAGCTTCATACAAATGTTAAGTAAAATATCAGTCAAAAAGCCACAACTTGTACTATTGTGTATTGACAGACGGATAAACCAATATAAAAAATGCAAGAGTCATTTCTGAATTATATATTTTTTAACAAGACAATATTAATATTAAATTACTTAAAATTGACGTGAATTCTAAGTTACGTAGAACCTTTTGGTGAGGGTAAGGTGTAAGGAAATTAGGTATATTTATTAACCACAATCATTAACATACATATACAAAACTTGCGGAGTACGAAATCATACTATTCACATTTAATACTTAGGTGGTGAGGCGGCGATCAGATATAAATTGTCACCAAGATCAATTAATTCAACAGACAAAATAAATTGCTAAGCTACAAAAGTAAATATATATTTGAAAATAAGGCATCATAACTAAAAAAAAAAAAATACTTATATTTCTTTTTTTAATTTTATTTATGATGCCTTATTTTCAAATATATATTTACTTTTGTAGCTTAGCAATTTATTTTGTCTGTTGAATTAATTTATCTTGGTGACAATTTGTATCTGATCACCGCCTCACCACCTAAGTATTAAATGTGAATAGTATGATTTCGTTGATAAGTCAACGAATTAAAAATAAAAATAAAAATAGCATATCAATAACAAATACATAAAATAACACAAATCAGATTAAAGTAATGGTTTATTAGCACAGTTTCAAACAAAACAGCCAATAAGAGGACATGTATTATTGGAAAATAATGTATAAATGTTGACAAGCAATAATCACTTAAAACATACTTACAAATTCCATGTTTATGGAAAGAAATACGGATAAGTTAGTAAACATAAAAATAATTATTTATTGTTAGCTCAAAATTTATCAGCACCAGCAACATTCCTTGGGCTATTTTTATCTAAATAATATAAAATTAATACTTTGTAATGTTATGTGTTGTTTTGTAATCTTAATTGGGCAATTTTCCTTGTGTTGACTACATAATTTTGTTCTTAAAATTAATCGTAGGAGCTAAAACGTTTGTTAAATGTGAAGTTGTCTTTTATGTTATATATATTTTTCACCGTTGTAATAAACATTACAAGTAATGTAATTAAAATACCCAATATTATCTATCAGATAATATTTGTTAAAATTAACATTGAGATCATGTCCGATGAAACTACTAAGGACTATCATTCATAGTAAACTGTCTCGATTTTGTGCATCACATTATGTTCACAGTTCGTAGTTTTATCGTTTGCAAACTACGTAGGAATAACACAATCTTTATATATGAATTACTATTTTTACTAAGTTACAAATATAATAGCTGTTTATATTTCTAGCTTGCTAGAAACTTAAGAGATTATTCCCCATATAAAAAAGAGTAAACTTAAGTTTACGTAAAACTAAACGTATCTCTATCTAATTAGTTTCGTTTTTCAAAACGTAATGAAGGATTTAATTGTGCTCAGATTTCTCTAATCTGACGGAGAAAGCATGGACTCAGATTAATTGTCTTAATGTTGGAGATTAAGGATTGTCTTAATAATAACAAGTCTCAGCTGCCTTGGTGTCTTCTGCTGCTGATTCTTATTAAAAAAATAATCGTACGGTTAGGAAAATAATTCAAACGGTGATTTAAACGTATCTATTTATTAAAAGAATAAGTCAGTTATTGTGAGGAGGTTACTGGCAAAACTATTATGTCTCGAATCATGGTTTATGTGTTGTTTGAAAGCCGTCACGGCCTAGATGCGCCTTTTGGGGTTCTTGAGAACATGCTCATTCAAGTACAACATGAACATGCACGCCCCATGGGCTTTAAAAGTTCCAATTTTAATCTTATAGTAAAATATAAATCAATTTAATTATTAAAAACTCAGTGCAGAATCAATATAAACTGTTTTAAGGTAACTTCTGGAATGGCACCACAACATAAACTAATATAACTAATATAATGAGGGGATAATCCCAAAAGGAAAATAATATTTGCTCAAATTCGTGCAACTGGATTCGCTCATCTGAATAATGAAATTACTCAGTCGGAATGCAATGATAAAGTCTAGATTGGACACAGTTTATTGATACAGTTTTGTGACCACAGTGAATTTTAGTTTTGACTCAACTTTCTTTAAATTTTAAAACATTTTGAAGATATGTAAAATATTTAACTGTGCAACATTATCATTCAAGAAGTTCATATTTAAAGTTATACATTAGTATGTATTTTTTTATATTAATTTTATCAAAAAATATATACAGTTGTCCTTAACATTATGTGAACAAACTTTGCCACTGAATTAAGCTGTTGGGGGGGGGGGGGTGAGATTCGCTTTTGCAAATCCCGCTAGAAGTTTGATGCTCAGTGATGCTGAAACTGCTGAATAGATTTGGATGATATTTTGAGTAAAGATAGCTGCAACGACTTGCAAAGAGGCTTATCAAAAGAATATCATGATCATCAATCTAAAAACAGTATTAAATGTATTTGTGACGAATATAAAAACTCAGTGTGCAAATTTAGGAAATTAACTAAACAAACTGAACAAGGCCTGGGAATAAAAATTAATCCAGATTTAAAATTGGATAGTGTATCAGTTCTCTGAAAATGTATTTTAAGACAGTTTAAAGATAATAAAGCTGACCATTCAAATGTTAAAATTTATATTTTTTATGGACTGGTATTCCAGCTGACTATAGTGCTTTTTCACAAGCAAAACTAGTTGATGTTAGGATTTTACATTTTCGATTTTCTCGTAATGATGTGATTAATAAACTAATTTATTGGTTGTTTATTAGTTTATTAGTGCTTCTAATTGATTTTTATTTTAGTGTAAATAAATGGAAAGTTATTCATTACGTTAAACCTTACCAGGGACCTTTGAGGAAACTGTAAGTCAGCGTTCATATTTTAACACCTTATTCAAATAAATATATTTTTATAAATAGTTTTATTTTTATAGAATTTTAAACAATATTTAGTAGTGTAGGATTTAAACATAGTTTGCGTTGTAAGGGTGAGTTTGAATATTTAATGTTTTGCAATTAGTTGAGCGAGCGAAACTCTTGCAAAATTTATCATTCCCAATTACTTGTAAAAAAAGTTGATTGAATCAATCAAATTAAACTAAACCAATGTAGGACCTTAGATTAACTGTAAATATTGAGGGTTGATTTATTTAATTATTTCAAGGAGTTTATCTTATATGGAGTGTGCAATTTGCCTGAGTGCCTGAAGATCTGTAGCCATCTAATCATAGGGAGTAAAGCTGATGGCAATTACACAAATTAACTCCGTCTTTGACCCTTCCTAACATGGACTCAGACTCAAAAGCGACTATCTTGTGAGCTAAAGCTTGAAAAAATATTGGCAGCTCTTCCCATAAACCGACAAAACTTATAATATTTTCCTAAATCTCAATGTGCATATCTTGAGTTTGAATTTGTATCAGTAGATCTAGATTTGGTTTTCTACCAAAATATTAAACAGTTAGTGGTTGTGTTACAGTTACAGTTACTTCTAACATAGAACCTCATAGAAATATGTGTAGTTTTAACTGACTTGACGGTTTCGTTTGTTTATTTAGAAAACAAATATTCATTTTGTGAGGAGTGTTAACAGGATTCAATTGGATGATGTTCAAAGCGTTGGAATGCTGTCCCGTTTTTTGTGTTGGATCACAGTTCTACTGTGAACACCACACAAATATCTTTGCAGACCGTTTATTGTACTGTGTATCCTTTACAAAGTTGAGTGATAAAGAAGAAAAACAACAAGATTAGTACTGTGTTTTAGTGTGTTCAAGCAATTCAATTTCCATAGTAATTTCATTCGTTGTTTGTATCGTGTTAAGTTGGAATCTCTTTTTATTTTCAAAACTGTAGTTTAGTTCATGTATAAAACGAACCATTCAGGTTGTCTACCGTACTTGGAATTGTTGGAAAACCTGTAATAGTCAGATCATTTTAAGAATCTTGAAAAGTCAGGGAATAGTCAGAGAATGATGAAAAAATTGTAAAATGAAAAATATTTTTAGGAAGTTCTGAAATACTAATAGATTATTTGAGTGTTAAGAATTAAAGTAAGTTACCGCATAAACCCAGATTTGTATTGATAAAAATTGAAGAACACAACACAATTCAACTAATCTTGAGGTAACATTCATTGCAATATAATCTGGAGTTTGCCAGATCGATCCTGAGCAAAATTCCGATGAGAAAATTTTGTAAAGGTTCGATCCTGGATCCAGCTGCCTTTGGTCATTGGGCTGTTAATCAATGATCCTGGCTAAAGAATCAGTCGACCTTAGTCAGTAACAAGGCTACACAAGGCATTTCACCCATTCCACACTCAACATTCATTCATATCCTCCTTAAAATACGCCCTAGTTTTGCTTCGGCATCTTACACAGTGAGATAGTGATTTAGTGGTGATTATTTTAAAAACTAAATTAAAGTACTTGATTTAACTTAAAACTTTGATTATCTAAACACCAGTCATTTTTTGTTAAAGCTACTTGAACACCTGGACAATTTAATGAAATTTTACGCAGATGGTTTAGTAGACACTCTGGTTAATATGGCCAATTGACAAAATAGTGACAAGTTTTAAAACATATTTGTTCGTCACCAGGCATTTGCGTTCAACCTTAAAGTGATTTTCTCCTCAAAAGTATTCTTTATTCTGATAAAGATCATGTTTCGTAATAGAAGTTTTGTTATTAACAAGTATGTTTTGACAGTTGACGCTATCAATCCCCATTGGAATAAAAGATGAAGAAGATGGTAATGGTTAAATTTTTTTTGTGGCCTCCAAAATATATGCAGGAATTAGTTATTAAAGACCGAAATAACAATGAGGAAGGGCAGATTTGAGTGGAAAGTGGTCGGACAAAAGTGTGATAAATCGCGGAGCATCTCGGTTTCCTTTAATCTACAAAGTTGCGTCGCTGAAGGTGGCAAAGTAATTAAAGTCTGCACGGATTAATTGCCCCGTTGGTTGAGAGCATTAATAGAGTGATTAATGGGAGTCCACTGAATACAATTTTGCCCTTTTCACTTTTATCGCTAAACTACCGTTGTTTCAGTTTGTCTTTTCAAGTTCATTGTTTACTCTCTCAAGCCGTGAGTGACCTGTCTGAAGTATAATTTGACTTCGGTGTTGTTTCTCCTTCTTCAAATAATTTCTCCATTTTATTTTTACGTTTTCCTTGGAAATACAAAGTGAATGGTAAGTTGATATTTCATCCTCTTTGTACCTTGTAAAATAACCACAGGATTTATATTATATCATATTTCAATCTGGGTTATTTATACAGTTTTATGGTTGTGGTTGATAATGAATTTCATCAGTTATAATATGTCATGTATATGAAACGGCAGTGGATAAAAAAAGGTTTTAAACTAAAAATAAAAAATAATGGTCACAAATTTTGAAATGAAGATTACAATACCAGTTTCAGTACATGAAACCATTTATAGACCAAACATTTTACTCAACTTGGCTGAGTTAAGTAACTACTTTCAGGGAGATGTGGTTTACCGTAGAAAATAACTTGAACAAATGTATTGATTAAGATTGTTATAATGTGGTCTCAATAATCAGGGTTAAATATTAAATTACAGTGGTGAGACTCTATACAATTCGCAATTCGATAGTTACTATATACAATAATCTGGAACTGTTTCTCTATGAATACTTATCAGAAAACTATACTGCGTTACATTTATAAGTTGCAACAGAAGTTAGAAGCAAACAAAGGTTTTCTAGAAAACCATATCTCCAGGTTTTCTCGATTATTGTTCGTTCGTTCGTTTCGTGAGATTCCAGTGAGCGGGAAAGTCCCTGGCCCGCTGTGACTGTTTTAGGGCGCTTGGGCCCTCTTCAGCCGTCGGATAGGGTTGGTTGGGGGAGGGAGGGGGAGATTGACATACTGCAACAGGACTTTTTTGCCTGCTACAGTGGCTAGGTGATGGTTTTTTTTTTGGTGGGGGTGGAAGGAGGGACTCACTGCGACAGGACTTTTTTGTTTTATAACGAGTGCCTGTCACAGTGTTCAGGAGTGGGAGCTAGGGGTGGTTTACATAGGTTTTAGTGGTGGGGGTAATGGTGCGGGCTGTTGGTCGAGGTTGGCAAGGTGGTGGATCGTGAGGCTGGGGCGGTCTGTGAAGTAGGGTTGAAAGTAAGGTTGGAGGATGTCGGAGGTGCGGGCTCTGTCGAGGTAGGTGGTGTTGAGGTGGTGGAGGAAGTCTCTGAGTTTGGGGATGGAGTGGGCTTCGTAAGCCGTGTGGTTACGGGCCCAGGGTGGGAAGTGGGAGGCAAGGCGGAGGGCGCGTCTCTCAGTAGCCTCGAAGCTTGAAAGGAAGCTGTTTGGGGCGGATAGAAGGAGCGGGTGGGCATAGGTCAAAACAGGGCGGATGACTGAGGAGTACAGGCGGGCGAGAGTGGGTTTGGAGCAGCCACGGCTGTGATGGTTTAGGATACAGAGGGCACGGAGACGGGTGGTTGCTCTCTTCTTGGCTTCATGGAGATGAGGGACGAAGGACAGTCTGGAGTCTAGGGTGACGCCTAGGTAGGTGCAGGATGTTTTGAGAGGGAGACGGACGTTATTCAGGAAGATGGGGTCTCTCTTGGTGCGGGAGAAGCGGCGGGCGTGGAAGTTGAAGAAGCAAAGTTGGGTTTTGGAAGCGTGTAGGAGGATGCGCCATTTGTTGCAGTAGGAGAGGTAATTCTGGAGGGTTTGGGAGGTTTTCCGGATAAGGGTATTGTGGTATTTCTCGGAGATCCAGAAGGTGGTGTCGTCAGCAAATTGGGCAAGGTGATAGGAATTTTACCCATAGTCGGTGGGATTGCGTGGAATCGGGGCAGGGAGGTCACGGACATAGATTATTGTGGTTAAATGCCACGATTATTGTTAAATATCATTCCATAATACCTAACTATACTAGACTTAAATGCCGGAATTACTAAAATGATTTGCTAAACGTGGAATTGTGCATTATTCCCAGTAATAACTGCATAGCGTTACATATTTGAATGCGCATCCAGGTCACCGCTTCACTGTCACACCTTATCTGACATACTCTGGCTCTATTTCTAGCTACACTAATTTATTGTTCAAATTTATCTTACTTCTAAAACCCCTAATTGAAGTTAGAAATGTAATTAGTAATTAGTTAATGTAATGTAATTAGATATTCAGAATATCGTTGGAGTTGTATTTGTTTTGCGTATAACAATGTTGAAATACTGTTTTTTTAAAATCATAATTAATTTGTATTCTATCTAAACTCTAGACATAATATACCGAAACAATTACAATGTATGGCTAATGTAACAGGTGCTTTTACTGTGATACTTTAATATTATTGGTGCACACGCTCTAACAGCAATAACTTTTACTCTTTAACCGTTCTGATGTAGCTTCAACATTGGATACGTTTTTTCTCATTTTAGATACGTATAACTCACCTAATTTACATTCCTCATTGAGTTCCTCTTCTTGGTGCTATTGTGATCTGAATACAGATGAGAATTTCTACCAAAATAAGCTAAATAAAAATAACCAATCAATTTACTTGTGCTCCTTTAATAGAGGTTTGGTTCTTCAATGCAAATGGTAAAGTAAAACTTGTATTTTCATTTATTACTTTTTAAATTATTATTTAAAAATTAAATAAGTCCAGTTATAAGTGATACAAATCCTACTTAATGTTTTAACTAAATAAATAACTATTTCGTTGTCTGTAAAATAAAAATAAATCTTTCTTGCTTCTTTTTTTCAGAGGTTAAGATTTTATTAAAATAGTGCTGTTATATATTTATATTGGCATCAAAAACAACTTACATTTGGTGATGTTGACTTTGTTGGAGGCTATACCCTCTGTTTATTTACTTGTAATCTTGTAACTTATTTTCAAAAATGTTGATATGTTGATAAAGAATTGCAACATAAGTGAGTAAGAATTGGTATAGTAGGATTTGATGTTGAAAAGAATGTATTCTCTATGGGGTTTTAAAATTTCGTTGTTGGTTTATCAAATAAAGAAAATAAAAAATGTCTTCAATATTTGTTGATGTATATTTTTTAGACCTAGTACATTTGAGTTTTAATATTGAGTTTTAACATAATTGACTTGTTTATTAATTTGTTCTGAAATCAGTCAGTGAAGTAAGAAAAAAATGTGTCCAATGTTGGACCTAGCTGTTCTAATTTCAGGAATTGTTCAGTCGTTTCTAATTTGAAATGGTGAGGATTTATCTTTTTCCCTGTAACATGAAGCTGGAAGTCTATTCTGGTCTCATAAAAGCTGTGTACACTTTGTAGGATTAGATTGCAAATGAGCCATCAAGCCAGATATGTGTACAGCATGCATGATTGTGGCAGTTTTTGCCATTGTTGCGCAGATAACGACAACCCATTCACAATGAATCTCAACTGAGATTTTATTTAATTTCAGTAATGACTTCTAGCTTTGGACTTTATTAGCTCTTTTGTTAACCAAGGTCTTTTTTCATTGTGGTTTATAAATAAAAAAATGCTTGTAACAAATAAGTAAAACGTGTTTACTATGCAGTTACTGCACAATTTATTTTGTCTGATTACGTTACGCAAAAACCACTAACGAATTTAAATGTTGTTTATAAAATTACATACATTTTACAAAATTGAATAATACATACATAAAATTCAAATCAAATGTTGTTTATAAAATTACATACATTTTACAAAATTGAATAATACATTTTATCAAATTTAATACATTTTACAATAGAATTTATGCGTTCAAGAAAAATAGTAATCTCAAGTTATTTAACATAAAACTAAAGTTTTATGTTTTTTCCCGTATTTAGTTCACCAACGGACATTACATTTTTATATGATAAATATATAGCTTTATAATAAGAAAACAAATAATTACAAATATCTTATTACTCCACCTGTAATGATGTAAAAACATACCATCATGTCATATCGTTTGATTAGTCAGTTCAAATTGAAATTAACATAATGAACAAAATTTAAATTCATTATTTGTAATAGGACCGCATGAAAATAATCCATTAAAATCCAGTATGTTATACTTATTAGTGAATTTTCTATGGAAAAGTGAGCAATTAGCATGACCTGCATGGTGAAACTTATGCCCGGGACCACCATAGAAGTTCCTTACGTGACCCTCTGAACACGTTTTGGGGGTCGTCAAAAATTATATATATATATATATATATATATATATATATATATATTAGTTTATTATGATTTGAAATGTAAACATTAGTTTTCATTTATTGTCCAGTAAAAAGTAAATTCGTAAGGCTTTAGAATCTACAAACCACAAGTTCAATATAAAATCATAGTAATTAACTCATGTACTGTGCTGTTTAATAAATAAAACAAAATTAAATAGGTCTATCCAAATTATGTTTTTGTATTCATTACTTAGACTTCTTCAATCTGCTTAGTATTTTATATTTAACCTTGATATAAGTAGGGGGCATTGGAGGGTTCAAAACCAGCAAAGGCGCGGTGAGGATGCGAGGATGCAAGGCCCCCCCCCCGTGACGTCAGCCCCCCCCGGTGACGTCAGCCCCCCCCGGTGACGTCAGCCCCCCCCCGTGACGTCAGCCCCCCCCCGTGACGTCAGCCCCCCCCGTGACGTCAGCCCCCCCGACCCCCTACCTTCCCCATAGCCAAGCTCGGCCCCCGACCTTCCCCATAGCCAAGCTCGGCCCCCGACCTTCCCCATAGTCAAGCTCGACCCCGACCTTCCCCATAGCCAAGCTCGGCCCCCGACCTCCCCCATAGCCAAGCTCGGCCCCCTCGGTCACGTCACCGAGGCTTTACCTATTAGTTTTATTATAAATTTTGTTTTGTTTGTTTTTTTTTGGTTTTTCTTTTTTGTTTTTTTTTATTTTTTATTTTTATTTAATATTATATAAAAAGTGTAAAAACGAATAGGGATAAGGATAGGGTTAGTCGTTTATTTTTTACATCCAACCGTCGTCGTCATCGTCGTCGATCAGCTCGACGTCGGAGCTGGAGTCGTTGGCGGCAGCGGCCTCCTCAGCTTCTTGACGCCGCCGCTGAGCGTCCTCATCCAGCTCCCGCAGGAGGCGTTCGCGGGCCTCTTCCATTTCCCGCCTTCTGGCCTCCCGCTGCTGACGGTCCCATAGCAGCTGCCACTCCTCTTCCTGAAGCCAATTTTGGTTTTCGTGGACGTGAGGGAGGACAGCGCCTGTAAGGGAGAAGCCAGTGATTAGTAATACTGCTTAGTGCGTGAACTATCAAGACCCTAACCCGTCCCCAACCCGTACCTACGATACTTACATACGGGACGCTCGACGACCTGCTCTGACGTTTGGGTGGATGTGCTAATGGTTTCTTTCATGTCGGTCTGGGTCGAGGTGGAGGTGGAGTCGGAGGTGGACGGAGGCGGAACAAGGACGAAGGGTGGTTGCAGGGCGGATGAGGAGCATGGTGCGGAGGCGTTGAAGGTAGTCTGTGGAGCGGAGGAGGTGGAGGCATGAGTGAGGAGGTGAATCCTCAATTTGTCCCCCCTGCGGAACTCCTTTCCGCAGACGGGACAGTAATAGGATTCACCTCCTTCACCATGTGTGGAGTGGAGGTGACGGATGAGGTGGTCCTTGCGGGAGAAGGTGGCGGAGCAGCGAGGGCATGGGAACATGGTGTTGGTGGTTTGGCGGTCAGGGAAGGAATGATGGTCCGACCCAGAGGTGTAAACAACAGTAGGTGAAAGCGGTAGACTCCAGAGTAGTCAACAACGTAGAACGTTCCTCAGAGGTGTAAACAACAGGTGAAAGCGGCGATATTTAGACTCCAGAGTAGTCAACAACCCCCGGGGTGAAAGCGGTAATCTGTGGAATCGTAGAACGTTCTCCGTCTCGGAAAGTTCCAACGAGTGGGTCCCTAAAGCGAAGTGATTGCTACAGCCAAGTACGGCCCCCGACCTTCCTCACGACCAAGCTCGACCCCCTACCTTCCTCATGTCCAAGCCCCCCCCCCTCCTGACGTCAGCCCCCCCCCTGACGTCAGCCCCCCCCCTGACGTCAGCCCCCCCCCCCACGTCAGCCCCCCCCCGTGCTAAGGGCTACGTGACTGCCCGGGGCTGTTTTCTCATCAGCGGTTCCGGGAACAGTTTACTGCTTACATTCCACTGCGAAGCTCCTATGGGTGAAAGCGGTGTTCGAGTCAGTCTTGATCAGAGCCGCTTTCATAATGGACGTCCTTACTGTAGAAATTTTTATCAACGTTCCCAACATCAGCCGCTACCTCTTGCTCGGACCGGAGTACCTCACCCCTACAAGGACTCGGGTTGAGGAGGCGATGAGGAGAGGCGGTCACGTCTTCCTCAGGCCGGGGCGGTGGAGTCCGGCCAGTCCCGTGATGTCCTCTCGTCGTTACGACCCGGGAGACCCAGCGCAGTGGAACGAGGTTCTGCAAGTGTTGCAGTTAACCTTGAACCAAGGCAGCATGGCGGTGTTGGACGTCCAGGAAAATTATAGAAGGCCTGGACAGTAATCGGTTAAACCCTAAACCGGTTACTTTTACCCCAACCTAAGACCCTCTGTCCTACCCCAACCCAAGACCCTCTGTCCTATCCCAACCCATAATCCTATTCCCATCCCACCCTAATAAAATTAGCAACGGTGGAGTGAGGACCCACCGGAACATCATGCAGGTGAGGAGCGTCACGTTTCTGGAAGCTTCTAGAAGGTTCGCTGGAGCGCACGACTCGGCTATAAAGAAGCTTCTAGAAGGTTCGCTGGAGCGCACGACTCTGCTATAAAACCGAGGCAGAGCCGCGCGCGCGCGACCTCAGTGTTGTTCGAGACGTCACCATGAACGGAAGCGGAGTCAGCGCAGCCGAAGTGGACCAAACGATCCGCTCCTTCCTAGAGGAGCTGAACGCAATGAACGATGAGAACGCCAACGCACCGCCAGTTCAGCAGGGATGTGCGTCAAAGAAGAAAAAGCTCGATGGGTGGACTGTAAAGAGGAAGGAAGTGCCTATCGATTCCCCGGCACTGTGCTGGTCCGCTGGCGGATATCAGTACACTGTGAAGAACCCTACTAACAGCGGTAACGTACTGTTGAAGATGAATGTGTTCAAAGGAGGTCGCCCCACGTTCAGCTGCGGCTTGTACTTGGACGAGGAGCGAAACGATGAAATCTGCATATGTCTAGAGGACCTGCTATCCAGATTGCAAAACCTATGGCTGGCAAATAGCGAGACGGGAGAGTCAAGATACGACGGGATCACTAGGACCGCTACTCCTCTACCCACTTGGCGAAAGACCGATTGCATCATCTCAGGGAAAACCAAGAGGAGTGCGCACTCCAAGCGCGCTACCCAGTAAACGAGAGAGCGTGGAAAATTCCACTAAGCAGTTAATAACCGAGATGCTTCTAGAACAATCCACTTGTTTACGCAGTAAAGCTTTCCATTACGTCAGCCTTCCTGGAATTGAGCGTGGAAACTTCCACTAAGCAGTTGATAACCGAGACGCTTCTAGAACAATCCACTTGTTTACGCAGTAAAGCTTTCCATTACATCACCCTTCCTGGAATTGAGCGAGTAACTATGTCATCATGTTGTTGATACGCGTGAGTCGGCACGTAGACACCGCCAATAAAAGGCGACTCGGTGGCGAGAGCCGGTCATTCTGCATCCAGCCGCTGCGCCATGCTCAACACGGACCAGAAGATGGACCTCAGGACAGCCCTCAATAGCTGCAAGGCCGCGGGTTACACTCGCATCGCGGATCTGCGGGATAACGCGGTGTACCCGATTCGCTCATTCGAGCGGGTAGATACACCGTACGGCGAGGCGGTGATGGCCACCTTGGAGGGTCTCGTCGGTGACGACCCGATCCGGATCTACATGCCTCGACGGTTCCTCACGGTCCTGGACGACAACGCCATCTCCCAGTACAACGTTGGCGTGGGGCCGAGGACGAGCCTTGTAAAGAGGAGCGGCCCTCCTGGCAGCAAATCTCCTTTCCTGGAATTTGTATAAAATAAACGGTATTTCCTATTCCCTTATTTCCTTCCAAAATTGAAAAAAATAAAATCAAATAAAAAAGAGCAAGAAAAGAATCTTTAGTTACAAGAGCCGAGGTGGCGGTGCACCGCGGTCAGTAGACGCCATGGACTTGAGGTGGAAACACCCGTTCACCGCCATCGTGGCCGGGCCTTCGGGCAGCGGCAAGTCGCACTTCGTGGCTCGCTTCATAGAGCACGCCGACCGCATGTGCGATACGCGGTTCGCCCGCATCACTTGGCACTATGGCAGCGGTGGCGGCAAGAGCCGTGCGGACTCTGCCGTGCGCTACGTAGCCGGCTTGCCGGACCTGGACGACTATGACGGTAGCGAGCCCACCCTGGTCATCGTCGATGACATGATGCGCGAGGCTGGCTCCGGCGTGGCGGACCTGTTCCCCAAGGGCTCGCACCACCGCAACATGAGCGTGTTCTTCATCACGCAAAACCTGTTTCACCAGGGCAGGGGCCAGCGCGATATATCGCTGAACGCCCACTACATAGTGTGCTTCAAGAATCCCAGGGATCGCGCTCAGATCAAACACTTGGCTCGCCAAGTATACCCGGAAAACCCCAAATTCGTGGAGGAGGCTTACGCGGACGCCACGCGTGATCCGCACGCCTACCTGCTCATAGACTTGAAACAGTCCACGCCTGAAGAGATGCGCGTACGTTCAACCATTTTCCCAGACGATCCGGTGAACTACGTGTACCTGCCCAAGAAGAAGTGATAAATAGGCCGAGCGCGCGCCAGCGTCAGTCATCATGTCACACCGCGTGAAGAAGGACGCGGCGCTGCTGAGGGCCCTAATACACGCTACGCCCAAAGAACGCAAGGCCCTGTTAAAAGCGTGCGATAAGAGTCGCATCAAGTCGTTGTGCGAGTGCGCGTATAACGTGCTACGCGGAAACGTACCGCTTTCCCCCTGTCTCAAACGCAAATTGAGCAAACACAAACAGGCGCTCAGACGGCTGGTGAAACGCGGCGAGGGTTGGACCAAGAAGCGACACTACCTCGTCCAACGGGGCGGAGGGATCCTCCTACCTCTGCTGTTGAACGCTGTTCTGCCCGTTCTAGCGCAGAAGCTAATCGGACATGGAGTACGCTAGGAAAATGGTGGTTGTACCGCAGGAGCTCATCGAGAGATTGCGAGAAGGAACGGGACCAGGGCCGGAGCCAAGAGGAGGAGCAGGTAGCGCCAATAAGCCAGCCAGCCTGGACGCTGAGATGCATCGCATATTGAGCGACAAGCGGCTGGACGATACGGAGAAATGGAAACAATATCAGCAGGTGTTACAGCGGTTCCTGCACTTTTCCGCGGCTAAACGTCAACCCATAGGTCTGTCAATCATCGAGGGCGAGGACAGGGAGGAGGAAGCGGCGGGGGGTCCGAGTCAGATGAAGCACGAGTCTAGCGCCTCGGCGGAGGAGGACATTGTGGAATCGTTCTCAAAAATCTACAGGTCAGTGGCGCGCAACTTGTTGCGATTCATGACCCGTCAAGGCAGCCCCATCGCCTGGGACGCCAGTGGGGCGGTGTACGTAGACAAGGTGAAGATCCCCGATTCCAATATAGTGGACATCGCGCACAGCATAGTGAGAGCGCGAAGGGCGGACCGATTGCCTACCGGCTGGCATCAAGTGATGGCCGCCTTGAAGGACATGAACGTGCCCAAAGAATACGTGAGCAATCCCACGGCGTTGCGTTACTTAGGCGTGGGACTGGACTCGGCATCGAGCCCCTGGGGAGACACGACGACAGCCTCGTCGACACCCCTCTCACCGAGGTTGACGCCGATACTGGACCGCCTGAGACCGCGGCCCCCAGCGGCCAGGAGAAGCATAATAACCGAGGAACCCGACCGGGAATCGTCATTGGACAACTGGGAGCTGTTCACACCGTAATGGAGAAGTTGTACTACGACCCGAGCCAGCCCGGTTCCCTCGGCGGGGTGGCCGCCCTGGCCAGAGCCGCGCGCCTACCGAAACGTCGGGTAGCCGACTGGCTGCGCGCCCAGGACACCTACACGCTGCACAAGCCTGCGCGCAAGCGGTTTCCCCGCAACCGCTCCGCCGTGTTCGGGCCCCGGGAGCTGTGGCAGGCGGACCTGAACGACATGCGCGGCCTGAGCCGGTACAACGACGGAGTCAACTACCTGCTGACTGTGATAGACGTATTCAGTAAGCGGCTGTTCGCGGTACCACTGAAGAGGAAAAGCGGGCCTGAGGTGGCTGCTGCGTTCGAGAGGATATTCGCTGAGGCGACTCCTCGCTGCCTACAGACCGACAAGGGGACGGAGTTCACCGGGGCCGCGACCAAGCGAGTGTTCAAGAGTCACGGTGTCAACTACTTCACCACGCAGAACCCCGACGTGAAGGCGGCGGTGGTGGAGCGAGTCAACCGCACGCTCAAGACCCGCATGTGGCGCTACCTGACCTACAAGAACACGTATCGCTACGTGGACGTGTTGGACAGGCTTGTGGACGCCTACAACCGCAGCCCGCACAGGAGCCTGGGTGGTGGCCTACGACCCGTGGACGCGGACAGCGGCGATGGTCAAACGGTGTACAAGGTGTGGCGTCACATGTATGGAAAGGCGATCCGGCGACACAAGCCCAGGTTCGAGCCGGGCGACACGGTGCGCATAGCCAAGGAGAAGGGCACGTTCGCCAAAGGTTACGAGACCAATTGGAGTAAGGAGCTGTTCGTGGTGGACCACGTATACGGGTCGCATCCTCTGCCATTGTACGTGTTGCGCGACCTGAACGGGACGCCGCTGGAAGGGCGCTTCTACGAGCACGAGATGCAAAAGGTGACGATCGCCCCGGACCGCCTGTATCAAATAGATAAAATACTGAACACCGAGGGGCGAGGCTCCAGTAAGCGCTACCTAGTCAAGTGGGCCGGTTACGGAGAGGACTTCAACTCGTGGGTACCCGCATCTGAAGTGCAACAGCTGCGATGACGAGGCACGACCAGTTTTACCTGACGTTGCCCAGTAACAGTTCAATGAAGTACTATCCCAACAACATGGTGACAAACTACACGACCCATCTACCCTCGACCGTTGATCTGTCAGACGGCGAGTGGGAGGTCGCTCTAGCGGAGGCGCACTACCCCTTCTCTTTTCTGACCGTCGGTGAGGGAACCTACATCAAACTAGTGCTGGGAATGAGGGACTCGAAAGGCGGGTTGGCCGTGGTGGACAAGTTGTTAATCAAAGTGGAGCCGGGCAATTACAGTAGTACCGAGGAACTCGTGCACGCAATCAACAACCACCCTCAAATGAAGAGTAACCTGTGCGCCTTCTCGTATGACGAGAGGTCCTCCAGGGTGGAATTGATGTCGACGTCTTCAGCCGTTCAGAGCCTCAAACTGAGCCCCAGTTTGGCGCTACAGTTTGGCTACGAGGTGGATACGGATATCGTCAAGCGTCACAGGTCCGTGAGGCCGGCTAACCTCTTCGCCGGTCTGCCATCACACATGTACGTGTATTGCGACCTGGTGGAACCCCAACTGGTGGGCGACGCTGTGGCGCCACTACTGAAGATCCTCAACATCGACATCAGGAATTACACGTACGGTGCCAACACGACAGTGTATATAATAGACCCGCACTACGTGCCGGTGATTAAAACCTCATTCGAGAGCGTGGAAATCGATTTAAGGGACAACCAAGGGCGACACTTGCCATTCCACTTCGGGACTACGTGCATGAAGCTTCATTTCAGGAAAGAGAGGCAGCGGCAATGAATCCGAGCGATCCCTATCTGGCGTATTACCGCCACCAGCAGGCGGGCCATGGCGTATCCTCCGTATTCAGAGGAGCCGCTTTCCAACGAGGACACGGCATCGGCAGTTTCCTAGGCGGGCTGATGCGTACAGTGGTCCCTTTGATCAGATCCGGCGCATCGACGCTGGGCAAGGAGGCGCTGAGGTCCGGTGTGGGCTTCTTGGGCGACGTGGCGGCGGGCACAGCCGACCCCCGAGTCGCGGCCAACACCCGGCTCAGACAGTTTACCGGGTCGCTGAAACGTAAGGCCGATGAAAAACTGGATCGCGTGCTGAGCGGTGGTGGCGCCTATAAGAGGAGGCGTGTACAGCAGGTTACTCCTCAGTCTCTGGCGAAACTCCTCGGAGCGAGGAAGAAGAGCGCTGCGCCCAAGAGGAAGCCCGCAAAACGTGTCGCTAAGAAGAGGAGAAGCAAGAAGAGTGAGAGTACCGTGAAGGACATTTTTGGATAATGGCGTTTCTACATCAGAAGTCGTGCGAGTGTGTCAAGACCGAGTTGGACCTGTTCTCGCTACCGCCCACGCAGACCAGTATAGAGAGCGGTAAATGGGTGCAGTACAAGCCCATCTCCTCCCTGACAGACGACTCGCCCGTGGAGTTCATAGTTCCGGGTCACGGGGACGAGTACACGGATCTGTCACAGACGCTACTGCATGTGAAGGCTACCATTAGAACGGCTAACGGAAGCGCTGTAACGGGTGATCAAGCGATAAAAGAGGTGGGTCCGATTAACAACTGGCTGCACTCGCTGTTCAGTCAAGTGGACCTGTACCTGAACAACAAACTGGTGTCTCCTCAGAACAACACGTACGCCTATCGCGCCTACCTGGAGAACCTGTTGTCCTATGGCGGTGATGCCAAGACATCGCACCTCACCGCGGAGTTGTTCTACGAGGACTATGCCGGGTACATGGACAATACTGAGGAGGATAATGCCGGGCTCAAGAACCGGAGGGAGTTTGTCAAGGGCAGCCGGTACGCGGACATGGTCGGACATCTGCACGTCGACCTGTGCAACCAGGAGAAGTTCATGTTAAACGGCGTGGAGATGCGCTTTCGCCTGATCAGGTCAAAGAACTCATTCTCCATCATGTCCAAAACCGTGACAGACTACAAAGTGGACATCGCCGAAGTCAACCTGTTCATGCGCCGCTGTAAGATCAACCCGAGCGTGCTGTTGGCTCACAGCAGGACGCTGGAGTCGGGTACAGCCAAATATCCCATTACGCGCGTGGAAGTAAAATCCTTCACGCTACCCTCCGGTATCAGCAGCAAGACTCTGGACAGTGTGTTTCTGGGACAACTGCCGAAACGCATTATAGTTGGCCTGGTCAGCAATCAGGCGTTCAACGGGGACTACAAGAAGAACCCGTTTAACTTCACCCACAGCCACGTGAACTTCTTCGCGCTGTACATAGATGGTGAGCAAGTGCCATGTAAGCCGCTTCAACCGGATTACACGTTCGGTCAGGAGTTGTGCGTGCTCGCCTACCACACGCTGTACACCGGCACCGGCATCAATTTCTCAGACTGTGGTAACGAAGTCAGTCGCAACGAATACCCCTACGGATACTGCCTGATGGCGTTTGATCTGACACCCGATATGGCGGCCTCTCAATCCAGCCACTGGAACCTGGTGCGCAACGGTAACCTGCGCATAGAGATTGGGTTCTCCGAAGCCTTGGCGGAGGCGTTCAACTGCATAGTGTACGCCGAGTTGGACAACGTCGTGGAGGTGGACCGTCATCGCAACGTCACAGTCGACTTTGGCGGGTAAACGAGTTGCCGCGCGCTCAAGGTCACCGCGCGCGCGCACCGTTAGGTTTTGGCGGGTAAACGAGTTGCCGCGCGCTCAAGGTCACCGTGCGCGGACCGTTAGGTGATGGCGGCGCGCGCACCCAAGGTTAACCCGCTAGGCGCGCTCCCGCCAGCGCTCAGTCGAGTTCAGTCAGCCGTACGGGATGGACGTGCCGCCACCGATCTACAACGAGCCGCCGCCAGCGCGCTGTCATCACGGAAGCGTGGTGATGGATATGCAGTGTTTTAAAGACAGTGATAATGACTTTCTACTGAAAGAGGTTTGCGTGGTGGACGTGACTACCGGCACGCTGCTCCTACATCACATCGCCCGCCCGCCCTTCAGTAAGGACCTCCTGACTTCCGAGAAACAGCGCGAGAGCGTCTGGGTCACTCGCCACTGCCACGGCTTGGAGTGGGACCAGGGGGACATCGCGTACGTCGCCCTGCTGGACAAGCTGCGCTCCTGCCTCATCCACCGTCCCCTGGTCTACGTCAAAGGATCGCAGAAGAGGGACTTTGTACAACGCCACCTCATAACCGAGCCCGCCGCCACCACCGCTCAGGACATGGAGGATCTGGGCTGTGGGTCGCTCAACGGTCCACCCACCTACCGGACCCTGCGCTGTCGCCACCATAAGAGCTCCCACAACCGTTGCGCCCTTCATAACTGCATAGTATTGCGGGACTGGCTCGTGGCTAACGACACACTGGACTCGTCCACCTCGAGCTGCCTGTGCTGCTTCCGCCCACGATGAATACCGTCCAGATCAGAGAATGCCTGGCGAGGATCCCCGGACTGAGGAACGTCGCGGTCTACGCCTCTGACCAACTACCGGATGCGCCAGTCAAGCCTCTGACCGCCATCATATCCAACACAGTGGCGCACACCGAGAGCGGTGAACACTGGGTGGCGTTTTACTGCTCGGAAGAGGACAGACTCGAGTACCTGGACAGCTACGGGAGGCCGCCATACCAGGCCGACTTTCAAAGGTTCCTGAGGCGCAATCCTCATCACCGCCACTACGTCTACAACAGGTATCGACTCCAGGGCTACGATACTTCTGTTTGCGGCTACTACTGCCTCACTTACCTGTACTGCCGGGCTGTTCTCCGCACGTCACTCAGCGACTACGTCCAGCTCTTCGACTTCACCGCTCCCGCTGTCAACGACGCTCTGGTCCGCAGGCTCTTCCACTCCATATTCGCTTAAAACTAGTTTGTAAGGTTTTTGTAGTATGTAACCTTATTACTGTACAATACATGCCTCATAATGATAAAGCTTGTGTTTTCATTTCTCCTTTCTCCTTACTAAATTTTAAAAATAAATTAGCAAAACTGAGGCAGCGAGGCTGGACCTCAGGTTTATATACCAGCGGCGTGTGTCACTGGCTGAGCCCCCGCCAAGCGGCAGTGAAGGCCGCCAAAGAGGGCGCGCCACAAGACCCCTCGGGCATCAGCAAACCACTTAGCAACTCAAGGGTGCAACCTCGAGCGTCAGCAAGCCGCTGATCAATTCAAGGGTGCAACCTCGAGCGTCAGCAGACCGCTGAGTAATTCCTTCCTGGGCAACTCCTTCAGGGCCGTCCCCCGACACGCGCCGCCAACCGCTCCCGGTTGGCGGGGGCTTTTAAGCTGCACGGCTCGGGCCAAACGGCCCATAACGCCTTTCTCACACACTTTAAGCCTAACGGCTTTTGAGTGAGCAAAGGGGAGGAAATAAACAACTCAGGTTTGTGCTGTACATAAAGCTATTATATTTTCTTACAAATACTATTTACAAATTTTTCTTAAAATTAATATTAAAACTAAACAGGGAATTCCTCTTCCTCGTCTTCGTCCTGGCGCTCCTCCTCCTCCTCACCGTCCACCTCCATCCGTCGATCTCCTCTCCTGGCTGGCGGTAGCGGCGGGACGTCCTTGTGTCCCCACGGCAGAGTGTGGATGCCGTCGGGGAGGACGCACCGCTTGTCGTCGGTCGGGCTGAGGCTCAGCTTGTCCACTTCCACGGTGTAGACCCGGTGCAAGTGGGACTGGAACCGGACGTTGGTGGTGTGCTTCCGGACCCCGTCAAACAGGCACTCTCTGTAGTCGTCGGGGGTGAGGACATTCTTGACAACGCCCTTTGCCACCCCCTTGGCCCGCTTGAGAGCCTTGCTGCCGCCTGTCGCCGCGTCCTCGATGTCCATAAAGTACAGCTTGGACCGCAGGCCGAGGTACTCGAATAAGGACAGGCCGTTGCACTCGTCCTTAAACTTTCCAATGACCTTGGCGTTGACGGGGCTGTAGCATGGGTGGGACCTCGGATAGCCGCTGGTGTCGAAGTCGTCCAGGTGTTCCTTCATCTCGGCGTAGACGTCCTGGGACACGATGTCAAAGACGAAGCTGTCCGTGTCCATGTAGTCCACGGTGAGGCGGTCACCGTAGCGCTCCTTCATCTTGCGCAGGAACTCGTACATGAGCCACTTGCTCAGCTCCAGGACTGTCATGCCTACGTAGACGGGCTTGTCCAACACGATGTTGACCTTGGACAGATGCACCAGGGCCACGTCCTCCGTGTAGTACGTCCGGTCCAGGAAGTTGGATCTGGCGACGTACTTGGAAAACCTCTCCGGGGTGCACACCAGCTTCACGTTGAGGCGCCTCCGTACATTCTCGATGGTTTTGCCGAAGACCGCGTTGTTCATGAGCTTGAAGAAGTCCTGTTCGAACTTGGTCTTGGCCCTCTTCCGCAGCTCCGTGTTCATCAGGATGTACGGTTCCATCCACCGCGACTGGCGAAAGGAGATCGCCCGATGCACCGCGACCAGCTCCAATCCGTTTTGCAGCGCCTGCTGCAAGACCCTGTAGTGACAGATGTAGTGTGTCTTGTCGTCCAGGGTCGTCAACAGTTTGGGGAACTTCCCTGTTGGCGGACGCTTCGTCTCGCAGCAGTAGGGAAGGTCCTTGTGCAGGTCGTGTAGGCGCGCGGGGTAGCGGAGGTCCACCTCCAAGATGTAGCCTCGATCAGCCTCTGCGTCCAGCGCCGCAATGTCCAACGCCTGTATTTCCTCACGGCTGAGCCACTCGAAGTCTCCGGTCGGTAGGCACTGGGACATGGCCCAGCCGTACAGGTTGTTTGCGTCCAGGTACAGGAGGAAGCGCGTGGGCTCGTCCGGGCGGTAGTCCGGGCACCTGTCGTGGTTGGCCTTGGCGTAGCGGGTGATGGCCTGAGAGATGCCTCCCCGGATCCCCTGCTCCACGAACAGGTACATGTCAAAGTCCTGCAGCGTGTCCAGCTCCACACCGCAGGTCTTGAGCATTACGTCCCAGGCGTAGGACGGCAGGGTGTAGTAGTGGGCGGGGTCCAGCCCGTACTCTGCCAGCGAGGTGTCGCGGAACTGCTCAAAGACATCGGTGAGCAGGGCGATGTCACATCGCAGATACTTGTCCGCATAGTCCTTGAGGTTGTGACACTCGAAGGCTCGCCACACGTTGAGGGCGTGCTCGTACTCCTCGTCCTTGATGTCCTCCAGGGTCATGGAGTTCCTGAACGCCTCCTTGGGAGGCAACTCCCTGGTCCTGTACAGTGTGTCGTAGGACGTCACGAAGTCATAGGGGAACACGCCCTTCCTACGCACCAGGTCGAACAGCCGGTCGTCGGGGAAGCGCTTCCTCGTCTCGCGCATCCTGTCCGTGGGAAGTCCCGCCGCCAGGTTGGCCAGGCTCATGGACAGGAACCTGTAGGTGTCCAGGAAGCGCACCGCGAAACTGCTCTGTCGTTGGTTGTCCCCGGGCTGACCAAAGTGGAATCGCTTGGTAAAAGCGATGTACCGCTCCTCCGTGTGGGCCAACACGTCCACGTCGCCGGGGTCGATGGCCAGCTCGCGCACTACGAAGTGGGCGTCGTAGTTGGACAGGTTGTGGAAGTAGCAGTTGATGTGTCGCTGCTCCCGGTACCTGAGGTTGCACGAGCGGTGGGCGGCTCCTCGGAACTCGTAGGGCGGGGCGTGGTTGTGGTCCCGCACCTTGACGTCCTGGTCCGTGAACTCCTTCCCGCAGAGGTAGCAGTGAGTCGCTGCCAGGTACTCGTCCATCTCCTGCCGGGTCAGAGAAGGGTGCAGAGCTCTCATGCTGAATAGGAACTCCCACAGCGCCAGCACGTCCATCTTGAGCCTCTCCATGAAGACCTTGGACGCGTCAGCCCCGAAGTAGACGCGGGGCTCGAACTCCTCCAGGCCGAGCGAGTCCACGATCTGGTAAGCGAAGGCGTACGGGACGTGCAGTTGCAGGGGCCTTGTGCCGGGCGGCGCTTCCGCAGGGTCAGCGGCGACGGGCTGCAGAGCACACTCAAAGTCGGCATAAACGCAAAAGCGCTCGCGCCGAGTGTACTCGGGGTGGGCGAAGCGGATCTGCTGCTTCTTCGACAAGTCCAGGCGAAGGGGAGCCTTGGCGGTGCAGTATCGCATGTGCTCCTCCAGACGCTCGGCACCGGACAGTTGCAGCTTGTTGGGCCGGTTGTCGAAGTAAGCGAAGCATCGCTTACACACGTAGATAGCGCTTTCGCGGGACGTCAGCTGGGCTCGCACTAGCCTACTCATGTTTGTGATGTAGGCGTAGTGACTGTCCCCGCCAGTAGTCACGTACAGCAGGTCCCGGTGATCCTCCAACTCCCGCTTGCAGATCTTCAGCGGGAACACGCGGTCCTGGAACTTTGGCGATCCGTCAGGGCGTCTCCCCACCATAGCACGCTCGATCCCGTACACGTTAATGCTGATAGGGTTCCTCTTCTCGAAGACCTTAATGTCCTTCACAGCCACGGGGAAGCGTAGGCCGACCCAGTCGTAGCGTGCCATGACGTCCGGTGTGTACGATGTGGGCCTCTCCGGGTGTTGCGCGACGAACTTGGCCAGGACGGCGTACGCGAAGCACATGTCATCGACGTTTTGCACGTTGATAACGGCGCGCGTCTCGCAGATGGTCCTGGGAAGCTGGACGAACCGAGCTCCGCGTTCTCCCAACGGGGTGTAGAGGTTGACGCGGATCTCCAGGTCGCGTATCCGGAGATAGCTCCACCCGCTACCCACTAGCAGGCACTGCTCCTTCTCTTCCTCCAACTTGTGGAAGGACGCCGACAGGAAGTCCTCCAAGTTGGACGCAGCGGTGAGAGGCACGTTCTTCGTCTTGAAGGCCCGCAGACAGGTGGCCCCGTGGACGTTAGCGAATTCGCATTCCAGGAACATGTTGACCTTGATGTTCGGGTGTCGGGTCCTGACGTCGGTCAGCAGTTCCAGGACGCTGTCGAACAGCAGCACCAACGCGTCCTCCACGGCCAAGAAGTCCTCCATGGGCCGGGACAGGCCGAAGGTCAGGAGGCGTCCGCGGAACGCCCGTTGGATGGGGCGAAACGTGGGTAGTCCGCCACCACCCACCATCCCGTCGGGTGCCGTGCTTGGTCCAGGCTGGGGCTCGCGGCTGGGTCCGGGCTGAGGCTCGGAGCTAGGTCGGGGCTCGGGTGATAGAGTGGGCAGGCGCGGCATCTCGTCCACAACGAGGTTCCTCACGATGGGGCAGTTGTGGGCCTCGTGGTGGTCCCGGTTGTAGCGCCGGGTGAAGCCTCGGTCGCAGTAGGCGCACGCGAACCTCATACCGCGGTGGGCGCTCGCCATGTGCCGCTGGAGGTACGCGGCCCTGCGGAAAAGGGTGCCGCACTCGGTGCAACGGGCCTCGTTGACGTGCACCAGCTGCACGTGGCGCCGGAGCAGGTCCTCGCGGGCGAATCGCCGCCCGCACGCGTCGCACTCGGGCCGTGGGTCTCTGAAGGGTGGTGTTGCAGCGGAGGAGGAGGAGGTCGAAGCTGACGGGCTCGCACCGTGGACCGCTTCCATATGGTGGCGAAGATCCTCGGGACCCGCCAGGGCGACGGAGCACAACGGGCACGGATGGCCTGCGAACAGGAAAACAAGTCCTATTAGTGACCCCGATAAACACGAGGGTGAGGAACTGGCAACCTCTTCCTCATCTCAATCGCCAGTTTGAGCCCGGTAAATACAAGGGTGAGGAATTGTATAGAGGCTTGGCGACCTCTTCCTCATCTCGAGCGCCAGTTTACCCGGGTCCAGTAATACAAGAGTGAGGCACAGAGGCTGTCAGCCCCTTGTTTACTACTTGAATCTGTTTACTCGACTAAAGCCGTTTACTCTCTCGAAAACAAGTCATTAGTACTAGCGGTTTCTTGTTTAACATAAAAACCATGCCTGGCGCTTGATCGTGAGGATGGGTGAGGAACTGTATAGAGAAATAACGACCTCTTCCTCATCTCAATCGCCAGTTTACCTAGGTCCAGTAAATACAAAGTTGAGGAATTACACAGAGGCTAGCAATCCACCTTTTCTTGTTTAACATAAAAACCGTACCTGGCGCTTGGTCGTGAGGAGTAGGAGGATGAACTGCGGTGAGGTGGCGTCGCAAGTTGTCGCTTCGCCCGAAGTGTCTACCGCAGACATGGCACTCGTAATGACGGTCGTTGTGGGCGGATGCAGCGTGACGAGCCAGGTTTCCAACGTTTGTGAAGACGCGTCCACAGACCTTACACATACGAGGAACAGCCATCTACAACATCGGGTATCTATACTCTCCACCCACCACAAAGGCTTGGAAAGCAAAAACCTAATTTTATTTCCCTCAAAAAATTTTAGAAGAGTGGAAATGAATCTATTTTAAATTTTTAAAGTTTGACTCATTAATTTTAATCGTTATAAAACATAACTGTTCTAAGGTCATTACAAATCCACTCGTCTCCATCTGAAAAGAAACAACGACAAGGCTCAGTGTACTGGGATATGTAAAAGTTTAAATATTAATGTTAGATAATTATTTCGCTCAAACATTTAACGAATCGTTTTCCCTAAAACATAATGCGAATTATTCAACTTCTATTAATGGGCCAGACCTCTCTTTACACATTATGACTTCAAAATTGCTGAACGATCATACCTTAAATGAGAATCTTATTATAAAGGGAAATGTAATAGTCTTCCACACTACAACTTATAAGAGCTACATATACTTACGTTTAAAAAATCTCGGAATATGGTTCAGTAAAGACTAGCACAGCACTGAAGTAGAACATCTACATACACTGAGCTCCAAACACAAACTGAATGAAGGAAGCAATGACAATCACTGAAGTAACATAGCTACGTACCGTACAGTAAGCGGTGAAAGTAGTAAACAATTCTCGGAACCGCTAATGAGTAACAGGCTGGGAGAGTCACGTAGGCCCTAGCACGCGCTTCGACACATGACATGCTCATACATAGCACTCCAGTCAGGAGGAGGCCTCATGCGACGCACTTGCCGGAACCTTCTAGAACGGAGGGGTCCTGAAGGCCGCTAATGAGTAAACAGGCTGGGACAGTCACGTAGGCCCTAGCACGCGCCTCGACACGTGACATCGCGGAGCCGCTTGCAGGTTGGTTTAGTCAAGCCGGCATACAACGTGTAACGAAGTCACATCAAATTCGGTCGGCAAGCAGATGAGATCCCATAAGGAAAACACGTTTGAAAATTAATAGCGGGCCCGTTTAACAGTGGATTTTCAATATTCTTTAAGCGATGGTTTACTTAAGCCGCTGCCCAACATGTGGTAAAGTTTCATCAACATCGGTCGGTAAACAGCCGAGATCCTATAAGGAAAACACATTTAAAAATTAATAGCGGGCCCGTTTAACAGTGGATTTTCAATTTTCTTTAAGCGATGGTTTTCTTAGGTCATGGCCTGACATGTGGTGAGGTTTCGTCAAAATCAGTCGGTAAACAGCTGAGATCCCATAAGGAAAACGCGGTTATAAATTAATAGCGGCCTTGTTTAATGGTGGATCTATGGGGTTCTTACGTCATTCGCTTCCCTGGGGATAGGCCTACACTCTGGAAAAAGTCCCGTTGGAATCGGTGGATAAATAGGCTAATTATTAATTTTCGAAAGTTTTTTCCTCATGTTCAAGGTCATCACGAAAAGTGCTGCTGGTGGCCGGGGGGGGGGCTGACGTCACGGGGGGGGGGGCCTTGCATCCTCGCATCCTCACCGCGCCTTTGCTGGTTTTGAACCCTCCAATGCCCCCTACTGATATAAGATTAACAACTTATAAGATAACTTATAAGATTAACACTTATTCTTGATCATTTCATGGTCCTTTTTATGTGTTTGTCTCTAGCGGTCACATGTTTTGTCCGATTTACTTCAAATTTGGTAAGAACATTCCTTTCAATAATCATTCGGACAAGTTCGTTGGGCAAATCAGTCGGACAAATCGAACCCCCTTTTTTGGGTGTTATATTTCAAATTTGGGGCCAAAAAGGGTCAGAAAAGCCCCGGGTGTAAAATTAATGCATGTAAAAAGATGGAGAATAGTAAGGCGAAAGTTTTAAGAACTCTCTCATCATTCTAGCACAAATAGTTACCGATATTAAAGAAAATGTATATCGACTAAACATAGTTAAAATAGTAGGGATACAATAACAATAAAATACAGTCCAACCACAATAAATAGTTTAATTCAAAATAACATATAAAGATATACTCCAATAATTTCATTTCATTGTTAGAGGTGCATGGTTTTTTATGGATTGCCAGTTTAAACTGGCAGTTTTGAGAAATTGGTGAGGAAATTGAATCAGGTAATGCGAAACAAGAACCGAGATTTGACAGGAGAGAGGTTTAGAATCCCTTGCTTCAATTTGAAACCCAAGTTGATACTGATTATGCTAATGTAGATTAGATGTCGTGTTTGAAGAGTGGTTTAAAAATACGTTATGTCGATAGTGTTTAGAACCGTTAGTTACTAACAGGCAGTATTATTTTTTTTTTAACTTGTGTTTAGTCCAGTAAATGGAGAGGTTAATCCCACAATCGGTCCGGTAGTGCTGGATTTTTATGTTGGTAGTGACGTGAGAGTAACAAGTCTTCGTCAAACTGAAAAAAGTTCCAATTGTCGTTAGTTTTTCCTAGGTGTATGGAACAAATCCATCACGAACGAACCTTTTGTTGAGTGACCCTCCTTTTTTGGTCACTTTTTACTGGGCAAGAAGATCATTTGCTTAACAATAGCTTAGCCTTGGTCGACTTATTGGAAATCATTTAAATGATTAGTTTTTAATCAAATATTTAATTGATTGCAAACACAAAATGGTCAGTTTGTAACCCCCTTTACAGGATTTAATATGTTTGCATACTTCTACTTTCCCAATTAACCAATTAAACCACAATTATTCAGTGAATGCGTTTCAACTATAGCACATCACACCTTATTGCTTTTTACCCACTTCTGTTTGTTACGGGTCCAATGATCGATGGAAACAAACAAAACCGTTACACTGTACATTACGAGTGCACTTCTGTATTTAAACCGCTTATTTTTCAGCATTATATAGTAATCACGTGGGAAATCCGCCGTACCAAATTCAAAGGCAAAAACCATCATATATTACCGGTATTATGTTTGATATGATTTCTATATGTTTCGAAACTCTAAATTAATTTTAAAATCTCTTGGGTCTTTGCCATATTAGTCTTTAAAATTTAAATGATTATATATTGCGGACGATTATTTGATTTGTCAGGTGGTTATTTAAATATAAATTATATTTGTTCATTTTCTTCCTTCATTGTTCCTTATTCTTATGGTTACTTTTATTTTTAAATTGATTAATTGATCTTAACTTATTTCTAATAATGTTTCCCCAGAATTTTTTCTATAGTATTTCCGATTTAATAAGCATTTTTACGGAAATATACAATATATGGGAATTTGGAAAACATACAAGTCTACGATGGTGGATAATTCATTCCTCTTTCCTTTCTATCTTTTAAGTTATAGTTTGATCACCTTTAATAGCTATAAAAAGTATACATGAAAAATGTAAGGGAATATGTATTAGTGTGGACACTTCTTATGAGTTTTGAAAACAAACTGAATTGTCCTAGATAATGGTAAATGTCCTTATATGCCAGCAACATAAACTCACCAAGACCGGCGATAAGAAGTTAATATGTTTTTTTTATGGAAGAGTGTTTTACTTTAACTAAACAAACCTAACTTTAACTAAACAGTTGTCCATTCAGTTTATAGTCTATAATCTCAAAGCACTTCAATCAAGTGAGTGATAAGGAAATGTTGCATGCAATATGGAAATAACAAGCCGTCAGTCGGGCCTTAATTTGATACCTGTCTGACAGGGTCAGGGTAAATTATTCAAGATGACTTGAATGTTTTATATGTCTTTGGTTTTACTTTTGTAAAATTTAAATGGTAGACGGATCGGTGAACGGATCATCTGATTTTACATGGATTCCAAGTTCGCAATTAAAATTTGAATTTTTTCAGAAATTTGTTTGGTTAAATACTACGCAGGATAAAAAAGGGTCGTGAAGGGGATACTGTAAGAGACCCATAGTTACAATAACCCAACTGAAAGATAGTAAAAAATAAAAAAACTTATTTTGTTGTTAAAATATGAATTATATATTTTTAGTGATATAACTTATCACACTCTTTACAGTATGTGATTCAATAAATTGATAGATACAGTTACCACTCAAAAAGTATTCCGTTTTTATTTCACGCAACCGTATTTATAATAATAATAATAATTAGGGTACGTTTGAGTTTATTAGTGAATTTCCTTTGGAAAGTGAACTATTAGCATGACTCGCACGGTGAAACTTAAGCCCGGAACCACCATAGAAGTTCCTAACGTGACCCCCTGAACACGTTTTGGGGGGTCGTTCAAAATGTATATATATATATATATATATATATATATATGTATATGTGTTTGCACTCTAGCGGGCACACTTTTTGTCCGATTAATTTCAAATTTGGTAGGGACGTTCCTTTCTGTAATCAGTTGGACAAGTTCGTTGGGCAAAACAATCGGAAAACTCCAAACCCCTTTTTTGGGGATTAATCTTTCAAATTTCGAGTTTTTGGGCCCAAAAAGGGCCAGAAAAGCCCCGAATGTAAAATTAATGCATGTAAATAAAAAGATGGGAATTAGTAAGGCGGAAGATTTAAGCCCTCTCTCGTCATTCTAGGATAAATATTTACCGAGTTATTAAAGAAAATGAGTTTTGACTAAACACAGTACGTTGTCTTATGGGGTGTTTACACTAGAAAAGCCTGCTACTCCTTTGTTAGAGTGCTTTTATCATCCCCAGCAACCTCACGCCTACTTTCAAGCCTGACTGGACCTTCTCCTAACATTATAATGCGCAAAATTGTATTCCCAGCTTTGCAGGTAAATGAAACCAGGAGCATCAGAACAGTAAAAAAATCTAAGTTTTCAGATTTCATGTTTTTACACTGATTTTGAGTTTTACAAGTTTTTATGTGGAAATTCACTTCCCTCACGTCAGCGTGCTGCGTGCGATCTCGTTTTTAAATTATCACAATTTAAAAAATCGTTGTTTTACACTTAACGAAGTTATTGGGAAAGATGTATCTTTAATTGAATAAATTATATTAGTTTCATTCAGTATTATAAAATATTAACGATTTGCCTAATTAATTTTTGAGGCTCCCTGCACTTTTTATATTATTATTATGGTGACTTGATTATTATTGTATAATTTTCCTTTATCCTCCATTTCGCCCTATAAATTCTACAGGAGATTCAGTATGCCCGGTTGTTGACCGGTGATCCAAGGTTTTCAAAAGCAAAATCTACCTTTAATCGATATTGGACTTTGGCAGTCAAGTAAAATTCAGACAAAAACCAACTCTTCCAAATAAAGCTAAACAGTTTCATAAACCTTGGAGAAGTTCTCATGTCTAATACCCACTAACCACTTCCTTGACTAAAAGGATCTGTTGATAAAATATTTGCAAAATAATTAGTTTTTAATAAAACGGATGATTTAGGTTCACACATATCAGACGAATACAGTACATTGTGCAGACGGAAGATTGTTTTTACAGTAATAGTTAGGAATTACAATGGATGAGTTTTTCAGTAAGTCAGCTGATGACCTTTTAATAAGTCATCAGATGAGCTTTTCAGTGAGTCAGCTGATTAACTTTTAATGAAACATCAGATGAGCTTTTCATTTAGTCAGCTGATGAGCTTTTAAGTAAGTCAGCTGATGCAAAATCCTTTATCGTCGGCCTTGGCGGTCAAGGGGATAAACTTATTGCAAGTTTATCTGGTGTCCTATTTGATTTGATTTTAAAACTGATATCAGGTGAACATCGGGTCTCGTAGACCTCTCTAGTTTAGATAATAATAGTACTCATAAATGTATTTAAAATTCAAAATAAAAAGGTTATAATTTTGGCCACTTGAGGGACCCGGGAGGATATAGACTGTACAGTAAAAACAAAACCACTTTCAAACATGGGCTTTCTGGTGACTGAAACGAGTGAGTCGTGATCAGTAAAAATAAAACTTTGCATTAAAACAGCAGTTGCATTAGGGCAAGTGGCTCACCTGAGGCACATTCAGGGGTAATGCTCGGTTGCAATTACTTCCTCACTGTTATGAAAACAGTTTTTTTTTGCGAATAAAATAACAATATCTGGCTCTTTGTTTGTGAGGAAACATGATAACTGTTATTTTAAGGTATAGGACCATAAAACAGTCATGATGTACAATTGGGAAAATTCCTTGTGTTTATAATGTTAAATAATGTTCTAATACGAATTGGTTCGGTTGATTGTACTGTGCTTTCGTACTTGCTGCAAAATATCGTAAAGGACCACGGAGATTTAATAAATGTAAGAAATAACTTAGTGCCAGGTGACAAATGTTATTCCGATGGTTATCAGCTTTTACCAAATGTTAAAAGGTTAATTTTTAAATAAAATTGTGTGTGTGTGTGTGTGTGTGTGTGTGTGTGTGTGTGTGTGTGTGTGTGTGGGTGGGTGTGGGTGTGGGTGTGGGTGTGGGTGTGGGTGTGCTTGATTAGATTCGCTTTGAAATAGTATGAAATTCTAAAAGTGGTATAAGCTGTGTTTTACCGAACAAAGCTTAAATCATCTTAATTGGTCATAATCCAGACATAGTGGTGTTTAATGGTCGGTTACAAAAGTATTTGGTTATATTACCTGAATGGACAATCAGGATACAATAAATACTAGAGTTGCCCCTCAAGGTTAAAAAATGGTCTGCAAATATGTTTAAAACAAACGAACACCAAATCGGCAGACGCCAGTGTGGAAAAATGTTGTAAAGTGATTCGGCCAAGTTGTAGGAAACCCGAATTGGGAATTTAGGCATGTTTCGTACAACTGAACAAAGCAACTTTGACTTGACCATTGCATTATCTAATTTAGACTTCATAAATGGCGGTGTGCCAGTTTACTGAATGCACAGATAAACGTCAGCCCGTCGGACGATTAGTTGTGCCAATTATAAACATGACGTGTAATAGCCAATTACTTGGCTGCGCTTATCAGCTGCTGCGATGCCGTCAGGGTAATGTTCCCATGTGTCTCCAGCTGTTCGTCGCATCTGTTGATCATGCGATGACGGATCACTGCGGATACATCAATTTAACTGAAAAATAACGATCGTTCAAAAGAATTAATGAAGATGAGAGTTGTTTCTACTTTATTTATTGAGGACAATAAATTATGTTATTTCAATTTCATGAAAACAGTTTAAGTAACGGTTAAAGAGTTGGGTAACTTCCTACTGGAGATAAATACTAAGAGGCCATACACAAATTACGTAACGCCTTTTTTCTTCATTTCAGACCCCCCTCCCCCACGTAACGCACCATAACGCTTGATCATACCTACCCACCCCCCATGTGTTATCTGTATATATACATAAATTTGAACGAATAGTGTTTTTGACATCTGGGGACCTCAAAACAAAAAGTTATCATGGTTTCGGGCTTAAGTCTTACCATGAGACCTACGGTAATAGCTTCTTCCCTATAGGGGAAATTTGCTAAAAATGAAGATGTGGGCGGTATTGCTGCATCAAGTCATGATTTTATACTCTTAAACAACACAAAACATAGGTGTAAAGCAATACACAACTTACTCAAAACACGTTATGTATTTATTTTTAGTTAATTGTAATTCAAATAGTGTGACGGAATTATTTAAAAATAACAAACTGTAACTTTGATTAATTTATCAATTTGATTATTTTTAATTTTGAAATATTTATAACAGTATCACTAGATCTGGAGTGCACCAGCTCTCAGGGTTAATATGTGTGAGTTACGTAACGTTGAGCCAAATGCCCCCCTTTCCCACATAACGCAGCATAACGCTGTGCCATACCCCCTCCCCCCCTTTGGTGCGTTACATAATATGTGCATGGCCCCTAAGCTTGGACAAGGATTTATTTCGAATTTACAAAGTGCTTTTTCAAGAAACTTCAGAAGTAAAATTTAATTTACTCTTTGTAAAAATCTTCTGTAATAGAGTAGAATATTTTTATTTTTTTGCAATAGGTTTACGTATTCTATTATGAGTTTGATTATATTCTTAGATTTGTTAGTTAAATTTAATCTCTAACAATGCCATGTACCAAGGTCAACACTTTCATATTTTATCTTCTCTAAAAACTGTTCTTAACTGTTTCAGAAACAAATAAAAACTTATGTTTTTTAATCAAAAACACTCAAAAATCTCTTCGAAAACATCAGGATCTTGTTAAAAAATTTACCTAGACATAAAATGTGATATTTTAAGCCAAAAATGGATAGTATAACGATTTTAAAGATCACTTAACCCACGGTTGGGTTTGCCAATTGTAATTTTATGAGTAGACCACGTATTTAACTCGACAAAATGCAATTACTCAACTATGGGTTGCTTATTAATTAAAATCCTTATACCATATGTTTTGGCTTAAAATTTACACTTGTTTAATGTTTTGTTGATTTCTGAAATGTTTCCTTTTTCAAAATGTTTAACAACAATGAAATGACCGGCATTTTAAAACGGTAAAAGCCAGAAACGCAGCACTTCAATACTAAATTAACCATAAACAAGTTCCTGAAGTTTCCGGAGAGCATTCGGAGACAGCCTGTATCCTTCACATTTACCTTTATTTTAGTAAAAATTAAAAGGCAAGACAGTATTGATATTGATATATTTAAATAGTTCTAAAATTAAATAATAACTTACTACTGAATAAATTACTAAATAATTAAATATTAACAGGGGGTTTCATTTTATAAGAGGCAAATTTAAATAGCTTCTTCCCTATAGGGGACATTCGCTAAAACTAGTTTTTGTAATATTGTTTATAAAATAATATTTTTGATCGGACAACATTTTTTCTTCTGGCAGAACGCAATTTAAATATACCATTATACAGTACGTTATTTATTGAAACTAACCATAAATATAAATCAATCTTAAATTGAGATTTAAATAGTTGTTTTTAATGTTTCATTACATTGATGTTTACTTTGAATTAAACATTGAACATTTAATTAATCTCTTGTAGTCTTCCGATTTATTCTCCCATTGTTTTACAAACTCTGCCACTGTACAACAAGTTGGTTTACAAGATGTTGACCTCGTTGACCAGGGACTGACGAGTTGTTTGTTGGCTGTGGATACAGCTGGTGGTCTCTCCAGTAATGACGTCATCTGGCCTACCCTACATCCCTCACTGTACCTCAAGTTGGTTTACAAGGTGTTGACCTGAGTTGGCCAGGGGCTGACGAGTGTTTGGCTGTGAACACAGCTGGTGGTATATCCAGTATTGCCGTCATCTGACCTACCCCACATCCCTAACTGTACCACAATGTGGTTTACAAGATGTTGACCTGAGTTCAACAGGGACTGATGAGTTGTTGGCTGGTGGTATATCCAGTATTGCCGTCATCTGACCTACCCCACATCCCTAACTGTACCACAATGTGGTTTACAAGATTTTGACCTGAGTTCACCAGGGACTGATGAGTTGTTGGCTGGTGGTATATCCAGTATTGCCGTCATCTGACCTACCCCACATCCCTAACTGTACCACAATGTGGTTTACAAGATGTTGACCTGAGTTCAACAGGGACTGATGAGTTGTTGGCTGGTGGTATATCCAGTATTGCTGTCATCTGACCTACCCCACATCCCTCACTTTACCACAAGTTGTTTACAAGATGTAGACCTGAGTTCATCAGGGACACAAGTTGATCAGGTGACAAGTTGTTGCTGTGGACATAGCTGGTAGTCTCTCCAGTAATTACGTCATCTGACCCACCCCACACCCCTCACTGTACAACAAGTTGTTTCCAAGATGTTGACCTGAGTTGACCACGAGCTGACGAGTTGTTGGCTGTGGACACAGCTGGTGGTATCTCCAGTAATGACGTCATCTGACCTACCCCACATCCCTAACTGCACCACAAGTTGGTTTACAAGCTTGACCTGAGTTGACCAGGGGCTGACGAGTTGTTGGCTGTGAGCACAGCTGGTGGTATCTCCATTAATGACGTCATCCGACCTACCCCACATCCCTAACTGTACCACAAGTTGTTTACAAGATGTTGACCTGAGTTGATCAGGGACTGACAAGTTGTTGCTGTGGTTATAGCTGGTAGTCTCTCCAGTAATTACGTCATCTGACCCACCCCACACCCCTCACTGTACAACAAGTTGTTTCCAAGATGTTGACCACGAGCTGACGAGTTGTTGGCTGTGGACACAGCTGGTTGTATCTCCAGTATTGTCGTCATCTGACCTACCCCACATCCCTAACTGCACCACAAGTTGGTTTACAAGCTTGACCTGAGTTGACCAGGGGCTGACGAGTTGTTGGCTGTGAGCACAGCTGGTGGTATCTCCATTAATGACGTCATCCGACCTACCCCACATCCCTAACTGTACCACAAGGTGGTTTACAAGATGTTGACCTGAGTTCACCAGGGACTGATGAGATGTTGGCTGGTGGTATATCCAGTATTGCCGTTATCTGACCTACCCCACATCCCTAACTGTACCACAAGGTGGTTTACAAGATGTTGTCCTGAGTTCACCAGGGACTGATGAGTTGTTGGCCGTGGACATATGTGGTGGTATATCCAGTAATGCCGTCATCTGACCTACCCCACATCCCTAACTGTACCACAAGGTGGTTTACAAGATGTTGACCTGAGTTCACCAGGGACTGATGAGTTGTTGGCCGTGGACATATGTGGTGGTATATCCAGTAATGACGTCATCTGACCTACCCCACATCCCTAACTGTACCACGAGGTGGTTTACAAGATGTTGACCTGAGTTCACCAGGGACTGATGAGTTGTTGGCCGTGGACATATGTGGTGGTATATCCAGTAATGCCGTCATCTGACCTACCCCACATCCCTAACTGTACCACAAGGTGGTTTACAAGATGTTGACCTGAGTTCACCAGGGACTGATGAGTTGTTGGCTGTGGACATATGTGGTGGTATATCCAGTATTGCCGTCATATGACCTACACCACATCCCTAACTGTACCACAAGGTGGTTTACAAGTTGTTGACCTGAGTTCACCAGGGACTGATGAGTTGTTGGCCGTGGACATATGTGGTGGTATATACAGTAATGACGTCATCTGACCTACCCCACTTACCTAACTGTACCACAGGGTGGTTTCAAGATGTTGACCTGAGTTCACCAGGGACTGATGAGTTGTTGGCCGTGGACATATGTGGTGGTATATCCAGTAATGCCGTCATCTGACCTACCCCACATCCCTAATTTTACCACAAGGTGGTTTAAAAGATGTTGACCTGAGTTTACCAGGGACTGATGAGTTGTTGGCTGTGGACACAGCTGGTGGTATCTCCAGTAATGACGTAATCTGGCCCACCCCACATCCCTAATTTTACCACAAGTTCGTGAAGATGTTGACCTGAGTTGACCAGAGGGTGTCCAGTTGTTCCCCTTCAGCTGGTAGTCCCTGCAGTAATGAAGTCATCTGACATCCCTTATTACTGTATAACCTTTCTTCAGATTCAACCTATTTTCTTCTTTCGCAACTCGATAGCTAGGCGGGTTATTTAACAGCCACGGTTAGCTTGGAGATAAGAGTGCTGACCTCACTGATTAGCTGTTATCAACCTTCAGGAGCGGTCACCAAAAGCTCTCCCTTGTGACTAATGACAAGCTAGTGTCCGAATCTGAACTATCTTTAGATCACTGTACAGGGGTATTAGCCGTGTTGATTGCCAACTAAGCGTTATGTTACTGTATAAACAAATTTTTAAGTAGCACATAGGAAAGGAAATGAAAAGTTTAAACAATCGCGAAAGCGTTAAAAGCCAATTATTCCTTAACCTCCAATTTATATTATATTCATTAGAATAAAAGTTTTATTTACATTAATTTGAATACAAGTTTTTTTGTTTTAAATAGCAATTGTCCTGTTTGTTAATTAATATAAACAGTAACAACTAAAGAGGACCGTACTGAAAGTTTATTACTTTCATTACAATTTTGAATCAAAAAGTTGAAATGATAATTTTTAAACATTTATGGGTTAATTAAATTATATTAATTACCTACACTCCTTTAATTCTCCTGTATTTATTAGTAACATTTATTATCAATTCCATAATACTGTATCTGAATAGTTTTAATACAGAACAAATTTAATATTAACATGTATAAGCAAGTCTGCATGTTTTGCATCAACATAGTTCTTTGTTCCCTTTCGTATTATTCTTTCAATTTCGGGTTTACAATGCTTCCAACTTTATTTTCAACTTTTAATTTACAAAATATAGTGGAGGAAATATGTGTTACACACTTAATACAAAGATTTCGCTACGATTATTCGCACACAAAATTAGTTACAAATAGCGACTGTGGATCAGTATAATGTAAACAGTGATGCACGTAATTGATGCACTGTGCTTATGGCAAGACAAATAGTTTGATTGGAAGTTTCCTTAATCTTTCTGGCGTATTATTGTTAATCCGGTGTGGCAGTGTGGTAAGTATATAGTGCAGACAATATGTGTGCAAGCACGTACGGCGGTAGTGCCTACCACACAGCATTTACCTGGCCCGTATACTGATTAGATGGGGGTGGCTTCCCGCATGGAGCATGGGGGATGGAACGTATCATTAACTCGCCCTGTATACTTGTCATCGCGGAGATAAACTGTAAAATATTTATATAATAATAAAACTTAAAATAAATTCATCAAATATAGTCTGTTTGTGATACTTAACAAATTTTGTACATCAATGGAGGTTTATTTTAGAGATTTGGTCTGTCAATTTTATTGTGTTTTTAATATTTTTAGTAAAAGAATAAGCCGACTTTTCTGAGCAGGCTACCGGCGAAAATATTAGGACTTGAATAATCGTTTGTGTTATTTGGAAGCATTCAACGTCAAGATGTGCCTTTTGTGGGTTTAGAAAACATCCACCTTCAGGGCTTCTCCCCCTGGGATTTCAAAGTTCCAATGTTAATCTTAAGGAAGAATATAAATTAATTTTATTTGAACATTTATCGGCTGTTTAAATACACAGTACAGAAGCAAGATCAGCTTTTCATACTAACTTCTAGAATTACATCACCGTAAAAGACCGTATATGAGCTTGGTGATCCAAGTATGAAGCTGGGTAAAAGAAAACTATTTGCTCGAACTTTAGCAACTGGATTCGCTCGTATATATTTGACACAATGTTAAGCCAAGTTTCGAAAGACTGGTGAATAAAGGGGAAAAAACTTAACTACAAATTCCATTACTTATATTTAAATATAGCATGGCATCTAATAAATTTAATATGTAATTTGGCAAAACGTTTTACACAACATTTCAGGTAATTCTTAGCATCTCTAGCCATTTGTCAGAGATGATTTTAGAAACTTAAAGTGATGGTCAGTTGTAGTCCCGTCAATGAACTATCAGTTAAATTTATTACATAATAGGAAAAATCCTTTTTGAAATGGGTAATTTATTTTTAATATTAACGTATGTGTAGCTTTTTATTTGTTCAATGATATTTTACTGAAATACATTGTTCTCCTCGTGTTCGATCAATAAGACCGCAAGTGATGTAAATATGTGTTTAATACTTAGTATTCAACGTAGCCACACTCATTCCTCTTGAAGCCTTCGGTAATAAGTTTGTATTAAAGTTGTAGTATATTCCAAGATCTAGGTTTATCAGGGCCATAACTTATTTCATAAGAGAGACCAATAAAAGAAAAACAGTCGCCTGAGTACACCGAGAAACATATGATATATCCATTGTCGAGGATATAGAAGGAGAGGAAGCCTGCAGAGTAGATATCTGTGTCGCTCTTCCTTCAACTCTATTGTTATTTAAGATTTATGTTGTTCATACATAAGATATAAATGTTTAGATGTAAGTTTGCAGATATTTCGCTATGGAATAAAAATACTTCTTAGTTCTAGTGCAATATTTTAATAGAATTTTCTGGTAGGCTATGTTTTGTGTGTATAGTCGTTTGACTGAACAATTGTTTAGCTCATAAAATATAGAAATTAGTCGGAAAATCCTTCGGCAGTTGTTAGTGCATTGTTAATGCATAGCCAACGCAAGATTTATATATGCATAATGCATACATGTGCAGTAAACATTTGCGAATTAAAAAGTACTAGTCGACCGGCATTGCGAACCAAATCTTGTCAGCTGATCAGATGTTCTCTTTTACATTTTCGCTCCTGTCAAAACCAACTATTCCCTTTATTTATCTTTCATATTATTCAAATTTCCGAGAAGCGGTACATTTTTAGACCGTGGGTCTATTTTTCGTCAATAGCCGGCACGATAAGCTTTAAAATTAGGGGTAAATCATGGAATTTGATAAAGGAATAAGGAAGATCTCGCGGACTGACAGAAAAACAGGCTAGATAAATAATATGCAAGATTATTGGTAATATCTTATTTTAATCTAAGAGCCTTATTATCCGATCGGTTAAAATAAGAATACATATATTTCTGAAGACAACGATGCGAATTATTTGTAATGTTTTATAAGTATTACTTGTCCACCTATACAAATAGCATTATGTTTTCTGTTTGTAATTGTAGCTGACGACCAATAACATGTTATTAGTTACTCATATGCAGTTTGTAAACAAAACGTCCTACAGTACTGCACCATTATTCACAAAGTAATGCACCAGTAATCCACAAAGTGTAATGCATTTGCGGTATTACAAATACATGGGAATTGGTTTGATATACGATCATGACGTCATTGTAACCTTGAGACTAAAGATACTTGAGGTTAATATCAATCGCCAGATACTTTTAATATTTTTTTATGTAAACACAGTACAAGTTTGAATGTAATTTTCAACATTTTAAGTTATATTATATTTTGCATTTCGTAATCAGATATGCTCAAAATATAAACAAACTTATTTTTGTATTTTACCATTAGTTTAGTACGATATAAAAGGTTAACAACAAAGCACATGTTATTTGAATCAAAAAGGAATGTTTTTGTACTGCTACCGTATATTTAGAAAAATTTATAAAATTAAACTCATTTGCATGATTTAAAGCTAAAAGGTTGTTTGGCTTATTTTGTTTCAAACGGTACTCCTTGTTAATCTCTTTCTGTCTCTTAAGTCTCATGTAATCTAGGACAGCTTTCAGCTCAAACACGGTTTGCACTTTTCTTCACAGTTCAAACTTTATTCCTAGACAATGTTATTATCTTCAGCGTAATAACTAAGTTATTATCTTCAGAATAATAACAAAGTTATCATCTTTAACATTTAATGTAATTTGTTAAGGAAATAACTGGTGTATTTCATATATAAAATACCATTAATTTTGATTGTTACTTAGAAACTGACATTGTTTAACTGGTACACTGATTAAGATCTGACATGTTATCTTAAGGATATTTTTAGGGAATATTCGGTGCAAGGTCAGTAAAAACCATATATCCACCCAATATGAAATGTCTAAAAACTGGAAAACTATTACATAGAGAGAAAAATCATCTTCCATCTGTACTATTTCAAAAGGAAGACGATGGCTGCCTAGTGTCATGCATGTTATATGATAAAGCGAACAATTCTGAAATAATTGAGCTGAAGTGTTGCATAAAGATAATTAATATATATTGAGCTCCCGATAGGCCGAATCGCGATTCAGATATCCCTCAGGATCTCGCCCCACGGGTCTTAAAAGTTCCAATGGTATTCTTATTGATATTAGTTTCCTCACAAATCATATTTGTTGTGGCTGCCAGATCCCCGTCTGAAGAACGGGTCATTAGTTAGATATATATATATATATACCGGGTGTCCAAAAAGTCCCGGGTCGGTTAAATATTTGTCGAAATATTTAAAATAGAGCTACAAAACTTTTCACAAAGTTACTGGACATAAAAATCTATTTTAACACATATTCAGTGATCCGCTACTTCCTCAGGGGGACGGCCCGCTAGGAGTCAGAAGAAAATCTTAAATGTAAGCATAGGTTGATATGCTTATCAAATAAAAGGTCTTTATTAGTAGAGTACAGAGCCGCAAACCCGACCTCAAACGG
The DNA here is from genome assembly GCA_963675035.1 of Allygus modestus. Lineage (NCBI taxonomy): Eukaryota > Metazoa > Arthropoda > Insecta > Hemiptera > Cicadellidae > Allygus > Allygus modestus. The sequence continues at coordinate 82,388,157 of OY776112.1, read as the reverse complement.
AGAAACGAGTAAAAAATGACAGCCGTTCAAAGATGGCTTGAGTTTGCAACTTAGGTTAATGTAGAAAATAAACTAACGAGCTTTTTGATTTTAACATTACTGACCCAAACTGTTTACAATTAATACTGTTGTAGAATTATAAGTTTCGTTATTTCTGAGAGGGATCGAAAATAAAACAAACAAGGAAAATGAATGAGCCATGATAAACCTAAAAGAGAAAGTTATTTGTGACTGATAGTGTGTTCCATGAACTTGATTACATTTACCTAAGTTGTAAACTCAAGCCATCTTTGAACGGCTGTCATTTTTGACTCGTTTCTCCGTTTGAGGTCGGGTTTGCGGCTCTGTTCTCTACTAATAAAGACCTTTTATTTGATATGCATATCAACCTATGCTTACATTTAAGATTTTCTTCTGACTCCTAGCGGGTCACTGACCCCTGAGGAAGTAGTGGATCACTGAATATGTGTTAAAATAGATTTTTATGTCCAGTAACTTTGTGCAAAGTTTTGAAGCTCTATTTTAAATATTTCGAAAAATATTTAACCGACCCGGGACTTTTTGGACACCCTGTATATATATATATTACTGTTAATCCAAAATATTAGTATTTTAACAACATAGTTTTGTAACTTGGATTAAATATATCTGGAAATTAGTTTTAACTATTTAACTATTTAAATTGATTTAAATTTTCCTATTTTGTCAGTATGTTTTGGTCAGAACAAACTTCTTAGCGAAGAGTTAAATGATGTTTTACCCAGATTATCAGAAATCTTAAAAAACTCTAAAACTAAAAGTCTAACCGACTGTTGTAGCCGATGCGACGTGTTTCGCTAACAAAGAGGTATAATCTGGCATCCGTTAGAAAAAACAAACAATACACGATACACCAGTTAGGCCTACACAAATACATTAAAAACACTGCACATAACAAGTCGTCGACGCGGTGGCGTGCTCGAACGGTTAGCGACGACGACTGGTTTCAATTCAACTACGACGTCAAAGGTAAACCCAATATTAATTTGATAATGACGATACGACAGTGCTAGGAAATTAACTCTCAATTGAAAGGTAGCTTGTGAGTTCGATGCTCATAGTAACGTTTTAAATATTATGTACTGCTGTAGACTGTGAGCTATAATTGATTATAGTCCTTTCGATAGTTTATTATACGTTTGTTCAAACAAATTCAGATCAATCATTAGTAACTGAAGTATTGAAAAATATTGATTTTAAGCACAAAATAAATGTTTTTGGGGGACACTCCTTTTCTTAATCCTGGCGTCACCTGAAAGGACGTAGTTCTTGAAGAGGGGCGACCCTGGATATGTGATGTTGGCTTTGGTGGAGTGGTCGGGTTGTCCAGATTGATCGTGAACCTTGAGGCACAGACTTTAGGTTCTTGTCCAAAATAAAAGTTAGGGTGCTTGCATTGAATAAAAAAATAAAGAAAACTGTCACTTTTGTATTTACAATAACTAATTTTGAGATTTAAAATAAACGAATTATGGCGATTGATGGCATGAAGAAAATAAATAGTCGTCTGAAGTTTCATGTGAGCAGGGTGAGCGGATTGTAGACACTGACCGGCCCGGCCCGGTTCAGTACAGATGCTATTGAAAGTGAATACAAAGAAAACTGATAATGGCTGCTTGGTAAAATTATCGAAAATACTATAATAAAAATAAAAGTTTTAGGATATAATTCTTAAATCTTTGGCATACATTGTGATACTACTGGTTACAAGATGTAGATCATTTTCAGCACAACCCTTTGTCTTGAGTGTCATGCCTTGTAGCTAAGAAGCTTCTTAGTATCTCGTCGTGCCTGTGTTGAGTTGTTATCAACGACTCTTTGAAGTCTAATATGTTTATAGAAAATATAAAACAGGTACGTATATGAATACATAACATATTCATTAACTCTAAAAATAAAAACATCATACTCAAATTTTTGTTAGACGATAATGTATTTTGGGAAGAATGTAAATTGGATGTTAGGGAGTAAAAGAAAACCAAAGGATTCGACTGTTCTCTAACCGCTTTAGGAATTTAATTTCCTTTCTTTGTCAAAACCGACTGGAGTCAAAGCTTTGTTTGACACCACAATAAATGTTGGGGCGATTCTTTATAGAGCTTTCTTGGTATTGGTGAATTATACTAAGATAAAGTTTACATCCAGTCGTAGCAATTTATCCTAGACTAATGGGTTCTTTTAATCTCTAAATTGTAATAATAGAGATTCATTATTCTTTGTGGTTTCATAATTTTAATGTAATCCCTTAATTAGTTTATTAACTTATATGTTAATTATAAGTACCTGAACCTTACGTTGTTATGCATTATAGCGACAAGTACAAAATCTCAAAGCCCCTAAAGTGCGAGACAAGTAAAGTTCTCCGTATCTCCAAAATCGACTACTATTCTCTCCTTCTTTACTCTATTTTCTTGGGTTCTATCTCACAGATGCTATTAAAAAAATCGAAGGCGATAATTTTTAGGGTAAAATCTTGTTCTTCAAGCTTGAATTATATATTTAGAATCCAGCCAACTGTTTTTACATCACTGGTTTTCACATCATTTTAAACCCAGTATAAATTTGTAAATTGGGATTTTAACAAATAGAGTAGTCAACAGCATGAATGTGGGACATTGTATGGTAATTCATATTACATTATTCAAAGTCAGTTGTGATCTGTTAAAACATTAAAATGCTAAAAATGAAACTGTGAATCAAAATAACACAGGTTTTTATTTTTAAATAGTTTTCCTGTTCAACAGGTGCAGGTGAGCGCTCAATGGTTATTGTTGGACCATTACAGTTTCATTAGTCTTGTAATGGACTGATTAATGGGGTTTAACCATCACTCGATGTTAATAGCGAGGCGAAGTGTCTGTTCGCCGTATTTAATGAGGCGTTCAGTTTTAAAAAGAAGTATAAAGTTTGATGTTCCTAAAACGCAATTGAAAAGTGTTTAATAGCGGTAAGAAGATGTTTATTCCTAAACGGGATGGGGTTTAAAGCAACGAGTACTCTAAACAAAACTTTGTACTGAATCCCAAACTCCATCTCTGATACGTTTATAGTTATAGATATATACAAAGGGGGTCTCAAAATGTCCATTATAAGTATGTTTGGTTATTGTTTTTAGTAAACAACTAAAGGTTTAACAAAAAAAAAAAATAATATTAGTTGTAGCGCAGTGTACTGAGCTAAATATCGCATTGTAGAGGTTAGATGTTTTCGATTCTCTTATTTCCGGAGTTCACCCTGATCGAAGTTTGTTTCAAAAAAAATATTTTTTTAAATGGTTTCAATATTTCGGTAGCCGAGGGATAAGCATACTACTTTTTTAGTGCGATAGGTTATTTTAATAATTTGCGACGTGTTGAAACACAGTTAGAACAGTATACTGTACTTTATGATCCTTCTTGAATTTTATCCTTCTCTTATAACACTGATTATTGTAAGGGAAACAAACATTCCCACAGAAGTAATTTTAATTTGTTAATACAAGTTTACAAAACTAGCGGGTAAAATGAAACTCTTTTTAGGTAAAAATATATTAATAGCTGTTGATTTTCATTAATATTTTAATTACTTTCAGGTGTAAATTAAACCTTTTCCTTGTTGCCCATTAATAATTTCTCATAAATCATGTTTCATGCTACATTCACAAATTTCCATTGGTTGAAATATTTGAAGTAAAAACATTGGAGTATTCCTTATAAAAGGTTTTATAACGAAAAGTCAATTTGCGGCCGAGCCAAATTAACCGGCCCCACAATTGGTGTTGATTGAGATTCTGTTTTAAATCCTTATTGAAAACAATCTGTAATTGATCCATTCACCGGACGGATTTAATTCCCGACGATTGGCCCCGACATCAAACTATTTAAAGTGATTTGGTTGGTGATATTGATTTTAGTTTTTATTAACCGTTAATTATAAACATTGTTGGGGGTAACTGTTATGCCAGTGTCCTCGTGAATACATGTTAGGCCAGAAGGTTTATCGATTTATTCGTTAATCGACGGAAAAAAAGAGAGAAACTGTATCGATTCCGGTGTTAATATAGATGTCATGGATTATAAAGGTAATTCCAGTTTATCTGATTTCTTTAGTATTGTGAATATATGATAAAAACCCGCAATCGTAATAACAAAGATAGTACTGGTCAGGGATTATAACTGAATAATTTGAATAATTGTAGCTATTTTTTACGAAATCGAAATATAAAAAAGGTCTTACTACACTTAAAACGTGTTTATTCTTACACTGTACTAATTAACAGTAGTTGATATGTAAAAATATAGTACAATTATTTCGACCGGTCACACCGATCATCATCATAAATAGAGTTATATTTTTTGTAATCCACTATCTTTGTGGGAGTCATATTTCAAATTTGTACTTGTTAAAGCTAATAAAACAACAGATGAAACTCATTTTAGAGGTTGAAAATTCCTCTTTTCATGGAAATTGTGCGTGAAGTATGTTTACGAACTACGGGAAGGTCAATGTCAAACGTAAGAGCCTAAGAAAAATTTTATTTTTATTATTAACTATTTGTCCAAATTTTTATCGTGACATTTAGATGGCTATTGTTGTCCGTATAAGCAGCTTCTTTTCTTGGTCGAATCTCTCCCCTAACTTGTCTGCAGTAATAGTTGTTTTTCGGTAATATTATGGTTTTATAAAATTGTCAATTAACCTAGTACAATGGAAAACGAGTCGCACGCAGCACGCTGTCGTGAGGGAAGTGAATTTCCACATAAAAAACTATAAAAACTCAAAATCAGTTAAAAACATACATTTATTCCAACTTTTATTCAAATCTGAAAACATTGATTTTTTGGCTGTTCTGATGCTCCTGGTTCTATTTACCTGCAATGCTGGGAATACGATTTTGCGCATTATAAGGTTAGGAGAAGGTCCAGTCAGGCTTTAAAGTAGGCGTGAGGTTGTTGGGGTTGATAAAAGTACACCAACAAATGAATAACAGGCTTTTCTAATGTAAAATCCCCATAAGACAACGTACTGTGTTTGGTCGATGCACATTTTCTTTAATAACTCGGTAAATATTTATGCTAGAATAACGAGAGAAGGCTTAAAACTTTTGCCTCTCCAATTCCCATCTTTTTACATGCATTCATTTTACATACGGGGCTTTTCTGACCCTTTTTGGGCCCAAAAACCCAAAATTTGAAAGATTAATCCCCAAAAAAGGGGTTTAGAGTTTTCCGATTGTTTTGCCCAACGAACTTGTCCAACTGATTACAGAAAGGAACGTCCCTACCAAATTTGAAGTAAATCGGACAAAAAATGCGACCGCTAGAGTGCAAACACACACATATAATATATATATATATATATATATATATATATATATATATATATATATATATATATATATATATATTACTTTTATTAACATTGTAAAAATGATTGAAACAAAGTACCCTTTTTTATTTTCATTTAGTTTATATATATTTCCTATATATATATATATATATATATATATATATATATATATATATATATATATACAATTTTGAACGACCCCCCCAAACGTGTTCAGGGGGTCACGTTAGGAACTTCTATGGTGGTCCCGGGCTTAAGTTTCACCGTGCGGGTCATGCTAATAGTTCACTTTCCAATGGAAATTCACTAATAAGTCAAACGTAGGTTTGACTCCAGTCAAAAATAAAAGTCTTATCTCACTATGGCAAAACACAAGATGACATTTTCATGGGGAAAATTGGTTTTTAATCTAAAAAACCTTAGCTAATGTCCATGTTGGACGCGATAATCCTTTACAGAAGTTGTATCCCGGCGCCGGGCCGTGCGGTCGGTGCCAGTCGCAGTTGCTGGCCCAAGATTCAATTACTGTCCCGCAGTTATGACAGCTTCATAGAGCCTTATCTCAGCAATCCCGTTACATCTGACGGTGTTTCATTCTGTTCTGGATGTCTCGTTGGTATAATTAGTACTATTTAGTCGCGCTGTAATTTTGCCTTTAGACGTTCCTACAGTAAAACGGCGAAAAGACTTATTTCAAAATTTCACGAGCCAATTGCCAACTTTGTTTTCTTATTGGAAAGAAACGTGTACTACAGGGGAGTATTTGAACACAAGCTATCTGGCTCTTATCTGACGTGTAATAGGCCTACAAGGTGTAAAGAAGACCAGACCCCCTCTAATTTGTATTTGTTAAAATAAACAAATATCTTTTAAGTAGTGATAGTAACTTAACTTATATTTATATTTATACTTATACTTATATATTACTTATATACTTATATTTATACTTATTTATTTACTTAACTTATATTTTTACATTGTAGTGTCCCCATTTTGAGTGTCCCCCAAAAATAGAGGATTTTTGAGGAAACTTAATTTTTAAATGTAAACCCCATTTGAGTGACCCATCATTTTAAAGAGCTTTAATAAAGGTCGAATGGTGAAAACTAGAGATTGCTATATCTCCCCTAACGCAAATGGTGGCCAGCCGAAATTCATGTTAAAAATTAAATTCAAGTTACCAGGAACCATGAGTCACAGAGAAGAAAGAATGAGCGCAGTTAAAATATTCAAATTTCATGCTTACATTTAAAGTAAAGTATTTTTTCAATGCTAGAAATGAACAAATTTTTTAAAACTTGACATGAATTACGTAACAAGTTGATGGTTCCTGGATTGCTTTCGAAATATCTTTTGACTTTCCACCATTTCCGTGATCTCCAGTTTCTCCAGTCATCTTTTTCATAGAACCTTCTATAAAAACCATGGGTAATGGACGTTATTTAGGTAAAATTTATCAATATCCTTTAAGGAACATATGTTATTCCATAAGACTTCGTATTGTCAAAATGTCGTGTTTGGACAAAAGCTTAAACATTCCATGCTTGTTTTGGTAATAAGGATTTTTATACGGGAATTTTACTAAAACAACTTATAATCATAATATAGCATATTTGGTACTGTTTTTACAATATTCGACAAACGTGTTATAATCAAGTTTTATAAAAATCTATTTTTTAAATCCAATTTAAAGTGACGTAGTCAATCATCGATTCCAAATCGATTTTGTAATAGTAACAATGGTAAATCGCATTTTAATTTAATTCGAAACGTGGTTGAAACACAATATAGCGGAATTGTTTTTTCAAAGTTAATTGAATCTTTAGCCGCGTGATGCGCGAAAACACCCAATAAATAAACCTGATAATTCAATAAAACATTGCCATATTCTATTTTACCATTTGTTTGCAATATTCGAACCTCTCAATTCGCAGTTTATTTGGTAAATGCAGTGTTGTGTAGGATGGACTGTATCGGTTGGAATGGTAATAAATAAGTTAAGCGTGCTTATTAATTTAGTGTTGGTCCTTTGTAAGCTCGTGTCATTTTTTGTTGGGGTCTTAACCGTTGAAAGAATCAATGAAAAATATGCCAATAACTGTTTTGTTAAATTTTTATTAGAATTAAAATCAGGTGAGTTTTTGCCATTAGGGTTACAAGAACACGTATTTTATGACAGATCTTGTACGCTAACCTAATGAGAGCAATTTTAAAAATATCCTTTTCATTTATATCTATCTAAAAATTGAAGTGTTTTACAGGGTATTTTTAGCGAATTTCCCCTATAGGGAAGAAGCTATTACCGTAGTCGGCATGGTAAGACCTAGGCCCGGGACCATGATAACTTTTCGTTTAGAGGTCCCCAGATCCTAAAAACACCATTCGTTCAAAATTGTGTATATATATGTCCATGGGCACGATAAATCTCGCAAAAAGGTCCGATTTTGATGAAACTTGGTACAAACGTATAAAACAAAATTGTTGACTAAGTTCGAAAACCAGACAGATCGACCCATCCGAAGTGGTATATTTGGGGTGGGTGGGTTTGTACCCCAAAAGGTTTTTACATGTAATATTTTTAAAAGTCAAACTTTAGTTTTCACTATTTAATTCAGCTTTAAAAAACACACAATTTGGTGTTTTTATAATTTCTCTACAACAATTGGTTCCAGAGATATTGAAAGTGCTAAACACAGTACGTTGTCCAGTGGTATTCTTACGGAGAATAAAAAAATCATAAAAAATTGGATAAAAATTGGATATATTGCTTATTTTTAACGTATACTAACGAAACTTGGTATACGGCTTCATCTGGTTGTGGTTTATTGTTATTTTGCACCAACAAAATTTCCCGATGATTCCCGTAGCAGCAAACGTGCGTACTCAGCCCCCATGTTATTCTTATAGAGGATGAGTAAAATGTAATGACTCCCTTGATTATGAACATAAATAAAACAATAAAAAAACTGGGTATGTGGCTTAACCTTGTTGAGTTATATTGATATTTCCATAAAACCCCATTGGTTGTGTTCCTTGTTGCAGCAAACCTGCGTACTCATCCCCCATGTTATTCTTAAGGAGGATAAGCAAAATGGTATATATCGCTTATTTATGAATGTGTAATTATGAAACTTGGTATGCGGTTTCATCTAGTTGAGTTATGTTGATATTTGCATGAAAACCCATTTTTGTGTTCCTCGTTGCAGCAAATCTGCTTAATCTTCCTCAATGTAATTGTTATTTAGAATAATTAAAATTGTGTATATTATTTGTTATGTATGTAGTATGTATTATTAAGTGAATATATTTTGATGAAACTTGGTATGCGGCTTTATTTGGTATTAGGATATTGGAAATTCGTGAGTACGCAGGTTTACTGTGACGGGGGTGTTTTATAAAAACTTGATCGAATCTTTTTTTAATGATTATAGATTTTTTCCCCGCTGGCATCCACAAAGTTTGTTTCACACCATTCCTATGTTTTGTCTCCTGTTTTCGTTATTATTGGCTTATTATATTGCCAACATTCCTCTTAACATTCCTCTTTATAATTTTTGTACAAAAATTAATATTCTCACGAAATTGTTTCATTTTAAAAGTACACGTAGGTAGTCTTTATCTACAGAGTGTCAATAATAAAGCTTTATATGAACGACCTAAGTAGCTATTCTCGGCCCGATGAATAAATTAATATTTACAAATCAAAGATCCTTTTCTAACCCTTGTTTCTTGGCTATTTGTGAATGATTTATTTACCTACTTTATGAGAATATAGTTGTTTATTCCACGCGTTGTGTATTGGTGTAAAAATACATTATTTCAATCGTATTTCACATTTCACTCGTGGAAGCCAGTAATGCTGTTATTCGGATTTCATCGCGGTTAATCCTCCTGTAATGTCTCCAAACATTAAAAAGTAATAACAGTATAAAAACAGCAGTTTTGCAACAATAACAACGGCGTGACCCAGTTTACTACCTGAAATGTTACCCGCATCTTCGTGCAAAGCTCATTCGGATGTTGTGTGGTTGCAATAACACCGTAACTTATGATTGGTCGTAAACTTAACTGCCTCAAATATTAATGTATTTTTATATCGTTTTCCTCCGATTTGCATCTGGACTTTAGTCAATGATGTAAGTGTTAGTTTTTTAGTTATTGATATCTAAGTTTAGAAGTGCTTACCATTTTAACTATTGATTTTCTTTCAGGTATGTACAGATGCGGCCATTCGATACTATCCCCCATAATTATGTAAGTTATTTTATTTTCAACAATTATTATTCAATTATTTTGTAGTAATTTAGTGAGACGCCTCAATTCTGATGTTTAGCGAGGATAAGTTAAATTAAATTAGGTTCCGAAAAGCATTTTATTCAAAGTTTATTGTACATGTTAACCGAATTTCAGTTTTGGTTTGGGTCGATTGTCACGTGTAGATGCTTATTGAACTTACGTAGAATTGTTTCATACGGTCGATGCCCAATGAATATATGCAGTTGCTTATTATAATGCATACTAAAATATACTTGACCAAGTTCCTGCTCAGTCAATGTAAAAAGTAAATAACCTCCACTCTAGTGTGACTGAAGTTGTAAATCATCAGTGGGGTCTGTAGGGCTCTAGGTAACAAGAAACACCGCAGATGTGTGGTGCACCCAATGTTTGAAGGCACGTATTGCGGCCCTGCCTGCCGCATGCATGACACAGATCAGGTAGTGGCAGACAGTGTATAGCAACGCGACATGGGGTACAACGAATTTGAAGGAATTTTGCTATCTAGAATGATCAGTGATTCAGTTACCAAAGTTGGAGAAGTCGTTAGTTTAGGCCGATGCTTTAGACAATTATAGTTTGCAACTACGCTCAAAAAGGGCGTAGTTAAGAGTTAAGAGGGCGTTGGAGAGCGGCCATGTTGGATTTTACCTCCATAAGAACAATGTTAAACTTAAAACCATATATCTCGCTTATTTATCAACATACGAATATGAAAGGTGTCTCAAATTAAAGGTATTTTGAAGACGCAGGTGGTTTGCTCGCTATTTTCTAAATAAAATAATACATTTTCAAAAATATGGTAATTTAAAGTCTGTATTTGTATACATATTTTGTAGTTTTCCTAGTCATTAAAAAATAAAACTCCCAGCAAACACTAATCAAAACTTTTATAAAGAGTCAAACAACATTTATTCCAAATGAATAGGTCAAACGGTAACAAAAAAATATGCTTTTCAGTAAAGACATGTTTTGTGCGTTTTAACATTGAAATAGCCCTTAGCGCTAGGGTCAGCAACGATATTTCTTCTGACTCCAACGTCCTCTTAAGTAAAATTCACTCCTTGAATTGTGAAAGTCAAGGAGACAATATCAGTTTAGTTTTAATCCCTCAAAATATACGCAAGTTTGGCTAGAGAAAGTTGATTCATAATCTGGAAAAATTAAGAATTTGTTCTCTTGAGTCTGAGAGTTATTCTGGGAGGAGGACAGGAGAGAATAAACCCAACATTATTGCACATTGTATTGTTTAACTTGATCATTAATGTTGTTTGATTTTGCTATAAATACTGGTTTAAAGTTACAACCATATTTCAAGTATGTTTGATTTTACGTAGCAATTGGACATTGGAATTAGCTTTAGTTGGAAAAAGTTATTTAATTTAACTGTTTTTATTAAACTTTTCAATTTGAATAACTGGGAACTTCTCATAATCCAATATTATGTTCTGTAGTTACACTGTTCAGTCGATGCCAATCCCTTGCTCCGAAATTTAAAACGTATCCAATGTTTTTAATTAGTTAGCTTTCTAGAAGCGCGATCTAATAACTCATTGCTAAACAACTGATTTTCAGCTTTTATTTTGTTTATATTTCCGATTTATGCATGAATTAAGAGCAAAATTGATGCCATTAATGCAAACATGGAAAAGGGTTTGTGCTTTTGTAAAGAATAACAGCGTATGGCTTTTAGCAGAGGGATAACTGTGTCACAAAGTTAGTTCTCCTTGCTAAAGATTCGTAAGAAATTGGGTTTTCTATAAATAGACGAACGTGGTTTTTTAACCATCGGGAAGCGGCATAATAATACAGCTAATATCATTACTGACTGACGGGGATTGGACCCGAGACCTCGTGGACCAAAGTCAAACGCTCTAACATCTAAACTAGGCCGTGGGCTTCCATATTCATATTTTTGTGACGTTTCATAGTCTGCCCGGACCCCGGATCTGACTGCTTGTGATTTCTGGTCTTGGGGATATTACGAGGAACGTTTTAGCTGCAAAAGATCCCGCTATTGCCGATTTAAGTAGTTGTATAGGGAATGAGGTGCCCATATAACCCGTCGATTAATGACATATTTTTATAAAACATAAAAATATTTTTGAATTGCATGTCAATGAGAATGACACTTCTATGGATATATTTTGGCTATTGTTAGATACTTTTACTGTTACTTCCTATGATTTATTTAGTAGACCTTTGAAAACTGTCCACCCAATAAATGGTTTCATTTAACACTCTTTTTCCATACAGGACTGTCATGTTATTTCTATAGATTCCTTCGTGTTATTCTTAATTTGAGACGAAAGGGAGTTATATTTACTAGATTACCATTTCCTTACTCCACGTACATGGAGAATTTGCTACTCGAAATAGCCTTCGAATCATGAAACGATTTTTCATCTATTGTTCGTGATCGGAAAGAGATGAGACAGGCTTTTGGCCACTGTCTGCCCTCGTCAGTATTTGATGGGAAGTTTTCGTCCGAGGTCGACCTAAGCCTGCTTGGAGTATTGTATATTGAAGTGCCTCCTGCAACCTTCTCATTTGAAAAAATAATTAAAAAGATTTAATAATACTCGGTTATTGTGATTACATCTACTTGTTGAGTGCTAAGTAACAACTATTGCTTTAAGTAAACTATTTTACAAGCTTTGATGCAATAAATAATATTCAATCAGTGTTGCGGTCTAATTTGCACCGGTTCACATCGCAAATAATCTGTCGCGCGTTTGTAGGGTCGCTTATGTGCTGTAGTTGATTTGGCAATTTCCCATTTAAATTAACACGAATACTCATTTAATTTAGTTGAATTAATTCCGGTATGATGGAATAATTAGTATGTCAATTATATGCTATCTCATATTTGTGACTAAGAATGTATAAAATGTTCAAGTAATTGTTTTACAACGGAATTTGTGAAAATGTATGATTCCAGTATTTTTTCGCATTTAAGACATCTGATGTTTTGTAAACTCTTCACGGTCATATACAGCCATAAAAAAATATAAAACTTGTTCAGAGAAAAATAGGATGAACTAACCAACATATTTTCATCGGAGATTACAAGTTGTCTTTTCCTCGAGTAATTCTGCCCCATGAAGCTGAAAATTAAACCAAAGTTTTCCGAAATGGCGCCAACTTTTACAGAACTTTAGGCCTATTCGATGCTCGTCTGCCGCCCACCCATGATGGATAATCTCCTCCTGTGAAAACTGTAATGTAAAATGAACGTGACACTTATTGTCTCGCAAGTTGTCTAAACACTGTACACTTCTTGTCTCACTACTGTTCCATTGCTGTCAGTATGTCTGGAGGGTGTCAAAAAGTTATGAAAATTCAGGGAAAGAACGAAATAACTCAACCAAAGAGACATATTTTACAGAAATTGATTGCATAATACAATTGTATACATCTTAGACAGCATGCTCAACATGTCTCTATCATTATTTATAAAATATTCAATTCGTTTTGTCACAGCAAAGACGATGTTGAAACTCATAAATGAGAATAGCATTTATGTTATGGCGAAGATGTAGGAAATGGTGAGAAGCACTCTTATTTAAAACCGAATTTGATTGATTTTTATTTGTGTCTGGTGTGTAAGCCAATCATTCGAGTTTGAGGGTATAAACAGTAGAGGTGTGCTGCTATAAATCATCGTACCAAAGTTAAAATACACTGTTACATGTTTATTGACGTGTGTTAAACAAGTGCTTGGGCTTCAGATTATAGTTATTTGCTACTTTTAACCAAAAAACAAACTACGGTGGTACTAACATGTCAGCGTTTGCTGTTCGTGACTAACGGTCCAGTATACGTGCTAGTTTTTGTCTTAAATTGCCACCGTAGAGGATACGCTAACCTCTTGCACCTTTTCTGTTTATTGAGAACAAAGTCGTGTAATTTTTCATTGCGATACAAAATTAGTACAACTATTATAAAACCCCACTGACAAACTACCAACGGCCTGCCAGTGTACTCCGACAGAACCATGTCAGCAAAATGTGTTATTGGAATCGGACATACAGTATTGCCAAACACGCCGAACACGTTATGAAAATGAGGAACATCAGAAATGTGAAAAATGTGTCGGACGCGAAGAAATACAAATATGTAGCCAATGTTTCCGCGTTTCTGGATATTTAATATCCAGTTATTAGTTTGCTATCGGCGAATTTTTGCACGGTGGTGTCGGTCGTGGGGCGGAGGTGGGTCCTGGGGGTGGTGCGGGGGTGGTCGCCGGTAGCCTCGCATAACGCGGCGGGACCCGTCGCTGTGCGTGCGTTAGTGTGCGAAGTGCTTGTGTGTGCCCGTGGTAGTGCGGTAGTCAAGTTCGGTACCCAACAACTGTGTCTGTTTGCCAACTGAGATTAATTTATTTGACGGTCTGAGAGAACAAATGGTGGATGAAGTGGAAAATAAATTAAATTTAGTTGTTTAATTTTTATATTTTATCTTTTTCCTAGGCTTGGTTTTAAGAATGAGTTGGTGGGTTTTAATTGGTATACTTTGGTGATTTTTTAATGTGTTGTAAAATCGCATTAAGGAGAATATTTTATGAGGAAGTCTTTGTCTACTTATTTATTTTAAATTAACTAGAATGGTGGTGGTAGAATAGATTGTAGAATTATTAACGGTGGTGTAATAAAGCCACTTGAAAAGTACACGGTATTTCTTTGTATTATACGAAAGTTGCGGGGAATAATATAGTTAAATAGTAAAACAAGGACCACAAATTATGGATTTTTAGCGAGTTTCCCCTATAGGGAATAAGATATTACCGTAGCTTACCGTATGGTAAGACCTAGGCCCGGGACCATGATAACTTTTCGTTTTGAGGCCCTCAGGTGCCAAAACCACCATTAGTTCAAATTCATATATATATATATATATATATATATATATATATATATATATATATACCCCGTTGCACCAAACCTGCATACTCAGCGAATTTCCAATGCATATATATATATATATATATATACCATATACAGCCAGTTACCAAGTTTCATAGATACATATTCACAAAACGAGCTGTGAATTAAATTTCAATTTTTCTCCATAAGAATAACATGGGGATTGAGTACTCAGGTTTGCTGCAACAAGGAACAGAAAATATTAGGTTTTAATGCAAATATCTAGAGATTACAACGAGGTGAAGCCACATAGCAATTTTCATCCGTATCCATTTATAAATAAGCAATTTATACAATTTTAATTATTCTCCATAAGAATAACATGGGGGGCTGAGTACGCAGGATTGCTGCAACGAGGAACAAAAATTATGGCTTTTAATACAAGTATCAATGTATCTCAACTACATACCAAGTGAAGCTACATACCAAGTTATATTAATTTATGTTAATAATTAAGGGAGACAGCATTTTAATTTTTCTCCATAAGAATAAAATGGGGGCTGAGTACGCAGGTTTGCTGCTACAGGAACCTTTAGTAAAAAAATTGTTTGAGCAAATACCAATAGACCAGCGGTATACCAAGTTTCGTCAGTATATGTTCATAAAGAAGCGAGATATAATTTTTGTCTTATTCTCCATAAAAATAACATTAGACAACGTACTGTGTTTAGCACTTTCAATATCTCGGTAACCGATTGACGTAGAGGAAAGATCAAAATACCAAATTGAGTGTTTTTTTAGCTGAATCCAATGGTAAAAACTAAAATTTGACAATTTCAAAATATATATGTAAAAAGTTCAAAAAACTCATTTTTGGGGTACAAAACCTCCCAAAAACACCCCTTTAGATAGAGCGATATGGCTGGTTTTCGAACTTAGTCATAAATGTTGTTTTACACGTTTGTACCAAATTTAATCAAAATCGGACCATTTTTACAAAAGTTATCGTGCCTACGGACACACTTATATACCTATACAGTATTGAACGAATGGAGTTTTTGGCATCTGGGGACCTCAAACGAAAAGTTATCATGGTCCCGGGCCTAGTTCTTACCATGCCGAAAACGGTAATAGCTTCTTCCCTATAGGGGAAATTCGCTAAAACATGCTTATATAGTTGCCCGCGATGTTTTTCATTAATGTACTATTTTAATTCAATAACAATTTTATGATCTTGTTTTTGGATATTTGAAAACTGTTGAGTAGTACTGTTGCGATAAACACAAAATCTTTGAACCGATTGAGCTGAAATTTTGCGTGAGGGTAGGTGGAATACGTTTTTGCTACACATAGGCCTGAAGGGCCATCCATATTACGTAACACATAGGCAGAGAGGGCGTATGGCGTAGCGTGCCGCTACGTTATTCGTGGGAAGGGGTCTGGGCCAGCGTTACGTAGTGCAAACAATTTCAATATAATGCTAAAAATCTTATAAAATATAAAGTACTGACTGGTAACTAAATAAAGGTTACAATTAGTAGTGTAAAACAGTGAAAGTTAAAAAATGTATATAAAGCTGGTTTATATTATCTTCTATATTTTCTTACGGTTCAGCTGGTCCTCTCTAACAATGCTGATAGTTTGTATCTGGAAAATGTCACTTCAGATTGTTCTGTTTTTTAGCTTTAGCAAACCTATATCAATATTGCAAGACTGCTTTGGAGCTGTTTTCTTAAAGAGAATATTATTAGTAATTTTTCTTTTTCTACTTTAAAGACACGTTACGTTTGTATATTGATATCTTCATACGCCATTGGCGTTTTTTTTTTCGTTTTATCGTGGTTTGTTTTTAATTATTTTATTTATTTAATTTTAGCACTATGAACAAAATTTAAGGTACATTATATTTTACAGTAAAGTTCAATTTACGTCTTATTAAAGGTGATTTCATTGTACTCGTTTATTGTTACCTTTACGAATTGCGGCTTAAAAACGAATTCTTTGCAATATTAATTTTTGCAAATTAAATTCCTTTTTTGGAAATTATAATTTGGTAATACCAAAACGGCTACTTTAAAATACGGGCTCCCTTGAAAAATGTTTTATCATAAGAGGCATATCGTTTTGTAGCATTAAATATCATCGTGCAATATAATAACAATATTAAAATGCAGCACCTTTTATGTTTATTTATGATAAAATATAGTTTATGCATAGTACTATCTCTCTCAAAGAAAAGTGTAGTAATGGAACTATATTTTATATATTGTTATCACTACCTTGTAAGTATTTTTTACGGTTCCACAAATCCACATTTTCCAATTTGAAATATGTTTGTATATTATGGTTTTAAGATATTTGTTTTGTTTTGATGACACCCAAATATTTTTTACTTTACCAAGAACAATTATCAGCTTACACAACATACACATAGACTCGATTACTGATTCCCATAAAAATTATGTTTTAGTTTGAGTAACGAATTAAACTCAAACAATAATAATACTTTAATTACAATTAAGATATATTAAAATTAAAAAAATCGTATTAATGTAATAGTTGAAATATATTTGGTTTTCTAAACAGGCTAGGAGTAAAATGTTCAGTTCAAACTATAAAATGTGGTAAAAACCGCGATCAAAACAATATTGGTCTCTCCTCGCGCCGTGCTACTCAAATTAACTGCCGCCGGTAAAAAGTGAGCCCTCGACACTTGGGCACTCATAAACTGGCAGAAACAACTGCAGTACTGTATAACTGGACACTCATGGACTGGCAGAAACAACTACTGTATAACTGTTCGGTGTTTCAAGAGCAATCCAGCGTAGTGCCAAGAGCAATTAGGCTTATGTTAGATTGAATTTCATTCATTAAAAACATATTTAAATTTAAATTAATATAAACTAGTAGGACTGCTGCTTGGACTCGATCGAGTGCTATTCTCGTGCTTCTGAACGTACACCACTTCTCATGACGTACTGCGTTGTCGTTCCAGTAGTAACTAATTATATAACATCTATAACATATGTCCTAGCTACTTTATTGTTGCAACAGATGCTAAATATGCTAGTCAATTGGTTTTTGTTCGCCCATAATATTTACATTGGTGTTTAGAAGGTCTATGGGGCAAAGTCTCGAAAAAGAAAGGTAGTGACTTTTTAATTTGACGTAAAAAGCAATACAAATCGCAGTAGTACCTTCTACGTCTTTAAATAAATCTTCCACTGAATGTTTTGTACAGGATAATTTAAATTGAGTAAAAAGACAAACTGTCGGAATATTTGCTTAGGTATAGCTAAACATTTTATCAGGTTAAAAATGTATTCTTTATTTTACAAATACTAAGTTTAGTTTTTGAATATCATTAAAGAATAAGTTACTTTTGGACAATCCGCTTCCTTATTGATCTTTACATTTTTTTAGTTTTCATAATTAGTTTTACATATGAACCTTATTGCACAATGCAATAATTTAATCGTCTTATTTAGCGTGTTAAATAGTTTCATATTGTGACAACCTAACGATTTTTAACAATGAAAAACATATATTTATATTTATCATGTTCTCATATACATTTAATTTAAATTCACTCATATATGAGAGAGCGTTTTTATAAATCGTACGAGGCAATCGTTTTCTACACTCCGGGCTGGTCATTCCCAATGAGTAAAGTCTGAATAAAATAAGTCGCCTTTTACCATCGTCTGTGTAAATTCACCGTCGTATATATATGCACAGTATGTAGTTCATATAATCGATACTTATTTCGTTACTCATAACTACAGTAAGTAATTGCAATAAATTGCAACAACCCTCAATATTTCCTTTTTTGAATCATAACACATACTGGAATCAATTGATTTAAGTGCTATAAAATTGTAAGACGCAATTATTAAATATCGTAGTTGTAATTTTTAAAATATGCCCACACTCTTATCTCGTATATTAAACACTTTTAAATGCGCACACGCTTCCCTTAACTTGAAAATGCAAAAGTTTGCCCGAGAGGTAAGGGATAAGACCCAAAAACCGATGACGAGACGCGATATGGAATTTGTCGAAGTTTCGTATAAAGTTTCATGTAAATGCGCGAAGACAAGTGCGTATTTTCCTCGTCTGTCTAATATTTCATTCCTTGGTGTTGATCTCAATAACAATTAGGAAATAGTAGAATTTTTATTGAAGCATTTCCAAGGAAACACACTCGAAATATTTAATATCAGCAAAGTTAAGCCGCTGCATTTACAGGGGTTTATCTTTTCATCCCTTCCATATTGCCTCGAGAGGATTTAAAAGCGTTGTTATATCCACATAATTTTTAAATTTCATTTCTATATGTATTTTAAAACAATTATTAACATTTTCCAACGAGCCGTAATTTTTATTTCTCATGGTCATGGTTTTAAGGGGTTCAAAATAAGCGAACTGTGATTGAAATGTCGTTAGACGATTTATTTTTAGGTACAATAAATTAAGTAAAACATTATAATTGGCTTGCTGTCGTTTTAAATCAAACGAAATAACATTTGACATATTTTATAATATTCTAAATAATTCACACTTGTTTTATATTTATACCTATAAAGTGATCCATATAAACAGTGCTAAAAACAAAAGACTGAGATAGTTTATAAAATAAATTATTTCAAAATTGAAATAGTATTTTATAAATTTATGTTTGGGATATCTAATTATACCTTACTTATTTATGTAACGCACACATAATATTCCACATAATACTATTCTTATATATCCACATAAAACTTTACTTTCAGTATAAACAAAATTTTTTCACAACATAAATATGTTCACTATCGATAAAACAACTCTATATAACTAATATGGATCATTATTAACATTGGATACCTCAAAATATATAAGATAACTTTGAATCATTCGAAGAAACCTACAATTCAAGAAACTGTTCTAATAAAAAAAACTAATTAAAATAATTGTCAGGCCTAATAAATGAACGCTCTTCGTTTTGCACAGACCACACCCTGTGTATGTATGGCCCCTAAAGCAATGCGTTAGACGTTTTAGTGTGAAATTCGGTTCGGTACCTTTAGTTAACAAAAGTAACTGTCGTTTTTTACATGCAAACAGTTGGAAACGTCCGACCGACTGGTTTATCTCACCAAAACATAAACGTTTTACATCATTGTTAGAAAATATAGTAAAATACACGGGGTAATACATTTCCCTCAACCTTACTAACACAAAAGCTACCTTGTTATACAAATGTACCTCTCAACTCATTGTTGGATCATTCCACCACAAAACCACCAGTCGGACAGCTTTTCAAAGCGTAATGGCTTTTTAGATCGTTTATTTATCTGGGTCCATGTTTCCTGACGGCGCTCGGTTTTTGACTGACGAAAATTTCTTAACGTAAATTCCAACATTTGATGGCTCTGAAACACTTTGTTGAGTGCAGTCGCTACTGTACTAACTGGTTGATTATTCCATTGTTCGCCAAGGTTTGTACAACTTTGGCCAACTGCCATTCCGTACGGAACGTTTCTTGTAGTCCGGTTGGGGGTTGTGTATTTTAATAAGAAAAACGTTAATATCCCTTTTCTTCACGTAATATGTGATGATTTTTTTATCCTCTTGCATTTTTGATAGATATTACGAATTCAAGCAATCGATTTTGAATAATGTTAGGTATCAGATATATAAGTGAAATTGAATGATATGTTTGAAGTTTGTTGGGAAGAAGGGATTTCAAAATACCCATGTTAAAATATTTATATTCGAAACAGTCCATCCAAAATATGTTTCATTATTAGTAGGATGAAAAAAATTAAATTCTCCAGTAAATCTTATTTCAGTGATGAAAACCGAGAAAACTTTCGAACACACTTTCAAACATGTCTAAACCCTAGTTAAACATGCAATCATTTTTGAATTACGTATCCAAGAAGTCCACCTTGTACTAGGTACAAAAAAAATTCTAAACCGTGTGTTTGATCCAAAGTTTAATATAGTACAGTTGTATATACTAATGCATTTTGCGTATTCATTGCTAGTTTTTTTTTGTAGATAACATTGTCGCTCATATTGTAACATTGTAGATTTGCGATAGCCCATGCATACAACGCATTTTGCTTATTCATTGCTAGTTTTTTGTAGATAACATTGTTGCTCACATTGTAACATTGTTTGTAGATTTGCGATATCCCAAGATTTTCTCTTCGACCCCATGCTATTAAAACAACTGTAAATTGTGTATGCTAATGGTGGTTCCACACTTCTCGCGAACACGCCCGAACATTCGGGCGAACTCCGAATGTTCGGAGTATTCGCGAGAAGTGTGGGAGCTGCACGAACTTTTGAATACATACGGGATGGAATGTTCAGTGGGATAATGTTCGGTGGAATGTTCAGGCCTATTCGCGAGAAGTGTGGGACCGCTTTAAAGCGATCGCATGCGATACGATATTTGGTCGTTATTAACACTTTTGAATATCGCGGTTATAAGTACTGCAAATGTACCTACCTATGAAATAAATTCGTAATTTTCACTACCACAAAACCTGTTTGTTGAAAAAGTGGTCAAAACACATAAAAAACAGGCAACGTTAACAAACACGAGAGTATATATCTAAACAGTAGCCTTCTTCTTCGTGACACTTTTTTGCTATGATCGTTTAGTAGCGAACAGACCTCAGTTAATGACTTCGAAATGATGGAGAAAGGTGGGAAGAGAGACGGGATTTTGTGTAGGTTGGGTGGGGGGGAATTGGGTGGTTTTTGGCGGGTGGTGTTTGCTGCAAAGTTTGTGCGTCCGAGCCCGAGATTAAATACGTATCATAGAGACCGTTTAATAAGGTTTAATACACTTCGATGAAAATATCCCTTCCAAAATCGGTTCTTGTGGTGGTATAATTTTCGCTTTTAATTAATCTTGCATCAAAAGTGAACTGTATACATTACCCTTTACGACTAAAGCCTAGCCACCTAGTGAAAAGGTTAATATTGCCTTTTAAGTGGAGAAATTGATATTTAGTAAGTAATCAAACGAGTCAGTTTTCATATTTTTTTAGAGGAGATTTGTATAAAAGATATATCATAAACATATCATAACCTTTAAAATGTTTATACGATTACAAATTGTTTCTTAATAAATAATTGTGTTAGGAAAAATAAGGAAGAAATGGTAAATTTGTGTCTACGCAGAATTCTGAATCCATCGCATGACCTAGAATTCTGAAACTTGGAACATACATTGATAACTAGATGGGGGAAAACCCCAGCGGAGCCCGAATTTTGCTATTGCCCTTATTTTCCCTTACAAATGTCCATAATGTACGCAAAGGACATTTAAAGATATTTAAAAAATGAAATAAAATAATGATAAACTCTAAATATTGATTAAAGCTTCTGATTTGTTTAAATTTTAACATGTGTTCATAATATAATATTGATTTATTTCGCTCAGCATGTAGACAGTAAATATAGCCACTAGTTGTTTATAATTTGCTTTATTTATTTATTTTTTATTCCGAGAATTTCAATCGATCGAATTTCAAATGGCTTCTGTTATAGCACATATATTTAACTATCCTATAACAAATTTCAATTATCGCAGGTGGTTAATTCGTCTTCGATTATGCAGAAGTTGTGATTAGGCCGGATTATGGTGCAATTATAGGATGCTTATCCATGCTTGGTATTCCTGTAAGACCTCCCTTCTGGGTTTGCAGATATTGAGATTGATTAAAACCCATAGCGCCATTTACCGTTTTTACCTTTCTAAAAATGATTCATGACTGGTTCAATAGTTTATAATAATATAGCCACTAACGTAGCCACTAATATAGCTGCCAACGTACCCAGTTTCACCCGGGAATACAACATGTGTTATGTGTGCTGCATTCTGTGGTTAGCCCGTGGAACTACTACGAATCAAGATCAGCTGTTTGTATTTTCGTCAGCTCAAACAAAAGTGAATGTCCATAAGGAATACATGGGAACTTTGAACTCCCGTGGGGGAAAGCTCTATAGTATTTTCAAAACGAAAATAGGCCTGTGTGTTTATTTGGCATATAAGGACAATTCCTGTAATGTTTCATGCCAATCGGTTCAGCTGTTTTTGAGTGATTGAGGAACAAAACGCAGACAGACACACATCATCCCATTTGTATATATTAGTAAGGATAATTGTCATGCTAATCCTCTTGTACCTTTTATAATATGAGTATTTTATGTTAACTGTTGTTGGCACAATTTTCTGTCAACTCCAGTGTAAACGCGCGTTATAAGTTAACGAATATCTCTCACTATCATTTTACTAAGTTTGCTGGTCGGTATCCGATGATAGCAACGTCAAAACATTCTTAGCCATCAGCTTTTTATTATTGATTAAGTCAATAATCTGTTCTTTTTCAAACATAAATAATTACATAATATCCTGTAGGATCTATTTTAATCACATGGAACATTTTATATTTAATCAAATTATTTATATTCTAAACAAACTTGTTTTTAAGAGTACTACGTTTTTATTCAATAATGTACTAATTTTTACAGTTACAACCCCCTGATGTTTCTAAATAAATTGGGATTTCCCTTGGACCTCGATTTCCACCCCCCTGGCCACCAAAGTTCCCATTAATTCACATTGAAGGACGGTTTTATAATGTTTATGTCACATGTGAATAAACTCAGTCAATTTTATTTTATTCTATCGCTGATACAATAAATGTTTTCGACTGAAGACGTCACAATTTTTTTCACATTAGGTTTTTACTTAAACTCGTTTACGTCTGCAAGATCTCTGTGGACACAGCAGGACAGCAGGACACCGGGTTTTCAAGTTTAAGTCAAGATGAAAACCATTAAATAGGGGGAGACATATATTTCTAGAAAAACCCATACAAATGCTCCATAGAAGGCCATGTGTTTTAGCTATTTATTTTTGAACAGTTTATCCCAAACGTCCCGCTTGAATAAAAATAAGTTACAATTTAACAAATATTTACTTTAGCAATGCTTAAAATACTTATGAGTTAGTGAAACCTATATTTTCAAATTTAATCAAATCATTCTCATTTTACTATGCGGTAGAAAACGGTTTCATCAGACGTTAAAATGAAGAAGCGGCATCTAGATCTTGATTTACGTCTGGGGATTGGACATTACAGGCTGGCAATTGGGTTAACGACCAAGCCAATATACGGGTTGCATAATACCTGATATAGTTTAGTATGGTGTTTGTGTTGAACCAGAAACTTCTGTAAAGAAACAACTTGTTGATCAGCATGATACGGATGTGTTAAAATTATAGGATTGAATAAGACGCAACTTAAAGCACATCAGGAAATAATTATACGTAACCTATTCTCAAGTACAAAACGCTAAAATAGTGAGCAATTGATCTGTCACGCCAAACATTATAAGGCACAAAAAGGTTCGTTTTTTAAGTAAATTGATTTCAGGCTGAACTTTATATTTGATTCATAATGGAAAAATACACACTTTTTAAATTGATGATATGCAGATTTAAATTAAATTTTATTATTTGATTAATATCTAGCTAAATGTAAAATTGCAATCGCTAATACTCGGAATAATTTTATAATATTCTAAAAATCGTCATTCGGGTCAATTGAATAACTAAAAATGAACATTTTTGATTTTAAATCTTTCTTAAAGATAGTACAAATCAGTTATTTTATAATAATTTTTGTGAATGCCGAAGCTAGGAAAAAGTATAATTTAATATTACCGCATTTTATCATTTATATAGTTATATAAAATACCTCCGCTGCTGCAAAGCTACATACTAAGCGAATTTCCAGTGTATGTAGCCTATATGTTTCTCACTACCACATAGAGCCATTTACCAAGTTTCATAAAAATATATTTATAAATAGGTGATATACAGCAATTTATTTATTCTCCATAAGAATAACGTTAGGGCTGAGTATGCAGGTTTGCTGCATCAAGAAGTATAAGAAATGTGTTTTTATGCAATTATCAATATAACTCAGCCAGGTGAAGCTACTTACCAAATTTTAATCATTTATGTACATAATCAAGGGATATATAAAACTTTACTTATTGTCCATAATAATACCATTAGGTTGCTGCTATATGGGGGCAATCACCAAAAAATCATTTGTTTGTGCAAATATCAATATACCAGTACTAGATGAAGCCACAAACTAAGTTTCATCGATATACATTCATAAATATTCGAGATATCAAATTTTAATTATCCTCCGTAAGTATAACATTGGACAACGTACTGTGTTTAGCACTTTGAATATATCTGAAACGAATGGACGTAGAATCGCAATTTAAACACCAAAATGATTGTTTTCTAGAGCTGAACCGATTGGTAAAAGTAGATGTGAAGTTTAGAGTAAAATTAACTGTGGAAAAGCTAAATATAGGGGAAATTCGCTAAAACCTTTTTCCCATAAGATTAACATGGGAAATTTGATGAACACGTTTTTTGGATTTTCTCTGCAGCCACTTTACCTAGGTTAATAATTCAAAATACCATATTAGTTGTTTTAAGTTCTATAACAACATGGTCTAAACCAAAATTAAGTGTTTTAAAAACTGTAGGGTGAAAAATGCATAAAACTGATTTTTGGAAAATTTAAAACCCCCTTCCCACGGTCCGATGTTTCTGGTTTTCGAACTTAGTCATGAATGTTGCTTTACACGTTCGTGCAAAATTTCATCGAAATCAGATGTTTTTTTCCAAAGTTATCGAGTTAACGGACACACACAAACACACACACACACACACACACACACACACACACACACACACACACACACACACACACACACACACACATATATATACACATATTTAAATTTGAACTAATCGTGTTTTTGGCACCTGGGGACCTCAAAACAAAAAGTTATCATGGTCTCGGGCGTAAGTCTTACCAAGAGACCTACGGTAATAGCTTCTTCCCTATAGGGGAAATTCGCTAAAAATAAAAAAAATGTATTGAAATAACTAAAGCGTTTTGGATATTTTAAATATGTACGCTAATGTATGACGGATGAGGCACTCTGAAGTATTAAGTATTTAGAGTACTAATGCCATGTATTACAATATTCTCAACTTTCTGAAATACTTAACTGATCAAATAAAATGTTAAAAAATACATATTTTTTAATTCTCTAAAACCTTATCCGAGGTCTAGCCTTGCAATATCAATTTTCAGCTGAAAACACGAGCTTTTAAACTATCCCCGTACATTGTAAGCAGCTCTTTTAGTTATGAGTTTAGCACTTCACAAATTTACCTGATGAATATTGTAGATGTATTTTTCTGTATATGACTTAATGTCTGTTTGAAGCCGACGAAGAAGTAATAGACGAAATAGTCTATTATATTGTAAACAATCAATTCATAACAACTTTATTGAACTAGACACCTAATTTATCTATATTATTGAATGAATTTCTGGTAAATGTTGTAACAATGTCTCATAGACGATTGTATTAAATAAAACAAACTTAGGGTGCCTCTTCAGTCAACTCTGACGAAGATTATTGCGGACATTTTCTATTACTGATTAAAAAACTGTTTCATGACGTTTTGGTATCTGGTATCCAATCCAATCTTCAGGTGAGAAAAATACCTAGAACTTAAAACATTAGTGGAACATTCTAGTCAACGCTGGGAATAGTTACAAAAAAACAGTCAAACCATTGCCAAACACACAAACGACAGTAAGCTACAGAGCAGTACTCAGTCTTGCATTCTGTGAAACTTGTTTTCTCAGTCAGTGATAAAAATGTCCGCAATAATTTCTTAAATAACATAAACACCATCACCAACAACAGATTTTAAACAATGACTCTGACTTAAAGAAAACCCATTAGGTTTATATAATGCAATAATACAAAAACTCCACTTCTAAACTCCTCTTCTAAACGCCACTCACGTTGTTTCAAAACGTATTATAAAACATTGAGGGTGACTTTTAAGTAAGCGCATCCTGACACTCAGACTTAGCATTTTTATAAGTTTGATTCATTAAAAAAAAAACACTCTTTATGGAATGGCATTCTAAACGGATCTGTGTGAATAATAAATCGAGTATTATGGGAGCGTCTTACCGTCATGATAATGCACTGGAGTCGTGTGTTATTTATACCATCTGCCACCCGCGGCAACAAAAGCACAACATTTGTCACGTGTCGTGTCACGTCACCGTGTGGCAGTGTGGCAGCCGCCTCCGACCTGTCAAGGGTCTCCTCCGCTTCTGAGACAACTCGGGTTTATCGATTGTGTATCTATTGAATTTTCTTCGTGGTAAAAAAGTCTGTCTTGTTATTTTCGGAAGGATTACATTTATAAATTGGAAGCACGTAATTTATAATTTGTCTTAGTTCTAGAGTCATAACACATACACGTGTACCACTAAAAGTCTTTGTTTTAGCGAATTTCCCATATAGGGAAGAAGCTATTACCGTAGGTCTCATGGTAAGATTTAAGCCCGAGAACATAACAAATTTTTTTAGGTCCTCAGATGACTAAAACACTATTCGTTCAAATTTATATATATATAAATTTAAATATATATAAATTATATATATATATATATATATATATATATATATGTGTGTGTGTGTGTGTGTGTGTCCGTGAATGCGATAACTTGAGTAAAAACGTCCGATTTCGATGAAATTTGGCTCAAATGTGTAAAGTGACATTTATGATTTTTAAGTTCGAAAACCAGAAAAATCGGGCCATGGGAAGGGGGGTTTATGGGTTT
Source organism: Allygus modestus (assembly GCA_963675035.1). Lineage (NCBI taxonomy): Eukaryota > Metazoa > Arthropoda > Insecta > Hemiptera > Cicadellidae > Allygus > Allygus modestus. The sequence continues at coordinate 82,360,892 of OY776112.1, read as the reverse complement.
TTTAAAATTTCCAAAAATCAGTTTTTTGCATTTTTTACCCTAAAATTTTTAAAACACTTAATTTTGGTTTAGACCATGTTATAGAGCTTAAAAAAACAAATAATATGGTATTTTGAATTATTAAGCTAGGTTAAGTGGTTGCGGAGAAAATCCAAAAAAACCTGCTCATAAAATCTCCTATGTTAATCTTATGGGAAAAAGGTTTTTTGCTTTTCCTAAGTTAATTTTATTGTAAACTTCACATTTGCTTTTACCAATCAACTCAGCTCCACAAAACAATAATTGTGGTGTTTGAATTGTGATTCTACGTCCAACCGTTGCAGAGATATTCAAAGTGCTAAACACAGTACGTTGTCCAATGTTATCCTTATGGAGAATAAATAAAATTTGATATCTCCATTATTAATGAATGTATATTGATGGCACGTGGGGTCACGTAGTACTGGTATATTGATATTTGCACAAAAAATTGATTTTTTGTTGATTATCCCTGTAGCAGCGAACCTGCGTACTCAGCCCCCGTTATTCTTATGGAGAATAATTAAAATGTAATGACTCCCTTAATTATGAATATAAATTAATAAAACTTGGTATGTGGCTTCACCTTGTTGAGTTATATTGATATTTGTATAAAAACCCATTATTTTAGTTTCTTGTTGCAGCAAACCTGCTTACTCATGTCCCATGTTATTCTTATGGAGAATAATTAAAATGTTATATCGTGCTTACTTATGATTGAATATTGATTAAACTTGGTATGTGGCTTCACCTAGTTAAATTATATTTATATTTGCATAAAAACCAATTGTTTGTGTTCCTTGTTTCAGCAAACCTATGCACTCATCACCAATGCTATTCTTACGGAGAATAATTAAAATTGTATATATCGCTTATATATGAATATATTTTTATGAAACTTGGTATGCGGCTTTATATGGTATTAAGACATATATTATGCATTGGAAATTCGCTGAGTACGCAGGTTTGCTGCGACGGGGGTATTTTATATACTTTTACTATGGTTACATAACCATAGTAAAAATGGTTCCTTAAATGTGTTGTTTTTATTTTCCTTTTGGGTTATTTGCAAGATTAAATTATTCTGTACGTAAATTAAATTGAGGTTCTAAAGAAGGCAGTGAAAAATGTTAGCCCTTTTAGTCCTTAAATTTTAATTGCATAGCATACGCAAAACTGTAAAAAACATACAATACCATAACCGGGTTTTAAAATAATAATAAAATAATAATAAACCTAAAATGTATTAACTTTAGAAAACTTATTCTCACCGTAAATATAGTGCGGCAGTGCAGTGCATGTAGCTAGTAACTTAGGTCCGACCTGGCTTAGAACCCTGCGAATCAGGAATGGGTATTACTGTACTAATGCAACTATCCGGTGGTTCGGAAACCACCTTAAGCGGTCGTCATATATATGCAACATAAAAAACGCCGACCCCTGAAGTGAGATTAACTGTGTATGTATTAAATATTCCCTTCTTCTAAAGTCCATATAATACTTATAAATTGTTGTATACATCAAAGTCAAATTTCTATTTACTTTTCTTCATGTGATATTTTGTACAACATAATTTTTATAAAGCCCATTTAGAATCATATAACATAAACTAATAACTTATGCGATGAAAAAATTCTGGTTTATACACTCCTATTTTGGTTTTTACTCCTGTTAAGCTATGACTGGCAGACAGCCAGAGAAATTAGACTTGGTTAGTTTTAAAGTGAAGTGGGTATATTGCTTGTGAATTAGTAGACGCGAACTTGACCAGAACCCAGATTGATTAAATTACGTTGATGGAATCAACCCATTCCACTGATGCAATTTGTTTAAGATAAAAATGAGCCTCTGACATTGAGGCCACTTACCCCGTGCTATTTCTCCTCTCCCTACAAGTCCGTATCCGTGAAAGCTAATGGGTTCACTACAACCTTTGTGCGAATAGTTGGAAAACCAGAACCTTGTAAAGCGGGTGGAAACTCAAAGTTCATTTTCATTTACTATTAAGTTAAATTAGATAAAATTACCAAACGATAAATATTACGATACAGTTTTCTTCGTGTATCAAATGTTTAATTGACGTTAAAATATTACGATACTGGTTAATTTGTGTTAAATATGCCCAATTATCTTAAACCTATTCTGATACAGGCTCCTTCGTGTTTATTGTATCAGTTGACATAGAACTATAACAACATAGGCTCATTCTTGTATAATATGTTCAGTTGACGTAGAAATACTACGGTACAGGTTCCTTCATGTATAATGTATTCAGATGGCAGAGCACTATTACAACGTAGGCTCTTCCTTGTAAAGTGTGTTCAGTTGACATTGAAATGTGTATGTTGAGTTAGCATATTAATATAATGATACGAACTTCTTCGTGTATAAAATATTCCTTTGATTGCAATATCACGATAAAGGATCCTTCATGTAGATATGTTCAGTTGACAGAGCAGTATTAAAATATATTTTGCTCTCATACAAAAGTTATGACGCTTTTATTGACTAGAGTTATTTACTAAATAGCCAGCGTGGTTCCCCAATTTTCCAACAGACAGGTGACAGCTATTACACAACGGTGTTGCGGCCCTCCTGTAATTTCCCAGGCGTCTGGCCGGGCGGTCCATCTTTTATATTGACTTACCAACTTTTTCAATCATTGCTGTGTCCATTTTACTCGATTTATATAGCGGCTTAAACTTTAGTTTGTAAATGTTATTGTTTCAGCTAAGTCGTGCTGTTAAAATATACTTATTAAATATATAATGATAGTTAAGGTAATATGTTAGTACAAGGTGTCTACCTTAACTGGAAATCCTGGGAAACCCGGAAAACCTGAAATAGTCGGGGAATTTTCATAGCAAATAATAACAATTTAGGAAATTTTGAAAACGTTAATTATTAGAACATTCTGACCTATAAAATGGTACAGTATTTAAAAACCGAGTATTTATTTATAAATAATTGTAATGTTAAAACACAATTTAACTAATCTTGAGGTAGAATTAATTACAAATTAAAAACTTGTTGAATTAAATTCCTGGCATTTCTTGCCAAAGCATCTGGAAATCAAATATCCAGAACTTCTAAAAAGAGATTTAGCTGAAATTTGTTATCATGGTAGTCTTGAAAATTTGAGCTCATTTTTGGCTCGTGCAAAAAAATCAAACCGATCCTTATACCTTTATATAGGCTAGAATAATAATAAGATTAAGAAATAATTTATTCATGCAACAATACTTTAACAATACTTTAGGCTAGGAAATATACGGAAAGGGTTTAGTAGAAACGTCTTTTTAGTTATAACAAATTAATGTGTTTGTGGTTCATTTAATGTTGTCAACGTTCAAACTCAATCCGGTGGGTAATGATTTGATCCAGCGCTGAATGCCAATAGTTGATATACGAGATAATAGCATGGTTTGAACCCCCATAATGGCAGAAAAAATGAATATGCTTAGCTTTTTCTCTCAATTTTATACAAATTGTAAGAAAATCACCGTTCATGCAGTTACGATATGGTAGCATACTTAAGTTTGTACTTTTGTATACAACATAATCAATTTTATCGAAGGAATTTCACAACACGAGTACAAATCTACCTCGCTAGGCCGATGGGATGTTCTCAAATTAGCTGGATGATACAGACTAAGTGAAGTGAGTGGATGAATAAATCTTTCACCTTTACAATTCCCGTGTCCAGCGGCTTGCTGTTGAATTATATACATTAACCGCTCTACACCGCAGCGAAGAGGAAACTGTTTTTAAAAGGGAAATCGTTTTAGCTTGTACGGTCCAAAAAATAAAGTATTATTACATTCAGCTCTGCGATCTGTTGGTGCTCATTAAACTTACTAATGGAATCGATCACCGTTTCAATTAGCAAAACTGCGGAAACAAACGTATTATTGTTTGCTCGTGATGCCATAATTTAACGCGATTCTCTCGCCTGATGTGTTATAATGTTATTGGAATAAATTACTTATCAGTCTATGCTTAAGAATCATTACACCTGAAAAAAAAACTTACGGGAGAAGTTTAGACATTAGTATGGATAAAGATTAAATTGCTGTGCAACATTAAATACAAACTTGAGAAAATTTCTTAATAAACGTTTTATTTTAATTGTATTTAATTTGGACATCTTATCATCAAATATCTATGGTTTTAATTGCAGGTGTTACTAATTTAACAGGCACGACGTTTTCGCTAAATAGGCATATCATAATAATTGACCATATATGATACTTATACGACGTCCACTCATTGCAGAAACTGATTACTTTTTTATACGTAGTATCATACGTGGGGACTAGGCAATCGATTCCTCGATCGGCTATACCGATTGTTATTTGAGGCCATTTGATAAAATGATAAATAGAATTCAGAATGAGAATTTAAAAGTAATGATCAATCGGGAAGAATTGTTTATCCATAAAGATAAATGGATACATGAACTTGTAAATGTGATTCTGGTGGCATATGAAGAAACTTACTTCCGGAAATATAGTAACTAATCGGAAGCAGGGATGCTATTTTTGTTACGTAATTTTTTCATTGAGTGAATCGGTGTAACCATTTGAAATCGGATGCCTTGTACCATATTTTATATACATTTACCCTGTGACATGTAAGTACAGTTATAAGGGTAAATGTCCTTTAAAGTAATGCAAGTCGATTTTAAATTTCATTTCATTCGAAACAGCAGTGGCCACAGTTGCGCCGCCAAACTCTTATGATGTAGATTAGTTTTAAATATTTTCTTAAGTAGCTTGATACGTGTTGTTATAATTAAAAAGTATAATAAACTACATCTTACAAAACTATAATATATAATTTTACACTAATGCTATACGTACATACAAGACGGTAAATATACTCAACATCTATTATATTTAGAGTATATAGTATTAATTATGTCATATTAATATATTAATGTTATACATAATATCTAATTAGGCCTGATAACCCGTGCTACTGGTTGCAATCTATCGCCTTTTACCATCTTTTGTTACCGTTTATATATAAATGCAGAATAAATGTATACATATTTTGAAATACATTGCGAGGCGTAGTTTATTTTATCCTGTTTAAATTAATTTTATGATTTTATCGTTTTAGATTAAGCCAGGATTTTCAAGGAGTTTTTGAAGTCGCCATAATATAAATACTGTACCGGTGTTCGTAAAATATGACTATCAGATTCAGGGTGCCCTCTGGTAGTCAATAATATAATTGACACATAGAATGTACTATTGATTTAGAGACGAGGAAGTGAATTATTATTAAAATAGGTAAAAAGAACAAATACAACTTGGTGTTTAGTAGAGGGTATAATGATCAGTGCGAGTGCAGTGACAGTGACAGTGACTAGTGCCTGTGCGAGTGACGCGGCAGCGGTAGTGGTCACGTGACACTAGCGCCCGCACCAACCCGCGCCAGCACGCGTGCACCCGCCATGCCCCCACCACCTCCTCAATGGCCGTGACTCATGAGCTACATTGCCTGCTCCGTCTTATAATCGGTAAGCCTCTATAAATAAGAAATGTGCGAAATATATTACCCACCAGAGCGTAGTTGGGAATGTCTCAGGTAGTTTCGTTCACCATGATTGTTTGCCCGCCATTCCAAGTGTTCTTCACTCAACCAGGGTACCTTCAAATACAACGTTCCTTTAGTGCTGGGGAGAAATTAAAAATACTATATACCTCCGTTGCAGCAAACCTGCATACTCAGCGAATTTCAAATGGTACTTCACTAACTCATGAAGTCACTTACCAACCAAAGCATATTCGTAAATAAGCGAGATATGACATTTTATTTATTCTCCATAAGAAAAACATCAGGACGGAGTATGCAGGTTTGCTGCATCAAGGACCAACAAATTTAGGTTTTTATTTAAATACCAATGGATCCCCACTACATGAAGCAAAAATCTAAGTTTTACAAATTTATATTCATAAACAACCAAGATATCACATGTTTCTTGTTCTCCATAAGAATGACATTATAGCAGATGAATACGCAGGTTTGCTGCCATGGGGACCACAAAAAATGGGTTTTGTTTGAAAATGTCAGTAAACCTCAACCATATAAAGCCATATACCAAGTTTCATTAATACATGTTCATTAATAAGCAAGATATAAAATTTGACTTATTCTCTATAAGATTAACATTGGACAACGTAATGCCTTTATCAAATTCAGTATCTCGGTAACCAATTTACGTAGAGCGATGATCAAAATACCAAATTGTTTGTTTTTTTAAGCTGAATTTAATGGTGTGAAAAAATTGGTTTTAAAAAGAATTATATGTAAAAAGTTAAAAAAACGTTTTTTGTACAAACCCCCCCCAAAACCCCCCTTAAAATATAACGACCTGTCTGGTTCTCGAACTCATGAAAATAGATGCTGCCTTACACGTTTATACAAAATTTCATCAAGATCGGACCATTTTTACGAAATTGATCGTGCTTGCGGACACATACATACTTATATATATGAATTTGAACGAATGGTGTTTTTGTCATCTG